>VKOC01000007.1:5144682-5230940 GCA_009364415.1 Spea multiplicata
TATTCTCTAGTTTTTGAACAGGAACTTTACCATATTTATTATTATTATTATTATGATTATTATATAGTTATATTATTATGATTATTATAATTTATGCAGTGCTTCTTATGGTCCATATATTCAAAGCATCTCACAAAACTAGAATAGACAGACTAAGACAAACCAACACATTAGGTAAGGAGGGTCCTGATGTTACTATCAAACCTTTGCCCCTCATTTCATTGAAGTTACTTAGTGCGATCTGTATTTTTTGGTTGTCAATATTTCGTTTAAAGGTTCAACTTGTAGAAGATTCAGTGGTGAGACTCACTTTAATTAATCCATTCCCAGTCCTGGAACCCTCCTTTTTTCTCATCCCCCAAAATCCTTAAAAAGACTGAAATGTGAGAAATCCTACAGATTTATTGTATGGAGCTATAAAAGGCATAGTTTGGCAAACTGACCAAGCCTTTAAGTGTCAAGGACATTCAGTACAGGTGTTAGGGAGTGTGACGGTCTACGGTCTACGGTCTACGGTCTACGGTCTACGGTCTACGGTCTACGGTCTACGGTCTACGGTCTACGGTCTACGGTCTACGGTCTACGGTCTGTGTATGTCTTCAGCAATCTCACCTTGAGTTTGGTTGTTCCTCACGCAGTTTTTTTTCCTCCTACACGGCTGTTCCTGTTTCAGTTAATGATGGTGTTTATACCTACATATTAAATTGATGATCATTATCACCTGTTTGGTATAACTGTTTCATCATACACCTAACTAAATGCCTACAAAATCCCTGACTTCGTGTACCTAGAAGAATTAATGTTTTTTTGAAGACAAGGGGTAGTCATAGCAAATATTGATGTGATGTAGATTTTTCTTCTGTTCACTTTTTTTTGCATTTTGCATGTAAAGATCGCTTGCTCCCGATGATCATACTTGTTTTGCGTCAGAGTGCCCTCTTGTGCTCAAGTCTTGTTATTGTTCCTCAAAGTCTTAGCTTTGTGTATTCTCGTAATTTTAAGGACTTGTGTTCAGCATCCTATTAATTAATATTTCTTAACAGATTTAATGTTCTCAAGATTTCAATAGTGACAATGTATTCATTAGAATATCTGCACACTACAATACTCGCATGATTTTTATTTTTTGAGTCTGATTTCCTAAAAAGTAGATTTCCAAAGAGTTTTTCTAAAGGCTGTCTTGTACAGCAGGCAATTACTTTCAGGGGATGTATAAAGTGGATATAGAGGCAAAAGTGAAAATTGTTAGCCTTATTTGCATGTGCCTACCCAGCATCCTTTGTGGTTGTGGCAGCACCATGAGATTTCTGAGGGGAAAACAAGCCTTCTGGCTTGTCTGGTGTCTGTAGATGAGTGTTTAATAATACTTCTACTACCCTTTAAATTTAAGTGGAAGGGTTTCCATTACCTTTATCCACCATAACTTATGTAATGCTAAAAAGTAGATAAATATTTCCCTTTTGGTAAAGCCTAACGGGTGCTGGGATTCTGCTTGATAATAATATCGCATATGTACAAGTGCTACAGGTTAGTATTAGTGCTTTTCTGTGACTAAGGAAGGAACATTTGCCATTTGGGTTTAAATTAAAATATGCATGAATATAAGGAGTAAGTAGCCACAATGTATAAAAAAACAGCAGAAGCACTTGGAAAGGTCCTCTGATCATAAGCTGATGGAAATCCAAACTAATTTTTCAAACTATACAATAGAAAACAGGAGTGTTGAACCAACCTACCTTCCAAAAATCACAGGGCGGGTACACATTGTTTTCCTCTTCTGTCATCATATGTTGCGCTGCTGTTGGCAGCACCACCAATGGTTCTTTCTTTATTAATCCAGAGGATACATCTATTTGATTGCATATGGCTATTAGGAATTAAACAAGCATAGGATAGGAAAATGGTTCTCCGAGTTTAAGATGATACAAAGGACTGGTTAAGGTTTAAATCTCTACAACAGAGAATACAACAGGAAAAGAGGCAAACCATATGAGAAAAATGGTTCTTATCCACCGTTGACTGTGTATCAACCACTGCTTTGCACTGCATGTGCATGTGATCCTGGCTCAATGGTTGAGGCTTGGGGTAACTACGAAATACCTTTACTTAAATTATGGTGAGTAAAGGTGATGGCAATCCTTCCATTTAAATTTAAGGGGTAGTAGAAGTATTATTAAACACTCATCTACAGACACCAGACAAGCCAGAAAGCTTTCCCTCTCATGGTGCTGCCACAACCACAAGGGATTCTGGGTAGACACATGCAAATAAGGTTAACAATTATCACCTTTGCCTCTATATACACTTTATACATGGATCCCTTGAAAGTAATTGCCCCGTGTACAGGACAGCCTTTATACAAAACTCAGGAAGGGATGCAATAGCCAGATCACCGCTCATAGACAGCGGTTTCGTCCTTCATGGGACTCGCCAGCATGAGATACATGCTGTCTTGTACAGCGGGCAATTACCTTTAAGGATAAAGTGGATATAGGGGCAAAGTTGATCATTGTTAACCTTATTTGCATTTGACTACCCAGAATCCCTTGTGGTTGTGACAGCGCCATGAGATTTCTGAAGGAAAAACAAGCCTTCTGGCTTGTCTGGTGTCTGTAGATGAGTGTTTAATAATACTTCTACTACCCCTTAAATTTAAATGAAAGGGTTTCCATCACCTTTATCCACCATAACCTATGTAATGGTATTTCATAGCTACCCCAAGCCTCAAGTATTGAGCCAGTATCACAACTTCATATTGGTAAGTCAGTTGTCAATGAGCAGTGGGCTGGCTATTGTTAGTTCCTGTTTACCCCCTCATGACAAGTTCTACTTTATTATCATGATGAACCTTGTTTGTTGTTGTTTGGCCTTTTAGCTAAGATCAAGTGTAGTATCTCTGTACCTTAGAGGGGAAACACTGATCCTCTGGCCTTGGGGCCAGGAAAGCAATGGATCCCGAGGTACTGATTTGCAATGGCAGAAATGCTGGAGTCACCATGTGTAGTTTTTGCACGCTGCTGCGCATGGTGAGTGCATGATCCACTGGTGGGCTTCCTCATCGCATCCTTTTCCCCTTGTACCTTCTGGACTCGGGGTTAAGATGATTTATTTTTGAGCCTGGCTAGGCCAGTATTGGCCTGCCCTTTTTTTTGGACACTGTTTTTTTCTTTTCGGAGGAGGATAGGGAGCCTTATGGCCCCTTTTTCTTCTTAAAGGAAGGGTCACTTGCGGGAGTGACCTGAAGGCAGAAGGAGTCTCACTCTTCAGGGTGAGACTCGAAGAGCCGGCCCTCCCATGGGGGGGATTTGTCTGGGTTTTCCCTTCGGGGGAACCCAGTAGCGTATTTGGCTTCTGCTGCTTCCGACACAGGAGCATGCACCTCGGGCTCCAAAAGAAAAAATGACCTCTTTTGGGCCCTGGTTTTCTGGCAAGATCTGGGTGGCCTCTCAGAGAAGTTCAAGGGAGACTGCTGGGCCCTGGCCTTCTGACAGGATCTGGATGGTCCCTCCACAGCAGTTCAAGGGGGAATCACTGGGCCCTGGCTTTCTGGCAGGATCTGGCTGCCCCCCCACAGAAGCTCAAGGGGGACTGCTGGGCCCTGGCCTTCTGGCTATTGCACCTCTTCCCGAGTTTTGTCTAAAGGCTGTCCTGTACAGGGGGCAATTACTTTCAAGGGATCCATGTATAAAGTGAAGAGAGACAAAAGCTGATGGTTGTTAACCTTATTTGCATGTGCCTACCCAGAATCCATTGTGGTTGTGGCAGCACCATGAGATTTCTGAGAGAAAAACAGTACTTCTACTACCTCTTATATATATAGATTTACATCTAAAGGTTTATTCATTTTGGGTCTAAATGCGTAAGCTGGGACAGGCAACACAATGCCTGTCCCAGCGGCTTGGCTCATCAAAGCGCACACAAGTTGAGCCAGACTTACCTGCAGTGTCCAACAGGATCAACAATGGGAGAACATGAGGAGGAGAGCAACACAGCTTTTCTTTGACTGCACATCTAGACAAACTGGTCTGAACACAGATTTATCCCCTTGAAAATTGTTTTTCCCCATGTTGTTTTTATCAAGAATGGGTTATAGATCAGAGATGAGTAAGACTACCATTCTCCTGTTTACATTTACTTTATTTGTAATAATTCCATATATTTCAGGTATTTTCAGATACGCACAATACAAACACTGTGATGTCCCAGGCACATTTTCAGATATTCAGAGCTGCCTTGTATGATTTTAAGTGAAATACAGTATAATTAACAGCGATAATAAAAATAAAAACATTTTCCTGAGATTACTTTTGTTTTTTGTGAATATGTATTTAAAATATCACGGAAATGTTGGTATATGGAAAAAAAACAGGGTATATAAAACCTAATATTTGAATATAGGGTTTAACTATTTCAGTACAAAGGTAGACTTTTTTTTAGGTATGTATTTTTTATTCAACCTTGTTAAATATGTACCTATCTAATAATGTAGTAAATTAGTAAATGTAACTATATAATTCTGTAAGAGGACAGGGACAATATCCTTATTTATTTATTCTAGAAACATAGAAAGCAATGGCAGATAAGAACCATTCGGCCCATCCGGTCTGCCCAACCAATTTCTAGACAAATAAACAGTTACTTCACACAGCGCTGGCTACAGCGTCATCACACACAGCAAATAAATGCTTTTAAATTTGGTGATGTCATCAGTGCGACCAAGTAAATTCATTGTTATGTTATAACATAGTTTGTAAATAATTATCAATTATCTTATGAAGATGGGACCATCTAAATATCTTATAGTTTTAATTTACTTCCAATCCAATTTGTTATTTTTAACTAATTACCTACTTATTACTGTCACCTATTTATGGCGATATTGTTATGAGAGAGTAACTTTTTGTCCAAGGCGTGGACCTACACAGAAAGCACTCCTAAGACTCGTTGGACCACAGTGGAGGAGGACAGCTTCTTCCTTGGGTAAGTGAAGAACTAATATTAAAGTACTCAAAGAGGGTTTGGGTTACTCGCAGAGTGCTTTAATATGCTTTCTTCTTTAGTGTATCTCTCAGGGCTGCCCATTTAGTAGTTGTGCATCAGAACTATATTTATAGTAATGGTAAAAAATGCCAGATTTTATCAATTTGCTGCTACAAGGGCCAGTAGTTCCCCCTAAACCATCTACGGATGATACCAATAGTAACTGGAATGTACTGAATGTTCTCTTTATGAACAGACCACAAGTTTACATTCAACACACTGTGGTTAATTTTACCTGAGAAGACCATGGAATATACCAAGATTAAATTTATGAATTGTTTTAGCGACATATTTAAGGGGAGTATTCCAAAAACATGACCCAACACTATTTATTACCTTAACAAGAAAAATAAATGCCATTTTCAGATATCTTCCACTATTTGGAATGGGTCATGTTCAAGTTTCTAACCTGTTCCTTCGCCATAGCTGCTCCAAGGTGCAGTACCTAACAGAGCAACCTTAGGACTAGGGTCAAGGTTCTAATAAAGTGATTTTATGTTCTGTTTATACGAGCCGCCAAGGTAGGCTGCCATGTGCTATTAATGCTGATTTGTATGCTGTTGTTCGGTTTGTGTAACATTTACACACCTTGTAAAGTAACATTTTGGTTTAGAAAATAAATATCATTCTGAATCATGTCCATGGAGAGTACGGTTTGATTGTGCAGATTAAAGACCTTTGTTGAAATACACAACTTGTGTGCCAGGGTTTTTTTCTAGAATCTGAGCACGGACTTCGGGTTCCAGCCTGGATACGCTCATGGAGCTGCGGGAAGAGTAAACAGGTTTCAGAATCTAGATGTGGCTTCAGATAGTAACTGATTAATGTCTTCATAGACAAAAAAAGCTACTATTTATGGTACATATTTAGAATCCATTTTCCTTTTAACCCCTTCATGACAACGCCCACATTGCATTGTTTTAATGGGTTTAATGAGAACCCATTGTCCTAAAGGGGTTGTCAAACTCCAGACCTGAGGACCAGATGCGGTCCAAATATTCTGGATAGTCAAGCATAAGCACTGCCAGCACAATCCAAACGGGTTGAACTTATTTAATCACTTGTGTTCTGATTTACTGAACTCCTGGTTTGTTGGTAGCCCACATGGACTGGATTTCAATACAACACCCAACAGAATCATTTTCCCTACAAGGCACGGTATATTCCCTCTTGAAGGTTAAAAACACCCCGTTATTAATGATGTAACAATTTGTTTCTAAATAAGCACCCCTGGAAGGAGAGATATTAGAAGCTGACAAACAAGCATGGCAGTCTAGAAATCATACTTATTATTCCAATTGTCATTGAGGTTGCAGGAGAGCTAAAGATCACTGTTGACCAGTTTTTGAGACAGGTGAACAAACAATTCATGTAACAATATAAAAAAGTTAAACTAACCTCACAGTGGTCTCTGAACTCTTACTCACATAAGTAATTCATAATCTACCAACCCATTTTAGTCAAAACCATGACCCCTTACATACCTTTTTTGAGGGAAAAGTGCACAACAGAGAGGAGTTGCAAAGACCAAGCTAAAAGATAAAACAAAGCGGGGGTTTGAATAAGTCCGTACTGGATTATTGTCTAACAATGAGCTAACAATCATCATGCTTTTAGAACACAAGTATGTGTGCTTTCATTTCGAGGGTTGCAAACTTTAGACGGCATATGAGATGCTAGAACCTCTGCCGATCATTAGAACTCTCACTGGGAAGGAGATTAGTAACGGAAAATAAGGTTTACATTTTTACTAAGCATTCGGGGTATGTAAGTGTAACTGGTTCCCTACACTTTTATGGGGAAATCACAGCCAGCGTCCGGTTCCATACTCAACCACCAGTACGTGGTGGAAATTACAGGTAGTATGTTCTATATCTATGGTGGTGCTTGGTTTAGGAGTCCAGCATGATGACACTAAGCCTAGCCTGGCAAGACACATGAAAGTTGATTAGGACTACGCTTTTATGATGTTGCTGCCATATTGCTGTTACGCTCATGGAAATTAAATCTCATTAAACATGTACAACTTGAAAAAACTGAACCGTCCATTGGCCTCCTTGGCGGTATCATCTCGTTATCTATGAATATATTGAAGCCAGGAAATAATTGTTCATTCAACTACTTACCAAAATCCAACCAGCCCAACCTGTAGAGGAGCATTCATCCATGGGTAGCGCTGTAAGGAAAAAATGATTAAAAATGTCATACACTGAGAAGAAATTTGAAGAAAAAAAAAATAAAAAAGAGGGAAGGAAAAAGAAAGTTCCTGTTTGATTAGCTGGCTCTGCCAACCAACCGGATCCCTACCCATCCCCAACATTTTAGGCAACTGCCTATTTATTGGCTATAGACTGGGTGTCCATGATAGGACGTGCAAGGAATCGTTTTTAAGAGCATTATTCATCATACTTCATGCATAATAATTCCTTTGGTGCTCTGTTAAATGTTTCTGATATCTGGAATTTGTTAGGCATAGACATCACCCAACACAACGTAAAGAGTAAGATGAGAAAAGCCTTACCTTTAAAAAGGCTCGTTTCTCCAATGCGTTCATGATTACAGGAGGGATTGCTGGAGGGAAAAAAATCATTAAAACAAAAGATGATTGGTGAAAATAAATGCCGGTAAGGGCTGTTGATTATGAGCAACACAAAACATTAACTGAAAAGCTTTAATGATGGTCCGTCGTATGCGTGACTCTTGGTCATCATCTGTAGTGGATAATCTAATAAGGGAAACCCATTATTAGTCCAAGAGAACATGGAATCTTTTATCACTTTCAGAACCTCAGAGGTCTCTTCTTCAGACACAAATTTCTATCTGATGTAAAATTATATACCTGCCATAAAGTTCTGTTAGCTGTGTCAATCGCAGGCCTTAAGTAACGAAAATACAAAAGCACGATTGCTGAATTTGACTTTTATTACCCAAACCCTTCCCCAAAATACCTGTTTAATCATGTAAAATGTTGCCTCACCCATACCTTTGCCGTAAAGACATGTGACTGTAACCTTAAAAAAAACTGTAAAGGCATCTTAAAAGTTTCTGTGGTTTTATATGATTAAAATTTTAGGGAAAGGATAAATCGACAGATCTCCTAAGATTTATCTGCTCAACTTAATAAGTTTTTATATCAGTGGAACAGCACCTTTAATATCTCAGTTGTTCAGACAAGGTGAGTTGAGGCTATTGGTTATTTTATTTCTCATTTTGTGTATTTTTCATGTAAAATGGCACGTTCATTTCAGAATTTCATTTACATGCCTTTTTTTCTTGGCTGCAAAAATATGTTTTTTGTACTTAACGGTAAATACCACGAAAGAGAATTTAACGGACTCCCCGCAGGGTATTAGTTTGAACCAAAATTATAAGCTACTCTCTTAAATGTCAATGAATCAGAGACGGAATGTGGTTAGGGAAAATGACCTTCTATGAACCTGTGAAATGTCAGAAATACTTTTCCAACATCAAAAATTAACTATAAAGAAGTCATTCTGCAATAAGTACTTCATGACTACCATACCACCACAGACGTGGTATATATATATATATATTTATTTATATTCATATATAGACAAATAGGGTATATATAATATATATGATGTGAGAACGAGCACCTTCAGTGAACAGAATCTCATATAACAACCTCCCAGTACAGATGATACTCTTAGAACTCCAATTCTGCTAATTAACTCTAAAGTTCCAAAAGTACACCGAAGGTGAACTAGACTCGATAGGTAAATGTGTTCACAGGATGAGCTTCCAAATCCTGTGTTTCAGTCATACACACTACCCTTCAAAAGTTTGGGGTCACTTAGAAAAAATGTCTGTGTCTTTGAAGGAAAAGCACATTTTGGATCAGAAATCCAGCACAGACGGGGTTAATGTTGGAAATGACTATTGTAGCTGGAAACGGCTCTGATCCAAGTTTAAGTTTCAAAGGCTAACTGATTGTTATAAAACCCATCTGCAATTATGTCACGGCTAGAAATTCCCTTGTTTGCCATGAAAACAGCTGTGACCCCAAACTTTTGAACAGTAATGTAGAACTGATAAATGAATACCTACCCATAGCTGGGGCAGCCATGCCAATTCGAGATACGACCACCTGAGCGATCGCCTGCTGGGCAGCTTTGGTGGACTCTCCCAGCCTCTTTCCATTTTCGTCTGTGACAGGTATTCCATGTTTCAGCTCCCTAAACAAAGATTTTTTTGGAAATTATAGCCAATGATACTCAAAGCTGTCAATTCAGTTTTGACTTCATCTCATCTCACCCAGAGGCTCAAAGAGAGCAGAATATTTTTTGATACTAAAATATAGTAGGAGCGCACCCAACGTCTGCACTGGATTATAACCACATACTGCGACTCTGTGTAGTAGAGAATGTGCAATCGGTCCCTTTACAATTAGATGCCCCGAGATGTATTATTATTTATTGTTTTATATACAGCACCATCATATTCCGTAGCGCTGTACAATGGGTAGATGTAAGGCCAAACACAGTGTTGCCATTTTCATTCATTGTTTCCAGTAAGGCCGTGTTTGTCGTAGGCTGATACACTTACCTCTGTCTCATTAATGGGATGTTGATACAGTTGGCAGCTGCTACGGCAGCAAAAGGTACAAATCTACCAACCAGTGAGGGCAAGTGCTAGAAAGACATAAGAACGTGTTAAGAAACGTCAGCTCATTGGAAGAGGCCACAGAAAAAAAATATCTTAGAAGTGAAGTTTTGTATAAGGTGCTCACCCAGTTCTAGGCTAGGCTGGTGTCGGACAACTAAATGGCGCACAGACGGGCAGCGTAGCTGCATAATTACAGCAAATTACTTTTCTTGCATTAAAGCTGGTAACCTCCAGAGAAGGTTTTCAGGGATTTTAGCAGACCACAGCTTTTCAATATGCCCCCCATAGATGAAGGCGGACATTGCTGCTATCCACTATACTGTACGCTATAAGTGTTACGCTCATAATATGTAAGCATGATAAATAAACTTAACTTTGCCAATAACTTCCTTTTCTATGCTTTCATTTAATGAGCTGACATAATAACTCTTACATATATACAAGTAAGGATGGATTAAACTGTAATTGACGTAAAGAGACAAAGTAAGCTTTGCATTCTAGGTAGAAATAGATGCAGATTTGGGCTGAATGGCTCTTATCTGCCATTAAATTCATTGTTTTTTCCTTGTAAGCGGTTTTCAGTGGCTGGTTGATTTATATGAAACAAGAAAATGTATTGTTAATAATAAATAAACTGAAAAATTACCAATTTTACTCCTGATTTCTGACAATGATTGAGTTATAACTCAAACTCTATTTGAAGTTCATATTATTTATTTTATTATAATTTTTTTTTTAATGTTTTCTCAGTCACGCAGTACTTCGTTGGGATGTCATCTGATGTTATGCAGTAAACATTTGTTTCTAAACATTACAGTACGTTCTCTAAACGTAGGCAAACGACTAATATTTGGGTTTCACTAAGCAATGTGCTAAGGACAATTCCGCAATCCAAGACTGTCTATGGAGATCCGGAGTGTTACACGCCTGTTACACGCCTGTTATCGGAACAAATATTGTCATAGGTGTGGAATGGCAAACCGTGTACCGGAATGGACTGCACACCTCTCTGGCACCCAAAGGATTTATGGCCCAATTATCATTAGCCTAGAATGTTCTCTGCAATTTGTTTCTTACCTTGGTCAATGATTTCAGCCCCAGAGCTGTCACGACAGCACCGGTCGTCGCGCTGACATAGGCGGTCCCCAGCTGGCTGCAAATACAGTGAGAACAAACTTTGGTGGCCGATAAAACAGAGAAGGGTTTCATATCTCAAAATAGAGAAAACACAATCCATAAAGGGTTAAAAACTAGTTCCCTTAAAAAAAAAGACAAGCATAATATAAATATTTAGTAAAATGATATAAATGTTTATGGGTTTAATGGAGATCTTAAACCTTTTATATCAAAAAAGAAAAATATATGGTATGGTACGGGGATCTACAGGTACACCAAGCCTGTCTTTACTGTATAATTTAAGTAAGATTGTAAGCTTGCGAGCCGAGCTCTCTCCACCTAATGTATCGGTTTGTCTTAGTCTGTCAATTCTCGTCTTGTCTGACCCCCTTGAATATATGTATTGTAAGAAGCGCTGCGTAAATTGTTGAAATAATAATAATTATAATAAATCTGTCCCAAATCAGTTCTGATTTCTGAGTTCCAGGAGGACCTTGTGAGTTAAACTAAGTACAGGCAGAGCGGTCTCTAGTTCCAAAAACTGGCACAAAACAGCAATCAAACCCTAAAAAAAAGATTATTTTTCCAATCACCCCTCGGGTACGCAGAGTATTGCCCTCACCTGGCCGTGATGGGCGCATCTCCGCTCCTATTGGTATAATTCACAACTGCGTTGAAGGACTGATTCACCCACTGCCAAAACAGCACCGCTGGGGTAGTTCTGCAGGACATACAATACGTGCGCCAGTTAAGTCATAATTTAATCATAATTAGAATAATTAACAGACTTATAAAAAATAAATTGAATCACAAATCAGTTAAAATACATCAATAAATGCACATCAGTTAAAGCAAACATAAAACACCAATTAAATCAGAATTAATTACTAGTTTCAGTCAAAATAACCAATTCATTGTAATAATGTTGTTGCTAAGCAACCACTACAGAAATACATTTAGACTTAAATTCTAGTGCAGAGATCCCAAATCACTAATGGATCAGCATCCTGATTAACTAATCCATCTTAATACTTTAAGATAGTTCTTTAATTACTAATACAATCTTAAATTACTTGAAACTGTTGACTTAAAGGTGCTGTTCCACTCACTCTGCAAAATATAACCGAAAAAATTCACATAGAATGTTGTCTCATTCATTTTTTTTTTGCCAGGAAGGCTTAATTTCCATGTGACACAAAAGTAGGCGCTAACAGGTTGTTACCATAGTAACTAAAAAAGCTACTTAAAGGCTTCCGTGTTGTTTAATGTGATTAAACCATGAAAATAAAAATATATAAATGGCCCGACTGCTAAGGTTTACTTGCTTAACACACTGGAGAGAACGATTAATGTTTTGTGTAACCGTTGTTATTGTTACATTTTATTTACAGAATTCCAGGAGATCCCGCACAGCGAGAGGAGAATACAAATGTAACAAAAACGTTAAAATAATAACACACAATGAATTCATCAAAAACGCACCCCAGTAATATCTAAATCCAGGACTGTTCGGTGTGCCTTAAGGAGAGGGTTGAGGAGAGCCACATCCATCCTTTACATAGTACCCTGTAGGGTCGAATTTTTATACTTCTGGCTTAAGGGGGTTTGGGGGTAATAAAATGAGGCAGAAGGTTTTTCTTTTTACATGTAGTGCTAGATCAATGGGATGTTAGAGCTTTTCTTATTATTATTATTTTTTTATTTTTTTTTTATTTGCCCGGCTATCAGTGCAATATGGATAGAGATCCCTTTAGGGATTTATTTTGTTTCCTATTTTTCTTTATATTTAATAAATAGAACTATTAATATTTTCTCTCAGATCTCCCTTGCACTGATCACACTGTGATCAGCAAGCAAACCTCCACAGACTTGAAGGGGGCAATTGGACATCTCTTGTCCTCCAGAAACCTTCCTGTGAATGTCAGCAGTGACATCTACGCCCTTTCACGTAATTCCTTATGTAATGCGTACCCCCGCTCGGCTCACGCGAACGAGGTCTCCTGCTGCTAGAAAGTTTAGGACGTATAGGTATGTCCATACAGGCATGAAGGGGTTATGGACACAAGATACGTCACTTTTTGATTCATTACTCGGGTTTTATCGCTTGCATCTGCCTGCTAGGAAAGAATATATCCATGGCATACTTTTCTAACTAAATATAGCATTAGTAACATGACCCCTAGTTACTTCTGAATGTTCAAACGCTTCCCAGAAATAATTCTCGAACCACATTTTGCTTTATTCATATTATTTTAAGGAATGTCTGTCGTGACAAAAGTAGACACTGAAGCAGAAAAGGCATTTCTGTGCTGTTTCTATGTGATTAAAGGAAATAATAAAATTACAGCTAGCGTTGATTCATGCCTTGGTTACAGTGGAAGTCAGCTCACATCATCTAAATAACCATTTTCTCCTATTTTGGCCTTGTTTAGTATGGAGAGATCAGAGGCCGCCATTACTGGTTTTAAGCTTTACAGGGCAGGGACCTTGTTTCCTATCATACTTAATCATATACCCTAATTAGAAGGTCTGTAGGCTACTGTATGATAGCACTTATTGTACCTCCCTATATATTATACTGTAAACTGTATGGCGCTAAATAAATCTATTAGCATTCATAAATAAAAATATACATTGGATAAATACATTACCCTATCTGAGATTCTAGTGGCACGTGACAAACATCTTGATGATTATGGCTAGCTTACTCTTACAGTAACATTGACGCTAAGAGGTCGGGGTGGAAATACCTTTTCAGATACCACTTCAAGAAAACCAATCAACACGCGATATTACTAATAATCTTTATGATTATTTTAAAAGATTGACAATGATGAGTATGGTGGATACATGCCTGTAAAATGTCAGCATGCAGCCGGTAATTGTCATGTTCATGGGCACTTGTGCCGACATCCTTCCAATCAAGACCATCTTCTCCCCTGTGTCCGGGTGGAAAGCAGAATCATAGATGTATTTTGCTCGCCATAGTTGGTCTTCAGTCAGTCCAGGGGTCTTTATCCCATTTCTGCAACAAAGTAACAAGCGGGTTACGTTCTCAAGATTCCACCTGAGAAATAGTTAATGGTCTTTGATGTGAATAAGGTATAATGGGGGAGACACAATTTAATGTGGAGCAAAGTGTCCTCATTTCTTTTATCATCATCATCATCATCAGATGTTGCTCCAAGAGAAGATAAAGTCTATAGTGGGTCAGCATAAACCAAGAGCATGCAATACTTAGGAAATGTCAGTGGTTCATGGAACAGGTGGAAGAAGACATTAAAATGATTTAGATGCTAACTGGTGTAGACCTGTAATTTTCTATGATGTTCTTGGCTTCCTCTAGCACTTTAGGTCCAAGTAAGATATTTCTTGGGTCCGTCACCATGAAAAAATGCTTTGCTCTTCCAGTGAAGGTGCTCTGATCCCATCGTGGTTCTTTGATGTTAATGTTGAAAGGGAGTTCACCCGACATTGTCTGGAAGGAAGAGGAGGACATTTTGAAAGTGAATGGATCACTATATAGTCACATTAAATATATAAATGTGCTTTTCTTAACACTAGCCCCCCTTTCCTTATGTTCAGAGCCCTAACTTCCATGGGGCAAGAGGGGTGGTAGCCCAATGTGCCACAAGGTGAGAGGTGCACAATGCCCCTGTGCCACCATGCCACCAGAAGCAGATGGGATGGACAAGGCAGGACCTCTGATCCAGACCCAGGCACCAAGAGCCAAGGTAACAGCAACAATTATTCTTTCTCATTCTACATGAAATATTGTAGAATTAGTAAATCCACCCAGCTCAGAGATCGTTGGTTCCAATTTCCAAATGCCCATTAAAGGTCAATAAAATGTAACGTTGCGCAGAACACGTTTTGAATGCACATGCTGGTGGTTAACGTCTTTCTATCTTTTTATCTGGATTCTATAATTCCATCCAGTCTTCCTACGCACATTCAGCTTCACTGCACTTCCCAGATATCCCAAGCATGCCAATTTCTGCTCCTTGAACAAACGCCCAGATATTTTTACTCAAACTTTCCATTTGGCATGTCTTCTCCAAAGAAAAAAAAGCTAGTATGAATGTTCCTATTCACGCTATTCTAAAACCTTTTTGTAGTCTGTTAACTATTAATCTGCCGAGTTCCGTGTGCAATCAGTATATATTGTTTCTTTACGTTCTTACAGAAAGAAAGCTCACCCTTTAAATGGCCCAGGGGTATAGGCTTAAATGCATCTGATAATTAAATCCATGGAGGAGTTGTTTGAGATGGTGGTGGATACGTGGAATAACCTCCCAGCAGAAGTGGGAGAGGTTATTACAGTAGGGCATGTAAGCATGCATGGGAAAGGCATATGCCTCCTGCATCTACGACAAGACTGAATGGTTCTTATCTCTCGTCAAATTCTATGTTTCTATGACGTTTTAATGGGAGTCATATGAGAAGGAGCGTTTTGCTGTTATGTTCTCTTGCCAATTGTTTCCATGACAACTACAGAAATTGGCAGATACTTTCCTCAAACTAGGGTGTTTCCCGTCAAAACTAAGACTCCCTCCTTATCTCTTTTTCACACATAAAACTTAACTAAAGGAATGATAAGTTAAAGTCAGATCATTACAGACACTGCAGCAACCAAATGGTTAATTTACAATTAACAACCGGGTATATTTGCTTTTTTTGTCTGCCAAAACACGCCTTTCAGCTTTTTGGAGGTTTCTTTTTCAAGAAAATCTGACTCATTTGTGCCATAACCACTCCCTGCAACAGAAACGGCAAAAAATAAATAAAAAGCCAGGAAGCGGCACAGAAAATGCTTTCACTTTGTTTTTTTCTTCCTTTAATGGGTTTAGTCAACAAAATCTGCAAAAAAATCCAAAATTGAATTTCTTGAGTTAAAAGGGTGATCGGTATTTTAAGAGCGAATAGCCATATTTACCAGCACCCTGGAAATATACCCGCACGTAACCATTTCAATGCCAGAATAGAGACCTATTTCGCAATTACACCTTTTCTAAAGTCTTACAGCAGATGCTAGAGGATTTTCTCCTGCCTCGGAGGCGTTAAGCTCCAGTTTAATCCTTTGATTTAAAGCAGCCATTAGAAACCCTGTATATAATATAACAACATATAGCATTCTTACTGCACTCACTATATACCTGCCAGCGAATATATGCAATAATATGCATGAATACAACCAGACCTTAAAGAGCTGACCCTGACTCTCCTGCAATATTAACCGTTTACTAGCCCATCGCGAAGATTCTACATAGTGATCCCCCGAATCTGTTACCAAAATAGTTCTAATACCTGTTCTTATGGAAACCTTGACTTGTCGCTATTTAAAGATACACTTAACTGACACACCTGCATTCAAGCAGGGATATAAACCATAACATACTGGTAGCAAAAGCAAAAAACTGGGAAGCTTCGTATAGGATCACAGCAGCGAAGAATAAGATAGAGTCAGCTCAACCAACAGACTGGGTGACCCTGAGAATTTGCCCCTACACCCTGAGATTAGGGCAAAAACCCGGAGATTCAGCATCAAACTCTGAGAGTTCCCAGGTATGAAAATAACCTTAGTTTTAACTCATTCAGAACTTGAACAAGCTAAGCAACCTATCCCTACAGCATTTACCCTGACAATGAAAATATACATTAATATGTCTCCATAGTATGTTTTTCTTTGCTTTAGCCACAATGAGACAAGAAAGAATGGCGCGTTAAAAGAAAAGGTTTAATTATAGATCTCGCTTACCCTCTTATATGTCCTTGCTCAGAAGTCAAAAGCTATACAGCATCCAGTGAGAACTGTGACCTCTCTATGACATCATCAGCTTGTACAGTACATGTGAGAGGGGACAACCTAACTTGTAAGCCCTCCCAGCCGCCCCGACAGCCAATACATAAGGAATAAAAGGGAGATAAACAGAAGGGAAGCCCATGACTGGCTGAACTGGTTTGCTGTCAATGGAAATCATACAGGACTCAAAGGGTGTGTTGTAAAATACTCCCCTATGATTGGCTAAGAGCAGCGGCTTAGGATGGAAAGCTGGCTGACGGCAGACAATGCCTGATCTCAGAGTACAGAGCAGGGGAAGTTACAATGTATCTACACCCTTCATCACTAACGTGACATTGGGGCAAGAAAACAAATATGGAAGACAAAGACTATTGGACACCATATGTGTATAAGAATTAGGATTTTAGATATTCTAGACCATGTCGATTCATCGAGATAAATAGTTTTATGTGATTGTTTTACTATATCCTGGAATTTATTAGGTTAAACATTATATATTATATTAAAACTAATAAAATCCAGGATACACTGGAAGTAAAAAAAAATCCAGAAAAACTAGTTCACATTCTGGATTATCTAAAATCCCGATAAATAATGATTCTGTGTCTGTATAAATAATGAATGTGTCTGTATCTCATTATACAGCGCCGCAGAATCTGTTAGCAATATATAAATAAAAGGTGATGATAATTAGTGTCAGTCTCTTGTTACAATGTCCTGCTTGGCCTGATGGGCTTTGAAGGCAGAGTTTACTGTTGGATCACGGGAAAGAAATGTAAATGGACAGAGTGAAGCGCGCAGTGATGTACAAATCTCCTGACAAGGGAGGCAAAAGATTGCCTGACATCGCTACCATTTCTACGGCCACCATGGAGGCAACAGATGCGTTGGTTATATTCGGATGTGGACAAATTTGTGAGGGAGCACCAACTGAAAGGAAGTTAAACCAGATCTGCGGACGCCAAGTGTGATTCACCAACCCATCAGACCCAAAGACAATGTGGAGAGGATTTCAGGGCTCCCTGCTGCCAGGGCAACTACTGTATGGGCTAATGTGGCATCAAGCAAGGACATTGCATGGATGGCCATCTGGAAGGCCTCTCCCTACAAACATTTATCTCACCACTCAGTATTTTACAGACTTTTTCCAGGAACACGCACTGAGGGCGCCATTGATGATGCTTGGTACCGAATGTGCTGTGTAAAGAACACTTTATGGTTTGCCAGGAACAGGCTGGTGTTGAGTAGGGAGCAGGTTTCAGTTTAAGACTCTTATGGAAAGTTCTACCACCTTACTTATCCCTGCCTTGCCCCAAACCCACATCCAGCCTATTCACAGTACCACACAATTTTCCTGCTCTATTTCCAATGTGTCAAACCACATGTTCCATGTCTGGATTTCTCTCATGCTCCATTTATTCTTTGGAATTCCCTGCTTCTCTGTCAGTTTCTCCTCTTCCCCAGACTGGTGGCCGTCTGATCTCATCAGTGCACCAACAACTGGACACGTGTGGCCTGGCATTTCCAACCGCTGGCTGCCCGCTGTAGCATCCCGTCTGCTCCTCCAGCAGCATGTTGGATGTGTACGAGGTGCTGTCAGCCCACTGGTGCCAGATGGCCAGTACAGGCCTGGAGACCATGCTCCTTGGGCCTTCAAAGCTGATCTGCTGGCCATACAGACTCCTGTCAAATATCTGGGGTCTTGTTTGCTGGACCTTGGCACCTTAGAAGACTTATCACAGAGGGGCAAATTCTAATTGAAACCCACCTGCATGGTCTCAAGCTCTTTTAAAATGTCAGGGATTAGTGATGACTTCATTAGGTCATTTATCAGGTAATAAACACATTCCTTTTTTGAAATGTCAAGGATTGCCCCTTTTTTATAGGATTAGGGTAGGTCTTGGTTCTCTGATAACACCTCCTTCATAAACCCTTCATACAAATAATAATATAGTTTCATTTGTGCTAGCAGAGAACCTAAGACAATCTAAGAGGCATTCTAAGTTGATTTCAAGGACAAAGACTGAACGTAAGAAGAATAAATTCAGCCGTTGCTCATTACGAAAGCAACTGTTACTGGAACAATCAAGTAAGTAACTGTTATTAAACCAGATTTATATCAATGGTCTAAATAAATAATTCCACCTTAAAAAAATGAGAACTAAGCCAAACCTATTAAATCCACATTTATAGCACTTATGCTGTTCTAGTACCAAAGTGCGGCATCTTATTCCAGAGATAACTTTTTGACCAAGTATGTAATATATATCACACCCTTCCTTTTTGCTGTATTAATAATATTTGTTATTATGATTGCGAAGAAATGAAGGATTGAGGACCTGCTGAAAGTTATTGTGGAATACACATTTGATCTATTTATATAAATATTGGAATATAATAATAATATGTGTGGGAAAGACAGGTCTGATACTCATCTATATTAAAAAAGGTTCCATTTATTACGTTTTATTTGTGGTAGAATTATGATTTTTTTTCTTGCATTTACAATTTGTAAATATACAAAAATTTAATCCGTCTTTTTCTCACAATTTAGAGATGATTAACAGAGAAATTAACAATGCGTTAATGAACGCCAATGGAATGAGCTCTTTCCAAGTTCCTGAGATTGCCACCAAAGAGATGCCGTGTTCTCAGGACTCATTGTGCTCAAGCATGAGCAGCTGTAGCTTGGAGAATGAGCGTGAGCGATGGAATCACTCCGCAGACCCCAGGACCACCAGCCTGCTCTCTTTGCTCTATCTTGCTCTCTTGACTTTTTTTGGTAGCGCGGTCCTTTTAGCAGAAATGAGGCACCACAACCAGCAAGCCCAGAATGTGCACGGCTCCCTGACAGTGCTCATGTTAACTTCCTCGGCGTGGATGCTTTGGTTTGTCTGGAAATCTGCACAAAGCAAAAAAATTAAAATGTACCAGGATCACCAGGCTGGTGCCAGCTGGTTAAAGGGTAGGCATTGTTCCTCCATGCTTACACATACAACTCATCCAGTCTCCTATCAAACGCAAAAGAGCTCAAGTGTTTCAGCACAGATCAAAACTCATTGGGGCCCCTAGACACATCTCTTTGACACACATACAAACCCACGCACACATATAAACTAACAAAACAAGTAACATAGGATCTAGACACATGCCTAGTGTGCCTAATGGCGTTTCTTGCTGAAGTGAGCTACATTTGTATTAGGTCAGTGAGAATACTCCACTATCCTGTCTTTAGGTCACATTTTAGTGAATAGCCCACATAATTTTATTCCTTTTCATGTGCTAGGCCATGTCTGGTGGGCCAACACCAGTGGCCAGTTTTGTCTGCTGTGTTTAACAATGGGGGTTATACACTATGCAGTGTTCAGGGTTACAATTTACCCTTAAATAAGCCCTGTACCGTCAGTGCCAATGTCTTCATATTTCCACTTACCCTATAGAAAATTGTGATACCTACCTCTCATTTATATCTGTGCTACCAGTGCCCATTCTCTATAGAACAGTGTTTGCCCTACCAGTGCCAACTGTCCTGAGAGGTCTGCCTATGGTCATGGTGTCCCATTATCATTTCCCAACAGAACCATTCCCCTGCTGCCGCCTTATCACCAGGTTGTGTGTATTTATATATTTCTATATGGTGTCATTTTGGGTTTACCACCCTCACTAAATTTGTCCTGTTCACAAAATAACTCAGTATTTGTTACTTTTACATTTATTTATTTCTAGATACTGATCTAGAATAGGACACTGCTGTCGGGAGATTACAATATATTATACAATTACAGTATTTATGAGGCTGCTCCTGGCAGGTATTTCACTAATTTTGAGATGGTATTATAATCCTAATAAATGTAGAGATAAATATATATTTTGTTTTCTGTAGGGGGGCTCTGCCTATTTGCTTTGGCTACTTTGGTACTTGACTGTTTAACGTTGGGATATTACCATGAGCTACACCAATGCACTTCAGTCCTTGTGACCTCATTTCCAATAGTTCAGGCTGTATTTACAGTCACACAGGTAAGAAACGCCAGGGGATATGACATCATGCAACCACTTTTCATTTGCATTCAGTGCCTCCATCAAGAATTTTGGGACCAGTAGGCATGTATGTGCCCGGGCACCCCATCAACATGGCAACGCCTCCCCATCTTCTCTGAGACCACTTTAGGGCCAGGGCCCCATTTCAGTCTTATCAGCTCTACCACTCTGATGGCAGCCTTATGTTCTTCTATGATCCACCTAATTTCGAGGGCGTGGGCTAAAAAGTGCTTTGAGTCCCACTGGGAGAAAAACGCTAAATAAATATTATTTCGTATTATTTATTATTATTATATTTATTATTATTATAATGAATACCAAAAAACAAATTGTTCCCAGGCAGCTGAACTCGCACAGCTTCCAAACTCACATGACACTCACATCATCACATACAAAACTCTAATCTCTAGCCACAAGTAAAATATTTTACACGTTTAAGGGATATGTGGATTACTAGTTTAGTAAAGGCCGATAAGTTTATTTTGATGTGATCGTTAAAAAAAAAGTCCTTTGCAATGTATCGTATGTATTTCAGGTATCTCTTCTTTCATTTTATGCTAAAGTCTGCATACAGGAAAAACAGCACCTGAACAGGTGAGGGCGTTTAAAGATAACGCTATTCTTCCATAGCACTCAGAAGGTTGACTTTTAGATGGGAGATGGGGAGTATTTTGCTAGATACCCTCAAACACAATCCCATTTCTAGCAGCTATTAACATTCTTGAAAAGAAAGTTATTTTTCTTTTTATTTCTATTTGCTGCGTTTTGTATTTTTTCCTGTTAATTGTAGGTTTGGCCTGATGCATACACTTGCTACAAATTTATTAATGTGGATGAGCGTTGTCCTGGATGAGTCAATGAAACAATTAGAGGAAATATATGATATTCAAAAGGAAAATCTAAATGCAATACAGGGTATGATATGTATACAGATTATATGCCCCCTCTATATATGTCCTTGTCCCTGTTCCTTCTTCCTATCTTCACTGTCATTGTGTCTCCTGCCCCCTCATCTCAACCCTTTTGTTCTATTGATTCTTCATTATGCCTCCATGATGCCCCTTTTACTGTTTCAATATTAATATTATTGATAGAGTAAAAAGAGATATTTTGCTTAAAAGGCTACAGAGAAAAATAAATGTTCTCTCAAAGTAGCAAATATCATTTAAACTCAATGTATCTCTACAAAAGTGTGTCTTATTTTAAACTTTTTGGGGGGCGAAACACAGTGTATCAATGATACAGGCTTCAAGAGCTTAGGGAATACTCCATGTGATGCCTATTCACCTCACCCATGTGTCTGTTCTATACTTACTGTAATACATGTTATCACATCTCATGTATTATCTCTGCATCTGTTCAAGGCAAAGGAACCCACACCAATAGCTGTGTCTGCATCACCGATCTCTGCCATATTTTCTCAGAAGGAGCTGCATACCTTCATCCTTTCAATATCGAGTTTAGCCTTTTCTCTTCCACAATGCTCTACGTCATATGGAAAAACACAGGTAAAATGCCGTATTCTACAGAAATATCCGGACACAGCAAAGGCACACTTCACATTAATGGGGCTTTTGTGGGGCTGATTCTTGGAGCGTTCGCCATATCTGCCACCTTTGGAGTCATGATTTCCTTTGGCGTTCTTGCCAAGACACCAGAGACTGTCCAAGAGGCTCTACGGATCTATTACCTCTTTAACTCGGTCTTGCTGTCGGCGATGTTCATTGCTTCTGTAATTGGCATAGTCACTTGTAGGCTTCAGAGAGGCTCTTCATTCGATGATAATTCCAAAAGTGTAGTAAGAAGTCTGGACATTACTCTACTGATGGGGAGCTCCTGCGGACCATTAATGGTGTCTGTCTTCTCGTTGGTGGCCATCTTCTTTCTGCACATTGAAGGGAACCTCTATATCTTGGATCTTTGTTTTTCTCTTTCTAAAACCATCCAGGTACTTGGCCAAAATCTATTCATAACCGAGGCACTTTACTCTGGACCTACCAAAAATAAAAGTGGTACATCAAGGGCCTGGATCTACTCCATATCTCAAGATCCAGCAATGGAGATCTTACAACATGTTGTCAGCAATAAATCTTCGGTCGAAGGTAGTAGAAGGTCTTTGTCAGAGCAAGAAACCAGCGTAAGAAGCTCAAAAATCTTGATTGACTTGGAAAAAGACGAGCCAAGAAATTTAAAAGCTGGAAGTAGCCTCATGGACATGTCCAATAAAAGGGAATCCTTAAAGAAAGGTGGCAAACAGAGCTGTTTTAGAACACGGAGAAAGATTTTACAGAATATATCAATTCTTTTAATCTGTTACAATATATCGGTAAGCAATCTGAGTACCCAAGCTTTCTCGTAATGTAGACTTCTTTTAGGTCAATATGGCGAATCAGTAGGACAGAGTAAATATTATAAACATTGTTTCTTATGAGCTATACATTTAACACTCAAGCTATTAGGAATGAAAGTCCCATCATTCTTAAAAACAAAGGTCCAGTCTTACTTTACAATGCTGACTACACATCTTGGGACTTGCAGTTCTACAAGAGTTGGAAAGCTAAATGTTGACCATTCTTGTTCTAAACTACTTAACTTGAAAAGAAATCTCTTTAATGTAGCCCTCCAAAATCTAAAAGGCAATTACCGTTCATAAGGGAGAAATATTTGTTAATAATAATAACAAACAGCTTTTTATAATCAGTACATGGGCACTACTGAAAATAATGCTTAGGGTTTGAAAAGAAGAGAAAGGTGCCTAGTCCTACAGCTAGCCGGGCTTCATGGTAGTTCCACAACAGCCTGGGCGGTTTATAAGGGTATTATCCAACCTTTGATTGAAATATCATTGGTGGTAGTATAACGAAACTGATGACTTTTTTAAAAATGTTTTTTTTTCTCAGGTCTGGATCCTATATGCCTATGGAACCCGTCCGCATTTGGTGAGCCAAATCGAGCAGTCCTTCTACGGCTTCACGCTTTGGGTTATCATTGTAAAGATCTCCCTCCCGTTGGGGATCTTCTACCGAATGCATTCTGTTGCCAGCTTATTTGAAGCATATTGTAACATATGTGAAGCAGCTGCTTGCTAACCGTCTCCCGACACCTTTGTGCTGAAACGCTGACATTTGGGTTGCTGCATGGCACAGAATGAAGCCTACGTACAGACTCAACATCATCTTCTATATGTGATGACAGCTGTTGACATCAATGCAAGAATAGCTCTGTGGGAAAATATATTTATGATTTCAGTAATTAGCACCTCTTTGTGTGTGTGTGAAATATGCAATGATTAGCATTCTGTTTGTTGCTCCTTTGGAACTGTCTTTCAGTTTTTTGACTGTAATTTTAACCACAGGGCAGTAGCATCTAAACAGTTTTATATCTGATATGTTTGGTAAAACATGCTCTTTTGAATAGGTAGATCTAGAGTCAATGACTAATTTCTGGTTATTGATATGTCTCAAATAAAGTTAGCGCACAAAGCTGAAAACCAAGATCATGTTTATTTGTGTGTATATATATATATATTTATTTTTATTAATTTTTTTAAAAAAAAATTATTTTTTTTTTCTCATTTATTTAGCGTTTTACTGTAAAATAAAGTATCATAAGTGCAATAGTCAAACAGATTATGAATGGTCTTCAACAGGTATGAATACATTAGGAAAGGAAGTCCTTAACCCGAAGAGCTTGCAGTCTAAGTAGTACGTAGTAGGATGGAAACCTCTTTTTTTGGTCCCAGAATATCGAGGGATAATTTCCTTCCTTCCATACAATTAGTGTAAAACTGTCGTTTCAAATTAAGTGAATGCCCCTTATTGTATATAATGTGATCCAGGTGCTAAGTTTCATTTACCAGCATTAACCTGGCAATATTGCTGTGTTAGAAAATTGAGGTTTAAATGGTTTTTTTGCGCTGTTTGGGGTAATAGTCACTAGTTTTAATATATGATCTAATTTTTTTTTACTTTATTTTGTTCAATCAGTAGTAAAATCTGCCTGTTCTAGTGACCTTAAGCAAACAACAAAATTTAAAGGATCGTTGAAACTGTCTCAGTTGTTTGGGGCAACCTGAAGAATCACTTTAAGAAATGGAAGAAAAGTAACTTCAACTTCTTTTAGTGGAGTCACATACGCCAAAATAGAAAGACTTTCCCAGGTTTTTTCCCGTAACTTTTTAAAACCCGTATTAAGAAACCTCTACACTGTACAGATAAAAATCCCATATATTAATCGTAAATTCCTAATACGTATACAATGAAACTGGCATTAATAAAAGTGTCAGCTTCTTAACATAATGAGGGCCTTCATACCCAAAGCATAAATGAAGATTGGCATAATAATAATAATAATAATAATGATAATAATAACAACAATAATAATAATAATTATAATTTTATAAGATTTAATGGAATAAAATAGAAGGTCGGTAATCATAAGGCTGTTATAAAGTGTTAAATGAGATGTGTGGGCTGTGTAGCATTCTTTTGCCATCCTCTGTCAATTGCTTTATGTTACACCTGCTCCTTGCATTTGAGAACATGAATGGCACTTGATCCTTTTGCTCGTTGGTATTTTAAATTCATGATAGTTGCGTCCGTCCCATTCCTATTGACAGTTACTAATATGAGAAGTATTCAGATATTGGCTGATTTATATATATAATTAGCCAGTACTTGTTGGTAATTTGCCCGCATTGGGTCTCTGGCTAATGATTGATAACAGAAATATATAGCACCTAATGATAAGATTGCAAATTAAAGTATAGCGATAACAAGAAAACATCACCTTGTCAGGGCTAAAATCCCAGGAAGACCTGATATCGTGGCATTTTATATGTTTCGATTGTGTCCTTGGAGAAGTATTTTACTGGATAATGTGGATGAACATAGAGGAAACGTTTAGGTTATATAGGGTGATCTCGTGTAAAACATTTTAACTTTTGACCTTTTTTCAACGTTTCTACTCCAACAATTACCAACATTCTTATTTCCTTGGCGGCGACAAGATTAGCATTAAGAGAAATCTTCCATTATTACATTTCCAACTGTAAATACAATTGTAGTGCCCAGAAGAGAATTGTGAGGCGAAAGGGTTAATAGTGGACTTGTGCATTCGTATTTGGGAGAACATGATTAGAATATGAATGTGCGTTTTCGTTCTTCAAACCAAACACCGAATTAACTAATATGGCGGCAGGTAAAAGTACATGAAGACAAAGAAACACAATACGAAGAATCTTTGTGTTTGTCTTCGTTAATATCTACCTAATCTCCCAGGTCTCTTTCCACTGCCTCTAGGCTACCTTGTCTGTAGCATTGCAGGAGTTAACGGGAATCCGTAACATTGCGCCAGAAGTTAAAGGATCGTAAGAGCGACTCTATTGGTCATCCTCTGGCATCAACCCATGAAGAACAGCTGCCCTCCATTGGTTGATGCTAGAGGAGGCCCCTGCCGGCGACCAATAGAGTAGCTCGTATGGACCTTTAACTCCTGGAGCCTCCCCAGGCATAGTTTCGGCATTAGGAGTTAAAGGTCCATACGAGCGACTCTATCGGTCGCCGACGGGGAGCTCCTCTGGCATCAACCAATGAAGGGCATTGGCTTAACCATTTGAATACTAGAATGTGAGCCCAGCATTGCTAACCTCTTTGGCATTCATAGAATAATACTAATTAATGGTATTCATATTTCTTTTTCTCATCAGTCGATAGACTAATGACTTCCTTAAACACTTTTTGTGTATTGTCTTGTGTTTGTGTCGGAGAATGCAATACACTTGAGATGTTAGTGGGAGCTTCATCACTTATTAACAAGTTCCAGGTCACTTATTCAAGACATCGTAATTTAACTAATGGACAGGAAAAGTCAGACACCCGGTACGCTTTTATTTAAATAACATTAGCATGTTAAAAAAATATCCGATTTACCAACATTTAACCTGTTCCTGATGAGCACGCAGGTGAAAAGATATATAGTCATAGGAAGGGATGCATTAAGCACTGGCATTCATATTGCCAACATTTTCATTACTAGACTGCGCCATAGTTACTGGTGCAAAAATCAAACAGATTTAGCAGATTTGCACTTTTTAGACAAGTAACAACTGCTACTATGCTATGCCTATGTTTAATGGGGAATAAATGTACCTAAGAGACATGAAAACAAACATCAACAAAAATAAAAGTAGTCAATCCATTGGCTGTGCCATGTTGGCTGCAATGAGCTTCTGCTGTGGCAAGATGCTCAATCTCATTAGACGCATACTGATGTGCTTTGATTTTCAGATATTCAAGCTAAAAATGTCGGAAAATAACAATTTCATTACTAACTTACAAGCGTGATTATTTTTAATAAATCTTCACTGCCCTCTCCTCGTCATCCCACCCGTATAAAGAGCTGCCTGAACCAATCCGCATCAATCAGCAACTTACCAATAGTGCAGAGATAACTTAACGAGGAGGAATAATGGTGCAGATTCACAGAAAGAAATTTTAAGATAACTCATGCTATACATAAGAGGTGAATTGGAATAGGTACGTGTGTAATATTCATCTGCGAACATCCTTAGTAAGGTTTATTTTAGTGCATTGAACATTAAAATACGCGATTAAGGAAAAGTGACAACCCTGCTTTAAAAAACTACTACTAGGAGATTTCATGCAGAAACATTATTCTGTCCCACACTCACAGGCTTCCATAATGCAGCGGATTATATTACACAACAGATATCACAATGCGATAAAAACAGCATCCTTGTGTATAGTCATAATAGTCCCTAGCACATCAGTGGATGAGCGTGATGGGAGTCGTAATCCATAATAGCTCTCCTGCCGGTAATTATCATGATCTCTCCGGTCTGCACCTCTGCAGGTCGTACGAGCTTAGCAGGTAGCGCGCTGTATAAGCACCTGCATCAGCTGATGATCTCATTGGCCGGGGCCAGCTTCTGGAGCACGACAGGTTAGGTTGTCATCCCGTTTGCATCGTACAAGCTGCTGATGTAACTGAGAAGCCGCTGTTGTTTGCGGTGGGCACAGGACGGACACGCAGATCCATGTGAGTATTTCTTCTATTCTGCATGCTCTTCCTTCCCGCAGTAACAATGTAATTGCAATAACTAGCTTGTGACCAGAGCCGTCTTCACCTAATGTATCGGTTCGTCTGTTGGCTCTAGTTTTGTCAGACCCCTTGGATATATGGAGCGTATGTATGGGAATATATGGACCGTAAGAAGCGCTGCGGAAATTGTTGGTGCTATATAAATAAAAGATAATAATAATAATGAATAAAGTCTGCAATGCAGTGGCTCTCTCGCCTGAAAGGGTTAATAACACTTTTTTCTAAAAAGCTCTGGATTTAGAAAGTCTCTACCCATGCGACTCAATTCGATTAACCCTTTGTGTTTTTCAATGTGTGTATGTGCAAGCAGTTGGACCTGGCGCTTAAAGGGTTAAACGGCAGCCCTTTCATTCCAGCCGTTTCTCTTTAAAACCTTGGCCACCCAGAGTTTCCTGATCGTTTTTTTTTTAAAGTGTCCTCTGGTACCGTGTTCAGAGCAACGCCACAATTAACATAGGAAATGCGGCTTTGTAACAATTATAGGGAAATCTGTATTTTTTTTAAGATGTGATACATTTTATTTAAAAAAGATTTATTAGATAAAGTCTAAAAACAAATAAAAAAAAAGTCTCTCCATAAAAAAAGAATTCCAAACAGATATCGTAGGGGACACAAAGTGAAAAAAAGTTGGTAAAAAAAGGCAGCCCTAATAGTGTAATTAATAGCTGTGTAATATCTTTCTCTATTTTCACTATTACAAAAATGCGCACTTTTAAAGTTTCTTTTGTTGGCAAATATACATTATGTTATTATGTTAACTAAGAATTTAGAATTTCTCAGAAACATGATATAAAAAGACCATTGTATTCTAAATTGTGATTAGTTTAACTTTAACTGATTTTAAGATCCTATCATACCAAAAACATTATTTCCATAATTAATATTTTAAAAAAATATTTAGATTATGGTATCTTTTTATGCAGTGACTTGCAGTGCGTTATTCCTGAAAGGATTTATAAATGGATATTAAAGGCAAAGTATACATGAAGCTAGTTTTGTAGCATCCACAACCAACAAGTAAGCCTGATGTAGAGTATAACCCCTTTTTCTCCCCCAGTGCGTCCAAACTTGTGATTGTACCTGCTTGCAATGTGATGTGGTACGTGCCCTTTGCCTCTTACCGCTTGGTATCCTTCATAACATTCTCTCTAGATTGTAAGCTTCTGAGCCTAATGTAAGGGTTCATCTTAGTCCGTCAGTTCTAGCTTTGTCAGAGCCTTTGAATACAAGGACTGTAAGAAGCTCTGCGGAAATTGTTGGTGCTATATAAATAAAATGCTTTATTTTTATGTTTTTCAAGAAAAACAATTTCCTTAACATTTATTCTCATTCAGAGCTTTTACCAGTGATTCCAATATGTATGTTGAGGCATCTTAGTGTAAGTATGCCTGCTTGACACTATGTGACCTCACGCCGCACTCTACTCATGTGACAGCCTGACCTCCCCGCCTTGTCATGTCTAAGATAGCACGAGTTGACTGTGAAACATATATATATATATATATTTAGGCATTTTTAACATTCTTTAATTCTCCAATGTCATTGGTTCACCTGTGCAAAAGCAGGGATCTTTAAATCCCACTCTGTTTCTGACATTTATGAATACACGTTGAGGACGTGATGTTTTACAAAGTGTTTCATTATCGTTGGTAAACGGCAGAGCAACAGCCTAATGATTCAGCCTGGATCAGTCGCTTTATTCATTGTGCGGGGCTGTGACGTGTAACATCAGCCTGCTATCCGATACATCGCTCGAGTTGGAGGCCACATTAGTCTAACCGGCCGCGTAGAGAATGCACATTCTATACAGTGCTTTCCTACAAGGCATTGTGTGTTTAACCCTTGGAATGCCACCATGCTGAAAATGTGCATTAAACAAGAGGGAGAATACAAAAGTGTTGCAATATTTTACGGTGTATTTATTTGGCTAACCATTAAACTTATGGCATTAAACTTCATTGATCCCAAAGTTTGCATCAATGACTCGATGAAGGACACAGATCCTAAATGCGTGTCTCGAATTAAACATTAATACACAGAAAAATATATTAGTGGAAACATTAATGTTCCTTTAATGTTCCTTATTTGGAGTTAAAGTGAATAGGTAGATCTTTCCGGACAGACAGAGATCTAAACTAAGAACCACAAGCATTGCATTTAATTGTGTATTTAAATGGACGTCATCCTGATTGATGTATATGAAAAAGGTTTACTGTACGTCGTTGGTCTTTCGTGTCATTAGAATGGTTTGTTTCTGAATTACACGTTAGCCTTAGGTGTCTTAAGATATTTTTAATGAGGAGACATAATTGACCTTGGCGTGGATGTCTACAGAGATTTGGAGCAGGCAACTGGATCAGGTTGGTGAAAAGATTATGCCCCCTGTGGTATTAATACTAGAATTATTAGTATTGAGATTAATTCTTAACTTGAGGATTGATGATACCAAATAAGAGATGTAATTAAAGGGACAATCCAGTGTCCCGGGGAGTACCCCGAACAATGAATGCACAAAAAGAACATATGGGGTCTTCAAACCCGAAAAAAAGTACTTGCCTTCGAAAGAAGCTGCAGCTCCCTACCTCTTCTGTGGTCCAACGTCCCCTGCCACTGATTGGCTGTTTGGTAGGAAAGTGATCCCATAGAAATCATCAAAGTGCATATGATGGCTGGAACAACGTCAGGGGTGCTGGTTAAAGGGTGGCATGGGTAAAGGTACAGCTGGGATGATATTATTCATCAACACATCTGCTGTGTCTATACACACTATTATAATATTCTGAGCTTCTAGAAGAAAAGGGCATTAGGAGAATAAAAAGTAAGCAATTTTAGATGTTTTGGGGTTTCCCATGGATGTTTCAAACCTTTGTATCCGAATGAAACCATTTTGTAATAACATTCTATTTTGTTATGTTCTAGGTTGTGTTTTTGGTGTTACCTGGAACGGTATGAATTTCACATGGTTTCCAATGATGGTCTGAAGACATGTTTTTGGTCAACATGTTAAACATACATATTTTTTGGTGGGAAATGACATGAACAATATTCCGTTGACAAACCAGTCACACTAGCCGTGCGCACAGATCTTGGTTTTTCACTTTTGAACATTGACCTAACTGCGATCCATATGATCTGCCCTCACGTCGGCCTGCCATGGCTCGCGCTTTTGAGATGGATGACGGTGAGATGACCGGTGCTGGTTTACCCAGGAGTTCCAGGAGAAACTCAGAAACTCCAACACAATCCTTATTGCGAAAACAAAACCGAAAGGGCAATGGCCGTCCCAAAGGACTCCGAGCCACTTCTCCAATGGGCAGGGTCATCTTGATAAATTCCCCTTTAGAAGGTAATTTTTTTTTATAGAACTTGTACCCTATTAAATGAATACACTCACATTATTGTAATGGACTAAATCCAATGTTATTAAACACTTTTCAATAAGTTCTACTTTAATCGAATATATAAATATCACTAAATCTGGAAATCTTCGGAATTTTTTGCAGCCAACAGCGATGAAAGCGATTCAGTTCTTGCTATCACAGTAGATAAAAGTCCAGATGGAAAATTGGGGTTTAGTGTTCGCGGAGGGTCAGAGCACGGACTCGGAATATTCGTCAGCAAAGTAGAGGAAGGGAGCAGCGCTGGTAAGACGACAACACTGTATGCCGGTTGTGTGATTATACAATTGTGTCAAAACATATATGCATTTCTACTTTTATATACAATATTTGTTTATTACAATATGTTGGGTTTAGTAAAAAAGTGCCTATAAATACTAATTTTACACATATACATTATTTTACGATTCCTTCTATAGTAACCAAGACCAGTTCTTATCTGAATAGGCCTAATTTCCATAGCCATTTGGCTACTATATTGTAACGCCTGGAAGACACAATAACAAGAGATAATAAAACACATACTATGCCATGTGTTATTGGACAAAGCCAACAAGTAATTCAAGATTTTAAATATTTTCATGATATATTCCATAGAGCAAGCTGGTCTGTGTGTTGGAGATAAGATTGCCGAGGTGAACGGTATCAGTTTGGAAAGCATAACGATGGGGAGTGCAGTCAAAGTCCTCACTGGGAATAACCGTCTCCGAATGATGGTGAGACGGCTGGGAAGAGTGCCAGGGATTAAATTCTCCAGAGAAAAGACCACATGGTAAGCAGAGCCTCGCCGCTCGCTCACATCCTGCGGGGCATTGTCAGCCATTCTAGGTAACCAAAATTCACAATGTGTTACCTCCGCGAGCCAAGCAGAGTGTGTCAGGTTCATTTTAGTATGGAGGTGTCCAGTTTCACGACAGCACAAAGGCTCTTGCGAGCGTGAACTTTGACCAAAGAGATCCAACAGCTACACAAATCCACCTGAACCTTATGTTGAAGTGGCCATATGGTCAGAAGGTGATATTTTTGTCCAGTTTATTAGTAAATGCATTTTGACTTCGCCTGATAATCTCCATATTAAAAAGAGTGAGACACAAGATCAGCCAAGAGCTTCAAGCCATTAACATCTCCATGGATGATCCTACTTTTAAAGTGGACCCTGTCACTTTTCTTCAAGCCTATGTTATACAGTCCTATACACTAAATACATCGGTTTAATGGTTTGTTACATATTAAGATAAACGAGGTGGTAGACACGTCATGGAAGATATGGTTCTGAAAGCCTACGTATTTTCACCTCTGGTCATTACCGGCTATTTTTACGTAATTTCTGAGTTTCCTCCTGAAACGAACCCTTTTCTTATTATTATTTCACCTACTAAGATTTCCGGAGAAAAACCATCAGCATCGGCACAGAAATAGTACTTTTTTTTCTTATTCTTGTGGGCTTTAGGGTTGATGTTTTAAAAAAGAGGCTGGTGGTGGAGAAGATCGGCTCCACACCATCAGACACCAGCTCTGAAGATGGTATGAGAAGAATTGTCCATCTTTACACATCCTCCGATGACAGTTGTTGGGGTTTTAACATCAGAGGAGGAAAAGAATTTGGGCTTGGGATCTTTGTTTCCAAGTAAGTTTTTAATAATGAAATTTTCCGAAAGTTTAACCTTTAATGCACTATAAATGTGATGTCATATTTAACCTTTGATGCACTATATGACATCACAGACTCCATTTCCTGCTGGTTACTAGAGCTGGGGGGGAAAAAAATCTCATTTTCCTCCCATTTGTATTTGCATCAATTGTGACTTTTTTGCTTTTTTTGACATCAGACTACACATATAATAAAATAGAAATAAAAGAAACAGTAACGTATATAAAGTATGTAATAAATTATTCAATTAAAAATTCAACCAATGTACAGTTTTTAACGAACCAGTGTTTATTGCTCAGGAATGCTCATTATAATAACTGTAAAATAACATTTTGTCTGCAGACTGGATCCAGGAGGCATAGCAGAAGAAAGTGGAATCAAAGTGGGAGATCAAGTCCTTGCAGCCAACGGAGTCAACTTTGAAGACATAAGCCATAGCAAGGCAGTTGAAGTGCTAAAGGGACTAACACATATTATGCTAACAATTAAGGTAATTGATTGAAATGAAATGTTTTTACACGTTATTTATTGAGACATTTCAGGCATCATCAGAGAGGGTGTTTGTATGTGAGCATGGATGAGTGTGTGTGAGCATGGATGTAGCATGGACGTTTAAGTGTAAGTGTGTGTAAGCATGAATGTCCATGGGTGAATGTGTCAGCATGGATGTGTATATGCAAGTTTGTGTGTGAGCATGAATGTGTAAGTGTATGTAAGTCACTAAGGCCTGTGTCTATGCGCCTGTGTATGCTTGTGTGTGCAAGTGGCTTGTGCGTAATTGTATGTTTGTGTGCGTGTGTATGTATGTATAACACTGCCTATCAGTGCTGCTATGTCATTTACAATGCATGCATTACCGGTCTTGAAAGTGGCCATATTATAGCAACAAAGAAAATGTTCCCGTGATTTGACAAATAAATTGGCTGTTTGGCTAATGAAAACACCCTAACAACTTTAAAAAAGAACCCCCATTGTGACAAGTATCTCCTAAAGCGATTGGGACCACGGGATCTAAAAAATATCTAAAAAACCACAAATATCATTTTCAAATTACGAGACCTTCCCAATATATTTTTCTCCTTAAATAAAAAAACAAAACCGACTGAGTTTGAATATAAAAAAACTTTCTAGGCGGTATGCATGGATGAGAGTTTACAATATTCCCAAAAGGTAATTCACCATTTGAAACCAGAATAGGTTTTACAGACAAATGACTTCTTCCTAATTACCGCCAGACGCAAGGAAGGGAAATAATCAAGCCTCACCGCGTAGACTTCAGCTCAAGGCACGGCAGGGTCACTTACTTAAGGTGCCGCATATACGGTTTCATCCGTGAAGTGGAATACATTATTTATTAAAAAACAAAGACTATCGGGTTTTACTTTCAGCCACGTATCAGCTATTTTCTGGAGGGCATTTTCTAACCTTTTATTTCTCAACCATTTTTGTTTCTTTTTAGGAAACGGGCATGTACCCTGCTTACAAAGAAATGATAGCAGAGTATTGTTGGTTCAATAAATGTAAGTACCGGGCGATTAACGATGTGTAAAGCAGAGGCTCATTCTAGAGTCGTTCTCCTCGAAGGGAGGGAAATCCCAGAACGAGGGTATCTTTTACACAGGGTATGCCGGATAGATATCACGTCCTACGGATAGATATCCGTACAATTTTGTTGGAAATCATGGTTTCCAGATTAAATATTTCAGGCTACTCTATTGAACTATCTAGGTTCATCAGCTTTGTAGCTCTTGACTCATCTCAAGCTTTCAGGATGTATCTAGAGAATTGTCTAGAAAACATATGTTAAGGGGAGACTTAAGTGTCCCAAGTGTCAAGTGTCCTAAATGCATATTAACATACCTTGTAAGTACTTGAGTATTCATTCTTTACACCTAAAAAAAAAAATCACTTGTCTTAAGGAGAAGCTGCAGCTGAGGGTAGATATCTACAGCTTCAGGTGATCAGGAGATCTACTTTCCTCTGAGGTGTTTTGGCTGGTAGTTTAAAAACCTGATTAGGATTAAATATCAAATACTTAATTATTAATTTTGAAAAAAAAAGCTACCAATATATGAATATTGCAAGGCAATAGTAAGAACAATACAGAATGCAACCCGCAAGCACCAAGCATACAATATATACGATACCTTTGTTGTATCATAGGCCCTAAAAAATGTTTTTCTTGTGTTTTAGTGAAAAATGGCCAACTACAACTTTCCCAAACATCTGAAACTAGCTCTTCCATCTCCTCCTATTCTTCTGGGGCTCCCGCAAACGCCATAAATGGATACCATCAAGCACTTATTTCTAGCCCAGCCTTGTACGATCCAGGAATGGTGGACGTGGGCATTTCTACAGAAGCTTCACATGACGGGTTCTTAGAAAGGACAGAAACTGCCATACAGACAGATCTTCATTTGTCTCCATCTGGGTTCTCAGATTCTGAAGGATCTCAGAAATTAGGAAAAGTTGCAGAGACCCAGAGAACTGTGCACCCAACAATACTTCTGAAAGACACAGCCATAAGGACAGAGAGCTTTCTGGAATCCCAACAGAAGAAAAAAAAGAACAAGGCTTCCACCGGAGAGTTCCCTAGGTCGGAATCCCCAAAAACTGCTTTGTTACTGGCACTCAGCAAGCCTCGGAAACCGATCAAGAGATCTCAGAGCTACTTGAGCCTTTGGGGTAAGTCGTGCTGCTGATTCAAGATTGAAAACGAATGCCACAATAATAATTGTTCCTATAGACGCTATAGACAAGGGGATGTCTGGTTCCACCATGGCCATTTTGCAGGAATGATGTTCGTATCACACCAGTTCAACTTCCAGTAACTATAATGGGAAATAAGCTCATTGCATCTATATATTTGTGTTTTAGAAGCCAAAAAGAAGAAGAAAAAAGAGAAAAGGACAGCCGGAAACAGTGGCCTGGAGCGCTCAAAAACATTTATGAACTTATTCTTTAAAGGCAGCCGGGGGAAACTAAATGGCGATAACAGTAAGGAAGCAGCAACTGGATCAAAGCCACGCTCACACCGTGACCCAGATAAAGGTAATCTGTTAGTTAATTAAGATTAATTCATAGTTCTTAACAGGGACAATCAGAGGGGAAAAGCAGTAGCACCAGTAGAAGCCTGAAGGACCAATACACATTAAGGCTATTATGAGAAGAAGGCAAGGAGGGCCATGTACCACAGCCTTAAGTTGATCCTCAGAGATAATTAGACAGTGGGAGATGAAGAGGACTGATCTGCCAGAGCCTCGAAGGGTTCCTCAGAACCAGTACACGGTGGAAACGTTAACAAAAAAAAACCCAATGGTCCTGCACTGGTAATAACCCCTTAAGTCAGGTAGTATGACAAGGGCACTCAATGTATGAATCCCCATATCCCAAACCACCAATGCAACCCCTGTCAAGACAAGTGTAAACACTGTCAATGAGGGGCGATGTTGGGCACGCAGAGGCAGATGACTCCTAAAGCGTTCTGACACAAGCTGCCCAGTCACAGAGTTACTCTAATGCAACATAGCAATACCCCCAATGTATTGTTTCCCCAATATCTATAGCAGGTAACACTCTGCTGGTTTTGCCCGGAACCTTTGAATATCACAGCTGTTTACACGTCTCCAGGCTGGGTAACCTTTGAACTCTGAGGGGGGTAGTGGAGTTTGGCCCCTCTCATTTTCCATTGCCTCTGTTGTCTACTTGTAGTCTCTTGTAGACTAGCCCTGCCTTCTCCATTGGCGTATGGAATGGATTTTGTCACCCTTAACAAAGATAAATAATTTTATCCTGTCTGAGCACTTCCTAACCTTTAAAACATGGCATCACTATTTTATTAAGGCCTCGTCCTATAAGTGCAGGGTATTTTATTCTCACCCCTTTATGTAAGAAAACTGTGCTGCCATCCCAGCGTTAAGACATACACAGAAACGACTCGGTTCATTCAGAGGCGCTGATCTTATCATTGGTAAGGAGGCTTTAGAGTGCAATCCAATTTATGGCTCTAATAATCTGCTCCTATATTTGATACGTAAAAAAAATCTCTTAATTTTAAGGTCTAGATTGGTAATCAAGTGTAAGTAAAAGTTTGATGATTGAGCGAATCTGTAATTTAATGTCTATAAGGCATTCCAAGTGCCCAAAAGGTAGTAAAGCGACCAACACAAGCAGACATCTGTTCCTATGGTTTAAAGATATGTTGTTCTGTTATGTACAACACAGCACAAGACTAGATTAGCCTGAAATAGACAACATTTAAGCAGCTAGCCCTGTGACAGTGAATCCCTGCTGCGGAAAGTGTCACAAAACACAATACAAAGACGCAACGGCAATCATGACACACAGCAGAAACATCAAACAGTTCTAGCTGCCCAAAAAATTGATATTGCCACCTGCTGCTTGAAGCCTGATTTGCCCCGGCGATGACCAAGCTGGACATTCTCCAAAGTTTTACTACAGTAAGGGAAGCTCCTATAGGTTGGGTATGTTATAGATAAGAGCACAGAATACCCTGTGGATCCTGGGAGAATACTTTTTGGTAGAGTAGGTGGACTTGCCTTTTGGCCGTCCTGACCCATTGAAGACTTTACGCTGGCCTTCCGGATAGGGAAGGAAGGGGTCACATATACTTTTATAAAAAGACTAAGAACTCAGTGGTCCACAATGGCCTTACAATGGTACCTTCATCACCTCAATGTCTTCAAAGTAAAATTTGTTTACATTGTTTTTGTTAAGGTCTGTACTCACACATTATGCCTCTATGTATTTGGTGTTGTGTTGCATTTCGGTTCTGCTCCTCCTGAGCAGCTATTCCCGGTAGAGTGAGTTCTATCTCTTCTCGGTCGAGGTCCCACTCTTTGTGTGCATTTCCTCCTTTGGGAATATCTTGGGTTCTCCTCCAGTGTAAAGGTGAGTTCAGATTTTGTCCTCCCTGTTCACGGCGCGTAGGACATACCACTCCAAAAGTGTCCAGATTTGGGCACCTAAAATGTTGGGGGTACGTTACAGTGTTACAGTGATGCTAACTGCATCCCACTGATGAGGTCTACAAAGGGCAAAACTTGTGCTTGTTGCCTCTGTTATGCAGGAAACATCAGCCCCGATAAACTTATGTATCGATGGAGGTTTTTACTCTACAATAGCACAGGAGAGCAAAAAATCCAAACGTTCTACAATGGGCTTTCACTGTCACTCTGTCTTTTTCTGACTAAGCTCCTTTCGCCCTTTTTTCTTGCATGTTGTATTATTGTTCTCATGTTAATAACGTGGTTTGATGCTTCTTAATTAGCTATGATTTTGAGTTCTTCCAGGTATACATTGTGAGTACTGAAAATGGGCAAACCCTTTAATAACCTTATAGAAATATTGAAACTTACCTTTTAATGATACCGCGTTCATAGCATTGATTTATATTGACATCCGTTATTTGTGTAATGTTGATATTATTATTATTATTTACCATTTTTTTTCCAGTTAACATTGTTCAGAAATTTATGATCAGAAGCCTGAAGAGGGGTAAATGCAGAATCCTGTTCTGCGTGACGTTTGATCTGTTGTGTGACGTCCAATCATATAAAGATGTAGCCGTAATTAATCTGGAATGTTTTTCACTTGATTAAATATAAAAGCATAAAACATGGCGAGATACAATTGGATAAAATGCTCGTTATTTTCCCTGAATGATGTAAAATAAAACTTTTACAATGTAATGTCGCTTTCATTAATCAAAATGATCCCTTTTTACCAAAATAAACATTCCGCTGTTAAGTCCAATTGTGTCATTACTTGTAAATATTATTATTTCTTACGATACTCACAATACATCTTTATATTTAACTGGACTGAGTTCTGGCTGTTTTGCTACTCTGCGTTTGGAGAAAGGAAGGGTGTGTGGCTGGCTGAAGGTCTTGGGAGTCATGTTTCATCGTGGAGTGGCACAGATACCTCTAGTTTGTATGACCTGTCTATTTTTACACTTTCTTTGTGTTTTTATTAATTTCCACTTTACCTCTTTTTCTGTGTTGGCCCAATCAATTTCAGCTAAAGTCTCCATCACACGCTGATACGTTTTCCGAACATTATTTTTTTTTATTCTTAGGGAAAGAGCGGAATCAGCCTTTTTTCTTTGGATCCCAAAGGGATTTGAATGCGCTGTATAATGGCGACATGCATTTATCGCTGGAGGACAGACTCTCTGTGATCGAAGATATGGCCGTGAAGCTGCTCAATGAAGATGAGGTTGCGGCTGTCTTGCGCCATTGCAGACGGGTAAGTACCGTAGGGTGCAATCCTGAAAAAGTTCCCGATGTATGTAATAATGACAGTCAGGAGATAAATTAGATTGCCAACCGGCAGCAGGTAAGATTAAGATGTATCCACGCTAATGAACGCAAGTCTCCATTATTTTACTGGTGATACTGGGAGAGTGAAGCGGCGTTAGCCTAACACAAGGTGGCGCCGTAACATAAGCCGCAGACCTAACCTCGGCAGGGCGATTCTGTGCGCGGTCCTACATATGGAAACACCAAAGACGTAAAGGTGCCTGTCTGACCACGTATAAGAACCCATATGCGGCTGAGGACCTTCCGTCTATATTATCTCTGAACCTGCATGCTGTGGTTTTCTATATATAAATACTTTTTTTGTGCAAAAATTAATCATCACATCCCAAGTGTCCGTGTGACATTTCTAATAATGCCTGTAAAGGCTAATTACTTGTATGATCACATCGGCTGTGCTTTCCTACATACTTGCGGACTGGGACATGCTAACGTGCGGGATATGAGATATAAGTTTGTATAATTGTGTCGTTTCTGGGAGGTCATACATCCCACATACTGCAGGGGACAGCACTTTACCTCAACTGGCCGGTAACATGAAGTGCTCATGTGTCCTGGAAAACGTAGCTAGTCCTGCCAACCTAGTTTACATAACATAGTATCGTAGTTATTCATTTTTAGAACAACTTTCTGAAGTTAAACCTGTATGCAAACAGTTATTACTTTTCATCCAGTATTCACGTTGTTAGATCAGACATTCAATACCATAGAAATGCTTCTGGGTAGCATGATTTTTGGAGCAGAGCCCCTGCTTACCCATTGTACAGCGCTGCAGAATATGATGGCGTCATATAAAACAATAAATAATAATACATAGGCATAATTGGAAGGATTGAACTTTGCAGTATTTAGGATTTATGGGTGCCTCCCAAGTGTCCGGTTTCAAATGGGCCAGTCCCAATTTTCAAGTAATGTCCCGCAGTTCTGCTTCACTGTCACGATTTTATAGGCATTTGCGATCGTGGGCCAGTTAGTGGGATCAGAGGATGCCCCCTGACCAGCCCATTGAGGTGTGAAATTGGCCAAGGTTTGTGGTTTTTGCGGCATAGACTTCAATCTTGGCTCTCACATGGCTGCTCCGTGACGAGTTCAAGCTCTGATATGGCGGCATATTCCAGTGTCCCAACTTATCTCTCCCCTATTGTTGTGTTGCAGATTGTTGTTGATTGTCATGGTAGGGTGGGGGTGAAGACAAAGACCTCCAGGACAAGTAACTGATTAGATAATGGGGGTTCTGCTCCAGGCTGGCGCCAAAGGTCAACTTCCAAGTTCAAGTACTAAATATCTCCAAAACTAGTTTTAACGAACACATTTACTTATGACAAAATTAATAATCATATTTCAACAAAATGAATTCCCCAAGACCTTGAAAACGTAATTTCTAACAGGTAATCTGTGACTTCATCATTCTAGTTCCGATGGGATCTCTGATGTAATTAGTTATTTAATTCCCTTAACTCCATATTCTGGCCATTACTATGAAAAATCCATATGTGGCAGATTAAAAAAAAAATGGAGGCAACTGCTCTTCTTCTGCTATTTTTAAGGATGTACGAGGTCAGGCTGTGGCTTTGGGTGGCCCCCTGTCTCTTTTACCATTGATTAATTTTATAGGTAAAGCTCTTCTTGGCCTTGTAGTTCTACATCTTTTCTTCCAGTGGCTTTGCTGTTTAAACCATAGTACACGATTCTAGACACCCAAACAATAAATGCTGATTTCCACATCCCTGACCTAAAAAGCAGATTGATAAATTGTAACCCTTTCTAGTTTAGAAATGATAAAAAGTGTCCATCGTGTCATGGCATTTTCTTTGCAGTATATCCAGGATGGAGGCATCGAAGATCTGACAAGACCATTGCTTGCCATCTTGGATCGGCCAGAGAAGCTTTTACTTCTAAGAGATATTAGGTATGTTTAGTTGTGAAGCCTATTTCTTTCTTCCGTCTATACAAGTATCTTCTAACACATGGCTCTCAGAATAACCCATTCAGAAGCCCATGATTAAAAACAGTAAGTTTTAAGTTGGTTTTTTTAGTTCCCTAACGGATGAGTTGGGTTCCTGAGAATTGGGACCTTAAAGTAAACATGTCTGACAGGTTGCGGTGTTTTCAACTAGTGCTAAGATGAGCATTAAATGAATAAAATAGGTTTAACAGTAAAGGATGTCCCCAGGACAAGCATGACCAAAGTTAGTGAGTGCTCTCCTTTCATCTCCCACCCCATGAATAGTGGAGTGTGGATGAATCAACCAAGGTTCCATGCAGCTATATACCATTATTCAGACATCAACAGGGCTATACATAGAATATCATTAATATTTTAGAGCTTCTTGATCCAAGGAGAAATCCGATTGCCTCTCGGAGTCAAAAAGGAATTTTTTTCCCGTGATGGCAGAATTCGAAGTAGCTTAATTAGGGTTGCTTCGGCCTTCTTCTGGATCAAGAATAGGAAGGTTAGGTAGAAGGGTTGAACTTGATGGACTTAGGTCTTTTTTCAACCTTATGTACTATGTAACTATGTAACACCTTAGATGGTGTTGAGTTGGAAATTGAAATATATATTCCTCTCTACATTCCTTTATCATATGTGTAGTAGGATTGGGGGTAGTAAAACAGTTTATGGGGGACATTCTTACTATGAAAACAGGTGAATACAGAGTTCTTATCTTCTAGGGGGCTGATAGCTCTGACTGACCTGGGCAGGTTTGACAGCATGGTTATTCCTCTGGAGCAAGATGCTTACGATGCTCTGAAAAGCAGATCAGGTATGTACTATTTACCTTCTCATGCCAACCAGGTTAAGAGATATTCTGCGACAAAGGGCATTCGATCCATCATCAGGTACAATCCCTCGATGACCCCCTTTAGCTCATCATGCTACTAGGTCTATTTAGCAGAGCAGCCAGAACATCACTTTGAAGACTCATATTGTGGTGATGATTTTAGAATCAAGGAGTTTTATCTGCTATATTCATGTAAAATGTCAGAGCTTAGAAATACGTCCATCTGTAGCTGAAGAACAGCTGGGGGATGTTATGGTCTTTCAGAAATATTTTGTCTGCCAACTGCCTTCGCCATAAAAGTTTATAATTATTCAGACACATGGCAACGTATAATAGTAAATTAAATTACCCCATACCAGGCTTCTCCAGCATGAATCGTGCGCAGTGCTAATTCATCATTGTGGGCTGATGTCCTTTGGGAATGGATTCAGGCACATGTCTAATTAGATATGTTTGGAGGAGAAAGGAGAGGAGTGTAAGACGATATCGTCAGACAAGGAGGTCCTGTTTTTCATCTTATTTTGGGTTGGAAATTTCCATATCCTCAGTAGGTCATGGAACAGTAGGCGTCATAAACGAGCAACGTCAGCACCTTACAAAGTGGACCTCTTTGTGCATGTTGCCTGTCCCCTGTGGATTAAATATAATTAAAGATACAATTATGGTTACTTTATATCAAATTGTTTCCTCTCTATGTTAATACCGGTAATGTTCTTCTATGTTCTTTTTTTTCCTAGTGTCATCACCAGTTCTACGACCCACTCAACACGACGACACGCTTCCCAAGAGACATCTTGTCACTCCGGTTCCTGGTCAGTAGTCAGCTTCTTTTTTAATAAAGGTCAACCCCATTATCACACTTTTTTAATTATCAATGTCCAGGGCTTGGTTTCCAGGCATAATGAATTCACATTTTATATACCTATATAACATATACATATTTACATAAGTAACTAGGCAGGGCAGGTGCAGTCACTGATGCCAGGGTGCAAATGCTAAACGAATTCAACAGATAACATTCAACAATTCTGTCGATATTGCATGTCCTCATATTTTTATATAATTTACTCATGTTTTATGATTGGAAACATAAGAGTCATGATAACTTCAGGAGGAGTGGGAGTCAAGAGGTTTTTATCTCATGAAAAGTGGGTAAAGAAATGCAGCATTTGTCTCACAAGGCATAAAAAGGCACATCTATAAAATAGTTATAATTTATATAAACGGGCAGACTAAATGTCATATACTGTCAAATTCCATGTTTCTATAAATGTAAAATTTTAATGTTGCTATAAATATATATGCATGATACAGCAATGATTATATCTATATAGTATATAAATATATATATCTTATATATATAATATCGAAAGTCCATGTCCCTAAAGCTTGATTGTAACTTTTCATTTCAGATTACAGAGGGGGTTTTCATCTTAAACCAGCAGATGATGATACAAAAAGTGAAAGGCTTTTAGCAGGAGATATGGAAAGGTTAAAGGTTGGAGACTCTTTGGTAGTAAAAAGGACGCACTCCAAAAATTACACCCACTCGAAGATGTGCCAGTCGATTCCTATAACGTGCAAAAGACATCTTTACAAAAGTCTTCTTCCAAAGCTGCAAAAGCAAATTGGCTCCTTACTGAATCTACTAGTTTAGCCGAAGGGGCTACCGATTCCCCTCCTTCATTGCCCAATGAGACAAGGACCTTGCCATCCAGAAGTAGAAAGGAACAAAAAAGCAAAAAAATGACATTTCAAACTCCAAGAAGTACCCGCAGCAGGTCAAGGGAAAGGAAAGCTGATGTATATTCTGTGCTTAATAAACCTAAACAATCCAGGCCAATCTTATCCCAGATATTTGGAGGAGTTTCTCTGAGTTCATCAAACCTTGATATTCAACTAAAGCCTCTAAGAAGGGACACCCAACTTACAACAACTGAACAGACCTCACAGAATGGCTTCAGTAACGAAAAAGAAGAAGAATACGAACTGTCAACAGTAACAATCTCAAAGATGAAACAGTCATTGGGTGAGTTCCATCACTTGGGGGTTTTCAAGGTCAGACACCTCAGGAATATTTTCCCAGGAATCAGTGTGTTTTTGTATATGAATGTATGTATATCACAGTGCTTGTCCATAAAGCATTGACAGGTCCTCTCGTAACAGCGAGGGTCTGCTTACATGGTATGGACTCAACCAGCTCCTGTACTGTTGGGGACCATCGTCAAACCTTATTTTTAATACACAGAATGACAGAATAACTGTTTTCATAATGATATAACATAATGATATTTGCCTATATGTTGTTTTTAAATGACTGCAGGGATCAGCATTTCTGGAGGAATTGAATCCAAAGTTCAACCAATGGTAAAAATTGAAAAGATTTTTCCTGGAGGTGCGGCGTTTGTCAGCGGTGTTCTCCAAGTAAGGTTCATTCACAATCTCAGATCTTGGTGGTATAAACCAGTGCTCCTCAACCCTCTCCTCAAGGCACACCTAACAGTCCAGGAGAAGGAAGTGGGTTGAAGAGCACTGGTATAAGCCATTATAATATGCGCCAATATCTTGCATTTTACAGTGATTTTATTGCAAACGTTGAATTACAATTGAGATCTTCTATCTTGATTTAAACTAGTTACTGATTTCTATGTTTTTTTTGCTTTTTTTTTCCGGGTTGATCGATTTCCTCTTTTCACTCCATTTACATTTTTTACGCCATTTACTATCCTCTTGTTGTTCACCTATCCCAAGGTTGTGTTTTTACCTTTCATGTTAACGTCTCAGTTTCCTGCTTTTTTCACCCATTTCCCATGGTTTTTGGAGAGAGAAAAAAAAACTGTTAGACGGGGCTCCTTTTCTTTATATGGCACCAACAGATTCCATGGCACCGTACAATAAGGTTATAACTATTTAAACAAAGAAAGGCGGTATGGGGCGTCCGGCACTTAAGTACTCCAGTGTGTTAAGTAAAGAGCAGACTTGTCTGTTTAATTTGTTCTTCAAAGATATGAAGCTTATAAGACATTTCATTTAACTCTTTGAAAGAGTTGGCCAACTAAAAGGTATCACTAACTTCTACACCATTTCTTCTCTGTCGAGCAATATTTTTACTGCTCGACAATCCTTCTTGCATTACCCGTGGCCTGCGTATGAGCTGCATGGCCAAGCTAGTAGGGAATTATCAGCATATCAAAGGATTCTGGGCAGGGTTGGGTTTTTCCAAAATCATATTTACATCATTGCGATACTATATCTATTTGTGACCATATTCTATTCACCAAGCTAGGAGGATCACCTTCTTAAAGGCGAGCTCCCACCATACATGTATCTCCTTTAGTTATTGTCTTGTGGCTGTAAGGAACATGTATGTAATATTTGTCCCAAAAAGCCTCTTTATCACTTTTTTTCTACATTTCATGCGTGTACTCACCTACCCATGATGCTCTGCTATTTGTGAAGCTACTATTTTCACTCAATACCCTGATCCGACACCTCTTATACGGATTAAATGTCCAAGAGATGCACTCTGTGATTTCTGTATTGAGATATTAGCAGTAACACACTAATAGCACAACCATTCTATTTTTCTATTAACAAACATGTGTACGTTTAATTACTAGGGATGTTTTAGAGGCAGCCAAGATGTAACCAATGTAAAGGTTACTAAGAGTAAACATATAAAGCTCTTGGCTATTATTCTCAAAGACAATTTTCTGCTATGTAATTTTGTCGCTTAGAGAGAAGTGACGGAGCTGCCGTTTAATTATCCCGATGCGCTCCTTGCACTGGACAACTAATACTTACTAGGATGTAGAAGACAAGGGCACCTAAGAAGACAAGGGCACCTGAAGGGCAGGCTGGAGCTGCTTCAAACACCTTGGCTTTATAAGCCATTTTTTGCATGTTATCTTTAAAAGCAAAAGTTACTCTTAGGGTGCTCTAAGGCTCAGTGCTAAACATATTAAAATATAAAAAATAAGAATTAATATATCACACTACTCTCTAGTTTTTAGTAAGGGACATACCAAGAGAGTTTGGATGATGTTCTGCTTCCAACACCCTTTACTTATTTGACCACCGTGGCATTTCACGGGTAGAAACTCAGTGCTATAAATCAATGTTTTTTCTTCCCTCGTCTTTCTTCTCCTCTTTGCTATGTTGTGTAATTTCTACTTTCTTTGTCTACATACTTACACTTTGTAGAAGAAAGTCTTCACTGTCGTATTGGACTCGACGAAAAGCAGTTCGGTTGTAAGTCGTGATACCTTCTAGTGGACCGCTTTGGCACTTCTTAACCCCTTAGTGACAAAGCACGTACATGTAATGCAGGGGTGCTACATGTACTCAAACAGAAATTACCCCGTCCATAAATGCTATAACCACACAGTGGGGGCTATTCAATATTTTCCATGTTTTATCTGAATTGGAAAACACTTTGGTGATAATTTCCAGATGAGGTTTTTTTGAAGTGCTCAGCATATTCAGTATTCACAAAGCACCTTCAAGGTTCCACCGGAACTTTCAAGTTGGTTCCAGAGCTGGGTAATCCATGGAATATGCATTAAACTTCCTAGAAGCCATGCTTATTCAATATTTCTCCATGAAATTGCTAACGTACCCCTCCCTGTTCCTCTTTTACGACCCTACTTTAAGCTAAATTCCCAGTATTTCTTTCCTCTCCCCCCCTTATTTTAGTTTCCCACATTCTTTAATGGTGGCAGATAATGTGCAGTGGGTCTGATATTACCCCATACAAATGTGTCAGTGTTTATTATGAGCAGCCGTAACGCAGTATATTCTGTTCTAGGCTGGTTATGAACTGGTTTCTGTTGATGGGGAAACTTTGGAGAACGTGACGCACCAACGCGCCGTTGACGTGATTCGCCAGTCCTACAGCAATAAGGCGAAAGAGCCAATGGAATTCGTTGTCAAAATTCCAAAGAGATCCAGCAGCGACCAGCAGTAATTTTTACCGAATATGCCGAATAATTATAGTTATGTAATTTGCATAAATGGGCCAAGCAGCACATTGATGTATAGGATTCACAATGTTATCGGCAACAAATATACGCCTCTACCGTACATGTCTACTCCTAATGCTCTGGGATCACAGGAAACACGGAGGGTGGTATAATTGTTTAGTCTCCCACCAGAAAAAACATGGCATCCAAATGTTGTGTTAACGCCAAGTAAGGTGAATATGTGACTATTCCGAGGCCCATGGTATTCCCTATACCAAAGTGTAGCTGATTTAATGGCGGATAGGAAGCCAGGTGGTAGCAGGTGGACGTTAGACTGAAACATACCAGTTACCCTCTCCAGACAGCTTTGTGTTTATAACTCCGACCTTCTCAGGAATGCTCTTTGGTCTCCATATGAAGGCCTGGATGGGCTCAACATGTCAGGTTGTGTTTGTAGGGAACTGGTGAAAAAAACCCTCCACCAGGAGACCAAAAGGCTGCCCTCGAGACATATCCAGAGCTCTCAGGTCTATGTTCTTCATTACTGAACCAGGACGAGTACATAAAATGTTCTTAACCCCTGGCTCCTTTCTGCCTTCTCACCAAATCTTCATCCAAAACTCATCCCACCCATCCCTATAATACAATTATCAGCCCGTTGGACTTGGAAAACATTACGACTTACATGGACTCAAGGTAAAATTTCCAGCAATAAGGAGAACACCTGTGCTGTAGGCATTACGTATGTATCAGATTTATATGTTAATGGCTAAACTCATTACAATATTTATTGACTCCATATCATCGTATTACTTTCTCTACTTTGGGAAAACCCAGCTGAAGATTAGTCGTTAAATGGTATTGAAGGGACTGAAGAGCAGTTGAAAATCGCTTTGCTTGGTAGACAAGCTGTAAATACTAACAATGTTTAAGTGAAATGTAAATTAGTAATTCACACAAAATGTTTATTTTTATATTTGTGCACATTTGATTAAATCTTATCATTTTTTAAATAAAAGCATTTGAACAAACCTCGCCGCGTTGTGCCTCGTTTGAAAACTAGTGATTTTGGAAAATTATAGCATTCCCAACGGAATTCCCCCCCAAAAAAATACTAATTAAAGGTAAAATGCTACAAACACATGCCTTCTGTTTTTCTAAAGCCTATTATTGAACTTTAATATTCCATATAATAGCATTCCATTACTATTATTATTTTTTATTGTTTTATATAGCGCCATCAAATTCCGTAGCGCTGTACCATAATGTACGATTCATATTTATATGTCATTTCCAAAAATATAGAATTAGATCCTTAGAGACGCGATGGACTCTAAATGTCTCTTAAAATTCCATATACACTTTTTTCATGTTTTTCTTCCTAGGGTGAAAGTGACTAATGGAAAATGTTCGGAGGATGTGTAGAATAAATCCCTTTTTTAGCAGTTAATGAGCCAGACGTACAGACTCCCCAGAGAGTAAGCAAAGTGAAGTAGGACAGAGGCTGTTCTATTAAAAGATTTAATGGACGTTGGTCTATTTCACATTATTTAAAGTTTACCTGGTACAGATCCAGTTTTGTTTTTACATATTTCCCTTCCATCTGCCTACCCCACGGCCGATCGCAGAAGGGAAGCTTCAAATAAACATACATATATTTTAATAACTACTGTAGGGAAAACATATGCTGACGGTTCTATAAATAATTTGAGTTTTCCATCAGCCCTGGGGCACAAATAACTTGAAAAGTCTCAGAAGGCACTAAAGAGTAACGGGCAAATGTCTGGATCCTTTTGGGATGTACATTTCTTGGGCTAACGCGAAGGAATGGGAATCAAAGCCGTTTTCATTGTGTATCCATTCCCGCTCCCTGACTTCATTATGCATTATGCAGGGCCTAAACTAGTGAGCGTTTTCCTGCAAGAAGGGCTGAGCTGTCCCAGTATAATGCATACAAATCTTCCCGTGTTAAACTATCCATTACACAGGGTCACCGGCAGGAGAAATTCCCTTGGGTCTGCCCTTCGGAAAGCATAACGAAGCCCATGAAGTAATCAACTCTCCTGCAAGTTGACACCAATACGGTGTCCCACAAGCTGATATCCGTGTCCACAACCCCTGATTGAGGTCATTTTATATATCTGTTTTTGAACTGCATGAGAATCTAGCGCTTCTACCCCTTTCCTCTATTACAGTTCCATTGGATTGGTTAAGGTGGCCCTAAGACTGTATTGGACCTGTGTAGTTGACCGCCATTTTGTGAAAATGTATGTTTCCAATTCCATACTATACTTCGGTGTCAAGCATGAGGCAGGAAGGCGATTTTTCCTCCCGTTTCCTGCTCCCTTGCGTGAAAGAATGATATTTGTAATTGTAATTGTGTGAATAGTTTAATGCACTAAAACACATCAAAACAATATTAGATACTTTGACTTGGACAATGTTATCAGGTACGCAAAGCATTTACCCCCATCGCCGGTCTAACTACACTTTATTTTTTCCGTAAACTGCTTTGTTTTGGCTGTTTGTATTTGTCACGTCTTTGAAACAAATAACAGAGACTGATTTGCTTCCAAAAAATGTATCTCTAGGGAAATAACCGTTGGCGACAACAAGGTCATCGGCCATGAACTTCTTCTTGAAGCTCCAGGCATTTCGAAAAGCTTGGATTTAGTTATGCTAAAAGCTAATTTAAATAAAAATTTGTAAAAATACATGAAATTGAGCAGAAATCCAGCCTAGACGGGGTTAATGTTGTAAATGACTATTGTGGCTGGAAATGGCTGATTTTTCATGGAATCTCTTCATAGTCATGCAGAGGCCCTTTATCACTCCCATCACTCCTGTGTTCCAATGGCCCTTTATCACTCCCATCACTCCTGTGTTCCAATGGCCCTTTATCACTCCCATCACTCCTGTGTTAGAAAACTATTTTGAAATTTTATGAAAGCTAGAAATGTCCTTGTTTTCCCATAAAACCAGCTAAGTGACACCAAACTTTTAAACAGTGGTATATAAGATTGTTGGCCATCCTGTTCCAAAATCACGGGCATTAATCCGGAGAGTGTGTATATATCTAGATCGATGGATATGAGACTTGAGCGCATACAGCTTATAAAGTATAAAATATCTCATCCTAAAAGCAGTGACTGTCAGACGGGAACGATCACGGTCCTTTCTTTAGATGAATAATGGCTGTGATTATTATACTCAGAGATGTAACTGGTAAGTATGGGATGCTTCAGATCGATGGCTCCATAACGTTTGAAAGCTTCTCCCGGAGAACTCCCGTGGGTGCATCGTTTCTTACACGTGGGGCAGGCACTTAGCAAACATTACTAAACCACCGTAAAGCTATACATCTTAACCCACGCATGCCCAGAACAAGATATCATACCAGCAATCAGGCTTTACGTCCTACAACCCCATCTCTGTAAAGATTCTCCATTGACAGGTCTCCCAAATTATTTCCTATAAGCCTCCATTGTAGGGCGCATTCCGTCACAACAGTGATGGTTTGTTGTTTAAAGGGACATTCCAATTTATTTGTTAATGAATATTGAAGTCAATTGTGCATGGATTCCATTTCTTTAAGCATGGATGGGATGCATACTTAAGTACAACGTCTGCTATTAGGCAAAAAATTAGATATTCTTATCTCATTGTTCATGTTAACTATGCTAGAGAATGGGTAAATTACGCAATTTATTATTATTGAAAGTTAAACAGAATTAACCACTTTAGAGGTTAGAGGTGATATATTTTCAATACTTTCAGAAACAGCGTCTTCTCCAGTGTATAGGTAATTTTTTGGGGCACTTTTTAAAGGGGATCACCTGCCGATAATGGCTCCGCTTCACATATTAAGACGTAAAATACAAATAAATAAAAATACACACATTTTTAAAAAAGTTTTGGTATTAACCAGGGTTTTATTGGGATTACAAATAATTGACCCAGAGATAGCGTCGGGATAATTCCGTCTAACTGGCTTTAGACCACTTTGGTTTGTGGCACATCTGGCAGTCAAGAGGATAAGCTGTCGTTTTGTTTTTCTACCGCGTTTTTTATGTTTTTGTTTTTTTTATGATTGTGCTCTAGCAAACTGCCTACCTGAGATTTAAAGCGACTATCGTTCCCTAACAGTCAGAGAATGGCGACAGATACATAAAAAAAAAGGTGCTAATTGTAGTTTGTACAAAAACCAATCATTCTGTATCAACAAACTCTTATTTTACATTATTTACAGGCGGTCATAGAGCCGCGTCAATTAAGTACAATTTGTTATTAGTGAATATGTGAAGAACATTCCGTGGTAGATATTCGCCTGTTGCTAGAACAGGCAGAATGAGAAGTAAAGGCTTGTGTAACACTGAGAATGGATCTGATGACTTTTGTCCAATGGAATCGCTTCCTTATGCATAGGATCATACGCAACGTGACGGTGAAGTGTATGAATGAGGTCTGTCCTACGGCGTATTATACAGAAATATACACATAGATTTTGGTAGTGATTCTGGTGGAAAATTGTTCTTCTCGCCATAGCAAACTCAAGAATGGCCCAACATTCTCAGTGAACAGACCCCTTTTTGAACGTTGCGAAATAAATTTAAACAAAATGAAGAAATCATCACAAAAACCACTTGTGTGTTTCTCTGACTTCTCCAACGTGCTTTGCTTTGGAATCACTCGATTATTTTTACTTGGTACATGCCGGTCTCAATGTATTCTCAATGAAAACGAGTGTCGGATTACTAAACTGATTAGCGATCCATTAGCTAAACTGTACAGAGCCCCCCCGACACGGAACCGAATGCCGTTCTGCAGAATGCTATTGCTTTCAATAGTGAGGTTTAACATGGAACTTGGTAGACGCTTGGCAAAACTGAGAGAACCCTACGAGTTCAGTGTTAAACTTGGTAAGAGGTCTGAGGTTTAGTGACTTAGTGAATGGACCAGTTGGGTTATTGAGTCAGTGTGGACATTCTGACTCACCAGCTGTGGTTGAACAAACCTCGTGATGAGATCTGTATTCCAGCCCGCGAGGTGATTACGCTTAAATGCCAGCCAAGCCGAGATATGTGTGTTTTCTAGTAGCCACAAACAGAAGATTTATTTGGGAGAGTATCCGTGGGTTAGGTGCACGTTGGCGACCCCGTCGGCAGGAGTGTGGAAGGTCCCAGTAAAAAGGCATATGTGGTAGTGTCTCGTTGGCTTTAAATTTCTGTGGCGGTGATCTCTTCGAACTGAATCTCTGCGCCATGCAAGTCAAAGTCATCCAGTTCTCTGGCCTCCAGTTCCAGGCTGAGCTGTTTGATGTCCCTTTCCAGCTCCCTGTTCTGCTGGTACATCTGGATATAGTTATGCTGTAACTGCTTTTGATATCTGATGACCTTCTCTTTTTCCTCTCGCCAAACGCGACGTTCTTCTTCGAAGTTTTCCATCTGGTCCTGATTGCGGCGCCGCTCGCTCACCAACGCTTCCCTGAGACGTTCCGTGTACTGCTTCAAACTCTGCAGGTCGTCAGTAGTTTGCCGTTGTGCTTTAGCTTCGTCGCTTTCGTATAGCAAGAAGGGATCTTCCTTCTCTTGGCAATGGCACAGTCCATGCCGCAGGCTGGCTACTGCTGCCTCTCTGAGGCTGGCCACTTCTTGGTCCAACTTACTGGCTTTTTCCCTCAAAAGTTCCGCCTCGTTCTTCTTGCGTTGCAGTTCGTTTTCACACACCTCGAGCTCCAGCGTCTTAGTGTGAGTCGTGTCTTGAAGTTCTTGAACCTGCTCTTCACTCAGCTGGAGGTCCGCTCGAGTTTCTCGAAGCTGGGCCCGGAGCAGAAGTATTTCGTTGGCTTTGTGCGCCAGTTCGGCTTGAGAATCTTTTAACTGCTGCTTCAGTAATGATATTTCTCCAGATTTCTGACAAACCTAAAATAAAGAACAATATAATTAGTGTGTGTGTTTTAGTTTTGATGCTAGAATAATGCTAAAATGATAAGATCTGAACCAAAAAAAAACAGATGTACCAGTCTCGGGATATAGTACAGACCTTAAAAGTATCTTTATGGTTTATCTAAACTAAATATTAATGTTGTTGAGCCTTCCTTTAACTTAGGGTTAAATTCAAGCAGAAAGAGGTTAAAGGCAGAAGTCTTCTCCATCTTGGAGACGTATACAATACGGAAAGATTCCTACACTTTAGACATATTGCTAACCAAGAGAGATACAGAACAGAAATGCGTAAGGTTCCTGACTTGCCTCCCATTTGGTCTCCTCCAGCCGCGGCCCCAGCTCGGTCTGTTCCCTCTCGAACGAGGCACACCTTTTCTCAAGCAGCTCCCTCTCCTGCAGCAGCTGGGAAAAGTCTTCCTGCAGCTTCTTCTTCTCCTGCTGCAGCTGGAATATTTGCAGTTGGAGCACTTGCTGCACCCGTTGAGCCTTCTGAGAAGCCTGCTTCATCTTCAAGGCACAGCTCTGACGCAGGTCGTCCATCTCCAGCTCACAACGTTTCTGCTTCTCCTCATACACCTGAAATTAAGGGGGGAAAAGTTATGGCTGCCTTATCCAAATCGACAACTGGTATGTAAAAACCATGCCATTTTTTTACATATATGTTCCTTTCTCTGTAATCTTTCAGTCTCTTATAATCTCCCCGTGCTCTGGAGTATTTCCGGTTGACGGCACATTAGTCTGTCTAGCGGGAAAAAAATACATATGGCAGGCCCTTTAAGGACGCAGAACCATCTATAGTATTATAAACCATACACCCTTAAAGCTCTTGCTAATTCTATAGTCAATAATGTACCTTCCGGTATACAATGCGACATTTAAATGGACTCCATGAAATACAAAAGAAGCTTTTTGGGATGATGCACAATGTTTTGCTGTATGTTGATTTTTTATTATTAAATCTTATACGGTAATGTACTGAAAATATCAGGATGCGGAGGAGGACAGAAAGGATGAAAACAGAGGAGCCGCGGGAGAAACAGAAGGGAAAACCATAAAGGTTATTTCTGGAACATGATAAAAAAAATATATATTATATTTATTCTCTCTAACCTGGCAAATAGCCACTTCATTCTAGTCCAGATTTTCTTTTAACTGCTGAAGCTCCAATTCTCTGTCCTTCAATTTCTCTTCCAGTTCCCTGATAATCATCTCCTCGTTGATGGGGGATCTGTCACAAGAGCCGCCATCAGAAGACGGGTTCCCCCTGCCACTTAAAGAGCCGGTGCTTTTGCTGGACGAAGAGCGCCCGCTGTCAGAGTTCGAGGGGCGCGTCCGACCTCTGGATCCTCGGTCAGAAAACCCGTTCAGGTTGTTGTGATTATCCAAGTTAATGTGGCCCATGGAAATACTGACCGGCTCGATTTGGTGACTGCAGTTTGTACTGTAGGTTGGAAGACTGGACAATGAGTTACGCCCTGAGTCCGACATTGTGCCCGAGTGAGAGCTGGTCCTGCAGCTGAAGGAACTGTGCTTCTCGTTGTTCCCCATTGAATTCCCATTAAAAAGGAGATTTAAACTCCCTTGGCTTTCTGAAAGGCTTGGGCCCCCATTGCGTTGGGCAAGGTATTGGAGTGAGGAGTTGTGTTTTTTGGGCACTACTGGTTTGAAAGCTGTGGGTTTTATTAGGGTCTTCTCGATGTTCTGCAAAAATGGAGAGGTAGAAACAAGTTATATAATAACACCAATAGTTACTAATCTTAATTAAACTTATAGTTCTGTTATAAATTGAACAACATATCTTTTCCGAATGGAGTGAGAAAACTCAACAAATTCCGTGGTCCTGGGTATGGCAACGTATAACGAACACTGTTGGATATCAATGTTGGTTTCATACAAAGACATATGTATGATGATTTTCCATAATGCTATAATGTATGTTGCCAATGCATTCAAGAATCCACAAGTGGAGACGCCACCAGCCCTGAAGGGAAGAAGCCAAGCGGCTCTGCAGAGTGTTTCACATAGAAATAATCTTTAAAGCAGGACCAAGAGACATATTTAGTTTAAAGAAGTAGTCTTGTCAAAAAATAAAAAATAAATACAATTAATAATGGTCAGGTTAATTTGTCAACGCAAGGAAAAGCTTCTGTATTGTTAAATGCATGACACTGTCCGCCTGTAACTTATGCGGATATATAGCACAATGGGGGATGGGAAAGAGGAACAAATGTAAAGACTCACTACGGAAAGTATTGGAGGAAATTTGAGATAAGAATTGAGTGTTCAGTCTAGACTTCTGATCGATACAACAACGCAAATGGCGTCATTTTTATTAAATTACTGCCGTCTTGAGAGTGGATATATTATTTACAGTTGTGTTAACCCAGGACCAAACCGTTCTAAGGCACTGGAATCCTGGTATACACACACGCACACACACACACACACACGCACACACACACGCACGTTGACTGCGTATTACGGGACTGTTATCCAACCTGCGATGGGCTACTGCTTTCCGGTCCTTTTTTCACTACCACATATACAAAAATTGGGAATTGTGGATAAAGAACACTTCGGGTAAAAAGTGGAGCAAACATCAAAAACACTGCATCTTTTTGTTGGATTCCATATGTTTAAAATGTTATGTTTTAATATGTTGAAAATATCCTTTTGTCTGGAGACACCTTGTAGCTCTGATAAAAAAACAGTAATGTGATAATATCGCTTCCATCCCATGGGCCGAAATCTCTTGGTCCCATAGAAAGTGGTCCTTTTCGGTCATATAAAAGACGTTGCGGAACATTGTTTAATGTATTAAATGACTAAAGCCTTTTCATGCAGCAATAGTTTGCTTGAGAACAAAGGCCAAGCCAGGTTTCTTTATTAGGAGAAGCCTGTTAAATAGACACAGAAGCCACATCCGATGGCTCCGATTTATATATCAGACATGTACGAGAATAAACCTTTGTTACCCTGGATATTTTAATAGGATTCATATTTTGGTAATACCAGTTCCAGCAAAACATTATGATCTACCTTTTCTAGTTTGCCTGAAACCGGGATGAGTTTGGGTGGAGGTCCTCTGATATTCCCATTGAGAGATCTCTCTTCCCGCACATCTTCCACATCGCTGGAGGGGCTGTTGGCCGCTTCATGCCAATCCCCTTTAAAGTCCTCGTTGACATAGACATAATTCCCATTACTCCCAGAGGTAGCAGCACAAGGTTTTTTAGTAGGAAGTCCATTAAAAATAGGATCCTGAGAGGTATAATTGCTCTTTAGAAGTCCCTCTTGTGGCTTAAAGAAATTTGGCATGTTCACGGGCTTGCGGCTCTTGCCGTTAAATTCGGAGGCCCTGCACTGCTTGTCGTGATACGATCTCCCGGAGATGAGGCTGCTGACGCTTCCCATGCTGTCCAGGGGGTCGGGCGACTCTGCTTTGGAATGACTTTCAGCGATGCTGTCCTCAGGAGTCACGTCAATGGACGTTGGAAGCGCCTGCACTGTAGCCATTGTGTAGGAGATCTGAACGTAGGGACCTACATAGGCAACCTAGAGTGAAAACAAAAAATATAGGTTACGTCTTTGCAATAATATTTACAATATTAAGCACAGTTTGGCGAATTCTACACTTTAAACCGATGGACAGGATTAGCCACTTCAAAACACGCCTACTTTCTAACGTATATGATCTAATTCATACCTGCCGACTGCCCTGACTTGGTGGAACCCCTATCCCAGCAAACCATCAAGCAAGAAAGAGACTTTAAATGGATTGAGAGTGGTGTTACCACTACATTCTGCCCTCATTATCAGACAAGAATGTTGGCAAGTGTTGGAAGGCAATCGACGCTCTCAAAGATAAAGGCATTGTTCCTGGTACTAAGAACCTAGTCGGTTGATGGATATTGTAGTCAGACAATTCATGGGATCAAGATTCTCATTTCTGTTTTAGTGAAACGGTTTTGTGCTCCTACAGAGTACAATTAAGTTGGCTTCACTTGGCTAGAGACCGTTTGTCTCGTTGTGAATACCCCCGGCTAGGGGTGTATTTTCACTTTACAGGACACAGATCAAAGCTTAACGCCATTCTGTCACAATGAGATTAAGTCTCATCCCCGTAAAAAGATACAAAGATCCCCAGTTCATTCTACTTTCCAAATGGATTCATTAAAAATAAGTCATGGTGGACGCTGGCATCAATTCATTGCGTGTCATTTTACAGACAGAAAATACGTATTTGATTTCAAATAATCATTGCAACTTTGTTAACGTTAACCATATCTTCTCTACGTCCACGTGTTCGAGGATACCGGTAAACCTTAGTTGGAGGTCAGATGGGTTCTCTTGGTTTTGAAGATCAGGGCTCTCAAATTAAAATGCAATCGGCTCTGGCCAACTCAGAAATATAAAAGGCTTGTGTTATTCTTTTAATAGAGAACAAAATGTCTGGGCAACCTTGGAAAACCCCGCCGTTCTTAAGCTTCTTCCTGACGTGTTACAAGAAATGTATCATAATTAGTAATTGGATGTAATTATATGCTGCTGTACGAAGCACATCGGCGCGTCATTTTGTTCTGAGTTAATTTTGGATCTCGGAGTGACCGCCAAAGAATTATTGCTTCTACCGAGCAGAATCTACCCTTTCATGGACTTCTAAATGTGGTGGGAAAATAGACCTTCAGGGGAGTCCTAAATGACTTGAGAGCGCATCAAAGAGTGCATTTGGCCTATTTTGCGGGTTAATACGTACTCACAAGCATCGCCCACACTCGATGAAGCTGTGATAAGGGTTTGATACCCTTTATTATTTGTTCGGTGTTATACAAGTGCAAACTTTACGAACGAGTCTTTAGAAAGCACAGGACAGGCGCCAAGAATAGCATGCGCCACGCAAAGATAATACAGGCGAGGGGGTGTTCTGTATTTTACCCTCTTCTTTGGAAAAAGGGAGATGTCATCACCCAGTATATTCTTTCCCATAACAAGTCGTATCTCGCCGTATCCCAAGGCGGAGGTCAAACATTCAGAAATGTGGATCCTTGAGGCTTCACCCCCCCCCCCGTACAGATGTGACTGGGTTACGTTACTTGGAAGCAATGCTTTTATCGTTCGATTTTAACAAGATACCCTACTTCTTCAGACGTGTGGGGGCAATCGCATAGAATTTAATAATAATAGCAATAATAAATAAAATAATATTAATAATTAGGAGGTGTAAATATCCGTTTAACATTTTTGGAATTCCCACGGAAATGTAATAATGAAATGTCAACAAATTCAACAGAAAGGGTTAAACGCTTAACTTCACGTCGGTGCAATTCCGGGACAATTTGATCATTTACGATACAATCATTTGGCTCAACTTCAACAGAACGAAGACTTTTCCCGACGCAGACTGTGACTCACACACAGATTCTGTTGAATATGGATTTTCCCTTACAGAGCAAATTCATTTGAACCATTAAAACGGGTCAAAAACATCTAAAAAGTCTTTTTTTTTTTCTTTTGTTCAAGATCGCCACCGCTAGCAAACCCGGGATACATCATTCTGCCAGAAGGGTTTAATGTGGTCTTGAAAGCTAATTGTCTCCAGGCTTTGAGATGATTTTCCTGTCTCTCGTACAGCCCCCTCCACACACACATACACACACCACTACTCACACACACACCACTACTCACACAGCCCCCTCCACACACCACACACACACCACTACTCACACACACAACACTACTCACACACAACACCACTACTCACACACACACCACTACTCACACAGCCCCTCCACACACACACACACACCACTACTCACAAAGCCCCTCCACACACACACCACTTACTCACGCCACACACACACCACTACTGCACACAGCCCCCTCCACACACACACCACTACTCACACAGCCCCTCCACACACACACACACCACTACTCACACAGCCCCTCCACACACACACACACCCACTACTCCCACAAAGCCCCCTCCACACACACCACTACTCACGCACCACAACAGCCTACTCACAAAGCCCCCCACACACCACTACTCACACACACACACAGCACTACTCACAAAGCCCCTCCGCACACCACTACTCACGCACACACACACCACTACTCACATCAGCCCCATCAACACACACACTACTCCACACAGCCCCCACACACAACACACTCAACACACACACACACTACTCACACAGCCCCCTCAACACCAGCACACCACACACACCACTACTCACACACACACCACTACTTACACAGCCCCCTCCACACACCACTACTCTCACACACACACGCTCTCTGCTCTCCACTTACATGTCTATACACATTTTTTGGGTTGGCCTGACCTTCCTCTCGCTTTGAAAAGGAGATTTCTTTTTTTCTCCTTCCTTTTTGTTTATTGACTCCCTTCTCTCTGAGTGTTGCCAGGAGTTAGCCGGCTTTGCGTGACTAACTCACATTTATAGAAACTTTAGACACCGATGTTCTGCTTTCTGCTAATGAAAACCTTCACTACCAGCGGCTGGGAACTACAAAGACACAATTAAAAGGGTTTGAGCACAGTATATACACCAGCAGGGGCAGGCACCTGTTTGGGTTCCAGGGGCCACACGCTATTCTTCTTTTTGTTTCACCCTTCTGAAAAGGTCAAAAATAAAAAGGTATTGAACCTAAGGCAAAACAGCCTTTATTTAACTCCGCGTAGAGACTAACCGGTCTTGGAATTCCTCTCGCTTTAACGGATGATCTGAAATGTCTTTTCAGCGAAGTGATGACTGGGATCATGTCCACAAGACGGGACATGTATCTGAAAAATAAATACCATTACTGGTTCCACAGGGCTGGCCATGAGTTACTGGTCCCATGATTACTGGCATGGCAAAAAGGGGACAGGAGGACAATTACCCCTTGGGCTATTATGGTTTGAATGATATGACCAGTACTGGATCCTTGTTCTGTTCCTTCTGTAGGCAGTTCATTGTAGTAAATCTTGGACAGGACCATGCAGGGTCAACTATCTGTATCTGTGGATTTAGCCCCTAAGCCTGGTAGTTTCCATCCTTGACCGCCTAATCATTTTTAACTTAATGATTTCTCTTGGGTATTGCATTTAGAAACGATGGGATAGAAACATTTAAATACTTAAAGGGACATAAAGCACAGGAGGAATGTTTATTTCAAAGAAGAAGAAATAGAACAAGGTCAATCTAAAACTAGAGCGTAAAAGAGTCAGATGTCATAAGGAAGTTTTACTCTACTGAGAGGGTGGTAGGTAAGTGGCGCTGACACCCAGCAGAAGTGGTAGAGGGTAGCACAGTGGGTAAATATAAACATGCATGGGATAGGCGTATGTCTATCAGGAATCTAAGACAAAATCAAGGACTGATTACGGTTGAGTCTTAAAAGCAGAACAAAATGGGCAGACTGGTTCTTATCTGCCGTCAAATTTCTATGTTTCAATGTGTTTAGGTATAAGTGGGCAACGCTAGCCGAATGTATGCAACGGGATGCCACAGATTCTTATAAAAAGAACAAAGTCCTTGGAAATGTAGGATTCTGAATACCCGATCTCGGCAAATCGGGGTTATTTATAACATTTATTTATTTACAGCGCTAAAGCTCCGGAATCTCTGAACATCCTAACAACGTATCACATCAAAGAAACCGTAAATAAATAAGCCGCTGATCTTAGAGATACCAAAACTGAGCAGGAAGGAAAATATTGGTAAATACCGAGGCAATGGAACTACAATGTGTTAAGCAAACGGTAACGTCCTCCAATGCATGGGCGCATGCGCATGAAAAACAGCCAAGTGACATCATTACCAAGTAAAAGTAATAGGTTTGCTTCGAAGTCTCTTACAAAAGTGTCTTTCCGGACACTAACTGCCCCTGGCACCGGAAAGGTTAAATTACTGCCTTTAATAAAAAATATATATATATATCGTGCACAAAATGATTATTTATTGTTTTATATAGCGCCATCACATTCCGTAGCGCTGTACAATGGGTAGATAGGACATAACAAGTAATATATAACATAACAAGTTGACTTACAGAGACAACGGGTGAGGAGGGCCCGGCTCAATGAGCTTACAATCTAGAGATTTGGGAGGACGTTGAAAAGAATGGATCAAGCGGAAAGTGAAATGAAGTGATCCAGAATAATGCCTGCCGGGGTAAGATTTTTCTCTTTCTTGCCCCCCGTCCGCTATACTTTTAATCCTATTCAAGAATATTTGCACCGATTTAAAAAAAAAAAAAAAATCGACAAAAGGTAAATATAAAGAAAAAAACACTATGGAAATTTTTTTTTTTTTTTCAAAACCTCATCTTCTCTGTATTTGCCGGACTAGTGGAAAATTTTAGCTAATGCACAAACTTGAAAGCTTTTTATTTCCATTATCCCTGAGTTTGGTGAAATCTCCCAACTTTTCAAATCAAGTAACAAGAAAAGCTAACAAGTAATGATAAAACACTTCACTGATCCCAGGGTGAAATTAAAAAAGGACAAGTGACTAGGTATTGACTTGCGGCTGTAAATTAATTAGAATATTAGCAAAGCTGGTAAAGATTTGGCAAAGTAAAGTGTAATAGATTGCAAGCTTTTGAGACTAGCTAGGGCTCTTCTTCAGGCATATTATACCTTTCAACGGCTAACATGGTACAACTCTTCATCAGAATATTGTTCTCAAACTACAGACCAAAAAAAAGCTAAAAATAAATTAATTACTGTAACGTCTGTCCCCACACAGCATGTGACCTTCTACAACGCCAACTGGACATCAGAAACCCGGCCAAGGATAATGAGGAGATTCTATTGTTAAAACCCAAAACGTAACTATTGAATAATTCTTAGAGTAATAATTGGACCAGGCTTAAAAAAAGTACATAGAACATTTTTAGTGCTGAAAGACAAGTTTTAGCGGTATACTATATGGACAAAAGTATTGGGACACCTGCCCATCACACCAATGTTTTGTGGGAATTGCTGGTCATTCATCTAGGAGAGGTGAGACACTGATGTTGGACGAGACGCCCGGCTCGCAATCTCTGTTCCGGTTTATCTCAAAGGTGGTCGATGGGGTTGAGGTCAGGCCTCTGTGCGGCCGGTCAAGTTCTTCCACACAAAATGCATCCCACCATGTCTTCAAGGGCCTTGCTTTGTGCTGAAATAGTAAAGTGCCTTCCCCAAACTGTTCCCATATAGTATAGGAGCAGAGCATTGTCCAAAGTGACTTGGTGTGCTGAAGGGGACATCGTCCAACATCAGCGCCTGACCTCACAAACGCTCTACTGGATGAAAATCTCCCACAGAAACTCCTCAAAATCTTGTGGAAAGCCTTCCCAGAAGAAGGATTAATATTGATGTCTATGTATGGAATTCTGATTAAATCTGGTAACAATGGCTGCCCCACAGAGTAGTCAACCAGAGAACTTTGAACCAATATTAGATTTTATTTGAGTTTCAATGCAAAAGAGTGCGCCAAACATCTCTTTGTGATATACTCTCCTATTTTGTTTTCAATTTTTACCTCCCGCTTTCAATAACCATCTGCGATAACGATTAGGCGGAGAGGTCCACATTGACCATATGTTGCCTCCTTGCTTGTCAGGTGTCCATAATGCCTGCTGGGAAGTACGCAATATCTCAGGGAAACCGTCATCTGTAGAGTGACAGTAATTTCCCTGTAATTCTGCTCCAATAATCAATCCTTTTGAATCGCTTTAATTGACAGACACTTTTCCAGCATACATACATTATCTACGTCCTGCAATTTGCACGTCAACAACCGTATTCCATCAATGTGACGGCAGTGATAACACTAAATGTATGGAACACTGTGCATGTGAAGCAACTGTTATAGGATATATATATATATATATATATATATATATATATATATTATTCTTAACCACACTTTCCCCTTATGTAGACATCAAATATTATCTATCGCCAAGGGTCATAACACTTTACTGGGTACATTAGTTATGGGAGAATGAATTCAATAAAGACATTTGAAATGCGTATCCCTAATCAGTCTGATTAATCCTTTTTTATTCCTGACCTATAAAATCAGTGTTATGGAAAAAATGATATGGTTTTTCAGAAAACGAGAGAGCGCGTACAAGAAATGGGGCAGGGAGAGAGATCCCTTCTGAAATATTTATTAAGAGACAAGACATACACATAGGTGTTTATGAAAGCTAAGATTTATAGAATTACATTTATATATATATATATAATATATATAGTGACAATGGATACATTTTGAGAACACTTTATTTCTTAAAAAGGAAACAAGGGCTCTTGAAAAACGTTTAAAAATCTACACCCGTACCCTCCCCCCACCGAATCTCAGGACAGGACCATGTCCTAAAACAGAAGGTTCAATGAAGAAACACCAGGTTTGTGTTCTTCTGAAATGAAAGGGGGTATTTTTGGTTCATGAGTTCACTTTTAGCAGCAGAAGGTGCAGCTGCCTATGGCCAGACACATGGCCGTCCTCTGACCCGTATTATGACCTCACAGAATAAGCGTGACCCGAGGCTCGCTTACACCCCTATCTTTCCTTTTCATTACAAAACGGCAAATTAAAACCACAAAGCTATAAAGTAGCTGAAATAAACAGAGAAATATATCAAACGGAAACATATTATTCCTGCATTCAATTAGTGTTGATCTGCTGGGTCGTAAAAGAGTACGTTTTCTGCCTTAAATCCACAGCAGGAAATTACTCATTTGTTACAGATCTGTATTACTGTCCGACTTCCAGACAATTTTTCATCCATCCGCAGAGAACAGGTAGATCTCTGGCTGGGTTGTAGGTATAACTCCCATGATGCTGAGTAAACCACAGGAATGGCCATTTTAATGCTGGCTCAGGGTCATTGGAACTGCAGCTGTAGAGCGGCTCTAAAGCTTACTGCTCTAGAACACTACTAACAAATAATTACCGATATCCAAAACCGCCAGCGCTTTGTGTTACGGCTTAAGAAACTTCCATTAGGAAGTGAAATTTGATGTAAAAAGGAAAGAAAAAGAACTCTTTGTAAATGCATTATTATTAATTATTATTTATTTTATTTACAGTATATAGATATTAACAGAAAAAAAAGGATTGTCTTCCTTGTTATCATACAGACATATGACCTGGCATTGAAACACAAGCGAAGTGTGGGTATACATGGTCCATAATAGTTATAATAACATACACACGCACTTACACACACTAACACCCATAAATAAAAGTTACACAAAAAGTTCTATTACAGATGGTCATGGCATTCATTAAAGCGCCCACAGGTAAAGTATGATTTATTACAGAATATGCCCGTATATTTATTGATCGGCCATATTCTGCAGCACCGTACAGACGTTTAATGGACACCCCAGCCATCAAATGCATTTTAATGCGTACCGGTAGCCATTGGGTCCCTATATAAAAAAAAATATGCACTTCCTCCTCCCACCGGAGATGTGTTTGGCAAAAACATCTCCTCCCATGCGATATAATCATGGGAGGCAAACACTGCGGGGGTCTATTCAGACCCCCATGAACCTGTGCGGCACCCACTCCCATTCATTTCAAGGGGGAGCGTTTTCAAGCCAGTTACACTTTTTTTTTTTTTATTATTATTATTTTTAGGCAACTTACCCATTGATAAAAAGTTTGTAATAAGATCTTCACTGGTTGGTGGATTATGTATCCATGGTTACGGCTGATACTTGATACGCTGTATTTATGTAAGCAATAGATACCTAAACCTATTATGGACAGCGATCACTTTACAGTTTCGTGGCAAAGCTCGCTATAGCCCTTTGGGCAATATTGGCACACAAAAAAAAAAAAGCCAAAATCTATTCTATTCAGCCTTTTCTAATATACATATTTTTACACCATATCTTGGCTAAAAAAAATTTAAAAAATTAAAAAAATCACATACGAAACCATTTTTAAATCCCGTGGAGGGAATTATCCGTGAATTAGCATACTACCTGCTTTTTTTTTGTAATTGTTGGAACCCCGAGTGGCCACTTGTGCTACGAAAGTATCAATAATTATACCCTGCGAATTTCTAAAACGGGTCTGGAATCCGCATTTATCTACCACGCTCGTTAAAACCGCCAAGCCATTCTGTTTAAGTAATTGTAGTTCTTCTAACCTAGAATTACTGCAGGAAGGTGGCCCTTCACGTGGCCCTTCACATTTATAAGCAAATTGCGGTCTTTAATTGTCATTATGTACGGCGTTCACTCCGAAATCAGCCGCAGCACTGGGGGATTTCAAACGCTGGCTATTATGCAGATCATTTCATGTCGGATCGAAAGAAGATTCTGGATGTGGTTTAACTAAACCAAGCGTTTGTTTGAATATTACATTTATTATTTAATTCCAGCCGAAAAAAAATTATGTAGCTGAATCTGCCATGAATATGGTTTGTCCCCTATATACGATAAATGTGCTCAGAAATATAACATACTATAAACGTTTGGTTTTTTTTATTTCATTTATTTCACGCAATACTGTGTTAATCATATATTTCTGTTCTAGGGAATAAGGGATAGGGGTTCTTAAATTACCGTATTTGCTCGATTATAAGACTACACTGATTATAAGATGACCCCCCCCAAAATTTGAATATTTATTTGGGGGGGGGGGGAAAGAAAGCCAGAATCTAAGACTACTCTATAAGTTATAAAAAGTTTTACTAGTAAATATTAATTCACATGTAAACTATTTTTTCATATTTAATCATAACTATGATTGAGAAAAAAAGTATTTTTTTGTTTTTTTTCCTTTTAGTTGCCAACCTGCCCCCCAGATATGCCTTATACTCCCCATTATGCCACTCTGCCCCCCTCATTTGCCTTATACCCCCTATATGCCACTCTGCCCCTCCCCTCATATGCCTTATACCCCCTATTTACCCCTCTGACCCCCTGATATGCTTATTCCCCCCCCCCCCGACTTAGCGATGCATCCCTTGAGTTGTCCCTCGTGCTCCAAACTCCCTGGTGTCAAGTGGGGGCAGCCGGTGGATGTCTGCGTGATGCGTGCTAACCACCTCCGCTGCTACCCGTGACGTCATAATACATATGAAGTACTAGTACTGACACCTTTTGCCACGGATCACTGTCCCATAAGATAAAATAGTCCCGCATTTTCAAGCCTATCCTCTTAAAAGCATTTCCATTATTAAGAAAAAGCCTGTTTTAATAAATGTTGATGCAAAAATGAGCTTTTTTTTCCACATATAATAGTAGACCCTGTTTTTGGTCCAACAAGTCGCTTTTCTTGTAAATGTTATTCTATCCACTCACTAACGACCCTCCGCCGCATCATTTTACACGTCACAATCACACTTTACCACTTGTTTGTCAACTCATAAAAACTTCTGCAAGTTCCAGGGATGTAAAAAAAAAGCAAGTTTGCATAAAAGCCACTCTGTAACGGCTCCAAGTGGAGGTTTTAACGGGGTTAACGTTTCCTTAAAGACCCTATTTACAAGCGTCTTGGTGTAGCAGCCAACGAGTCTTGAGTTGATGGAGAGAGTGGCGTGAAACTCTTTCTAAATCGCCTACCTAACCCGGGCACGTCGGCAAACTGTCTGCCCCAGCAAGGCAAAAGAAGCCTTTCTACTAAATGGCACACAAACCTTCCACGTCTCGGAGCTTGACCCGGAGTCCCTCGGTCTCAGGGTGAAGGAGCAGATTTTAGGGGTCATTCCTTCCTATTCTTCACTGCCGTGATCGTATCTAAGACTGCCAATTAGTGCTTTTGCCACCATTACAATATGGTTGATACCCCTGCTTGAATGCAGGTCACTTATTGAAGTCGAGGTTTCCCTGAGGACAGCTTAGATTTGGTGAGTCGCTACATAGAACCTTCGGCTATTAAAGGGTTAATATTTAAAGAGCCTCCAGGTCAGTTCATCTAGAAAGTTCATAGGTACGGCACACAGTCTATTTCCCTGGTTGCTGGGTTCGGGGACTATGGGTCTAAATCAATAACCCTCTTTTGTAAAAATACAACCCATTTCCTTCCATCCTATTTTCACAGATCAGGGCTTTTGTCAGAAAATCAGCTCCGTCACTTTAAGGACAACGGCTGGATTCACACGGCCACATTATTTCATGGTATCTGACACATGTACGACGACAAAGGTAGTGTGGGGGGGGGGGTGCCAACAGGCACTGGTCCCCTAGGCATTTGCCTGGTTTGCTGCTAGTCCAGGCCTGAGCAAGAACCTCCATGGACTTTCTTAGCATGCTGAGGTACCACACAGACAAAGGCTCCATCATCACGGTCCGAACGTATTTCAGGTTGTGGGGGGTAATGGGTGTGCAATCGGCATCAGCTCCATTATATGGCGTTAGCTATTTATTATACATACAACTGGCTGCCCCGCATGAGAGTTAAAACATGCGTCGATTACAATGGGATCCCCGCAGCACCTGCGCAGGAAGCATACTTAAGTACACTTCCTCCTTCAGTTGAGGTCGGCAGAGCGAGGAGGAAAATGAGACAGAAGCGGATTCGCACGCCGGGAAATGCATCGGACTTCATGCGGCGTTCGCTCCCACAAGAGCTTAAAAATAAAAAAACGGGGGACCAGACCGTCCCTTTATTGCGAACGCGACGAGCCCCGGAGACGAGGAACAAAGGGAACTCGGAATTCAGATCACAAGTTTCACCGACAAAACACGCTCCAGCTGCATGAAAAATAAAAGAGCGACGAGATACGTGGCCAGGGAACGATGTCGCCGCCATTACCAGGAGGCAAAGGTGACGGGTAAAATTACCTCTCCTAAAACAAAAAGCACTCGATCCAAGCAACACAAGCAGTAAAGGAGACGGACATCTGTAACGGAGTAAAGGGGATGACGTTTACTTTCCAGCAGGGCCGGTATGAGTCACTGTAACCCCTCCATTCCTCACTTTCATCCATAATTGATGTGAGTTATGTGCTGCTGGTTTAAAGATAGAGCCATGAGTACAAACACCACGTGGCCCTCCGGTGTCAGGATACCGAGCACATCGTGAAACATCACCAACGGGCTAACGCAGGTCCAGACGTCAAGACCCCATTACAGAACAAAGCTGCCTGTTCATAACACAGACCCCAAAAAGGGAGGAGAGTGCAAACCCCCTTTATGTATCAAAGGGACTCAAAGTCCAAGAAGAAGGCAACAAAGACAAGAATTACAATAAGAGAACCTGGAACAGGCTTCCAGCAAGTGTGGTAAAGGTCGAATAACTCCCATAATGCTCAGCAAACATTTTAGCTACCTAAGAACCACGGGAGATGTAACTCCAGAACACTTGAGGGTCTGAAGGATCTACACAGGAGATAAGCAACCTTTAGCAGTCCAGCTGCTGCAGAGTGCAGACTACAACTCCCAGGAAGCTCAGCCAACAAACTGCTGGGGAAAACAATGGGAATTGTAGTCCACAGCAGCCGACGTTGCCCATCAAGCTGTTGCGTGATCAAAAACTCCTGCCACACCAGCCAGCCTCGCGCAGAATGATGTGAGTTGTAGTCCAACAACTGTTAATAGGCTTGGCAAAAATGTTCAGTTCCGTGCAGCTGCAAAAATCATCTGTACCAAAACCATCGGGAAAATGATTCTGGAAGTGACCGCTCTGGTACAAAACAGGAAATGTTTAATCGTATCAGCGGTGAGGGACGGACATTGTTTCAAGTTTAAAAAGAAACACTTCGAGAAGAATTTTGAAAACAATTGGTTGACCCGGGGACAGCGAAGAGCGCGGCAGGAAAATATTTTACATGCAATTTCTGCTGACAAATTGTTTCCAAAATAAAAAGCGTTGACGTTCCCTATTCCGATGAAACCAAAATGACGTAACATGGGATAACCCATTCCCGATCGACGCGCCAAGAGAACTAACAGGGAAAAAAAATAAAAAGCCCCGTCAGATGAAATCAGAGGTCCCCACGGAAACGCAGCAACCTGATTAAAAAGCGTAAATGCCAGAATCCGCTTGGATCCGAGCGAGTGAATATAGGACAAGACTGCGTCTCGAAGGGTTAAAAGGAAAAAACAATCCCAAAAAATCTGCAGCCTTTCGAATAAGTCTGGAGACCGTCAATGCGAGCTTTAATGCTAACACCGCGTTAAACCAGAACCGTCCTCAGCGGCTTCCAAAACACTAAAATCTGTACATTATTATACGGAATCATGAAACCCGAGCCGGGGCTTATACGCAATTCACATAACAGACGCAGCCCTCCCGTTATACCAAACCCGCACAAGGTGTTAAACCAAAAGCGCAACTATTTTTTTTTTACTTTGATTTTTACTATTCCAGACTTATTTTAAAAAATTCTGCCAGGCACAATGAGTTCTATCCCTTTTTTTTACGAGCACCGTGACACCGATAAACACATTAACACTGACAAAGCACAGCACAACTACTGTCAAACACGGAGCAGTTCCTATCTCAACGAGCTTGCAATCTAATGGACGGGGAGTTCACACAAATTCTTAATTGCAGTCGGAAACCAAGGCATACTGCAACCAGTTTACCAGCCAAAGCTTGATTTGCCTGCGATAACTTAGCGGATGAATGATTGTCCAACTATTATATTATATTAAAATAATTATATATATTATATTCTCATCGCTCGCCCGGCTGTTTGAATGAGACGCTCTTTGTCTTTCTTTAAGGCTGTTAAGCTCATATAAATAGTCTCAGCGTGGACGATTCCAATATAAACATCCACGTCGGAGATGGACAGAAACCCAAAAAGAAAAAAATCCAGAAATTTCAAGGAACTTTTACACTGGCCTCATTCATTTTCACCCTCTTTCCCACTCCAGCGATAACCCGCTCATCCCCCCCCCCAACCCCTTACCCATGCCGTCTCCCCAGCTTTACCTCTCCTGCCCCCAGCCATGGTGTAAAATGCCCCGCAGAGTCAGGACGGACAGATACCCAGACAGACGGGAGGATTCCTTCTCCGCTTTACTGATCCGCTACTTCCCTGGCATTCCCGGTCTATGGGAACGGTCTCCAGAACTGGCTCAGGTTCCTGCTAAACTGATTAAGTTTGAAAATGTTGCTCTCCTCCCTAACAGCTAGGTCACTGCCCATCCCCCTGGTAGCTCTCCCCTCCCCTATGCACCGACTCTATAGCCAGCCCTCTGCTGTCTGGATCTGTCCCTTTAGTGGCCCCAGAGGAGAGAAGGAACAGAGAGGATTCAAACCGGCTACTTACTATCCACATCCTCCAGAACACGGCACTGGATCGAAAAACAGTATAATGCCGACAGCTACGCAACAAACACATCACGCTATCCATTCTCTGTTATAGGACCAGATGATAAAAAACAATAATAAAGAATAAAAAAATAATAATACCAATAAAATTAATAATAATACAATTACTAATAAAATAATAATAACAATAACACACTCTCCATCCAGACAAAAAATTAATAGATTTAAAAAATAACTAACTAAAAATTATTTATATACATATATTAATCATAAGTATGTAATGAAACATAAAGCTATATTTAAAAAGGTTGGGTTTTTTTATTAGCTTTGTGTGCAACTTTTATGCTATCTTTTTTTTTTTTACTGTAATCAAAGTATTCACAAGCAATTGCTCCATGCTAAATTTTTCTTAAGGTGGCGTGCGCAGATAATTTCTCGTGCAAAAATTTTCCCAGAGCCAAAATTGTCGCGCACGAATATCCGCTCCGCATAAGTATCAAAAAAAATAACTTAACTTATAAATATATTTTTTTTTATGGAAAAAACTTGATGCGCGCATTTTTGGTCGTGTGCGCTCTCTAAAAATGCTATGTGCGCACGCACAAGCGCACAGCTTAGCGGGAACACTGATTACAAGAGATTCTAACTCCATTTCGGTGTTCGAACGTATGCAGAGACTGAGCATTATTATCATTATTTATTCATCTATATATAATTTTACAGCGCTGTACGCTTGAAAGGATTAAAGAAATAATTAAGTGTGCAGTTTTATTTTTTCATGCGTTTATGCTTTATACAATGTTTATGCAATAAAAAAAAACTCAATATTCCCCCTCGAACTCCAAACAGATTGTAAGCTCACTGGAACAGGACCCTCTTCTCCTTCTGTAACAACGCGTCTAACGCTGTTTAATATTTAATGTTATTCTCTGCTTTAGCAAAGCATACGGTTTCTGCTGGAGTGTAAAAAGCTAACAATTCTACGCGGTAATGCGGTGGGATAAGCACGTGCCTGTTTGAGTGGCCAGAATTATAAGAAGAAAGGGGTTAATTCATGTTTTTCACCAGTAGGATTTGCAGATTAGTCTCACTGGTTCGTTTTGCATTACGAAGAACCATATTTCTAGTAGCCCTGTATAATGTATAATTCAATATGTAGAGACTTAAAGGGACACTACGGCATTACATGCACCTTAACTCAGCGGGTCTGGGAGCTGCAGCTTCTTTGTAAAGTGCTAACAAATTACTTCTCAGGAAAGGGTGCCTGAGTCTTTGCCAACATTAGCCAAGGCAAAACAATTGTTAATTGCTTTTTCCCCCTGATGAAGGTCCTGTGTGGCCGAAACGTTGGCAAACGAAATAAAAATTTGAATGATCTCATTTAATCTTTGGGTCGCATCCCAAAGAACGCATAATGAAAATGCGACTCCCTTGTTAACTCGTCTAAGTCCGTCTTCATTGAATAAACCCCAGAGGGAACAGGCCTGCATGTCCACGGGTGCACCAATAACGTCTGGGAAAGGGGCAGATGTTTAAGTGAAAGGAAGGACAACGGCATGGATCATGCCCTGACAGCTTGGCAGACATATTAATGTGTCGGGAAGGAAAACACACCGAACATGCGAGAGATGATTAAAGTCCTCTCATTATAACATGACCAAAGACGGAAATTAATTAGGGTAACCATAAGACAGCAGAGGCAGCAGCATCAACCCATACAGTACTTTCCGAGTGTTTATTCATTTAAGGACCCAAATCCCTGCTTCCTCCCCTCTTTTCTAGGAGCTCAGAGTTTGCTGGGTATAATGTTTATAGACACTGTAGGAAATATTTAGAATTTATAAAAAGCGCCAAAATAAGTATTATTCTTGTAAATGCCTTACATAAATAAACAAGTCAACACCGAGAAGGCACAATGGTTTCCTTTTCAAAGAGCATACAATTTAATGTACTGGGAAGCAACAAAATCATGTCTCAGTCTTAAGAGCCCTGTGACTAATTAAGGTCTAGGCAGTAAGGGACTTCATTAGCATATGCAGGACTTCATTAGCATTGCCATAAAGAATCATCTGAATGTGCCTGAGTTTGGAATGTTGTTTAAAACAGTGCACAATGGGGTTCTCCCATTGTACAGTGCTATGGAAAATGATATATAAAACAATAAATAATAATAATCTCAAAATGTGTTTATTGGAATAATGCTAAACTACTGCTGTATACAACGATCATAGAATTAAAAATAAATATGAGGCTTCCCATTTAGAAATACCAGATGTAGACTGAATTATAATTGTTCCACATGGCAGTAATTACACGTGATGCCATTATTACATAGTCTTAGCACTTAAACTGTTGTCTTAACAGCACGGCAACATATTCAATATTAATGCTGATGCAAATGCAGAGTAGACACTGTAATGCATTTTAACTAGTTAGGTATGTGTTAAGGTTGGAAATAATCTCCAGATTTGCCGAGTCTGTGGGCTTGATTAGCCTTCTATTAGCCATACATGCATGTGCATTTCAAGTGAACATTGCTGGCTCTGGTACAAAAACACAGAAAGTTCTGTTCAGGCATTCAAATGCTGCCGGTATAACAGTACTCACGCTGAACACTGTTATGCCAGCTCCAGCTGAGGAGACTGGGCCGGCAGGTAGCCCAATCTGGATCAGATTCACAGCGGGAGAGGTCGGTAACGGAACAGAAGACAGACATGGCAATCTTTACTGTCACAAAGGACCACTCCTTTGACACAAACCGGTTAACAACTTAGCTGTTGCCAACACAAAAATTTGGTTCACAAATATATTTTGTAGGTTTGTGCACGTGTCACTGGCGTGCTAATTCTGTCAGATTTTATTGTTATACTGTTACTTGGGTGCTAATTTCTGTCACTTTGTGCTGTTTACGACTTCATCCTTCACAATGACCACAGAGTCCATTTCATTAGGGTAATTTAGTAGCTAACGTAACAGAGTAACGTAATTGCATACTAGGTTTAGAAGAGACACACTCTCTGTTGTTCATATACACATTGTTGCTGAATAAAGGAACTCCAGTGCTCCACGCAGCCTCAGCAGTAAAGAATGCATATTAGTACTTTCATCTGCCGGGGGGGGGCGCGGGGGGGGGTACCTTTAGGGTAAAGCTGCAGCTCCCGGGCTACAGCATACTACTCCCTCTGTCCAATTTTGACTCCAGTAAGAGAGACCTTCTATTGAATTAAATGGGGCTACTTCCTACACATGTGGGGGTCTAAAAAGACCTCCCAAGACTCCTGGCACAAACAGCGAGTATAGTTCCCATGTACATTGGCATGCAGGATGTGTGTTCAGCGGAATATATCTCCTGCTAGCCAAAGGGAGATAAAAGAGAGTAAATGCATATGGGGGATTATGATAAACCCCTTCATGCATTTCCAAGGGTAGGCACCACTATCAAATACATTCAAATTAATATGATGGTACAGACATGCCCCATGAGACATTTAAAAATAAAATTCAACCCTTAAACACAGGAATCGTTTTTTATCTTGCCCTCTCGCTGTAGATTAATAAACTGGCACTTGGCACTTAGATCTATGTGTGGGTGCAAGGACGTAAATTTATAGGCAAAACACTGAAAAGAGATAGGGAACGGAGGAGGCCAGGCCAACGAATCCCAACCAGAAACTAAAAACTTAATTAGGAAAAAGGAAAACAACCTAAGAGTGAATAATTCTGCCAGCCCTGCTGAATCTGAAAATCAATTAAATAGAATATGTCTTGCAAAGTGAAGTTGGCTAGAAGGTCTAAAAAACAGAAGATAAATAAAGTCGTTGACATCTATCAGTCTGGAAAGGGTCACAAAGCCATTTTCTGAGGCTCTGGGACTCCAGCGAACTGCGGCGAGAGCCGTTATATACAAAGGGTGAAAACTCAAAACAGTGGTGAACCTTCCCTTCATCCATGGGAGAGTTACAAGGCGAAAAACACTGCGGACCACAAAGAGCACAAAGGCTCGTCCCATATTTGCCAAAAAACATCTTGATGACCCCCGAAGACTTTTGGGATAATATTCTGTGGACTGATGAGTCAAAAGTAGAGCTTTTTAGAAGACATCGGCCCCATCACACCTGGCGGATCAGTTTGTGACCTGAAGCTCAAGTGCAGTTGGGTTTTGCAGCAGGAAAACGATCCGAAGAGCACAAGCAAGTCCACCTCTGAACGGCTGAAAGAAACCAAATGAAGGTTTTGGAGGCCGAGTCAAAGTCCTGACTTGAATCTGATTGAGATCCTCTGTCAGGACCTTAAAAACACAGGTTTTGCTCCAAAATCCTCCAATGTGGCTGAAGTAAAACCAGTTATTAGGTTTGGGGGGGGGGTTACTTTTTCACATGGGTGATATAGGTTTTCATCAACTCTTTACCTTCAAGAAATGAAATGGTCATTTAAAAGCTGGATTTTGTGTTTACCCACATTATGTTTGTTTTATATAAAAATTATCTGAAACATTTAAATGCGAAAAGTAAGCAAAAAATAGAAGAAATCAAGAAACACTTTTTGACAGCGCTGTACTAATGATTTCCTAGGAAGACCCTTTGAGTGCCAGAGTGGATCATTAAGTATTATGCATCCTGCTCCGACACTCACGCGGTGAAAACCCGCTAAACGAATCTGGTGTCGTGTTTGCAGAATACATGTCTGGATGTAATTATGTGGTGAGAAGTAATGGACAAAAACAGAGATAAGTGTGTCTCCACCATCCTAGGTAACAGCTGATAGAACATCACCTCGGTTCTACGGTGGAAAGAGGACTTCAAAGGACAGTCGGGCAGATGTGGGTTCTGTTTATTGTCAGCTCCCTGGACGCAGAAAAGATTTCCCAGGCTCTGCGGGCCTGAAAGGAAAGATTTCTTTCTTCCACCACCCAGTAATTACCGTCATTCTCTCCTTTCCTTTTTCAATTTGAAGGCAGTTGCGAAATGGAAAGCAGATGATGGAAGCAGGCTTGGCCGCCCAAACCTGGGGTTTATTTCATTATTGCGGGTGTTGAGAATTTTGGTTCGCATGAAAAGAAATCTGTCCTGCTCCCCAAATGTTCCAGTTCTATAATGGACTGTTGGACTGCGGCAGGTTAAGCAAATCCGTTTATCCCGCTGTGTTCATTTACAGCGGGTCTTCTAACACAAAGCCAAGTCTCACTTAAAACTGAGAGCATGTATGCAGATGTCAGAAACAGGGAGATATAATGTTGCCAGTTAACCATGACCGTGTATGGCTACGTATATTCACTAATGCCATACACATTGATTTAAAGATGTCCAAAATAATGTTTCTTTCATCATCATCATTCCTAATACTTCATTCGTAAAAAGAACTCCGCGCCATCGCCCGCTTCCAGCCCCACCGGGAAGAGGTCAGGCCTGCCAGAAGCAATGCAAGAAAACAACATTAACTACAAGACAGGCCGAAGTGGGGGAAACTGTTACCAGGAGACACAAACACCATTACAGAACCTCTAGACACTATTCAGTGTAATTTGGACAGTGAACTTGTATGACCCGCCGTGCACGGACACCATAGAAAAACAGTGCATTCATGCTTTGTGATTTGTAGCAGGAAATGTGGAAAAAGCAATAATATACGTGTATAGTGAGGCTTTCTACTACTTCTTTAGAAGTTTGGGTCCCTTAGGCATCCTAATTATCTACGGCGAGTTTTATTTGACTGCAGTTTCAGACGTTCGGTTACTGAAGGCACGCACGGTTAGACTGACTTTGTATGCGTGTCTGAGGGCAAGGCAGATACAAAGCCAATAGGAGGGCCCCCCCCCCCAAAAAGCTCTTCTTCATTTATTATAAAAACAGTTAAATCAAGTTTAGTTGGCAAAATATGCTTTTAATAAAACAGTCCCATGTTATATTTTCTACTTAACTTCACTATTCATTATGAAGGGCCAACACTGACCAGTTTCTCCAGCATGAAGGGCCGAGCTGGCCCTGTACAATGTACAGTTCATTGTGTAAGCCATACATTTTACAGGACAGCCAAGCTCTCCCTGCAGCCAAAGCTCACTGTGTTGGCCCCGTTATTACGTTTACTGTAGTCAAGTAATTGAAACACAACTTTGCTGCAGAACTCCATTTAGTGAATAAACGCCCGTGCCACTTCTCTCTACAACCCAGCACAACGCAGGCCTTCCTTCGTTTCCTCTGATCACCAGGAGGTATATTCCCAAAACCAAGAGTTTTAGCCAGAAAAGTGTGGAATAATACTTTTTGAAACCCTACCAGTTGCAAAGGAACTGCCAGTTTTCTATAAAGCCATTCACAATTCATTTTTCAGAAATAGACTATGTTTGATCATTTCCGTGCTGGACTATAGAAACGCTGCCTGCCAAATAACCAGTTTTTCTGAGTAACGCATAAAACCTATTAATCCTTTAACACTAAATATAATAAAACAACTAAATAACCCATTTGAGATGAAGGTACTGAATTCTATAAACGTCAGAAAATATTTGCCCTGTCTATAATATTTTTTATTATTATGTTATTTTCTTGCATTTTGTGATTTTTCTTATGAAAGTACAAACAGAAAAAAGGGAAAAAGTCGGGAAAAAAAAAAAACATTCTCAACAATGGGCTACATAAATTGGCAGAAACATTTCAGGGCTTTCAGTCAGCTGAAAAAACTATTTTGTCTTTTATATTAAAAGGACTCAACAGGGGTTTGTAGGATTAGAGCGGCAGAGAATGAGGTGTTACGGGGACCAGCGTAGACGCTTCCTGCTGGCCTCTTCCTTAGTCCATTTACAACTTTTTTGCACCTGTGTCCTTATTTCCAATTCAGTTCTCTCCATGGGTCGCGTCAAGGTCCGCCAGGCACCAGAAAGCAGGTCTCATGCGGAGTAGGAGGACTCAGTCCAAAGCTTGCCCGGTCTGCCCGGAGGTCCCCTTCAATGTGAGAATTTGACTAGTAATTATGAAATAAAACGCTTGCTACCCATATATTTTTTTTTAAACTATAATAAGCTGTCCACCAATGTCTACATAACCACCAATTGGCCCATATCTGCTTGTAGCAGAACCGCGATCACAGTTTAGGTTCTACTCTTCTTGTACTTCTAGCTTCTGCAGCATCTGCCAATAAATGTAACCCTATTCTCACTCCTTATTAGAGGTGCATATCTTGAGTATTTGTTCCTCCAGGCATTCAAATACTAATCGAGACACAAATCCATATACTTACAAATCCAGCAACGCATCGCTCTACCCTTCATACCATGCTCTACCATTCCTAAGCCGACCAAAGTAAATACTCTTCTAAACTATACACACTCGTGAAGACGTGAAACGAATTACTCATGAAAGAATGCTGTGTATTCTACTTGTCTCTGCTTGTATTCTACAACAGTCTTGTGTTTGTTTGTAGTTTTATTCCTGTGATAAAATAGTAAAAATGATGTCCTATCATGGGGGGGCAGGCTGCAATGCCCGGTGTTGTACAGGGATCATTGTGTAATTGATATAAGTGGAAATGTATATCACTACATACAGTGGTAGTAAAGATGGAAGAACTGGCAATGGCTAAATAAAAAAGCTAATCAAGAGCGTAAGGATGTGAAACGAGCTAGCCCAAACATTTAGTATTTGGTCCCCGCTCATGACATCATGGACATGCAAGAGAATTTCCCCTTCTTCTTGGGTAACTCTGGCTTGGCTCATGTGTAGCTCTATGAGAAGATGCCGGAGAGACGAACTGTACCACCAGCCAAGCTTTCATAGTGAAGCGACACCATGTCTCACCTCGACCCACTAACAAACTCATAGTATTGTAAATAATTTCTCTGTTTTGCCTCAGTGGCCAAGCCTCACAAAGAAAAGAGAGACTTTTCCATTACAAAACCCTAGCGGGCGCCTCAAAGGTTCAGCCAAGTGCCTACATACATACTAGGTCGGTGCGGAAACTTGGGGCTGAGGTTACCTACTAATTGATGGGGTTTAGCCGTAATGGTACAAGGAGAAAGATAGCGTGTTTAATAGCTAGTTACTTGTAAGACAGTCAGTATGGGGGCTCTCTGTGCCCTTTATGTTGTGCTTTTCCAAAAAAAAAAAAGCAATATTGGTCAAAGTGCCTACTTTGATTTTTCAGGATTTTTGGCACATTGAAGAGTTCAGTCTTGCGAGGTAAGATATATAAAGTACAATTTTTGGATTGAACTTATTCATCCCATTTACAGTGGATATCAGATAACAACTGCACTCGGACACAGCCAAGAGGACGCTTTGTAGTTTAAAAAATCAACGCACACTTTAGGTCAGGAATACGTAGGAGGTTTGCCTCCTCTTTGATCCATTAAAACGCTCCAGTTCTTTTGATTAGTTTCTGTCAGAATCCTACACCAAGTTATTAAATAACCATGAAATAAAAGCTGGAAAACTGCTGTGTGCCAAGTAAAAGCCAATTCCTTCCATGCCAAGAACAATACTTTCCGATTCTCCCAGGGCTGCGAGAAAGACGAAGAGCCAGAGATATTTAACCCACCGTCCAATTCTATCAAACTCCTGATAAGTTCTAGAACGAAAAGAGATCCACCAGGCTGAAGCAGAGATATCGGTAATGCACCAGATATAGGAGAGTTGAATTATATGCTAATTAATCACTAGAAGACGTTAAACAGTCTTCAAGGGATGGAAACCTTCCTTGGTCAGGAGGATAAGACCAGAACTATAAACTCAGACTGTTAAGGAATGGGAAGAACCTTGGAGAATGTGTCCTACAATGGAACTAGTGATTCGTAATGATTTGCATGACAGGTCAACATTAATATAAGCTGTGGTTAGCAGTCAATGATCTATGTAGCCCAAGACAGAGTCAAGCAGAAGGCAGATTTGTAGTTACTCCCCTATACCTCCAGGGTAGCAGAGAGTTCTGCTGTAAATATTTTCCATAGACTAAAGATGTTGTTGCCCTAGACACAGAATAACATAGAAGGTGAAGGTTTATCACGGAGGAAACTTTCACCGTTAAAAGACAAACACAAGTCCTAAAAACAGCAGAAGAAATGTTTCTGGAAGGTCATTCCAACAGCCAACATAATTATTACTTCTAAAAAAAAAAAAAACAATACTGTACACAATGTAAGAACCCAACACACGAGCAGGTAAATATTTGGAGATACTTGTTTGAATCCTTGGTGGTAATGATATAAACCAACACAGATGTTTCGGGGGGGACACATACCAACATGTTTGTTTTTTTGTCCAACAAAAACAAGGAATGTGCAAGTTTGGTGACAAATGTTTGACATTGATAACATGTTTTACTGGCTCTTTAAACAAGATGCATCGGGTACAAAAAAAAAATGAGATGACCATATGGCCAACTGAAGACTCAGCCATAAACTATTTATATATGTTTTAGAATACTATATTTCTGATCAGAGGCATAAACTGGTCTAGAACTAAAATGCGACACAGAAAAAACAGATTCTCCCCAATAGGCCCTCCACTGCTCAATAGGCCAGTTACAGGGGTGATGTCTGATCTCTCCAACCAGTCCATTTAACATGTGGAGTACATGCCAAGCCTGTGTATTCTCCATAGTATGCTGAACCCCACTGTGATCGAGTGTCGGGATATGACATTATATCCCAGTGTTTAATATAGAGAAGGAGAACAGCCTCGCAGGTAGCTGAGGTGCTGCCATGGTGCATGAATATTGTACAATCAGGTTCATTTCTCCAAATGAAATAAATGGATTAATAATGAGTTAAACAGCCTCATTGAGAAGCCATGGGTGAGTGTAATAAAATGGGGGGGGAGCTCCTTGGAGCAATCCTTTGCCCTTTCACCCCTGGCCAGCAGGTGACAGGTCCTTCCTTGTGTTTGACATCTGGGCTGCCATGTTGGTTCACCCAGCTATACGTATTTTTATAAGAGAGCACAATAGCCGCTCTCACATGGTTTTTTTATTCCATAAGCACACTGGAGAAGTCTCCTGGTTTGACCCAGAGTCTCCAGGTGAAGCTAAGTTTATCCGGTTCTTTGGGGAACTTTCTTCATTCTCTGGGCTGGTCAGTGGTGTTTGGCCGTGCCCAACTCCCCTCCAACCCCCCGCTCGCTTGACTCCTTTTGGGGGCTAGCCCCAGAACTATGTATGCCTGCCACCCCTCACAAAGCCACTCCTCAGATGAGGGAGAGCTTCGGGAAGCCTGGGATGTTTTGGGTACATCCATAAGAGAAAAGGAAAACAAAACCATTTAACATGCTGTATGTCTCTGTGAGATCTAAGATTGGAAATAATCAAGAATGTCCTTTTACAAAAAGGTGACCCAAAAATATTATGTATGAATGTTAATATATTAATATTTAGTATAATGTTAATAATATAATAATATTTTTGTGGCCCATTCTTGTCTTCCTTACGTTTCCGTTGTTTTGCTACAAAGTTGCAAATGTGAAATTATAATTATGTGCTAATAAAGATTTAACCCTATGAACTACAAAACCAATTGAGTTAAACACTCAATAGTGAGATTTTATACATGTGCCGAGTCTCTACAGAAGGGATTAGAATGGTTATTTGTACAGAATGTCAAAAAATGAAGTGTATTGGGAATTTTTATTTTTTTTTGTCCAAGACTAATTTAACCCATCCTTAAAGTCCTTAAAACGCATCACTAATGCTTGATCCCAATTAAAAAAATAATACAAGGGGGATTATAAATGTAATTTAAATATAGTCATTTAGATGCTAGTCACTTAGTCTTCAAGGTCTTAGCATAGCCACTTACTGATGTCAATTACTCGCAATTGGCTAACACTGACATAAAGCATCTTGATATGTTAATGTAACACCCTCTGCGTGTGCACTCCTCATGCCCCATTTAATGAAACAGATGGGGGGACACGACAGTCACCATCTGCAAAGCGTATTAAAGAGAGAGACGCCATCACGTAATCCTCCTAATCACCACTAATGGTACCTCGTATTGCTTACTCCGACAGTCTAGGACATGGCATGAAAATGCATTAATATTGAACTCTTTCATCATACTGGTAAAAAAAACTTTGATCTGTGGTGTTAGCAAGTGATGTACATTAAGTTCCATCCTAAAAAAATGAAGTAAAAAAAAAAGGTAAAAAAAAAATACTAAAAGTTAAGGGAAAATAATTCATAAAACATGAGCCATTTTCTCTTGTCAGACAATAATGTACGATTGACACATACATGTCTAAAGGGTTATGGTTGCGTGTACTGGTTAGGTATGGGGTGGAAATCTACTTTGTTATTAGGTCACATGGTTAACAAATACTGGGAGGAAAGGTTCCTAAACCTTCATAAAATAGCCTATAAAAGGTTTTGGATTTTATAGTCATAAGATTATTTGCACACATATACATACATACACAAATACATACATACACGCACACATACACGGCAGGGTTGACCAAGGTGCACATGGTGCAATGACTCCAGAGTCCTGAATTGGTTGGTGGCCCTGTGCCCTCATATGTAGTAGACTTAGTTGACTTGCAGTAGCCCAAGCTGCTCTTCTCATGCCATAACCTGCGCTGCCTGTTCGCTCTGGATGTGAGGGACTGTCTGGCACCGACAGAGAGGAGCCGCTGCCCGGCAGCTATTTATATTATCCCATTAATCCAGCGGGGAGCAGGGTCCTCTCTGCCGGCGCCCATCTGTACCCAGGCAGGAAGAGCGGGAGGGCTTTAGGTCACAGAATGCATTCTGATTGGCTGCTCAGCTTCCCAGTTCTTCCCATGCTTACCTTCCCCTGCCCTGCACAGGAGGGCCAGTAATGAACTATTTCAACCTATCTGCTGTGAGTTTTGGGCTCTTGTGTATGTTCTTATTCTTACGGCAAATTTAACAATGTCTAATAATGCTCCAAAACCATAAAAAGTGTTAGATTATCAAGAGTCAGTACACATTTTATTGACTATATCTTAAAAAACGAACCATTTTGTGGATTGCATTTGGTTTACAGATCATAAGTGTTTTGAATTCTCCTAATAAATGTCATTTTTTTCTTCTCTTTTTATGACACAGTCACTATAATCACTGCTGAGATATGACAACAAACCCAAGAAAATAATATTAATGGGGGTAACGCAGAATATTGGGCAAGGCCTGGAGAACGTGTCAAAAAAAAGCCATTTCTAAAAATCCATATTTAGCATCATTGGATTTATGGGTTTGAGATCAGCGCCAGTGCCCGGGCCTCTGGTTTTTTTCCCAATGCGATGATTCATTTCGAACATATTTAGATTTCTGAAAGGAAGTCGGCCAAGGTCTGAGCTACTAAAAAAAAAGGAAATTCAATTAGCTGTGAATCAGAATTATCAAAGCGTTAAGACATCATCTGAGCCGGTGAGCTTGTTAAAAAAAAAATGTAAAAGCTGTAACATAGAAACTGTTCTTTCCAATATATTAATATATTTTTATTAAGTCACTTCAATCAAATTACTAGGATGCTCATAATACCGGCGGCCCACCTAGGATTCTGTGAACTTAGTAGGCACGCTGCCACAGCGATGGTTAACCCCTTAATGACAAAGCCGGTACACGTACGGGCTCGAAATGCATGGTTTTCAATGGGTTTAGGGACCACCCCTTGTCCTTATGGGGTTAATTTGTTCTGCTATATCTCATGGGATTCCCACATTGTATCATTGTAATAGTATTTCTAACATCGGTCACATTGTTGCTGAACAAACAAGCATGATGTCACTCCGTCTGTCCATTCCCAATCAGTGCTGATGTCATGTTACATCATGTTCCACCCACTTCAGTCAGGGATGCCACCTCATCATGTATGATGGCCATTTTCACACCCTGTCCTGCGGAACACACACACCGTTCTAAAATTACCGTTTAATGTATAAAACCCGGCCTATATGCATTGTTGCCAATGTCACGTAGCCAGTCCAAATGTAGCAACTAACTAACATTGTCAAGTTGTCATAGTTTTTTAGCTTAATTGCAGAAAATATATTTGTAAAAACATTTAATTTTGGCATACTAGTGTTTTTTTCAATTTGCCTGCCTGTGGTAGGTTTCTAAATCATTGTTAATACAATTATCTCTGCCTGATCTACCCAACATATTGTTTGTTATGCGATAAGTCCATTTTCATTTGGATATAATAGGGAGAACTAAAAAAAGGCATTCAGACGGAACAGTAATAAACCTTTTAGATAAGAATTAGCGTCTTAAAAAAATGTCACCCTGTAACAGAGCGGAGGAAATAGGAATGATTAACGGGGAGTCTATTCATGGAAAATATGTCCGCTTATTTGCTTACCGTTCCTGTATGGCTGCCTTCCAGGTCAAGGTGGATTTAAAATTGGCATTTCAGAAAAAGACAGAATAAGCGGGAAAGAGAAAAAAACCCAAACGTGAACGGTTCATGGAAATGTGCCACGTGTATTGTAAATAACTGAAAAAAAAACTCTAGTGATGTCAAAAAAGAACTCATTACACTAAAAAATATATACATTCATTTATGTATGTCCTGATGAAAGTCAGCAATGACTGAAACGTCGACTTGACTTTGACCTGGAGTGCTGACCATCCTTTGAGAGTGCTTTGCCTTTATTTAAATATATATACACACATACCACACGCTGTACATACATATATACATACACACAAATATATATCGCCTCTTCAGAGAAAATAATTTATTCTATTCTAAAAACTTTAATGAGCACAATTGAGACACAAAAATAATAAATTAATACATAACATGTCACTTAAAGCATTCACAGATTTTCCTAAATGTCTATATGGTATTTACTAAGCACCAGCCTTCGCATTATCATCATCTATGTACTAATCAAAGAGAAAACGAATTATTTTTAATGTAGTTTTCAGTTTTTATGAGCAACTGCGATAGGGCTGGCAAATAAAAAAAAATATATTTTATATATATATATATATATATAAATATATATAATATATATATATAGTATAAATAAATAATCGCATAGTCTCTCAAAACCAACATACAGATGAAATAAAAAAAAAAATTAATAAAAAATATTGAAAATAAAATAAAAAAGTATGCTGAGAATTTATTTGGCTTGTTATTTCTTACTAGAGATTCGCGTCATATACTTGGAAGAGCCTACATTTTTGAGGTTAATATGAACGTACACAAATATAAACTTCTCTGTGGCTTCAAATAGATGGCTTTGACCTTTTTGGATCCTGAGGAAGTGTGCGATGCATTGCATAACACCCGTGGCAATGAAAGGGTTAAAATACGGTCCCCTGGGGGGGGCCCTGCACCATCACCCACCTTGCTTGTGATAATAAAAGTCTTTTTTTTTTTCCGTACCAACTGATGCCCTAGCCGTTCTGCAAGGACAGATTTTCAGATGGCAGCGCGGTTGAAATGTGATTTATGAGACTTGATTTTTTTGCCAGCGGGGGCTACTTGATCTGATTTTATACAAGAAGCAAGAGCGGAGGTTTTGCTGTTTTTTTTTTTGCCAGAAATACCGCAGATGGAAGAGTTTGCATTATGTGATTGTTCCGTGGAAAGTCTGCTCCTCGAGTGGAAAAAAAGCCATTGCAGAGAACATAACCCAGGGCGATTCCACTCGCAACAGATTTATTCCAACAACCGAGCCTTTTGCCCTAATTTAGCCCTTAAAACAATGTGAATCTACAGAATTCTATAAACAAATTATTTCATTTTTAAACCATAATTATAAAAGTGAATATTTTCACAAATGTAACATGTTAAATGAACACAGCGTTTAAACAACGATATAATATATCTTCATTTAAAAACTAACAATCAAATCATTTAGAAATTCCCAGTACGCTTAAAATCTTGAGCTCTTTAGCCGAACATGTATCACATATTTGTTTATATGTCTTATTCCCGGTAGGCGGTTTAGAATAGCTTAACTACACATAGAGAGCAGAAAAACACACCTGGTAGTCAGGCAAAAATTTTTTCTTTTAATTCTGTACCCCCCTGCTGTCAGAATGGTTTGGTCCGTCATCGTCCTCTCCCTCTAGTTGGTCTCCTCCCCTTCACTCAAGCAGCTGCTCATTCACAGACACAGAGTCCCCGTCTGGGCAGATACAGTTTACATGCGGCAGACACAAGGTAGTTTATTTCAAAGATGTATTGCAGCTAGTTGAGTCTACATTTCCCGTGACTGTCATCCAGTCTAGTATGTTAGGAATCATGGGAAATTGAGTACTTAACAACTGGAGAGCCAAAGGCTAGCTTTTATATCATTAAGCATTGGTACTGCAGTCGCTGAGGAATGCATATTTTATGATTCTCAGCCATCGATTTGGTTGGCTGAACATCGTGACAAACGTAATAACAGCACTTTGAGTGCTAAATGTTACCGCAACAGCTGCAAAACTACCAGGTGCCCTATTTTTGTTCCAAGCCTTTATATCCCGTCCTTACTGCCCTTTTTTAATACCACATAAGGTTCACAGATCTATACTACACTAACTTTTCTTGACTTTAACGCCCATGATGTTGAGCCGCAGCATTGCTACTTGGTTATCACGGTAATAGCAGCTCGTAACAGTAGGGTAATATTTCTGGCTGAGCTTCATGGGGATTGTAGTTAGAGACTTGGGTTGTGCCCAAAGCCCAAAGCACTTTATTTATGCCATTTGCTGTGAAGGTGACAATTCCCTTTGTAATTAGTTTCTGTTGTTCCAATCACTATACATAACCCGTTGCAAGTTAACTATTCGTTATTATAACAATTGATTTGCCTAAAAAAAAAATCATTAATTGTTCTGATGATTATTCTCAACATTGTACTCCGTAACGCTTGCCAGCTTTCTGATATTTCAGAAAAATGTTAAAATCTGCTACTTACATAAACCAATGGATATTTCTAGGTGGTTTAGTAAACCTGAATTTTATCTGCTGCAACGCATCCTTAATCGCGGGAATGGAGGAAACCTATAAATAAATAAACATGACATTTATTAACAGTATATAAGCAGATTCAATAGAGATATTACAATAAGAGTACAGCAACAATTAACATTAAAACTGGCGATATACATAACGACAAGACGATTACTACAGACTGATACAAAGGTAGAAGATGGACCTAAGCTTACAAAGTGGTCTTACCGCCATAATGAGTAATGGCACAGCTGATTGGACCCTACAAT
>VKOC01000007.1:5245091-5258362 GCA_009364415.1 Spea multiplicata
CTCATCTCTGATCTATAACCCATTCTTGATAAAAACAACATGGGGAAAAAACAATTTTCAAGGGGATATATCTGTGTTCAGACCAGTTTGTCTAGATGTGCAGTCAGAGAAAAGCAGCGTTGCTCTCCTCCTCGTATTCTCCCCTTGTTGACCCTGATGGACACTAAGGGTAAGTCTGGCTCAACTTGTGTGCGCTTTGATGAGCCAAGCCGCTAGGACAGGCATTGTGTTGTGTGGCTAATTTAGCCTCCTATGTCCAACGGGGTAAAACAAAGCTCACACTGGATTCTTACAGGGAGAGGATGGTTAGGTTTGCATTCCAAGTGCCTACTAGAAATGTGTGTCTCCTCCACATGCATGAGACCTCCCCCCCCATGCTTACGCATTTAGACCCAAAATGAATAAACCTTTAGATGTGAATCTATATATATATAAGGGGTAGTAGAAGTACTGTTTTTCTCTCAGAAATCTCATGGTGCTGCCACAACCACAAGGGATTCTGGGTAGACACATGCAAATAAGGTTAACAATGATCCCCTTTTGCCTCTAAAGTAATTAGGACAGCCTTTAGACAAAACTCGGGAAGAGGTGCAATAGCCAGATCACCACTCATGGACAGCTTTTTTTTTTCTTTGTGGGGGACCACCTGGATCCCACCAGAAGGCCAGGGCCCAGCAGTCCCCCTTGAGCTTCTGTGGGGGACCAGCCAGATCCTGCCAGAAAGCCAGGGCCCAGTGATTCCCCCTTGAACTGCTGTGGGGGACCACCCAGATCTTGCCAGAAAACCAGGGCCCAAAAGAGGAGGTGCAATAGCCAGATAAGTTTTTTTTGGAGCCCGAGGTGCGTGCTCCTGGGTGCAGTGTTCTGTGCCGGAAGCAGCAGAAGCCAAATACGCTACTGGGTTCCCCCGAAGGGAAAACCCAGACCCCCCATGGGAGGGCCGGATCTTCGAGTCTCACCCCGAAGAGTGAGACTCCTTTTGCCTTCAGGTCACTCCTGCAAGTGACCCTTCCTTTAAGAAGAGAAAGGGGCCATAAGGCTCCCTATCCTCCTCCAGCAAAGAATAGGCTGCACTGCTTCTTCGAAAAGAAAAAAAACAGTGTTCTAAAAACAAAAGTGCCAAATTGTTGTGCCAATTCGAAGTGGTAGGACGCGCAGCCAAGTGATTAAAATAAATAAATAGGGGCAGGCCATTACTGGCCTAGCCAGGTTCAAAAATAAATTATCTTAACCCCGAGTCCAGAAGGTACAAGGGGAAAAGGATGTGATGAGGAAGACTGCCAGTGGATCATGCACTCACCAGCAGCGTTCAAAACTGCACATGGTGCCTCCAGCATTTCTGCCGGGGCAAATCAGCCCCTTGGGGTCCATTGCTTTCCTGGCCCTAAGGCCAGAGGATCAGTGTTTTCCCTCCAAGGCATAGAGGTACTACACTTAACCTTAGGCCAAGCAAAAATAGACAAGGTTTATCATGATAACAAAATGGAACTTGTTTTGAGGCGGAAATCAAGAACTGCTCATTGACAGCTGACTTACTAGCATGAAGTTGTGATACTGGCTTAATACTTGAGGCTTGGGGTAGCTAATAAGGTCAACAATTATCAACTTTACCTCTATATCCACTTTATCCTTGAAAGTAATTGCCCGCTGTACAAGACCTCATGCTGACGAGTCCCATGAAGGACGAAACCGCTGTCTATGAGTGGTGATCTGGGTATTGCATCTCTTCCCGAGTTTTGTCTAAAGGCTGTCCTGTACAGGGGGCAATTACTTTCAAGAGATCCATGTATAAAGTGTATATAGAGGCAAAGGTGATAATTGTTAACCTTATTTGCATGTGCCTACCCACAATCCCTTGTGGTTGTGGCAGCACCATGAGATTTCTGAGGGGAAAAAATCGCTTTCTGCCTTGTCTGGTGTCTGTAGATGAGAGTTTAATAATACTGCTACTACCCTTTAAATTTAAATGGAAGGGTTTCCATCACCTTTACCCACCATAACTTATGTAAAGGTATTTCGTAGCTACCTCAAGCCTCAACTATTAAGTCAGTATCACAATGTCATGCTGATGAGCCCCATGAAGGACAAGACAGCTGTTCTACAGCCAATCACAGATAACAACTGTTTTCCCTGTTGTGGTGATTCAAACTTTTACCAGTACTTGGTATCACCTTAAAATTAGAGAACCATTTTCCTATCCTATGCCTGTTTAATTCCTAATAGCCATATCAAATAGATGTATCCTCTGGATTAGTAAAGAGGAAACCATTGGTGGTGCTGCCAACTGCAGCACAACATATGATGACAGAAGAGGAAAACAATGTGTACCCGTCCTGTGATTTTTGGAAGGCAGGTTGGTTCAACACTCCTGTTTTCTATTGTATAGTTTGAAAAATTAGTTTGGATTTCCACCAGCTTATGATCAGAGGACCTTTCCAAGTGCTTTTGCTGTTCTTTTATACATTGTGGCTACTTACTCCTTATATTCATGCGTATTTCAATTTAAACCCTAATGGCAAATGTTCCTTCCTTAGTCACAGAAAAGCACTAATACTAACCTGTAGCACTTGTACATATGCAATATTATTATCAAGCAGAATCCCAGCATCCATTAGGCTTTACCAAAAGTGAAATATTTATCTACTTTTTAGCATTACATAAGTTATGGTGAGTAAAGGTGATGGAAAGCCTTCCACTTAAATTTAAGGGGTAGTAGAAGTATTATTAAACACTCATCTACAGACACCAGACAAGCCAGAAGGCTTGTTTTTCCCTAAGAAATCTCATGGTGCTGCCACAACCACAAGGGATTCTGGGTAGGTACATGCAAATAAGGTCAACAAATATCACCTTTGCCTCTATATCCACTTTATACATGGATCCCTTGTAAGTAATTGCCTGCTGTACAAGACAGCCTTTAGAAAAACTCGGGAAGAGATGCAATACTTTAGGAAATCTACTTTTTAGGAAATCAGCCTCAAAAAATAAAAAAAAATCATGCGAGTATTGTAGTGTGCAGATATTCTAATGAATACATTGTCACTATTGAAATCTTGAGAACATTAAATCTGTTAAGAAATATTAATAAATAGGATGCTGAACACAACTCATTAAAATTACGAGAATACACAAAGCAAAGACTTTGAGTAACAATAACAAGACTTGAGCACAAGAGGGCACTCTGACGCAAAACAAGTATGATCATCTGGAGCAAGCGATCTTTACATGCAAAATGCAAAAAAAGTGAACAGAAGAAAAATATAAATCACATCAATATTTGCTATGACTACCCCTTGGCTTCAAAAAAGCATTAATTCTTCTAGGTACACTAAGTCAGGGATTTTGTAGGCATTTAGTTAGGTGTATGATTAAGCAGTTATACCAAACAGGTGATAATGATCATCAATTTAATATATAGGTATAAACACAATCATTAACTGAAACAGGAACAGCCGTGTAGGAGGAACAAAAACTGCGTGAGGACCAACCAAACTCATTAACAAGGTGAGATTGCTGAAGACATACACAGCATGCTGAAGATTACCACACTCCCTAAACCTGTACTGCATATCCTTGACACTTAAAGGCTTGGTCAGCTTACCAAACCATGCCTTTTATAGCTCCATACAATAAATCTGCAGGATTTCTCAGTTTTCAGTCTTTTTTAAGGATTTTGGGGGATGAGAAAAAAAGAGGGTTCCAGGACTGGGAATGGATTAATTAAAGTGAGTCTCACCACTGAATCTTCTACAAGTTGAACCTTTAAACGAAATATTGACAACCAAAAAATACAGATCGCACTAAGTAACTTCAATGAAATGAGGGGCAAAGGTTTGATAGTAACATCAGGACCCTCCTTACCTAATGTGTTGGTTTGCCTTAGTCTGTCTATTCTAGTTTTGTGAGATGCTTTGAATATATGGACCATAAGAAGCACTGCAAAAAATAATCATCATAATAATATAACTATATAATAATCATAATAATAATAATAATAAATATGGTAAAGTTCCTGTTCAAAAACTAGAGAATAACCAGAGAATAACCATATGTTAAGCCACCAGATGGCACACGGTTCTTTTTGTTTGAGCTGGACTGTGATGTAGCTTGTTTTGATGTTTTCAGTATTTAGGCTCTTTCATCTTCTTTTTAAATCCCACTCTTAAGGCTCTTTCGCCTTGTCTTGTCATTAACACTGGGACAGTGATCAGAGGGTCACGGAATCACACAGTCATTGTGTTATTTAATGTGCGATTCCGATACACCAGATCTTCCGTGTCACTATTGATTGTGATTAAGTGAATTCATGTTACTGTAGTCATTAACTATAAATGTCAGTGTCACCTATTGAGACAAGGTGGCCACTAAATGTCAGCTGTTTATTTAATTGCCAGGCGGGAAGCACTGGAAACATAACTAAATCACAAATTAAAGGTCAACTATGTAATAATTTCCAATTTATTGTTCTCTGTTAACTTTGTAACTTTTCACCCCAACACCAGAATTCTCTATGGGCTGTAGTAGCTATTTGGGATCAGCCCTGAAATTGCTAATGATACTATGATTAAAATAACTGATGGCAGTTCTCACTGAATAGCTCAATTCTCTGCTCTATGACCCCCGTAAATCTAACCCCAGTCCAGTTTTCTGTCACATTTAGTTAAATGAGCATTCACTTTGCAATTTCAATGTAAGTTACCGATTTTTTATTATTTAAGACATTTACGACAGATCATATTGTTTTTTTTCCCAATACAAATCTGTCGCCATTCTACAGCTTGGAGATCATCACCAAATTATGTTTGATTGATTCATCCTAAAAAAGGTTCACCAAAAAAAGGGAATATTTGTAATAGCCATTAAATATTTATTAAAAAATAAATGAATAAAAGTATCCGGATGTAATCTACATTTTCCATTCCAAAAATTTTTCCCCATCCATTTTAAGTAATAAAGGGAATTTTTATTACACAGTTGCATAGCCCCCAACATTTCAGGTCTGGAAATGATGCATATTTAGTGTGGGGTGCGGCTGGAGGCAGGGACGGTGGCACCAGAAGTTGGGACAGCAGAGAAGGGGCAGTGCTGGGGATAGGTGTGATAGGCCGCGATGGTGGTCTGTGCGGGAACAACACAGGCTTCCAATAATTTTACAGCTTGCTGGGCTGGTCGGGGGCCATCTGGGTATCTCTCCAACCAGCCTATGATTGTGACAACAGGCAGCTAGCTGAGTAAGTGTCTGCAAATCAGGATAGTCACACGGAGGTATACAGTTGGGTGTCAGCCCAACAACTCTAATGGACAGCCAACAGAAGAAGACACTTTGGGGTTATATATACCAATCCCATGCCAAGGTTCTATTAGCAGTCAGTAGTGAGACCAATGAAATGTTGTTGCTTATTACATCATTTTTAGTCCGCAAGTTGTTTCTATGCATCATCCTTTCTAGCATAATATTTAATGTAGAGGCGTTTCGCTTCACTGAGAGTGTGGTAGATGAATAGAACAGCATTCCAGCAGAAGTGGCAGAATTTAAACATGCTTGGGATAGGCATAAAGTTATCCTGAATTTAAGACAAGACCAAGGATTGATTAAGGTTTGAGTCTTTACATAATGAAAAATGGACCAGATTGGCCCAATGGTTCCTATCTGCCATCAATTTCTATTTCTATAAAAATAAAGTTTTTAAAAAAATGATGTGACTCTATTGAATGTAGATGGTATGCAGCGATCAATCAAATGAAATGTTGGACTCTTGATTTAAACTTAAGATTAACATTACAAGGAAAAAAATTCTAATGAACGTGAAAAAAGAAACACAAAAAATGTAAACAAAAATCTGAATATAGTATAAAATATATAGATGAGCAATAATAATAAAAAAACACAACACGCCATGACATTAAATGAAGAGCGAATGCCTTTACTTCAATAAATCACAATATTTTTAATCACAGGGTAAGTATGGATAGTGTAGCAAATCATTTATCAAGCTTCTGACAGTCTCATCATATTCACAGCACAGGCAGCCAATAAGTTATTGCATTAGTGAAACAGTGATGTAGTACATCAATTTAACCAAACTTCAGACAGGGATTACATTTGTTTATGACACATCCTAAAGCCAATAGTTTGGGAAATTAAACATTTATGAGCTTATCGGAAAAAAAAGCAATTGTTATGATTTTAAAATCCAATTTGTTTTCATGAAATTTGCTACATGATAAAAAGGCAAATTTGAAATTTTAAGTCTTGCTTTAGGCAAGAAATCCATCTTTTTTTTTTTCTTCTTCGTATTTTTACATAAATACCAAATGTCATCCAATCAGATGAACGTGCAATTAAGAAACAAGGATGGTAGTTTGGACCTTCTCTGAAAACTGCAAAATGTTTAATTGATTTCAGATATTCTGCAGATCAGTTCTATATATTACCAATTAATATTTTTGCGGTTCAATAAAATATTTGTCCTTGCCAAATATTTTCCTAATGTCATGTAGGTAGACATATTGAATTACTATATACTTACTGTATATTTTAATAATAATTAAAATTATTAATAGTAAGACAGATACTTTGAATACCAGATGACCCATGCGATTATATTTTCATTTTTCCATATATTTTTGTATAATATAGGCAATGCTTACCATTGCTTACTGTATTTATGAATAATGAAGAGTCTAAAATCCACATGTTGCTTAAAATGAAGATCATACAAGAAAATCATAGTCACAAGTAAGCAATTTACTTTCCATGGCAAATGTCTGAAACACAATCACTTACTGATCATGTCACTGCCACAACAGGAGCTCATTGCAGCCAAAGTGCCAGTAGTGTGGAAGAAAATATATTAAATTACTGTATATTTTCAATATTTTAATAATGATTCAAAGGCAGATTCTTTGAATGCAAGATGACCCATAGGGCGACATTTGCAACTGATCCTAATGAGTAGTAGTAGTACTAGTCGAAGTACTACTACTATTACTACGACTAGTACTAATACAAGAAGAGATATGCTTTCAAATATGGGCAATTAATCCTTAAATTAACCCTACCCTGGGATGTGTTGATCCTTTGTGGACATTTCTATCAGAACAGTGATCTCTCTCCAGCCACTGGGTGCCTACTAAATGTGCTAAAATGACGGAATTGTATTATTTTTATATATTTTATTTTATCATCTTTAAACTATGATTTCTAAATGAACTGCTTTCAGTTTAATTATTTATCTATATGTTATTTTTTTTTCTTACATACAAAACAGGAGCACAGGGATAGCATAATTACTTATTAGCATGAGAATGCAAGCTTAGACAAGACACAAAGTTATTTTTCTTTTGTAAGCACGGCATATTTATCGCACTAGTGTGAGCCCTCAGGCAAAGAGGCAGGGCAAATAATGGACCAATTTGAGGGATTATATACTAATAGGCATGTCTGTTTTAGCTATGGATATGAACAACAGACACATTTTCACAAGTGCAACAACGTATCTTTTTGAATTCTGCAACAAAGAAAAGCCACACTGTATTCCTGCAATGTTTATTCTGCATTAATGCCAAAGAGGTCACAGAAAAGGTATTAGGGGTTTTTTGGATGTTCATCTTTTAAAACAGCTTGCACTGTTGGTATAAACCTTTTCATGGCCTGGGTCAACAGTAGCAGCAGGGATGTGTCATAAATTGAACCTGACTGTTGAGTTGTGTATTTTTTTCCACCATCTATACTATACTATGGGTGGAGAATTATTGTGGTGGTTGTACTTGTCCAGCTGTACTATGGGAAAATAAAAATAATTTCATCTTACTAGCGGGAGAGGGTGGGCACCTTATGGACCACATACATACTAGCACACATATTTACACATATACACACTCACAAACTTATACATACACATTCATGCTAACACATACATACACATTCATGCTAATTCACACACATACACATTCATGCTAACGCACACTTACACATACCCACACACACTCACTCTAACATACATACACACATGCATACATTCTCATTCACTCACTGCCTTACCCTCTTATTCCCTCCCTCACCATCTCTCACTCTCTTACATCACCTGCAGCTTTCTTTTTGGCTGCTTCCATAGTGAGTGAGCAGCTTTGCTTTTACCGTAAGGTAGCGTAGGAGCTCCGAGCCGGTCCAAAATTCTTCACAAAGAATTAGTCCGCGCCTGCTTAATAGATTGTAAGCTCCTGAGCAGGGCCCTCTTCACGTTTTGTTTCTGTGAATCCAAATGTTTATGTGATGCAGTTCTTGTTATGTCCTCTTTACTGATTGTACAGAGTTGTGTAACATAATGGCACCAAATAAATCAAAAATAATATTATAATATACTAATAATAATGCTCTTATTATCCAAATGAGGGTAGAGTGTAGAATATTAATAGCGATATCAAGAGTTATAGGTGAATTTTTAAAAGTTGTCAACATTTTTTCAATCCATTATTCTAGAAGACATTGGTGAAAATAGCATTTGGTTATTTTACCTGTTAGTTTTAGTCTGATTTATTGGTGTTTACTATGGTTTTTATTTTTTTAGAGTTAGAATAAGTATATGTATATATGAATAACAAAAATGGTTATTCAGTACCAGCACCCAATCTACTAATATTCTGTTGTATAAATTGGCTAATTTAAAATTAGACAGTCCTGGACTTGTCATAGGACATGAGCTCCAATTGTGTGGCTAATCGTACACTTAGGATATGACCTAATATGTTCCCTCCTTATACATTAAAGCAACACAAAGGAACAAGAACTCATCTCCACTTCCGCCAGCCTTAGGCTTCATCGTTATAAGCTTTTTTAAACAATAAACATTAAAATATGTGATGATCACTCACTATGAATCTGCCGCCATCTTTTTTTTTATTTTTATGTTCCCCACACAACATTGTTCTAGAAAAACTGCCATGCAATTTTATTTGTTTGATTGTTTTAAAATAAAAAATAAAAATGATTAATTTTAATACAAATTGAGCTCTTCACCAGCAAAGAGGAGTTTCTACAAAGTCTTTAATCTTCAGTTAAAAAAAAAAAAGAGGAAAAACACATCTAAATGGCAATTACGTTCAACACAAACGCATTTATAAATCAGTCCCTTGATGTTCTATTAAAAGATACAATAATCCACAATAAGTCTTTATGTCTTCAAAATCAATATAACTACTTGAACTTTGCTCTACAGCATTCATAAACTAAGCGTTTAGTCACATAGCTCTCAAATGCTTCTATTAACGGAAATCATGAGATGCGCTAGGAAGCTATAGGGCACTATAACAATCAACATGAAAAGAATTCAGTATTGCCCCAATGAATTATGTATCCTGAACCGGCGGAGATCGGCTGATGCTTTCAGTAATCCCTCACTTTGGGATCAATTTGAAAATGTCTGTAAGGAAAACCTTGTCTTGCAGGATGTTATGTCTGTAAAAGTGATGTATGAAGATTTAGTTGTAGAATATGCCACTAACTCCCGTATTCCACGGGCTAAAAATTAGGAGTAAGGGGGTTTGGCAATCCCATATTATAAAGCTTCACTCAAGTGTGATACCTCCCTGCTTTGAAAATAACAGTACGTGGATTAAAGCTGATCAAGGAGGCGCCAGGGTGCCTATTCATAAATCACACTGTTCAAGTTCATTGTAAAAAGGGAAACGTGAGAACGCGTATGAACCGATGCCCCAAATGATGTGTCAGATCTTCTGTAACTTTTTAAATGTTTTTAAAACATCATGTGGCGTACTCAAAGCCAGCCTGCGCCAAGACAAACAGCAAACTCTTGGGATGTTCTATTAATGTATCCATGATACTTAGCGTGGCGGGTCTTTTCAGGGCAGGGTGTTGATTCCTCCAGCTGCTGATGAACTCCTGATCTGCTTAGCCACCCTTTGGTTGGTTGCGCCAACTAGAGGTAGGCGTCCAATAATAAACTAAGGTCTTCTGCTTTTAATTAAAGAGCACAATGGGTGATGCCATCATTAATTATTATTAATTTAGAATTGCTGGTTCTAGTCCAAAGTGGTAAAAGTGGAGGAATTAGTGGAAACACATCTTGTATTAGCACTGTATTCTATATTCGCTATATCTTGTGCTACCACAACACTTTTATGATTTTGCACCAAAATTTCTATTTATCCATAAGCATTAACATACAGAACCACATGGCCGGACCGGGGATAACAAGGTGACCCTGGCCAGCAGCTGTCTAATAACGCCAGCGTGGCCACTTAATGTCCAGTCAGACATGTCGAGGCTTTGGTCGCACACTACAGCACCTGATCTTGTGCTGGATGAAGTGATGTCATAATCTTAACTGTTTAGGACTAGATCTTCAACCAAGCCGGCAAATTTCAGTGATTGGATGATTGGGGGAGAGGACATCACCAGAAGCACCAGAAGTCTTTTTATTCTAAAGTGAACTTCTGCCAAAATGGTGGTGCTTTCGGTGACGTCCTCTCCCGTTGGTGACGCCATGTTATTTCCACAGAAATGCAAGAGAGAAGATAAAAGAGAAAAGATACAAGATAGAAGAATTAAGAAAGAAGATAAAGAACAAGAAGTGGAAGCAGAAGTGGAAGTAGTTGGACCTGAGTTGAGAATGAGAGTGTGAATTCATTTTGTTCCTGAATTAAAAATGTCCCTGAATCGTTTATATATACATACAGTATATATATAATATATATATATTATATATATATATATATATAAACTGTATTGTCTGTATTGTTTGTGATTATATAAAATGAATAATAAATCTATGAAACTAGCTTATTGTGTTTCTTTTACTAATGAGGCACTACTGATGCTGTTTTATTAAACTAGAAACACAAATGTAATGATATAAAACCACAATACCTTTGCTTCCAATCAACGAACATATGCTCTACAAATCAGAAAACGGTAATTCCTAACGAGCTCCGTTGGCAATCCAGATTGAAGACAAGATATGATATTTATACTTGTGGAATATATTGCTCTCTGATCCAGGTTCAGTATAAGTGACTTAACCTTGATTTATTACCTTTCTTTACATTTTATGAAGGGGAACAAATCTAATATTTAGATGTATTTAGGTTTTATTACCTGCATTACTTTGCTTCTATCCCGACATGCATACAAGTACAGATAGATCCTCCCTGCTCCACAGCAAAGCAGGTATTATCTATATTTAAAATAAATACAAAACTAATAACTAATGGTTCGATAAAATTTTATCTGCCTCCAGTAAGAGTATGAACAAGGGAAGGGATCTCCCAGAATCAAAAAACGATGAGCTCCTATGGGAGAGGTGCTATGAACGGGAAAGGTCGCTGTGGTGGGAGTACGATGAAAGATTTTCCCAGACGTATTTTCCCAGAAGTCAAGCGATTTCTATTTAGACATAAGGTAGGGATGTTTTACTTCAATGAGAGGGTGATAGAAGAGTGGAACAGCCTTCCAGTAGAAGTGGTAGCGGTTAATACATTTAGGGTATTTGATTGTGCATGGGATAGGCATATGGCTCCAAAACCAAGGACCAAATACGTTTTGCGGTTTTTACAGCAGAAAAGTACGGGTGACTAAACGGGCCGAGTCTGCTGCCAAATTTCATGTTACTGTTCTGATGACGATTCATTTTAGAGACAAACTGGCAAAAGGGTGAGCTGAAGAACATCATTGTCTTTCCCTGCCAACTATGTCTCATAACGTGCAAATAGCGATTTAGCCAGGGGTGTTACTGACGTTACACACACACCTTGATGGAACAGACAATAAGTGAGTAATAAATGCCCGCACATCACTATGACAGATCGCTTCCTTATTTTCCTTTCTTAAAATTCACTACTAATAAAGAGCTGTTAGCCTTGCCCCTAGAAATCAGGGACTGGGACTAAATCCATGGACAATTTCACCAAAAAAATATATAAAACGTAACATTTAAGCAGTTAAAACTTTAAAATGGCAAAGAGTCAAAAAAAAAAAAAAAAAAAAAAAAAAAAAAAAAAGAGAGAATAATAATAATAAAGATCATTCCTACTGTCACCTTCCACCAACAAAGTCTAGGAGACAAAATAAGGAACAAAGAAAAGGATATAAAACTTGGGGTAAGATGGGGTTAATACCTAATTCCAATAAGGGTTGCATTCAATCCAGAATCCCCTACCTGCTAATTAAACATACTCATAGCGGTACAGGCAGTATCGTCAAAAAATATTAAAATTCACAGTGATCGAGAAAGCAGAAGTTTAGGGCGAGTCGTCTAAAATAAAACCAAGAAGCACAAATTCATCATAAGCGTCAGAATAAAGGTTACATATTGTATTATTATGAGTTCCTTCAGCAGGCGGGCCTGATGTCCTTGCCATAGTCTTAGATTCAAGATAACCATATGCCTATCCCATGCATGCTTAAATTCCCTCACTGTATTAGCCTCTATCGGTTCTGCTGGGAGGCTGTTCCAGTTATCTACCACCCTCTCAATACATTGCATCTAAGCCTCTGACCCTCTAGATTTAGATTATGACCTCTTGTCCTGGTGGTTCCCCTATTTTGAAATAAATCCCTTTAAGTATTTAAATGTTACTATCACGTCCTCTCTCTCTTCTCTCCTCCAAGTCTGTATACTTGTATAATGTGGCCCTGTATGATGCATAAATAAATTAAGATTATTATTGTTATTTTTTTTTAATTACGAGACTTTTAAATACAGGAGGTGCATGAGGAACGTCTGCTGTTAGGTTTAATTCCTCTAAACACAGCCCTGTAGTATGTATTCCATTAAAGCTGAGACCTGACCACCCTTACAGACTTCTCTTTTAAGGCTAGGTTTCCACTTGGGTTTTTTTTGCTAAAAACGCCTATAAAAACGCCAATAGCGCCACCTGGCGTTTTTTTGTGGAAAACGGCTGCAGCCAGATGTTAGCTGTTCTTCAATAGGAAATCGCAAAATGCCATTTCCACTTGGCGTTTTTCTGTTTGGCGTTTTTTCAGTCCTGTTTGGCGTTTTTTCAGTCCTGTTTGGCGTTTTTCTGCTTTTTTGGGCTCTGTGGCAGTTTTTCAAAATCGCAGCATGTTGACACTCTGGCGTTTTTTGCAAGAAAATCTTGGCGTTTTTCTCCAATAGAAGTCTATGGGAGAGAAAAAACGCCATGAAAAAGCCATGTGGGTTTTATGCCTTGGCGTTTTTAATGGCGTTTTTTCCACAGTTACAATGCAGAGGATGGACCCAGTATCTGTGTGTCCGACGAGAAATAGGCTG
>VKOC01000007.1:5258462-5278323 GCA_009364415.1 Spea multiplicata
CCGTGCACTTGTCAAGCCCATGCCAAGTTTAACACATTGGGTGTTAGATTAACACATTTTGCTTAAATGTAGCACATGCCCCGGTGCATAAAAAGATTCTGTTTTTGAACATAAATATAAATCAGCCACAGCCATTTACAGCTTTTCCAGGGATATTAGCTAAACATTCATTTTCGCCATAGCCTCCTTGTGCTACATCTCACCGGACTTTCCAAAAGGTGCTACGGGCGCTTGGATTGCTTTCATAACGGAAGAAAAAGTATGTGATTTCTTAACTCGCTCTAAATGACCATTTCAAAAGCGCTTATGTGGAACATTAACCCAAAATAAAGTGACATAGAATTACGTTTCTCATGCCGTAATTGTACTTTACCATCAGTCTCTTTAATGCGTGCACTTATTAAATTCTACTATATAATTAAAGTCATTAACATATGGTTGAAGGGAGCAGCCATCTTGCTTTCTTAGCAGATAGGCATTGAGCTGACCCAATGAAAGTGTTGAATAGCAGACTAAAATATTACACAAAACTGAATATACCCCACGGACAACGCTACAGGATATGTTGGCGCTTTATAAATAATAATAATAATATTCTTCAGTCTAAATTGTTTTCCAATGCCTTTATTAATTATTATTATGTATTAATTATCTTTTATTTGTATAGCGCCAGCGATTTAGCACAGCGCTTCTTACATGTACATATATTCAAGGGGTATAACAAGACGAGAATTGACAGACTAAGACAAACCGATACATTAGGTGGAGAGAGCCCGGCTCGCAAGCTTACAATCTCTTGGGGTCATTCTTGTCTCACTGATTCTTCTTGCACACAAATGGTTAATGTGTTTATTCTGTCACATCCTTAAGGTACCATGGCTAGTATTTGAAGACACAAACACAATAGAGGAATTATTTTGCAAAGGGACCGTTATCATTATACTCGTTGTATCGAGGAGGGGGGGGATAACGGACTGAATTGTAGCGGATATTAGATAAGATGCCAGGATTTTTTTTTTTTAAACTTGGTTTCAAAGTTTCCTTCTAAAATAAAGTTTCGAACTCAGCATTTTCTAGATATGATTTCCATTATCAGAAGCCTCCCCTACTGGGTATGTGGCAGTAACACAGGAAGCGTAACAGCAGTTTTTAAACACAGCGTTCTTTGTTCCGGGCCGTTTAATCCGCTTGGAAAATATCCGACTTTCGAAAACATCCCTCGCTTTTAAAATAGATAACAAAACAATTACCTTTTTCCTAAATGGAAAGAGATTTTTCAAAAACTGGGAGATATAATGTCCCAGTTTTTGAAACTTTAGCGAGAGATTGCTACCAGCATTCAAAAATTCCAGCTGGAATAGGGAGATTAGGTGTATTCAGTGGAAGGTTAAATATTTATGGAGGTTTTTAGCTGTGCATATCTTTATTAGACATTACGGTGGAATATGAAGGCGCTATATACATTAATAAATGATAATAATTATCATGTTGTAAAGAATAATATCTAAAGTGTTAAGACTTCAAAAAGTAATGTATGTGCATTAGAAACCCACCTTATGGACGGACCAATGCTAATTTCGTATTCGCACAATCCATATGATTTTACCCCAAAAACTGTTGTGTGTTTTATTATTGCAAATTAAATTATAAAACAATAAAGCAGATAAAATGGGGCTTGGGTCCAAATGGCATAAAGCTAGACTTTTAGCCAACTTTGATTTTAGGGGGATATTCAAAGAAATCTTAATTTATCGATACTGGATTCTACAACTGCAACAAGCAAGACAAGGCAAAATATTCATTTTTATAAGAAAGATACGGGAAGACAGAATGTATAGTTATGCAAAACAGATGTATGTTCAAGATAGGTCACATGCATGTGAAATAAGCTAGAATTGTTGAGTTTAGTAAATTAAACAGAACTCAGGCTTAGCAGTAACTATCAGTACTAACATGACTAAGATGACCAGCTGAGAGTGGGGAACTAGTTCAAAGCCTGAGGTCAAGCAGATGACAGGCAACAATCCAACTTGGAACTCAAAGGTCAGACACAACAAAACACACAAAAGCCGTCACAGCAGGGACCTTAGCAAGCAAGTGAGATATACTATTGCCAATATGGACATGTTTAAGACACACAAAGACACAAGGTATATTACTTTCTGATTTCTTGCCCAACGTTACATAGGCTCTCTTGTTTGCATATGGCAGCTGTTTTACACATAGTGCTGTTTTAGGCTTTTATTATTAAGCTCTGGTGGGTCTATTTGCTGAGATTTCAGTTGTAATTGATGTTGAAGGTCATCTATAGAGTTTGGGTCAAGACAAGATCCAGTCAAGTTAATCTTGTCAGGTTTGAGCACCCTGTTCTACCATCTCGACTCAAGTAAGGTCTGCCTTTAAACTTGATTCAACCCGGCATAAACTGTAGATTAGCTGTCAGTCAAGTTCATTTTAGTGAACAATATCTGAGCAACTCAATTTGAAAGATAACGTTAACAGCGAGAATATTCTGTATGCAGATACAATATAAAGGTCAAGGCAGATTATGCAAAATTGTTACATACAATTAATCATCTGAAACGTAACATTCCAACCTTCCAAACAATGTTGATATTTGTTATGATGAACCATATGAGCACGTAAGTAACCATGGTAACAGTTTTTTATTACAGTTTCACGCTGTCAAGGTAGTAAAAATTAGAACATAAATATTTACACATAACATACGGTTTACTTCTGATAAACTTTCATTGTCTCTAAAGGGGCATCTAATATCTAATCCAATCCATATGTAGACCTCATGTAGACCACGCTCTGTGAGCATGAGCAGGCATTGTTATCTTGGTAATGGAGAAGACTGATTTCAGGAGCTTGCTTGGTCTGACAATTCTATAGTTTCCTCTAGGTATTGTTTTATACCCAGCACCGCAATAGCTTGAGGCTGTGACTGAGGTCTTGGAGCTAATAAAGATGGTGAGCTTAAGAATGCCAGTGAGGGTCGAAAACATGACGTTTATTGTCTGCAGTATGGTCAACATTGCAGGTTTCTGTATAGTGATGGATCATCACCATGTTGTCGCCATAGACTTTTAGAAAGGTGCAAAAGAAACATTGACAAGCTTGATGGGAGCTCTCTTTTCAATCATCTCATTAGTGATACATAGCATGAGTGCAGAGCACTCTCTTTCTTTTAAGCTGTTTTTATTCTATTTGTAACTTTCTATGGCTGTATCCTATTATAAAGAAGCAACAGTAATCAGAGCAGTAAAAAAATGGAAGCCGCTCCAGGGGCACAAAACCAATGTGGTATTATGGTGGGAGTGACCCCTGGGGTGGAGGTGGTGTAATTTGGTATGGCGTAGCACATACCTATCATGTGCACCTCTCATTACCTCAAGTTACCTCGTTTTTGGTTAACCCTCAGTTTAGGGGTATTTTTACATTAAATGAGAGAAAAAAGAAAGTTATCAAACTATGTGTGTTTTGTTCATTTTTTTATGGGGTGGTAAAAATGAAGGGTATTCTATGGATTTACAGAAATAAATATCCGAAGCTAGTATGGTAAATTATAAATCACCATACCTAAGAAGGACCACGGAGCCTGGGAACAGAGTGTGAAATGTACAGAAGTGAAAATGTTTATACATGTGGTTTTACATCTATGAAATGGTAAATGTATAAGTGTAATTGTTTTCACATGTGGTTTTGTGGGTAATCACACTTTGATTTATATACCAACTCGGATAGTGTTTACAAAAAAAAACCGTGCAAATTTGGATCATCAAAGGAAATGTTGGCCGTGGCTTATAGGTGGGAATATTTGCTTCAAATACACAGGTAGTAAACTGAGGAGGTTGGATTGGGCTTTTTCTATCTGTGCTATATGTATTCAAAAGCTCAAAGATGTTGGAAAGTCTGCAGTAATATGAGAGGTCAGTCTGTATATAAGTGAGACTGTTTACAATAATTATAGGGCACCCATCATAAAAAATACATGTTACCCTTTTCTGTGGTGTGCAGGGTTTTGAGTGTTTGCTAGGTCATTGGATTGTCATACAGAGGGATCAGGTCACATAAGTGCCTAACTAAGAAAGAGGTGTCTAAAGAATTAATTGGAATTTTGAAGATGAGACCTCCAAAGGTCCCGAAAGCATTTTGTTTTGCCCACGTGTTAATTACAGACCCAGGGACAAGTGTCCAATCAAAAATAGGCAAGACGGGACTGAAATTGTTAAGAAGGTACAATGTAAAAATAAAACAAGTTCAAAAAATATTTTGCTGTACTTAAATTGTGTCACTTAAAAAAAATTCTTATTTTCATGTTTGCAAAATGTACCCCGACCCCCGTTATGAAACTACCAACAACCATTGGTATAAGGTCATCACCCCAGTGGAGACACCAGTCCAAACATTGGTCGTCTGAGTAAGGAACAGTATGATGCAAAAATAAAAAAATATATAAGAAACATGAAAATCTTAATTTATAAATGAAACACGAGGAAAGGGATATATAGAGGGATAATGAGATGTTTAACGAGGTATAACAAGTATACTCGTAATCACAGAAATATCATTCTCATTGACCACTGTAGGTCTCAATGTCGGATTGTTCGCCTTTAATAGAACACTGGCCACAAAGTAAATATACCAGGTGATTAAACTTCAGCTCTAGTTAAGCATTCCTTGATCATTTTACCATAAATATATTCATTTGTGCATAGAATCCCAGAATATGATGTGCATTTCTCCTTGGGGTTTTGACGTATTATAGGCTGTAGTGACATTTCAATTTCTGCCCTGGATATAGTTAAATCATTTACATTTAAAGCATTGTCCATGTAGTAAATTGTCTGGATTTACCCCACGGTATCATGAGTTGTAATCTTTAGAGTAAGTAGCCCTACTCCACCAAATTTGTACCCCCTCCTACTGTGCCTTTTAATCACTAGGGGAAGAGGGAGATTCTATATTCATTTATATTATATGGAAGGAGAGGGTGGCTGCAGAATGAATTGCTGTTGTAAGTGTAACTACTTTGTCCCTCCTTAAAGATGTTAACTTAAAGTGGCACAACTGGGCATCATTTATAACAGAACACTTAATCCATAGTACAGAATAAATCTTGCGGTTCATTCCATGCAGCTGTTACTGAATTTCATTGCTCTTGTCTTCTGTAATACACTAGGGGGTATTTTTCTGGTAACCCAATCAAAGTGGATCAATAGCAGCTTCCATGCAGCTTTATATTCTGGTGCCTCTGTGCGCATCTATCCAAAGTTATATCTTTAGCAGCTGTCTAGATAACTGACACTGTGGCATTTCTCTTGTTAAAGTAACAACTTTAAAGTGGCAAAGAAATAAATAGACTTATTCCAGGGTTTTTCTAGATTGTAATCTCGTTTGAGCAGGGACCGCATTACCTTTTGGTTCTGTAGTTTTGCACAGTGGTGTAACTACAGGGGTCGTGGTGGTCACAGCTACAACGGGGCCAGCGCCTCTTCTTCCGTGGGACAGATCGCCTCAATGGGCTAGCTACTCCCGTACTTTGATCAACATATTTATGCTATGGAGGCTTTGCTAGCTCAGTTAATTAATAAAAAGTCTTGGTAAACCTTGTCTCAGCCCTACTCCACTGATCAGTCCCTCGACATACAGCATTTGTCAAGGGGTACGCTAGAGACAGAGAGGCCTGCATGGCTGGTGGCACAGCCCACTTTATCAAAGCCACCCTAGGACTAGTCAGCTTAGGCCAGAATATGCAGCTGGGTACCATGTTCATTATGAAAAAGTCTCAGGGTTTCACATTGTTACTAATTTTTGGATTACCTTATTTTTGGACACCCAAATGTGTGATATAACATGACTGCACCCACATAAACAATATCTTCCCAGTAGGTGCTCCTTTAGACCATGTGCAATGCCAAGTTTTATGACTAAAATCCTCATAAGGCTTTAGGACAGGCTGTAGTCACCACTCTCCTGATCAAATCAAGACTGTTGGCAACTATGAGATCAGAACCAGTCTCTTGCATACTCAGAGTCAAGCAATGCCCAAGGAACCAGCCTTTACAGATGCCAAATAACTTGCCAAATGTCTTAATTTACATATACCCATGTACCCATATACCTACATGTGTAGCTAGCCTCACCTTCCTATCACCCCTACTCCACCTTCATGTCGATTCTAAGGAGCAGGAGAGGGGGCGCTAGGGGCAAACCTAGGAACTTCACAGAGGCAATAATGCCATCTATTTAGATTTGAAGCAGGATACATTTAGCTTGTTGGGGATTGGGCAGCGTTTGGAATTACATCATAATCTGACAGCTCCTGTTTTACAAAACCCTCATTAAGATATTTCAGGACCAATGGCTTCCAGGATTTCCAGAAAGAAAGGACGAAAGGTTCAAGAGCCGGCATCTGGCTTCATAATCTATTTATGTAATCATAGACTGTATTTTGGTGATGCCATGTATCTTGGAATGCAGTAATTGAAGGTTGCTCCAGGATTGCTGTGATCTGCAAGACTAATTATAACTCTCAGTGTTCCATCAGTTGAAATTAACAGTCACTGATCTCTTATTATAACAGGGTTTGCTAAGAGGTTCAGAAATGTATTCTTATGTTCTGAGAAATGTCTGTTTTGTCTCTTACAGCTACAAGAAGCCTTGAGTTATACAGCAATCGGGCTAATGAGTGCTGCAGATGGAGAGAAAAAAATGGCATGTTTGAAATCAATGTAGGATTCTATCACCATGACAACAGTGCTAGCAAAATGGCAGATGGTATACGTTAGTGTTGTAGTGATTAGGTCCACCCCAATCCCTGCCCACTTTCAACTACTTCCTGTCCCAATTCTCCCACTTCCTGGCCAAGTCAGTGCAGATTTCCGGGAGAAAGCGCCTGGGAATATTTTATATAAATAAGGCTAAAAATTGAGCAGCAAAAAATAGGGCTTGGTGGAAAAAAAAGTAACAAATGCATTTTATCATTTTTTGTTGCTTTAGAAATCTGCCTGAGATGATATTGCATACACACATGACCCTAATTACAGATTATCACCAGAAAAGTGGGAAATAGAACACAGTCCAAATTCTTTTGCAGAAGCAGCAAGAAAGAAAGAAAGTATTTCACTACTAAAAAGAAACTAATCCAGATGTCACTCACATGTTGTTTTCATTGGCGATACCAGGAAGACGAATGGAAGGAATAATAATGACCTGCTACTGAGTGGCATACATGTCAAAGTGTGCGTTGCCAAAAAAAGCTAATCTGTCATTCCCCTTTTTTTCTGAAGGTGAAATCTCTTTTGTGAGAATCCCAAGGAAAGAGTTTTTTCAAAATCCATTTTACGTGCAAATCTTAAACGCACTCAGTCCCACCTCAAGGTCTAGCAAAAGAAATAAAAGTCATTAAAAAGAATGTTATGAGTTTCCTTTTAAATATCTTGGCAGATAGGTGCTGGCCACTCTAAGTGTTCCAATGGCCATTATTAAATGTTAGCTGCTAGGAGACCAGGTGAATTAATTCAATATATGACGGCGGAACGTTCAAGCCTGCCAGCTTTGGATTATGCCATACTCGAGAACAGGTCAGCAATTAAGTAGTAGGAGACGTCTTGCAGCCAGCTGTCTGGGGTCACGTGAAGGGCTCTTAACGCTGCTACATAGTCTCATTGACAAATCACAAAGTCTTCTTCCATATGTTCTTATAAGTTACATGGCAGACTGCTGCAAATACATTCACTTTTATTAAAGAGACAGTCATGCTAATATGTATTAATACAATCTGGGCTTAACTACCATTTCAACACATGTTGACCTATATGTGTTATTGTACAAGGAGGAGGGCAGCAGGGCAGCGCACGGAGGAGGGCAGCAGGGCAGTGCATGGAGGAGGGCAGCAGGGCAGTGCACGGAGGAGGGCAGCAGGGCAGTGCACGGAGGAGGGCAGCAGGGCAGTGCACGGAGGAGGGCAGCAGGGCAGTGCATGGAGGAGGGTAGCAGGGCAGTGCACGGAGGAGGGCAGCAGGGCAACTGCAAAGGTAATCGGGTTATTCAGGTATTTTGCATGCAAATACTGCCTGCAGCCCCCATAAATTGGACGATTGTCGGATAAAGGTACATATTTTGTTAAGTTGGTGTTTCTATTTTTGAAAGCTTAATCATTCAGGTAGGGGAGGAGAATGGAAAATAAGTCAGGAAGATCTCCAAAATAATTGAACTGATTGGAAAGCAAAGAGTTCAAGCTACTGGTAGTTGTAATGAGACATTCAGACATTCAAGGAGACCACAGTGCGGTCTCTACATTCACCAGTGTTTTTTTGTGTTTTCCTGGAAAATAAATTGTGCATTGCTGGTTCATTTTTATGCCTTTGATATTTTGCCTTCTTTAGAATTCCCCAAGAGTCTCAGTTTAAGGGAAATGTGTAACTGTAGATTCTGGAACATAACTAGTGGGTTTGTGGTTCTAACTGGTATTTAAGCATCTTTATGAATATTGAAACGTTAAAAAAACAACATTTTTTACTTTCTTTGTTATTCATGACAATATATTGAATGTTAACATTTTTGTTACATTTTAATGATGATTAACACTCTAAAAATTAGCAAATAAATCCTGATTAATAATTTAGGATGAACAGTTCTGGTATTTCTGTCTGACAAATTAAAGGTTTATATGAAATAAAGAATAATTAGAAAATCTACAGTATTATTGTCTGATTTGTTAATGTCGGTGTCAGATGCATTTTAGAAGCATAGGCTAGGCTTCCAGATACAATCAAAGTAAAAATGGAATACAATTGTACTTCAACCCTTGAAGACCACCGTTGGTCTACAATTTAAAGTGATACTTTTCCACTGATCTAGAACATTCTCCTTCCCAAAACTTGCTATGTGTTTAGAGATATGTGGCAGTAAGATTAATACCCTTAAGTATTCTGGAAAGATTGTTTACATGGTCGTCTGGGGAAAGACCTAAGGTATGAGCCCAGACAACAATGAACGTCTTATATGCCTTGCAGGAATGTGTCCTTCTAGTTCATTGGCAAAAATAATAATCTCCTCTTGGTGTACTTCCTGCTGCGTTTAAATCACTGACAAGCCATAAAGCAAAAAGGTATTGGTGAAAAATTCCTTGAATGGTATAGTGGAAAAAAAGAGAACATTGAATTGCATTTTCTTAACGTATTTACATCTGGTGTTTTTATAGTTATGTGTACATATGTGAAAGAAAAATAAATTACATATGCCAATAAAATAGATGGGCCTCATTAGTGTATTTTTCCATGACATTTTACAGTGGTTTGTTTTAAAGTTGCTTTACAATCTCATGAATAATGCTTAGAATGCTATGTGTGCATGTGACATATCGTCACGCTTGGAGGTAGTACCTCGTTGTGCTTGAATATGGAACCCAATGGCAAGGATCAGGAACCGGGACCGGGACAAAAACAAGAATATGAACACTGGGATATCTTTAGTATAAATGCTCAGAATAACCTAGCATTGAAGGCATGGTGTTGTGAGTTTTTATGTCTCCTAAACTCCCCGTCACACCTCCATTGCCAGGGAAGCGAAGGCTGGCCTATGGAATCTTATTGGAGAAAGAGATTCCTGGACATTGTGATGTCAGAGGGAGTCTATCTTCCTCAGGTGTTTCGATTTTCCTTAATTGTGTATTTGCATCCACCATATTGGATGGTGGAACGCATGCTTTTGCTTGTGGAATGCATGCGTCCGCCATTTTGTGTGGTGGAATGCATGGTGGAACGCATGCGTCGGCCATCTTGTACGGTGTATCACATGTGTCTGCTGCTTCAGGATTCGGTGTGGAGACTATCCGGCCGGGAGACATTGAAGAGAGGGGTCCTGTGTGGGACCTGGACGTGCCAGGTAATTTCTGACCTCGGGTATAGCGTCCTCGAGGTCCGTGACACATATGTACTTCTATTTACACTCTACTATGGGTCTAAATTAGACTTGTGAACTTGGGTTTGTACAAATTGCAATTTTAATGAAATTTTCCGATTTTGTCAATTCATACGAATCTAAGAAAATGAAGCCAGACCCCCGCAGAACCAACTTATAACGGATGAGGAAAAGAAAAAAAGAAAGATCTCAAGGGTTCTGTGGCCCTCACATATCTACCACTCTCTCAGTAAAGTAAGTCTTTCTTGCATTAAGTAAAACTTTCTTTTAAATTAAATAAAAGTAAAAGTCTCAGGAGTTGTGTGGACCTCAAGCTACTAGAATGAAATTTTAGTCTTTGCTACTGCTGTGGGAGCAGCACAAGATTCCCCCAAAACAACAGTGACTTAAATAGACAATGAATGTTGCTACTCTAATCAACTAAACAACTAACAGGGATACCAAGTGTAGCGTGTATGACCTGTAAACTATTAAGCCCAACTCATTTCCCTGTGGCTGTCATCACAGCTTCATCTGGTCCTAATATCAACCGCCTCTTCTTTCCTTAAAATCGTGATACGTGCATGTTATAAGTTGATATTTCTGGCTCCAGGTCGGGTGTGCACTGTGTATGGAGTAATGTCAGGCAGCAGAGTGCTAGATGGCCAGTCTGGGCCTAACATTACCAACCCGCTCAACAGAATCAACTTTGATAAATATACTTGTCAATCTAAGAAGACAGATCAGGCTACATGTAGGTTCTTCTCCCAGGAATGTAAAGTCATAATAAAATAAACAATTTCAAATATTTCACATTTTTAAAGCAAAACCTTCCCTTTACTAGGACCATCCTTAAAAGAACAGTCTATTCCTAAAATTATTTTTTAATTTCCAAGGGGAAGTCCATTTTCCATTGATTTCCACATACCTTTACTAAGCACGCATCTACAGACACCAGATAAGCCAGAAGGCTTGTTGTTCCCTCAGAAATTTCATGGTGCTGCCACAACCACAAGGGATTCTGGATAGACACATGCAAATAAGGCTCACAATTATGATCTTTTGCCTCTATATCTACTTTATACATGGATCCCTTGAAAATGATTGCCCGCTGTACAGGACAGCCTTTACACAAAACTCAGGAAGAGATATAATAGCCAGATCACCACTTTTTTTTTTTTTGGAGCCCGAGGTACGTGCTCCTGGGTGCGCAACTGTGCCAAAGGCAGCAGAAGCCAGACTAAGATACTGAGTTCCCTCACAGGGAACCCAGACAATTCACCCCCATGCGAGGGTCGGATCTTGAGTCTCACTGAAGGATAGGACTCCTTGCTGGCCTTCTTTGAAGAGAGGAAGGGGCTGAAAGGCTCCCAATTCTCCTCCAGCAAAGTCCAGGCTTCACTGCCTCTAAAAAGAAAGCAGTATCCAAAACAACGGTGACAAAATTGTGTGCCACAGCATAGTGAGGGCCTCGCCATGAATTCAAAAAGCAGTGAATCAAATAAGAGGAAATTAATAGGCACTCATGAAAAGAAGTGATGCATAAATTAAGAAAAAATAATTTAGGGACAGACCATTGCTGTTCAAAAATAAATCACCTTAACCCCAGAACCTGTTGGTACAAGTGGAAAAGGTAGTGCTGGAAGGCCACCAGTAAGATCATGCACTGACTGTGTGCAGTGGCATGCAATACAACACACAGTGACTGCAGATCACCACTCATGGACTTTTTTTTTTTTTTTTTTTTTTTTGGAGCCCGAGGGGGCGTGCTCCTGGGTGCCGCAACTGTGCACAAGGCAGCAGAAGCCAGACTACGAAACCAAGTTCCCACACGGAGAACTCGGACAAATTCCAACCCCCCCCCATGGGAGGGTCGGATCTTGAGTCTCACTCCGAAGAGTGAGACTCCTTGCTGGCTTTTTTGAAGAGAGGAAAGGGCCAAAAGGCTCCAATCCTCCTCCAGCAAAGTCCAGACTTCACTGCCTCTAAAAAAGAAAACAGTGCAAAAACATGGTTACAAAATCATGTGCCAAAGAAGTGTGGGGGCCAAGCTGTGAATTCAAAAGGGGAATAAATTAATGGGCACACGTGCTCACACGATGTGATCACCACTCATGGACAGTTTCCTTAATGGAACTTGTCAGCATGAGGCTGTGATATTGGCTTAATATTTGAGGCTTTGGGTAATCAAGAAATACCATTACATAAGTTATGGTGGGTAAAGAGGATGGGAAACCCTTAGACTAAAATTTAGGGGCATATAGAAGTATTATTAAACACTCATCTACAGAGACCAGACAAGGCTTGTTGTTCCCTCAGAAATCTCATGGTGCTGCCACAACCACGAGGCATTCTGGGTAGGCACATGCAAATAAGATTAACAATTATTACCTTTTGCCTCTATATCCACTTGCAGACGACACTTCGGGCTTCAAAGAAAAAAAAAGTATCCTGGCTGCCTCTAAACATGGAGGTGTAAACAAGAAGCATGCTTCCTGCATATACTGAGTAGCACCTCCATTTAAAATAATGAAACTAGCAGCTACTAATCACATGTACATGCCTTCCAACTATCCTGCTTTGCACGGGTCCGATTTCATTTGTACGTGCGGTACCATGGGAGACATGATAGCTCCAAAACTCTGTCCTCCAGTGTTTAGATTTGTTGGGGTGGAGGTTGAGAGGTATGCATGTGTGCTAGTAAAGCATTAGTTCCTATTGATTACAATTGGAGTGTTAGTGAGCATGTGCAAGGATTGTACATATGAATGCTTTCATTTGATGCAGCTAGGGGAAGGGTTAAATGAGACCACTCCCCTCCAATAACTAAAGAATGCATACACTGATTTCCATAGTAAAATGCATTGGAGTCCATGCAAAAAGAACTCCAATGTGTTTGTAACATGAGAATATGGCTGGATTAGACTCTAAATAGTTGATTGCATAGAATTCCATTGCAAGATGCAATCTAAATAGTTGCCAGGCACAGTTCATCTATGGATGTTCTCACGCTTGGCTCCTGCTACGGTGTTAACGTTTACCATCACGCAGTTATTCGTGTCTCTCATTATGAAAGTTCAATATCAGGATCGCATAGGACGGCCAGCCTTTGAACCTGAAACTAGGATGGTGCTAATACATTAATGCAATGGATCCAGGAATCTAGTGTTCCCTTGTCTCCGTCCAAGATTAGGAGAGAACAGAACAGTCTGCTAATTAGAACAGCAGCTGCATGATATCAACACTGTATAATGAGGTGCACGGATCGTCCCTTCTTCTAAACGGATGGAATAGATAACCCCTTCTTGAAATCATGGTGCACGGGCGCCAGATCATCTTAACGATAGTTGGCTTTAATTATGTTGTTTAAGAATTAAATACAAGCTAAATGAGTTCACCTCCAAACAAAATGTCTTCTAATTAGAGAAGGGTCAAGATACAGATATAAGGACTCACAGAGTAGGAACAATAAGCCCCATTCTTTAGCTGCAGTAAATAGATTAAGACAGTAGGCCAAAGACATAAAACAGAATTGGGATTACTATTTTCTAATTGCACAGCCGTTTGCCAGCTGTATGCATATAGCAAAAAAAAAGTCTGTACTCTGCTTAGTTGTCCCTCCGATGTGAACAACTCATCATAAAACACAGTTAACAAAAATGTGGCTCCTTATGAAAAATCCATTGCGCAACATTGCATTGCATTGACCGTTGTTCTTAAAAGTTAATCAGAGTAACATTGAGCTTCATAAGACCTATAGAGAGATGTTTGGGTAGCATTGCTTTTACATTCTGCAATAGTGTAACTGCAGGTGTAAAAAAACTGCCAGATTTGGTTCTAACTCTCTCTCTCTCTCTCTCTGTATCTTGTAGTTTGTGGCGGGGGGAACCCAGTAATGGTTATGGAACAAGACAATTCATTTTATTGCTGGTACTTTAAAAAGATGGACACAAAACTATTGCCCAACATTCCATATAGTCTATAAATAAATATGCTGAATGTTGAATTAGAAAAAGTAAAATAAATATATAGCAGAATCAGAGCAGTTTATCATGATGATCCTTTGAAAAGTACTTTCTTGATGGCAAAATGCCAAGACCTTTAAGACTAGTCGTTTAAATGGCAAATATTTACCATTTCTCATCTGTATGTTTTGTTAAAGTGGAGTTCTCACCTAGATCAACAAGCAGCATCTTTGAAGTGACTAGTGTGACAGAAGTTTATTTCAAGCAAGGATGACAAAAGACTCTAAAAAAATGATTCTTCATATTCTAGTCAAATCTATCATCCCTAAGTTTGAAAAGCGGTGTATTTGGACGCCACCAAGTGGATTGACTGTGAACTGCAACATCCCAGGACAACTAACACAGTTTGCATTAAAGCAGATAGCAATCCTCAAATGTTTCAAGCTGATATCTGGGCTGGACTGGAAATGAAAGGCAGCACTTGCACTTTGAGGTAGGATACACAAAGCCAAACGGTATGTTTTTATACTTTCGCAGTCCTCAGGACCCGATCTGCTACTTGCGGGGCTAAAAGGTTAAGTATGGGGAGCTATTGGCCAGCAACCCACCAGACGCTTGACCGGTGTGCCAGTTGGCCAGTACAAGCTTGAAGCAGACAACACTTCTATAGGTTGCTCTGTGGTGAGTCTCCTCTCAAGAGAGTCTCAACTTTTACTCGCATGTGCTGTTATAGAGGAAAAATCTCTTGATATGATCAGCATATCAGTGTCTTGAATAAGGAATGTTTTCATATGTTTAAAAGAGAAGTGCCATGGAAAAAGTATTTTTGTCCTTGAGCATAAACCACCAGCGCTGCATACAGTAATGTCGGTCGGCATTGACAAAAACCTGCTTTTATCTCATTTTGTTCCAATAAACATCTTTTTTTCTGCATACCTGGAGACTGCCATTGTTGTCAGTCATGTGATAATTTGGGTGACTTTCCCTGCTATGATAATGTTTAAAATACAATTTCATTTATGACAAACTGACATTTGTGTTTTCTCTGTCTAGGTGACCGAATAGTTACTTGGTGGCATGCAACATCCCTATATAGACAGCCCTGATTACCAATCAATAACGTTAAGCTATAACATTATTTTATACTGTTGAAGATAATATTGCTTCTCCTTAACCCCTTAAGGACAATGGGTGGTCCCTAAACCCATTGAAAACAATGCATTTTGAGCCTGTACATGTACGGGCTTTGTCATTAAGGGGTTAAGGTCTTCAATGATCATCCCAGATCACTGTCTCCCCCTAGTGTTCAATTAAAACATTACAGCAGCATAAAATAGGAGCACCAAAAATGATATTCTAGGCCTGGTTTAGCCCAAACTCTTTTACATCTCCTCATCAGTTTAATAACATTTTATATAAATTATATTAAAATGCATAATGTCATTTTCTGGCAATTATGGAGTGCATGCATTATTTTTCTTTTCAAGTATTATTTTTCTCAATCCATCAAATTATACCCATCCGTAGCCTGCTGGATGACAAGAAATGTATGCTCAGGTGGAGATATATACAGATATGGCTACCTAATTAATAAATTGGTGGATATGGATATTATACTCTTCTACATCTTCTCATTGACATGGTGCAGAACATAAGATACCCTTGTGATACTCAGGGGTTAAGCCTTAAATTACCAGATGCCCTAAGGGACAATCAGACACTAAGCTACCCCCTGCCCTTTTCCAAATGATATATTAACATTATTATGACATGTACATTATTGAATATATGTTAATTTGTGTAGGAAACAATCCACTCTAATGACATTATTTTTTATATGTGTATCTATATGTATATATATATAATAAATATATATATATATGTGTGTGTGTGTGTGTACTTTTATATAATATAATAGAAACATTAAAATAAGGCCAATTTGGCATTGGTATGGAATATATTATATGACATAAATCTTCTTCTGGAAATAATGCATATGGGCACATGGTTATTTATATGGGGAGTTTATTATTGCTTAGAGAGTAGGGGATAAAGATAAAAATATCACATCAATGTGAGTCCAGATCTCGGGATTTAATGTGTGTTCCTGTGGAGTTGAGCTGTTCGTGGAAACTTTCCACGCTCTCGACACCCGGCAGCGTCTCCCATTCAAAGATACCTCTCTGAGAGAGACCACAAGAAAGTTGGTGAAATAGCAGTGACAATGGCAGGAGCTCCAGTGAGTCTCAAGTGGAAATAACCTACAGAGTATCTGTTTTGGAAATGAAAGCGACTATGGCCATCTTATTAATTAAATTGATTGAAATAGATAAATGCTAATTCCTAGGTTGTAGGCTGTCAGAGCACGGTTAAAAAGATACTCCATCCATCATATACATATGCATATAAAAGTAGAGAGGTCCCTTTAAATTGTGTGGTGTCCCACTTGCAAATGCATTGGGTGATTTTGCAGTGATATGCATTTGCCCCCTTCCTTACCACCCAACTATTTTCCGTGTGAAAGATGCGTTCAGCCAACAGTCAGTTCCAGCCAATCAGTTGCAAGAATCGTCAACCACAGACGAGGCGGTTGTAAAATATAAAAAAAATTGTAAACTATATCTTTTTAAATAAATGTTAAAAAAAGCTATTTCAATATGTAAAAATGACATCTTAATGGAAGATAGCTCTGGAGCTTCAGCTTCTCTCTAAGGCAAGTTCTTTAATTTTGACCCTTTTTAATGATCGTATCTTAAAGTATGCATTCTTCTTCAGAAGGGCAGCCTGGGATATGTAACTGTCTCTTTAAAAACACCACTGTCTCAAATAAGAACCATACGACAACATTAATTCAATCATCATAACCTTGTATGGACTCATTTGCATGCGTAGTATCCAACCTGTTCATATATTTTTTACATTTATTTTCCTAAAATATAATGTGCATTTTTGATTGTGTTATGCAAACTATGTTTACAGTCATAATAAACAAGCACAGGTGGTTGGTTTCTCCACGCTATATAAAAAATAAATCATACATAATATCCTCTCATAATTCCCTGTTAATCGCTTTACACATAGTGCCAATTTAAAGACAGCGCAGATAAACAATTCAGGTAATTTTTAAAGTATATTTCTAATTTTTAAGTACCAATTAGCTATCTTAAGTAATTAAGGATTAATTAAGGATTGGGCCTCTTTCTTATTATAAATACACAGTTTTATGGATAGGTGATAACCATTTGATTAACACAATCACTGCCTCCGCACGCTGAGACTTTACTATCTCTTACCCAGCCTTTCCATTTCACTAGAGGCAGCCCATTATCAGGCGTCGTTAAAGAGCAATTAGATGGAAATTAAGATGAGAACAAGTATTGATTAGGTCATTAAGAATGGGGGAGTCTGCACTGTCAATAAGAATTACTACAGCTAACCCCATTATGGGCAAGGTTAAAGCCTGCGGTTGGTATTCCTCATTAAAATCCCAGTGATTTATTGATCTCTTACTTACTGCCCTCCTCTACTTTAAAAAATGTTTGAATTTTATTGCTTTGAAGTGTCACAGATGGTAGACGCTTTATCGTTTAACCCCCCCAAAGACCAGCTTGATGAATTGCTTGACTGTCTCATTCCCACCTACATACCTACACACCAGAAAGCCGTTGCTGCAGTCCTTCCGTGGTTCTGGAGTACACCTTGAAGCGCTCACTGCTCATCGAGCACTAGCCCATTGATAAGACCGATAAGTGTGTTGTTCATAGGGTTGACATTTCATCAATGTGTCTCCACAAAATGCACATACCTGCTCATACCATAAAATCAAAATATTAATGGCAACGGTAAACCATTTGTCAGAAATTTCAACAGAATTCAATGTTTGCAGGTTCAGCCCACCTTGTCTTCCCACAAAGCTCGTATAGTTAAAAATATAAAAAATAATCCAAAAAAATAAATTGCAATGAGAAAGACAATATGAAAAAATAACATTACAACTAGACTAAGATGCTATTTTTTTTTTTAGGCAACGAAGGAGAAATAACTTGATGGGTATTCCTAAGATTGAACAAGTTCTGATTTACCACCAATATATGAAAAGGTCCAGCACCAAAAGCTCCTTCAGGTTCAAAACTTAATTTGTAGAGACCCTTTGCCCAATGTAGTCTTCAAGATTCTTCTTTGGTAGAAATCATAGTAGTGTGGTGAATTCCCTACTTGGCTCAGCCTGATATGTGCATCGGCTGACCTAGATTTATTACATACAAAACTTTACACTTTTGAAACATCTAAGCTAACCCGTCTCCTGGTGGTCAGTCCTAGTAGTCAAGCAATAGTGGCAATCAGAACAGAATGTTGTGGAACAGATTAATTACTGCTGTTTTCATAAATATAATACTCTAGAAGAAAGCCTCAATTGTGGTTCTACTCTTTGCTGGACATAATTTCACTACACATACTGGAAGGACCACTGATAGAAAGATAAGAACCAACCGGCCCATCTAGTCTGCCCATTGTAAAGACTCAGACTTTAATCAGTCCTTGGTGTGGTATTAGATTTGGGGTAACTTTATGCCTACCCCATGCATGCTTAAATTCCCCCACCATATCAGTCTCCACCAGTTCTACTGGAAGACTCTTCCACTTCCAAAAAATAAATATATAATGCTTAGACTACATCTAAGCTTCTGGCCCTCTAGCTTCCTTTTTGTATTTTGTTGATTTCTTCTATCGTGTATTTAAATGTTTGTACCTGCTGTTAAATAATTGTATTAAATGCAACATTTTCTATAGCGTCTGAACTAAATTTATTTCAGCGGATCACGCTTGGCCCCTGAAAAATATTCATATCCATTTTCCAACAATTGTGTGGAATTTCTAACACATATTCACATTGTTTCGCACCGTACAACACTCTTATCAGTGTGATGCTTGGAATCTTTGTGTTGTGGTGAGACATATGGTTCAATATGCTTTTGCTCATTCACATTCTATTAACGCTATTCAATTATAAGATAATTGTTGGCAGTTAAAAGTACAGTTCATTTCCTGTTCATTTAAAAAATCATTTTAAATCCATTAAAATACAGATACACAGTCAATATTCCCAACGAGGACATAAATCCAATCCACCAAGTGAGTCATATTTATTTCTAGAACCCTAAAGAAGACGTTGCAAAAAAATGTAATGTTTTTTTTTTCTTCCTTTGGCAGATTAAGTGAAAGGGCAAATCTTTAGGGAGTTGAAACAGACCCTCAACACAGACAGTCTGCTGCTACCATCTACCCCCAGAGAATTAGCCCATCCCTAGCCACATGCTGGACAGTTCTGCCCAACATGTAAGATTATCTGTCCATCGATGTAAGGGTTTCTAACTCGTACCCCAGAGAATCCCAGAGAATCTCTAGCTGATTGCTGAGAGTTTAGAGAGAAGCAGATTAAAGATGCATGCGCCTTCTGGCATTCTGCTGAAAGATCTTTTAGAAGGTTAACCTCTTCTGAACCAGAGGGAAGGCGATTCACCGGATCGGACTGCATTACTTCATATCATACTCTTCACTTTCAAATAATAATCCAGATTAACCTCGATTCAGATTCGTACACCTATATCCCGTATGTTAGCCCTGTTTTTCTTTCTTTTTTTAGTATTTTTGTACGAACGTAAAAATCTCCTTTGTTAATTTCTGTCTGATTGAGATGCGGCACGTTTAAAGTCGCTGCTTTGTGTTAATTATGTATATATATATATATATATATATATATCCTACATTATTTTTATTGTTACACGAAGCTAAATAATGTCTGGTGTGAGAGGCTCGCGCACACTCACCTCAAATACTGCACTACAGGAAGTACGTCACAACTTCCTGTCGGGGCTGGCAGTACAACTCCAATGTAATAGTTTCTGAGGGATCAGATCTGGGATACAAATACAATATATATATATATATACATACAGATTATATACTATATACACATTATATAC
>VKOC01000007.1:5278423-5334911 GCA_009364415.1 Spea multiplicata
AAACCAAGAAGCACAAATTCATCATAAGCGTCAGAATAAAGGTTACATATTGTATTATTATGAGTTCCTTCAGCATGCGGGCCTGATGTCCTTGCCATAGTCTTAGATTCAAGATAACCATATGCCTATCCCATGCATGCTTAAATTCCCTCACTGTATTAGCCTCTATCGGTTCTGCTGGGAGGCTGTTCCAGTTATCTACCACCCTCTCAATACATTGCATCTAAGCCTCTGACCCTCTAGATTTAGATTATGACCTCTTGTCCTGGTGGTTCCCCTATTTTGAAATAAATCCCTTTAAGTATTTAAATGTTACTATCACGTCCTCTCTCTCTTCTCTCCTCCAAGTCTGTATACTTGTATAATGTGGCCCTGTATGATGCATAAATAAATTAAGATTATTATTGTTATTTTTTTTTAATTACGAGACTTTTAAATACAGGAGGTGCATGAGGAACGTCTGCTGTTAGGTTTAATTCCTCTAAACACAGCCCTGTAGTATGTATTCCATTAAAGCTGAGACCTGACCACCCTTACAGACTTCTCTTTTAAGGCTAGGTTTCCGCAGGTTTTGCTAAAAACGCCTATAAAAACGCCAATAGCGCCACCTGGCGTTTTTTTGTGGAAAACGGCTGCAGCCAGATGTTAGCTGTTCTTCAATAGGAAATCGCAAAATGCCATTTCCACTTGGCGTTTTTCTGTTTGGCGTTTTTCAGTCCTGTTTGGCGTTTTTCTGCTTTTTTGGGCTCTGTGGCAGTTTTTCAGAATCGCAGCATGTTGACACTCTGGCGTTTTTTGCAAGAAATCTTGGCTTTTTTTCTCCAATAGAAGTCTATGGGAGAGAAAAAACGCCATGAAAAAGCCATGTGGGTTTATTGCCTTGGCGTTTTTTATGGCGTTTTTTCCACAGTTACAATGCAGAGGATGGACCCAGTATCTGTGTGTCCTACGAGAAATAGGCTGGAAACAAACAGTTTCACACAAAACAAAGTCCTGGACTTGTTCATATTGAATTTTACACCATTTGGAACAAACATGCCATTACAAACAAACATACGCGACCGGATCCTGCGTGCCAAAAGCAACAGCAAACAATTTGCACCATCATTTGGGGCCAATCTTCCCAGAGGAGCAGACATTCGAAATAAAGCATGCCTTACAAACCACAGAAAAGAGACAAAAGGGTCTACCAAGTAAATGACATCAGGAGAGGGTAGATACTTGCCATTTATCCTGATCCCTTTTAGCTGGGTGAAACATCTAACTTGTAAAGGCTGGAAAAACTGCCTAAGGTCAAAAAAAGCAATTTCCACAGAAAGGCTAAAACGCCAGAAAAAACTGCAGAAAAAAACGCCAAAACGCAGGTAAATGCAGTGGCAGTTTTCTTGGCAGTTTTCCTGGCGTTTTTCATCAAGAAAAAAACGCCGGACAAAAACCCAAGTGGAAACCTAGCCTAAAGCTTACGTTTATTGCCTTTCTTTTATATTTTACTTGAAGAAACGAAAAAAAAGCATTTTCAGTAAGATTTGCAAATATATTGTATTCTTAACTAATCTTGCTCAATTTTGACATAATGAAACACATAATAAAAACATAATTCATTTTTTATTGCATTCTTTCTGAGCGCATCGCAGTTCGCTATTAAAATGTCATCATGTTTCTGGCACGAAGCCCAGAGTTATTTCATATTTAATTTATGAAAGCAGAATACCAATTGACAAATCATCTCGCAGGTTTCTTACATTATTTATCTGACGCCGATTGATGGTTTATTATTGATTTTTCTGTATGCTTAAATGCACAATTCAAACTACAGAAAGTGATTCGCGTATAATCTTTGTTAATTGATTTACATCGCAGTTCTTGGTATCATGAATGATAACTTTTATTTTATTGTTTAAAAATGCCAACTTGCGCGGAATCATTTATATAAGCGAACTCTTTATTTAGTGAAATATTTTGTTGTATGGTGTCAGGACTGTCGGGAAAGCGGTTTCTTTTTGCCCCGGTTTTATTCAATCCATTAGAATTCAGTTAAAATTTGCATGCCCTGTGCTGCCATAACACCCATAGGGTGTGCGCAAAAAATATAAAGGGGAACTCCAATAACCCTGTCCAATATTTTTTTAATAAAGCAATAAGTATGGAAGCAATAAATACTTAATGCTTTATCTTAGACTTCTTTAAGTCCTTAATTTTATTTGTCTAGCGAGTTCTCACCTACCCCTGATCATTTCTGGGAACTCTTCGGGTCTCGCCCTGAAACTCATGGAAAATTTTAGGTACGTTTTCCAGCACCTACCTGCTGAGCAGAGTATTAGGGACCTTACTGACTACACAACTAGACTAACGACTAAAAAAAAGTGTGTCTTTAAGAATCAAATTCCACCTCTTCCGTAAATCCGTTTTTTGTTTTACAAAGGAAGCCCCTAAAATCCCTTGTTTATGGTTCTAATGTCCGCAGATCTTATGAATGCTTGCTGGTTAGGGCTCATCAACCCTTGTAGACTTAGGTAAGTCCAGTATTTTGTAGAGGCAATTCTAAACTAAAACTCGTCACAATGAAAAAATGGCTCTTGATAGCATGAAAATGCTGGTTATTGTGCTCCCAACCTTACTTGGTGGAGACACCAAATCCATAGCTTTATAATCCCCCAACATCATTAAGCATAACCCCGTCATACGGTCATTAAAGTGACATTTAACTTTAGTGTTCACACTTGAAAGAATTATTCTGCAAACCCTACTTATATGAGAAGTAATCATTATCTTAAGCATTAGAGTAAAAAAAAAAAAGGTATGGGGAAGTGCTGCTTCCGTAGTTCCCTTATGTCCTTAAACTGCAGCACACTGAGATATGATGTCATATCTTGGCACGCATCATAGATAATTGATGGTATGGAGGTAAGTGAGACGTGATGGCTTGGGTACTGCCCTGGGCTGTGCACAGCCAAGTTACTTCAATGCCCCAAAAACATTTCAAATGCAAAATATGGTACCGGCCAAAATTAACAAAGCATAAAGGGATAATGACAATGAATCATCTACTCGATTCTTCACAATTTATTTTTTTAAAGCACCGACACATCAGTGATGAGCAGTGATTGATAATTACCAGTCAAACAAGAGATGCGATACCTACCGGTAGTTCAAGTGTAATATAAACTGTATAGAACTTTGTAAGATCTCTAAATTTTTATCGGTAAATTTTAAATAGAAGGAAAATAAGGAAAAAGAAAGAAGAGATGTGAGAAAAGGAAGAAGAGGATAAGGGGAAAAAAATGGTCCAAATGCGCGACAAACATCCCATAGCAGGCGGAAAGGAAGGGTTAGGAAATGTTAGGAATATTTAGATGTTTGTACAATAAATGGCAGTGCCTCTTCAAGTCATATTTAGCAAATTAAACTGTAGTTTTCCCCTTACATTTGATAGACTCATTTAGTCTGCATGTAACACACGTGACACATCCCACAACTGCAAAGCCGAAGCGTGACAGTCATGTCCAAGGTATTGTGAGAAACACGTATTTTGAAAAATATTTAGATTTGTTTTCTCCGGTTTAAAAGAAATATTTAGCTCTCATTTTTTCAAAATTACATAACTAGTTGCCTTTGTTGCAGACATTTTTTATCATTAATGGGAATATTTAGGATTATTTTTAAAATGTTTTTAATTATAGACATCCACCATTTGGGGATTAAATAAAGCCCAGAGGAGGCAGGATTACGGGCGTGAGAAGCTCAACATTCCGTTTTAACACGTTTGAGATCCACCCGCACTACATATTTAGCGAAGATCTCTAAAACATGATAAAACATAACATTTATAACATATATGGGGCATATACTTAAATAATCATTAGAATGTTTATATGGACAACTTCATAAGAACTCCAGAATGTACTATGAAAATTATAAAAAAAAAACCAAATATTAAAATTTCTTGCTAAAAAATGTTAATTTACCTTCACTTCAGGACCTACTCTAGTAATTTTGTGTATTGTTGACATTTTTCCTCTTTTTATGCTCTTCTTAACTACCAATTTGTAAAATCATCTATAGGACCACCATCTCCTGTAGCAAAAACCAGGAGGATCTCTCATAACTCGTAATTCCTGCTTCCCGTCTTCTGCCTTTTTAAGGCCTGATGGATTCTTGAAACACCTTGTACACTTTGAGGTTCTTCACTGGCCAAACTATTCTATTGTGTCATCCTTCAAAATATTTTCGTTATTATTATTATTTAATATAATATTTCATTATTGTACAATATATCATCTATCTTTTGAAATGACAAATCTGTTGGTTCTCATAGACTTCTGAAAAATTAGTTCTCCAGGTTTATGTGATTATTTTCCATTTTCTATTCCAAAATATATGTGATTATTAGGATGACGTCCAATTACCAAAACAGATTACATTTTGGGTATGCTTAAAAAATTGTCGAAGGGATCCTGAAAACACATTATTATTATTATTATTTCCATTATGCCAGCTGATGTACAAGTACAACGCTTCATACTGCTGTCAGGGACACGAATGTATAATTGCACCCAAACTCATTATCTAGGCTGAGAATGAGCATTATCCTTGCTGCATGAAATAAACAAGGGATAACCCAATGCATATTTGTAACTTCAATGAGATCTAATCAGGATTACACTAAATTGTCTAAATTTACAAACTGCTTAATTTGATTCCTTTGCCGTTTGATTAGGACTCTTAGTAGCAATTCATCATTTTAATTAATCTGAATCTCTAATGTTCTTTTTTTTTTCTCATCATGATACAACTGATGAAGAAGCACCCTGTTCCTTATTAGGGATTAATGAAATGTTAAATCAGAATGAATCCTTGAAAATAAATGTTCCATGAAAAGAAAAGAAAAAATAGGTATTTTATATTTGGATAACTTTGGAATAATTAAGTGTATGCATTTATTTATGGAGATGAAATTATAATTATTTCCTTCGTTTGTCATTTGAATTGTTAATCAGCTTTGCTTGTTGATATTTTTTTTTATTTCTTACCAGCTAAATGTATTTGAGTCATTTTCCAAATGTTATTAAAGCAGGAGTACTCAGAAAAGGTATCTTTCTTATTCAACAGTCCTTGGAAATGTTTCCTTCTTGCAAGGGGCATGTTATGAGATGGTATACTGGTATAGACTGGAAACAGATTGAAATCTACTGCTGAACCATATTAAAAAACAAAAATACAACAAACATTTTATATTCTCCTTATTCTGCTTATTATTAATAGTCCTATTTCCAGAACCATGTTATTAAAATGTACAAAATAAAAATAAATAAATAAAAGGATTAACATGAAATTTACAGATTATCACGAGTCTTTAGAAATGTTTCCTTCTTGCAACGAGCATGTTGTAAGATGGTATATTTTTAAAATGTTTCTTGACACTAAATCCAGAGTTTAACCGATATTACAATACGTCAAGATTCCAGGTTTAATGAGCATCTCCTGTTGTTGAGAGATGCTGCAAGGGCAGCTCCAATGAACTTGCCGGAAGCTCCAGAAGACTGAGTGGAAACAAAAGCTCAATGTTTTTATACGGGTCTCAGAAGTGAATTTCCTTTATGAGAAAATCAGAACTGGCTTTCCCAATCTATTGATGAATAACTTTCCCAAATAAAAAAAATCACTCTGTTCTGGGGCAAACGTGGCCTTTAGTAAGTACTTTTACATATGGCAACAAGGGGCTCACCAACACCAACCTCCCTTTTGATCCCTCGTTCTTGGGGGGGGGGAAATGAGCAAAAATAATCTAAATGGAATATTAAGTTTTTATGACTGTGGACCTTTTAAAGATATTTTAGCAATAACAATCGAGGATTATAATTGGACTAAGTGACCTAATGACCTATTGATAAACTATGTACTTGAGTAAGTGATTTAGAAAGTATTTTATGCAAACAAACCAGTTCATCAACATTTGTCAGTTTTATTACTGTTGAGTATACCAGGGCAGGAGTGAAGAATAGGTTGTTTTGGGTGGAAAAGATGAACTGCATGCTTTTGTGCTTTGGACTTTTTTTTCTGTGTGTACCTGACCTCCTCTCGATGATCAGCTGCTTGCTTTGTATCTTTTTAAGTCTTAGTAACATGTTTTTCAGAAACATGACAGAAGGCAAGAAAGGGAATGATTGAGTGCCCAGTATGCCCATAACTTTATGGACTCCAGAAAACTGGAAACAGATTGAAATCTACTACTGAACCATATTTAAAAAATTAAAATACAACAAACATTTTATATTCTCCTTATTCTGCTTTTTGCTGTGGCTGAGATTACTATTTTTAATGTTTTATGAATAGTCCTATTTCCAGAACCATGTTATTAAAATATACAAAAAAGAGGATTAACGTGAAATTTACAGATTATAATGGGCAAAAAGGAGCAGAAAAAAAGATTATTGCAAAAAGAATGCAAAATGAGACAAATTAGGCATTTATGCTACAATTGCCTTGAGGAGGTAATATCTATTTAAACTCAGTGAACGCAACAAAGATAAAGTCATTAATAGCTATTGTTCTGTAGCTCAGTACGATAATCGTTTAAGTGGTTAATGAAATTTTTATGCATCAGCTGAAGATGGGTCGAAAGCAGTAATACGGGGGAGGGAGCGGAATTATAATTCAGATTAAGAGAATGAACAATGCAACATTAACCTTTTCAAATAAATGTGTCTTGTTCCATGAACGTATTAACAGAAACATCTCGTTCCCGAGACTGGTCCCTGTCAATCTCGGTTGATCACCAATTATTAATTTTCCATTAGAATACCTTTTTTTGACATGCATTAAACCCAAGATGAATGGCAACTTATTGGATCATATTGGAGATGTTGTATTGAAGTCATCTGTCATGAATGTGGCATTGTTATCTGATTCCCCCCCCCAACCATGTTCTGTTCAGGAATGAGACAATGTAATAATATATTCTCTCCAGTAATTTAGATAATGAGCACCCATTGAGAAAGGTTTAGCATTACTGAGTTCACTGTGGTTTTAATTAGAGAATTATCTTAATCAAGTTAAAAATAAAAAGTATAATGAGTTTCTGTTTAAGGACCAAATTAAAGAATGACATTATCTATTTACTCTTGGAACAACGTTAAAATGTTAAGTACATAAAATCTGTGCAAATGCATTAAGGCTGCTCAAATTACTGGGCCACATCTTATATATATGGATAGTTGCATAGGTGAGATAGATATGAACCTCAAACAAAAACTTCAGGAACAATAATTTCATGGATAATATATTGTTATTTCCCCAAACGACCAGTGGAATGGTCCAATCATCGCGAACATTCACTATAGACCACTTTAATTAAACATTGCCGCAGAACCACTTCTATATTTATATACATCCCCCATCGTTGCTAGATGTTTCTGAAATGTGTTGAATAACATGGAAATCAGGACACTACATTGGTATGGGAGCCATGCTTTTTAATTGTGGCATTTCTACAGTTAGCCTATCAAGTCATCATAGATAACGTGTTCAAAATGGCATTGGAAAGAAGAGATGTTTGAGAAACATTTTTGAACTGTGAATGCAGCACCAAAGTGCATATTCACTAATCTAGAGTTTTGTGAGTTTGTCCCTGGTAGCTGTGAATACAATCCATAAACATTAAAGCAATGGAGAGTTCTGGCCTGGGCAGACTACGGAGCGTTAGAGGAAGCCAATCGCCCTATGAGGCTATCATGCTCTCTGTTAGAGGTCAGCAGAGCCTCCATAGTTTACATCCACCCGGCAGCGCGGCACGTCCTTAAGATATAATATCTCAGCACTCAGAGGAAGGAATGCGGCGCATAGGGGGTGGCTGGTGGTGCGGCCATGGATTAGATTAAGATTAATACATTACTGCACACAATATCGTTAAACATTTTTAATAGATTATACTATACATAAATTGTGCACAAATCATTAAGAATCAGCAAAAATACAATACATAAAAGTGATGCAGAAAACAAACTGCAAATTCCATACTTTAAGAAAAGCAAAACAGGACACCAAGCAGCCATCATTCTGGCATAACAAATCGATCTAATGTCTTGTTTTATGTACATGATACTCAAATAAAGGAAAACTTTTTATCTTTAATCATGTTTGGAGCATGTGACCATAACTTCTGCATATCCAAACCTGTCAAGGACATTTCAACCTGAAGACAAAGTTAAAACAAAATAACAGCTGATCAGAAAATTATTCTTGTGAGCCAATGACTGAATCCTCAATACCAAACCGAACCACTCGGAGGCCTAAGAAAGTCTCACCAAAGTAAAGCCGAATTTGTTGATTGTGTGGCCTTTTTTAATATGTATGTAAAAGCCACACTTTCCATAGGCTGGGTGCTTTCTATACTACTCCTTTATATGGTCTATACCTAAATCCTAAAATCATCTGAGCAGGACCCTTTTGCTTCTGTAAATTCAAATTATGTTTGTACAGTGCTGCGGAATATGATGGCACTGTATAAATAATAATAATAATAATATATATTCGGTGCATTAGTATGAGTTTTATAGTATTTGAAAATAAGGTTGTGATCCGATGTTATGCGTATTCTGACCTCTGCATACGAGTATGAACATGCTTGGGAACTTCTCACAATAGGCTGCCCAGGCCTCTCTTTCTCTTCTGGGTGGGGGCTGCCTTTCTCACTCCCCTGGAAAAGGAGAAACTGACCCAGAGACCCAGGAAAAGCAGGGCTTCACCTGGAGACTCCAGGTCAAATCCAAAGACTCCACAGCAACGTAGATGAGCTGTAAATGATCCTGGCACCAGATAAATACATTTCCCATATACAATAGGGAGAGTCATTTTTGGCATGATCTAGTTCCTCATTAAAAGAATCATGTTTATTTTACCTTGAGGGTTGGATACACGGATGCCTTGCCTCTCAATTAGTACTTTAGAAAATACCAATGATGATTAATAATACCATTGCGATAGGGGAACGTTAACATGAGTTGTCCCAAAGACAAGTCTCAGCAAGCAATATTGTTTGCTATGCAGGTAAATTCAACACTATTTGGGATTATTACCCGATTTCTCACTGCTTATGTTCACTCGCACAAAGTTATTATTCTAATGTGTAAAAATTGTTCCAGAACAAAATGCTATCTATTCCCATATATTTATAGATTATTGGTGAATGAATATTCAACCATATTCAATAAAACACTTTTTGAACATGATATGCTTGATTTAAATACTTTAAATGAATCATTGTATTTACTAGAGGACAAGGAGTGTGATCGGTGAGTTAAATGCTTCATGATTATGAAAATCTATTATATCTTGCTTTTTTACAGTATCTATTGAAACAGCGTTAAAGAAAGTAAAGCTGGCATTTACGTAGCATCATATACAGCGCTGTTGCATTTTGTTACAATTTAATTATGTACCTTTCACACAGAAGTTCCTGCTTGCATAAAATTGGTGACATTCACTGTAATGTTCAGAAGCCAAGCTCACAACAGGAATTACAAATGAGTACAAATGGAACTCAGCAGCATCAGCCAGATCCAATTCAACGGGTGATGTGAATGTTAAATTACCAACTCAGTTTACAGAGCTATTAATTCTGTTCTCCGCAGGAAGACCGCTGCATTCTGCACCCGGAACTTGTTACTTTTGACTGTGAATTTCAAGTATTCATTGTCTTCAGCAAGATGACTTCAAATTACCTCTTTCAGTTCCATTTCATCTGCCTTCTTACAAATAATAATAATTAAAATGATTTAATAATTCCATTTAGGATGTGCTATATATATATATATATATATATATTATATATATATCATACTCAGTGTACATTATCTAGTAAGGACCAAAATACAGAGATGCTGCCTATACATGCTAACTAATGGGCTTTATATAAATGTGGCTGTTCATAGTTGGTCAGTTAGGAAACTGACTGACATCCTCCAACCACTTGATGGCGCTGGTGCACACGAGTACATATACATGCTACTGCATTTTTGTCCAGTACCATCAGATAAAAAATACGTTTTTTTTTTAATCAGAGTTTTGTCATTGTTTGGTTATTTTTTATGAAATATTTTTTTTTGAAGATGAGGACTTGAGGATTGCTTCAAAATCACATTGACGTACTTATGATGGCTGGAGTGTTCATCTGAGCATTCATACAATCTTTAGGTAAAAAATAACGGTAAAATTAGGCGGTGCCACAAAATCTACGATTGCCCTTATTCAGCATTTTAAAAACCTGACATGACATTGAGCTTTAGCTGTAAATCCGTTGTTTTATACTTCTAAAGAATTTGATCAGATGAGAACATTAACTGGTATTCAGTTTCACTTCCACGATATTGGTCTATTAGCCAAGTGGGTCGATAACAGGATTTCGAAGTACGGTCAAAATTATATCAGACGCTTTTGCTGAAACGCTGAGAAATTCACATACACGACCGTACTCACTAAAAGGCTCTATTAACGTCAGCCTTTCCTCTAGGGTGACTGATAGCATTCTGTCCTGCACTATAAAACACATGACAGCAGCATGTCATTAGCCAAGCTGTTTGCAGAAATTGTTGTTTAAAGGACTCCTGAGTGTGTTTATGTATACAGACTGGATACTTCTGCATAGGTTTGTGTCTTTTATTAGCAATAACCCACTGAACGCTGATCACAGGCTCCGTATTTTTCCTCGCCTCAGACTAATTTTAAGCTTAGTGCCCTATAAAATGTTTTTTTTCTTTTCCAAGAAAATCACAGAGAAAATAATTACGTTCTTAAGAATGTGTGAAAATAAATGTAAGATGTAAATTGTTTTTTTTTAATTATTATTAGAATAGGGCTCCGCAAAGCTTGCAGCAGCGTTTGCTTCATATATATATTTCAATAAACTCTACAGTGGCTATATTTTCAGAAATCATACATTGAAGTTAAACGATTATTTTTTTTATGTATTTCTATTCTACAATACAAACACTAGTTAAGATTTTATAAATATATATATAATATATATATTATATATATATGTATATATATATATATATATATATATCAAATTCACATATATTTGTAAAATAAAGTGTCAGATCAATTATTTTTTACCTAAATCCGTGCACCAATATTTACGTGAAATTCATATATTCTGAAAAAAATCTCGAATTTCTTAACTAAGCCATACGTATTATTTTACTTTTCAGGTAATAGACAGACATCAGAGTGTCTAGTGCTGTTCTTGTTCTCATTCTCAAATTTCTAATTATCTCCCGTTTTACGCCAAATACAAATGAAATTATTAGGAAATAGTGAGCAGTGGCCTACCACAAAATCCCGGGCCCCCCTTCAAGCCTCCCCATATATTTATCCTGTTTGAAAGCTAATCGGCAGCGTCTTGGTACTTGTTATTGAATGTGTGAAATTAGCGCTCGCAATTATGGCGGAAGTAAATACAATTTCCCTCATAATATGATCCACTGGTTAAGACCCTGATTGCGTAGCTTTTAGTAAGTCCCTATCTGTTAAATATGTACTCTTTACCTCATTTTACACCAGCATATCATTAAAGCTTAAACATGGAGGACAAGAATCAGTACTGAGGGCAATAATCACACCTATGTGGGAACATCGATATTATTTGGCACTGTTAAGTCTGAGGTAAAGCCTTATAATGAAACCCGTTATCATTTTTTTCTTTAATGTATATATATATATATATGTATATAGATATACTGGTAATATGTATATAGTATATAATGTATATAATGTGCGTGTATATATGTATATGTATATATATATATATATATTTAGTGTATTTGTATCCCAGATCTGATCCCTCAGAAACTATTACATTGGAGTTGTACTGCCAGCCCCAACAGGAAGTTGTGACGCACTTCCTGTAGTGCAGTATTTGAGGTGAGTGTGCGCGAGCCTCTCACACCAGACATTATTTAGCTTCGTGCAACAATAGAAATAATGTTGGATATATATATATATTAACACAAAGCAACGTCTTTAAACATGCCGCACCTCAATCAGACAGAAAATAACAGGGGAGATTTTTACGTTCGTACTAAAATACTAAAAAAAGAAAGAAAAACAGGGCTAACATACGGGATGTAGGTGTACGAATCTGAATCGAGGTTAATCTGGATTATTATTTGAAAGTGAAGAGTATGATATGAAGTAATGCAGTCCGATCCGGTGAATCGCCTTCCCTCTGGTTCAGAAGAGGTTAACCTTCTAAAAGATCTTTCAGCAGAATGCCAGAAGGCGCATGCATCTTTAATCTGCTTCTCTCTAAACTCTCAGCAATCAGCTAGAGATTCTCTGGGATTCTCTGGGGTACGAGTTAGAAACCCTTACATCGATGGACAGATAATCTTACATGTTGGGCAGAACTGTCCAGCATGTGGCTAGGGATGGGCTAATTCTCTGGGGGTAGATGGTAGCAGCAGACTGTCTGTGTTGAGGGTCTGTTTCAACTCCCTAAAGATTTGCCCTTTCACTTAATCTGCCAAAGGAAGAAAAAAAAAACATTACATTTTTTTGCAACGTCTTCTTTAGGGTTCTAGAAATAAATATGACTCACTTGGTGGATTGGATTTATGTCCTCGTTGGGAATATTGACTGTGTATCTGTATTTTAATGGATTTAAAATGATTTTTTAAATGAACAGGAAATGAACTGTACTTTTAACTGCCAACAATTATCTTATAATTGAATAGCGTTAATAGAATGTGAATGAGCAAAAGCATATTGAACCATATGTCTCACCACAACACAAAGATTCCAAGCATCACACTGATAAGAGTGTTGTACGGTGCGAAACAATGTGAATATGTGTTAGAAATTCCACACAATTGTTGGAAAATGGATATGAATATTTTTCAGGGGCCAAGTGTGATCCACTGAAATAAATTTAGTTCAGACGCTATAGAAAATGTTGCATTTAATACAATTATTTAACAGCAGGTACAAACATTTAAATACACGATAGAAGAAATCAACAAAATACAAAAAGGAAGCTAGAGGGCCAGAAGCTTAGATGTAGTCTAAGCATTATATATTTATTTTTTGGAAGTGGAAGAGTCTTCCAGTAGAACTGGTGGAGACTGATATGGTGGGGGAATTTAAGCATGCATGGGGTAGGCATAAAGTTACCCCAAATCTAATACCACACCAAGGACTGATTAAAGTCTGAGTCTTTACAATGGGCAGACTAGATGGGCCGGTTGGTTCTTATCTTTCTATCAGTGGTCCTTCCAGTATGTGTAGTGAAATTATGTCCAGCAAAGAGTAGAACCACAATTGAGGCTTTCTTCTAGAGTATTATATTTATGAAAACAGCAGTAATTAATCTGTTCCACAACATTCTGTTCTGATTGCCACTATTGCTTGACTACTAGGACTGACCACCAGGAGACGGGTTAGCTTAGATGTTTCAAAAGTGTAAAGTTTTGTATGTAATAAATCTAGGTCAGCCGATGCACATATCAGGCTGAGCCAAGTAGGGAATTCACCACACTACTATGATTTCTACCAAAGAAGAATCTTGAAGACTACATTGGGCAAAGGGTCTCTACAAATTAAGTTTTGAACCTGAAGGAGCTTTTGGTGCTGGACCTTTTCATATATTGGTGGTAAATCAGAACTTGTTCAATCTTAGGAATACCCATCAAGTTATTTCTCCTTCGTTGCCTAAAAAAAAAAATAGCATCTTAGTCTAGTTGTAATGTTATTTTTTCATATTGTCTTTCTCATTGCAATTTATTTTTTTGGATTATTTTTTATATTTTTAACTATACGAGCTTTGTGGGAAGACAAGGTGGGCTGAACCTGCAAACATTGAATTCTGTTGAAATTTCTGACAAATGGTTTACCGTTGCCATTAATATTTTGATTTTATGGTATGAGCAGGTATGTGCATTTTGTGGAGACACATTGATGAAATGTCAACCCTATGAACAACACACTTATCGGTCTTATCAATGGGCTAGTGCTCGATGAGCAGTGAGCGCTTCAAGGTGTACTCCAGAACCACGGAAGGACTGCAGCAACGGCTTTCTGGTGTGTAGGTATGTAGGTGGGAATGAGACAGTCAAGCAATTCATCAAGCTGGTCTTTGGGGGGGTTAAACGATAAAGCGTCTACCATCTGTGACACTTCAAAGCAATAAAATTCAAACATTTTTTAAAGTAGAGGAGGGCAGTAAGTAAGAGATCAATAAATCACTGGGATTTTAATGAGGAATACCAACCGCAGGCTTTAACCTTGCCCATAATGGGGTTAGCTGTAGTAATTCTTATTGACAGTGCAGACTCCCCCATTCTTAATGACCTAATCAATACTTGTTCTCATCTTAATTTCCATCTAATTGCTCTTTAACGACGCCTGATAATGGGCTGCCTCTAGTGAAATGGAAAGGCTGGGTAAGAGATAGTAAAGTCTCAGCGTGCGGAGGCAGTGATTGTGTTAATCAAATGGTTATCACCTATCCATAAAGCTGTGTATTTATAATAAGAAAGAGGCCCAATCCTTAATTAATCCTTAATTACTTAAGATAGCTAATTGGTACTTAAAAATTAGAAATATACTTTAAAAATTACCTGAATTGTTTATCTGCGCTGTCTTTAAATTGGCACTATGTGTAAAGCGATTAACAGGGAATTATGAGAGGATATTATGTATGATTTATTTTTTATATAGCGTGGAGAAACCAACCACCTGTGCTTGTTTATTATGACTGTAAACATAGTTTGCATAACACAATCAAAAATGCACATTATATTTTCAAACATTTAGGAAAATAAATGTAAAAAATATATGAACAGGTTGGATACTATGCATGCAAATGAGTCCATACAAGGTTATGATGATTAAATTAATGTTGTCGTATGGTTCTTATTTGAGACAGTGGTGTTTTTAAAGAGACAGTTACAGATCCCAGGCTGCCCTTCTGAAGAAGAATGCATATTTTAAGATACGATCATTAAAAAAGGTCAAAATTAAAGAACTTGCCTTAGAGAGAAGCTGAAGCTCCAGAGCTGCAGCACTCCGCCTCGTCTGTGGTTGACGATTCTTGCAACTGATTGGCTGGAGCTGACTGTTGGCTGAACGCATCTTTCACACGGAAAATAGTTGGGTGGTAAGGAAGGGGGCAAATGCATATCACTGCAAAATCACCCAATGCATTTGCAAGTGGGACACCACACAATTTAAATGGACCTCTCTACTTTTATATGCATATGATGGATGGAGTATCCTTTTAACCGTGCTCTGACAGTGGGTGACAGTACTCTGGTACAACCTAGGAATTAGCATTTATCTATTTCAATCAATTTAATTAATAAGATGGCCATAGTCGCTTTCATTTCCAAAACAGATACTCTGTAGGTTATTTCCACTTGGGACTCACTGGAGCTCCTGCCTTTGTCACTGCTATTTCACCAACTTTCTTGTGGTCTCTCTCAGAGAGGTGTCTTTGAATGGGAGACGCTGCCGGGTGTCGAGAGCTTGGAAAGTTTCCACGAACAGCTCAACTCGACAGGAACACACATTAAATCCTGAGATCTGGACTCACATTGACGTGATATTTGAACTTTATCCCATGTGCATTATTTCCAGAAGAAGATTTATGTCATATAATATATTCCATACCAATGCCAAATTGGCCTTATTTTAATGTTTCTATTATATTATACAAAAGCACACACACACACATATATATATATATATATATATATATACATATAGATACACATATAAAAAATAATGTCATTAGAGTGGATTGTTTCCTACACAAATTAACATATATTCAATAATGTACATGTCATAATAATGTTAATATATCATTTGGAAAAGGGCAGGGGGTAGCTTAGTGTCTGATTGTCCCTTAGGGCATCTGGTAATTTAAGGCTTAACCCCTGAGTATCACAAGGGTATCTTATGTTCTGCACCATGTCAATGAGAAGATGTAGAAGAGTATAATATCCATATCCACCAATTTATTAATTAGGTAGCCATATCTGTATATATCTCCACCTGAGCATACATTTCTTGTCATCCAGCAGGCTACGGATGGGTATAATTTGATGGATTGAGAAAAATAATACTTGAAAAGAAAAATAATGCATGCACTCCATAATTGCCAGAAAATGACATTATGCATTTTAATATAATTTGTATGTTATTAAACTGATGAGGAGATGTAAAAGAGTTTGGGCTAAACCAGGCCTAGAATATCATTTTTGGTGCTCCTATTTTATGCTGCGGTAATGTTTTAATTGAACACTAGGGGGAGACAGTGATCTGGGATGATCATTGAAGACCTTAAGGAGGTATAAAATAATGTATAAAATAATGTTATATCTTAACGTTATTGATTGGTAATCAGGGCTGTCTATATAGGGATGTTGCGTGCCACCAAGTAACTATTCCGTCACCTAGACAGAGAAAACACAAATGTCAGTTCATGTGGTTGTCTTTTTATTCCGGAGACAAATTCTATCCTCCAACCATTAGTGATACAAGTACACATGATTCATTTAATGTTGCTAAACTTCAAGAAAGTATTGTACGTTTGACATTGCCGGCTAGTAAATAGTTTAAGCAACAAATTGAAAGAATGTCTCTTGTAGATACAAACTTGACTTGACATAAAAGTTAAATAAAATTGTATTTTAAACATTATCATAGCAGGGAAGGTCACCCAAATTATCACATGACTGACAACAATGGCAGTCTCCAGGTATGCAGAAAAAAGATGTTTATTGGAACAAAATGAGATAAAAGCCAATGCCGACGGACATTACTGTATGCAGCGCTGGTGGTTTTTGCTCAAGGACAAAAATACCAAGGGCCATGGATATAAAAAAATCCATGGCACTTCTGTTTTAAAGGACCATCCTATGCACACATATTCAAGATACCTGATATGCTGATAGATATTTTTCCTCTATAATAGCAAGTGTGAGTAAAAGTTGAGACTCTCTTGAGGGGAGGCTAACCACAGAACAACTTATTGAAGTGTTGTCTGTTGTACTGGCCAACTGGCACACCGGTCAAGCGTCCAGTGGGTTGCTGGCCAATACATACCCTTTCAGCCACGTGAGTAGCAGATCGGGTCCTGAGCACTGCGAAAGTATAAAACATACCGTATGGCTTTGTGTATCCTACCTCAAAGTGCAAGTGCTGCCTTTAATTTCCAGTCCAGCCCTGACAAGCTCTCACTGAGAGAGTACTGATATTCACTTCTACCTTGACTGTTAAGACTAGCTACTAACATGCGATAGACGTAATGCCCACCAGGCACAGGGAGCAGAACACTAGATATCAGCTGAAACATTTGAGGATTGCTATTTGCTTTAATGCAAACTGTGTCAGTTGTCCTGGGCTGTTGCAGTTCACAGTCAATCCACTTGGTGGCGTCCAAATACACCGCTTTTCACACTTAGGGATGATAGATTTGACTAGAACATGAAGAATCATTTTTTTAGTCTTTTGTCATCCTTGCTTGAAATAAACTTCTGTCACACTAGTCACTTCAAAGATGCTGCTTGTTGATCTAGGTGAGAACTCCACTTTAACAAAACATACAGATGAGAAATGGTAAATATTTGCCATTTAAACGACTAGTCTTAAGGGTCTTGGCATTTTGCCTTCAAGAAAGTACTTTTCAAAGGATCATCATGATAAACTGCTCTGATTCTGCTATATATTTATTTTACTAATTCAACATATTTAGTTTTGTGTCCATCTTTTTAAAGTACCAGCAATAAAATTAATAGAGTAGTGAGAGAGAGTAGTGTAGTTACACTATTGCAGAATGTAATAGCAATGCTACCCAAACATCTCTCTATAGGTCTTATGAAGCTCATTGTTACTCTGATTAACTTTTAAGAACAACGGTCAATGCAATGCAATGTTGCGCAATGGATTTTTCATAAGGAGCCACATTTTTTGTTAACTGTGTTTTATGATGAGTTGTTCACATCGGAGGGACAACTAAGCAGAGTACAGATTTTTTTTGCTATATGCATACAGCTGGCAAACGGCTGTGCAATTAGAAAATAGTAATCCCAATTCTGTTTTATGTCTTTGGCCTACTCTCTTAATCTATTTACTGCAGCTAAAGAATGGGGCTTATTGTTCCTACTCTGTGAGTCCTTATATCTGTATCTTGACCCTTCTCTAATTAGAAGACATTTTGTTTGGAGGTGAACTCATTTAGCTTGTATTTAATTCTTAAACAACATAATTAAAGCCAACTATCGTTAAGATGATCTGGCGCCCGTGCACCATGATTTCAAGAAGGGGTTATCTATTCCATCCGTTTAGAAGAAGGGACGATCCGTGCACCTCATTATACAGTGTTGATATCATGCAGCTGCTGTTCTAATTAGCAGACTGTTCTGTTCTCTCCTAATCTTGGACGGAGACAAGGGAACACTAGATTCCTGGATCCATTGCATTAATGTATTAGCACCATCCTAGTTTCAGGTTCAAAGGCTGGCCGTCCTATGCGGACCTGATATTGAACTATCATAATGAGAGACACGAATAACTGCGTGATGGTAAACGTTAACACCGTAGCGGGAGCCAACTGTGAGAACATCCATAGATGAACTGTGCCTGGCAACTATTTAGATAGAAAACAATTGCATCTTGCAATGGAATTCTATGCAATCAACTATTTAGAGTCTAATCCAGCCATGTTCTCATGTTACAAACACATTGGAGTGCTTTTTGCATGGACTCCAATGCATTTTACTATGGAAATCAGTGTATGCATTCTTTAGTTATTGGAGGGGAGTGGTCTCATTTAACCCTTCCCCTAGCTGCATCAAATGAAAGCATTCATATGTACAATCCTTGCACATGCTCACTAACACTCCAATTGGAATCCTTTGTTAATTCTAATACTTTATTAGCACACATGCATACCTCCACCCCCAAAAATCTAAACACTCGAGGACAGAGCTTTGGAGCTATCATGTCTCCCACAGTACCACGCATACAAATTAAAGCAGACCTGTGCAAAGCAGGATATTAGGAAGGCATGTACATGTGATTAGTAGCTGCTAGTTTCATTATTTTAAATGGAGGTGCTACTCAGTATATGCAGGAAGCATGGTTCTTGTTTACACCTCCTTGTTTAGAGGCAGCCAGGATATTTTTTTTCTTTGAAGCCCGAGGTGTCGTCTGCAAGTGGATATAGAGGCAAAAGGTAATAACTGTTAACCTTATTTGCATGTGTTTACCCAGAATCCCTTGTGATTGTGGCAGCACCTTGAGATTTCTGAGGGAACAACAAGCCTTCTGGAGTGATTAATAATGCTTCTACATACCCCTAAATTTTAGTGGAAGGGTTTTCCATCACCTTTACTCACCATAACTTATGTAATGGTATTTCTTGGTTACCCCAAGCCTCAAATAATGGACTTCCCCTTGGAAATTAAAAAATAATTTTAGAAATAGACTATTCTTTTAAGGATGGTCCTAGTAAAGGGAAGGTTTTGCTTTAAAAATTCGAAATATTTTAAATTGTTTATTTTATTATGACTTTACATTCCTGGGAGAAGAACCTACATGTAGCCTGATCTGTCTTCTTAGATTGACAAGTATATTTTTCAAAGTTCATTCTGTTGAGTGGGTTGGCAATGTTAGGCCCAGACTGGCCATCTAGCACTCCGCTGCCTGACATTACTCCATACACAGTGCACACCCGACCTGGAGCCAGAAATATCAACTTATAACATGCACGTATCACGATTTTAAGGAAAGAAGAGGCGGTTGATATTAGGACCAGATGAAGCTGTGATGACAGCCACAGGGAAATGAGTTGGGCTTAATAGTTTACAGGTCATACACGCTACACTTGGTATCCCTGTTAGTTGTTTAGTTGATTAGAGTAGCAACATTCATTGTCTATTTAAGTCACTGTTGTTTTGGGGGAATCTTGTGCTGCTCCCACAGCAGTAGCAAAGACTAAAATTTCATTCTAGTAGCTTGAGGTCCACACAACTCCTGAGACTTTTACTTTTATTTAATTTAAAAGAAAGTTTTACTTAATGCAAGAAAGACTTACTTTACTGAGAGAGTGGTAGATATGTGAGGGCCACAGAACCCTTGAGATCTTTCTTTTTTTCTTTTCCTCATCCGTTATAAGTTGGTTCTGCGGGGGTCTGGCTTCATTTTCTTAGATTCGTATGAATTGACAAAATCGGAAAATTTCATTAAAATTGCAATTTGTACAAACCCAAATTCACAAGTCTAATTTAGACCCATAGTAGAGTGTAAATAGAAGTACATATGTGTCACGGACCTCGCGGACGCTATACCCGAGGTCAGAACTTACCTGGCACGTCCAGGTCCCACACAGGACCCCTCTCTTCAATGCCTCCCCGCAGGATAGTCTCCACACTGAATCCTGAAGCAGCAGAAACATGTGATACACCGTACAAGATGGCCGACGCATGCGTTCCACCATGCATTCCACCACACAAAATGGCAGACGCATGCATTCCACAAGCAAAAGCATGCGTTCCACCATCCAATATGGTGGATGCAAATACACAATTAAGGAAAATCAAAACACCTGAGGAAGATAGACTCCCTCTGACATCACAGTGTCCAGGAATCTCTTTCTCCAATAAGATTCCATAGGCCAGCCTTCGCTTCCCTGGCAATGGAGGTGTGACGGGGAGATCTGGAGACATAAAAACTCACAACACCATGCCTTCAATGCTAGGTTATTCTGAGCATTTATACTAAAGATATCCCAGTGTTCATATTCCTGTTTTTGTCCCTGTCCCGGTTCCTGATCCTTTCCATTGGGTTCCATATTCAAGCACAACGAGGTACTACTTCCAAGCGTGATGATATGTCACATGCACACATAGCATTCTAAGCATTATTCATGAGATTGTAAAGCAACTTTAAAACAAACCACTGTGAAAATGTCATGGAAAATACACTAATGAGGTCCATCTATTTTATTGGCATATGTAATTTATTTTTCTTTCACATATGTACACATAACTATAAAAACACCAGATGTAAATACGTTAAGAAAATGCAATTCAATGTTCTCTTTTTTTCCACTATACCATTCAAGGAATTTTTCACCGATACCTTTTCGCTTTATGGCTTGTCAGTGATTTAAACGCAGCAGGAAGTACACCAAGAGGAGATTATTATTTTTGCCAATGAACTAGAAGGACACATTCCTACAAGGGATATAAGACCTTCATTGTTGTCTGGGCTCATACCTTAGGTCTTTCCCCAGACGACCATGTAAACAATCTTTCCAGAATACTTAAGGGTATTAATCTTACTGCCACATATCTCTAAACACATAGCAAGTTTTGGGAAGGAGAATGTTCTAGATCAGTGGAAAAGTATCACTTTAAATTGTAGACCAACGGTGGTCTTCAAGGGTTGAAGTACAATTGTATTCCATTTTTACTTTGATTGTATCTGGAAGCCTAGCCTATGCTTCTAAAATGCATCTGACACCGACATTAACAAATCAGACAATAATACTGTAGATTTTCTAATTATTCTTTATTTCATATAAACCTTTAATTTGTCAGACAGAAATACCAGAACTGTTCATCCTAAATTATTAATCAGGATTTATTTGCTAATTTTTAGAGTGTTAATCATCATTAAAATGTAACAAAAATGTTAACATTCAATATATTGTCATGAATAACAAAGAAAGTAAAAAATGTTGTTTTTTTAACGTTTCAATATTCATAAAGATGCTTAAATACCAGTTAGAACCACAAACCCACTAGTTATGTTCCAGAATCTACAGTTACACATTTCCCTTAAACTGAGACTCTTGGGGAATTCTAAAGAAGGCAAAATATCAAAGGCATAAAAATGAACCAGCAATGCACAATTTATTTTCCAGGAAAACACAAAAAAACACTGGTGAATGTAGAGACCGCACTGTGGTCTCCTTGAATGTCTGAATGTCTCATTACAACTACCAGTAGCTTGAACTCTTTGCTTTCCAATCAGTTCAATTATTTTGGAGATCTTCCTGACTTATTTTCCATTCTCCTCCCCTACCTGAATGATTAAGCTTTCAAAAATAGGAACACCAACTTAACAAAATTGGAAAAATACCACCATGGCTGCATAATTGTACAGAAATATGTACTTATATCCGACAATCGTCCAATTTATGGGGGCTGCAGGCAGTATTTGCATGCAAAATACCTGAATAACCCGATTATCTTTGCAGTTGCCCTGCTGCCCTCCTCCGTGCACTGCCCTGCTGCCCTCCTCCGTGTATTAATACATATTAGCACGACTGTCTCTTTAATAAAAGTGAATGTATTTGCAGCAGTCTGCCATGTAACTTATAAGAACATATGGAAAAAGACTTTGTGATTTGTCAATGAGACTATGTAGCAGCGTTAAGAGCCCTTCATGTGACCCCAGACAGCTGGCTGCAAGACGTCTCCTACTACTTAATTGCTGACCTGTTCTCGAGTATGGCATAATCCAAAAATGGCAGGCTTGAACGTTCTGCCGTCATGTATTGAATTGATTCACCTGGTCTCCTAGCAGCTAACATTTAATAATGGCCATTGGAACACTTAGAGTGGCCAGCACCTATCTGCCAAGATATTTAAAAGGAAACTCATAACATTCTTTTTAATGACTTTTATTTCTTTTGCTAGACCTTGAGGTGGGACTGAGTGCGTTTAAGATTTGCACGTAAAATGGATTTTGAAAAAACTCTTTCCTTGGGATTCTCACAAAAGAGATTTCACCTTCAGAAAAAAAGGGGAATGACAGATTAGCTTTTTTTGGCAACGCACACTTTGACATGTATGCCACTCAGTAGCAGGTCATTATTATTCCTTCCATTCGTCTTCCTGGTATCGCCAATGAAAACAACATGTGAGTGACATCTGGATTAGTTTCTTTTTAGTAGTGAAATACTTTCTTTCTTTCTTGCTGCTTCTGCAAAAGAATTTGGACTGTGTTCTATTTCCCACTTTTCTGGTGATAATCTGTAATTAGGGTCATGTGTGTATGCAATATCATCTCAGGCAGATTTCTAAAGCAACAAAAAATGATAAAATGCATTTGTTACTTTTTTTTCCACCAAGCCCTATTTTTTGCTGCTCAATTTTTAGCCTTATTTATATAAAATATTCCCAGGCGCTTTCTCCCGGAAATCTGCACTGACTTGGCCAGGAAGTGGGAGAATTGGGACAGGAAGTAGTTGAAAGTGGGCAGGGATTGGGGTGGACCTAATCACTACAACACTAACGTATACCATCTGCCATTTTGCTAGCACTGTTGTCATGGTGATAGAATCCTACATTGATTTCAAACATGCCATTTTTTTCTCTCCATCTGCAGCACTCATTAGCCCGATTGCTGTATAACTCAAGGCTTCTTGTAGCTGTAAGAGACAAAACAGACATTTCTCAGAACATAAGAATACATTTCTGAACCTCTTAGCAAACCCTGTTATAATAAGAGATCAGTGACTGTTAATTTCAACTGATGGAACACTGAGAGTTATAATTAGTCTTGCAGATCACAGCAATCCTGGAGCAACCTTCAATTACTGCATTCCAAGATACATGGCATCACCAAAATACAGTCTATGATTACATAAATAGATTATGAAGCCAGATGCCGGCTCTTGAACCTTTCGTCCTTTCTTTCTGGAAATCCTGGAAGCCATTGGTCCTGAAATATCTTAATGAGGGTTTTGTAAAACAGGAGCTGTCAGATTATGATGTAATTCCAAACGCTGCCCAATCCCCAAGAAGCTAAATGTGTCCTGCTTCAAATCTAAATAGATGGCATTATTGCCTCTGTGAAGTTCCTAGGTTTGCCCCTAGCGCCCCCTCTCATGCTCCTTAGAATCGACATGAAGGTGGAGTAGGGGTGATAGGAAGGTGAGGCTAGCTACACATGTAGGTATATGGGTACATGGGTATATGTAAATTAAGACATTTGGCAAGTTATTTGGCATCTGTAAAGGCTGGTTCCTTGGGCATTGCTTGACTCTGAGTATGCAAGAGTCATAGTTGCCAACAGTCTTGATTTGATCAGGAGAGTGGTGACTACAGCCTGTCTTAAAGCCTTATGAGGATTTTAGTCATAAAACTTGGCATTGCACATGGTCTAAAGGAGCACCTACTGGGAAGATATTATTTAATGAGGGTGCAGTCATGTTATATCACACATTTGGGTGTCCAAAAATAAGGTAATCCAAAAATTAGTAACAATGTGAAACCCTGAGACTTTTTCATAATGAACATGGTACCCAGCTGCATATTCTGGCCTAAGCTGACTAGTCCTAGGGTGGCTTTGATAAAGTGGGCTGTGCCACCAGCCATGCAGGCCTCTCTGTCTCTAGCGTACCCCTTGACAAATGCTGTATGTCGAGGGACTGATCAGTGGAGTAGGGCTGAGACAAGGTTTACCAAGACTTTTTATTAATTAACTGAGCTAGCAAAGCCTCCATAGCATAAATATGTTGATCAAAGTAGGGGAGTAGCTAGCCCATTGAGGCGATCTGTCCCACGGAAGAAGAGGCGCTGGCCCCGTTGTAGCTGTGACCACCACGACCCCTGTAGTTACACCACTGTGCAAAACTACAGAACCAAAAGGTAATGCGGTCCCTGCTCAAACGAGATTACAATCTAGAAAAACCCTGGAATAAGACTATTTATTTCTTTGCCACTTTAAAGTTGTTACTTTAACAAGAGAAATGCCACAGTGTCAGTTATCTAGACAGCTGCTAAAGATATAACTTTGGATAGATGCGCACAGAGGCACCAGAATATAAAGCTGCATGGAAACTGCTATTGATCCACTTTGATTGGGTTACCAGAAAAATACCCCCTAGTGTATTACAGAAGACAAGAGCAATGAAATTCAGTAACAGCTGCATGGAATGAACCACAAGATTTATTCTGTACTATGGATTAAGTGTTGTGTTATAAATGATGCCCAGTTGTGCCACTTTAAGTTAACATCTTTAAGGAGGGACAAAGTAGTTACACTTACAACAGCAATTCATTCTGCAGCCCCCTCTCCTTCCAAAGAACTAAGAGTACACCTATCAATCACTAAAAAATAACCACAAATTCCATGCACAAAAGGGGCAACACTAATTCAGGAGAATGCTTAGAATTCATTTATTTAGAATGAATATACATGAATTTAGAATCTCCCTCTTCCCCTAGTGATTAAAAGGCACAGTAGGAGGGGGTACAAATTTGGTGGAGTAGGGCTACTTACTCTAAAGATTACAACTCATGATACCGTGGGGTAAATCCAGACAATTTACTACATGGACAATGCTTTAAATGTAAATGATTTAACTATATCCAGGGCAGAAATTGAAATGTCACTACAGCCTATAATACGTCAAAACCCCAAGGAGAAATGCACATCATATTCTGGGATTCTATGCACAAATGAATATATTTATGGTAAAATGATCAAGGAATGCTTAACTAGAGCTGAAGTTTAATCACCTGGTATATTTACTTTGTGGCCAGTGTTCTATTAAAGGCGAACAATCCGACATTGAGACCTACAGTGGTCAATGAGAATGATATTTCTGTGATTACGAGTATACTTGTTATACCTCGTTAAACATCTCATTATCCCTCTATATATCCCTTTCCTCGTGTTTCATTTATAAATTAAGATTTTCATGTTTCTTATATATTTTTTTATTTTTGCATCATACTGTTCCTTACTCAGACGACCAATGTTTGGACTGGTGTCTCCACTGGGGTGATGACCTTATACCAATGGTTGTTGGTAGTTTCATAACGGGGGTCGGGGTACATTTTGCAAACATGAAAATAAGAATTTTTTTTAAGTGACACAATTTAAGTACAGCAAAATATTTTTTGAACTTGTTTTATTTTTACATTGTACCTTCTTAACAATTTCAGTCCCGTCTTGCCTATTTTTGATTGGACACTTGTCCCTGGGTCTGTAATTAACACGTGGGCAAAACAAAATGCTTTCGGGACCTTTGGAGGTCTCATCTTCAAAATTCCAATTAATTCTTTAGACACCTCTTTCTTAGTTAGGCACTTATGTGACCTGATCCCTCTGTATGACAATCCAATGACCTAGCAAACACTCAAAACCCTGCACACCACAGAAAAGGGTAACATGTATTTTTTATGATGGGTGCCCTATAATTATTGTAAACAGTCTCACTTATATACAGACTGACCTCTCATATTACTGCAGACTTTCCAACATCTTTGAGCTTTTGAATACATATAGCACAGATAGAAAAAGCCCAATCCAACCTCCTCAGTTTACTACCTGTGTATTTGAAGCAAATATTCCCACCTATAAGCCACGGCCAACATTTCCTTTGATGATCCAAATTTGCACGGTTTTTTTTTGTAAACACTATCCGAGTTGGTATATAAATCAAAGTGTGATTACCCACAAAACCACATGTGAAAACAATTACACTTATACATTTACCATTTCATAGATGTAAAACCACATGTATAAACATTTTCACTTCTGTACATTTCACACTCTGTTCCCAGGCTCCGTGGTCCTTCTTAGGTATGGTGATTTATAATTTACCATACTAGCTTCGGATATTTATTTCTGTAAATCCATAGAATACCCTTCATTTTTACCACCCCATAAAAAAATGAACAAAACACACATAGTTGTATAACTTCCCTTTTTCTCTCATTTAATGTAAAATACCCCTAAACTGAGGGTTAACCAAAAATGAGGTCACTTGAGGTAATAAGAGACGCATTGACCTGATGCCTCTGTATGACAATCCAATGACCTAGCAAACGCTCAACCGCTCACATGGTTCATCATAACAAATATCAACATTGTTTGAAAGGTTGGAATGTTACGTTTCAGATGATTAATTGTATGTAACAATTTTGCATAATCTGCCTTGATCTTTATATTGTATCTGCATACGGAATATTCACGCTGTTAAAGTTATCTTTCAAATTGAGTTGCTCAGATATTATTCACTAAAATGAACTTGACTGACAGCTAATCTACAGCTTATGCCGAGTTGAATCAAGTTTAAAGGCAGACCTTACTTGAGTCGAGATGGTAGAAAAGGGTGCTCAAACCGGACAAGATTAACTCGACTGGATCTTGTCTTGACCCAAACTCTATAGATGACCCTCAATATCAATTACAACTGAAATCTCAGCAAATAGACCTACCAGAGCTTAATAATAAAAGCCTAAAACAGCACTATGTCTAAAACAGCTGTCATATGCAAACAAGAGAGCCTATGTAACGTTGGGCAAGAAATCAGAAAGTAATATACCTTGTGTCTTTGTGTGTCTTAAACATGTCCATATTGGCAATAGTATATCTCACTTGCTTGCTAAGGTTCCTGCTGTGACGGCTTTTGTGTGTTTTGTTGTGTCTGACCTTTGAGTTCCAAGTTGGATTGTTCCCTGTCATCTGCTTGACCTCAGGCTATGAACTAGTTCCCCGCTCTCAGCTGGTCATCTTAGTCATGTTAGTACTGATAGTGTATCTGTTACTGCTAAGCCTGAGTTCTGTTTAGTTTACTAAACAGTCTAACTCAACAATTCCAGCTTATTTCACATGCATGTGACCTATCTTGGGCATACATCTGTTTTGCATAACTATACATTCTTTCTTCCTGTATCTTTCTTATAAAAATGAATATTTTGCCTTGTCTTGCTTGTTGCAGTTGTAGAATCCGGTATCAACAAATTAAGATTTTTTTGAATAACCCCCTAAAATCAAAGTTGGCTAAAAGCTTTATGCATTCAAGCTCATAAAATACTTCAGTGTTCGATTTATTTTAGGCATGTACGATGTCACATTCTAGATGATGTATCGTGTTGGTTGCGAAAGGTCTAAATGCTAATATATTCATATTCAAATTATTCTCTTTTTAATTAAGTACCAGAGATTACAAAACAAAGTGGTTCACATATTGTTAATAAAATTAACCTTTGCATATATTTAATAGTACCGTTTAAGAGTTTATGGCGGCTACCGGCATAAAGTGCCAGAGCTGCCTCGCCTTGCCCTTTCCGGCCCTGAACGTGACAAGCTGGTTCCGGGTGCCATTTGGACCCAAGCCCCATTTTATTTGCTTTATTGTTTTATAGTTTAATTTGCAATAATAAAACACACAACGGTAACTTTCACCTACACTGTGTTTTTTTGTTATTTTTTTGGTTTAAATTTCTTCTGCTCACATCTTCCTAACAGTGGACAAATAATTATAAGAAAAAGAGAAGAAAAACTTTTTTGGGGTAAAATCATATGGATTGTGCGAATACGAAATTAGCATTGGTCCATCCATAAGGTGGGTTTCTAATGCACATACATTACTTTTTGAAGTCTTAACACTATTATAAAGCTTTAGTTATTGTTCTTTATTGATCATTATTATCATTTATTAACGTATATGGCGCCATCATATTCCGCAGTAATGTCTAATAAAGATATGCGCAGCTAAAAACCTCCATAAATATTTAACCTTCCACTGAATACACCTAATCTCCCTATTCCAGCCGGAATTTTAGAATGCTGGTAGCAATCTCTCGCTAAAGTTTCAAAAACTGGGACATTATATCTCCCAGAAGTATGAAAAGGCAACACGATATCTAAACATGCAGCGGCTTTCCATTTAGGAAAAAGGTAATTGTTTTGTTATCTATTTTAAAAGCGAGGGATGTTTTCGAAAGTCGGATATTTTCCAAGCGGATTAAACGGCCCGGAACAAAGAACGCTGTGTTTAAAAACTGCTGTTACGCTTCCTGTGTTACTGCCACATACCCAGTAGGGGAGGCTTCTGATAATGGAAATCATATCTAGAAAATGCTGAGTTCGAAACTTTATTTTAGAAGGAAACTTTGAAACCAAGTTTAAAAAAAAAAAATCCTGGCATCTTATCTAATATCCGCTACAATTCAGTCCGTTATCCCCCCCCTCCTCGATACAACGAGTATAATGATAACGGTCCCTTTGCAAAATAATTCCTCTATTGTGTTTGTGTCTTCAAATACTAGCCATGGTACCTTAAGGATGTGACAGAATAAACACATTAACCATTTGTGTGCAAGAAGAATCAGTGAGACAAGAATGACCCCAAGAGATTGTAAGCTTGCGAGCCGGGCTCTCTCCACCTAATGTATCGGTTTGTCTTAGTCTGTCAATTCTCGTCTTGTTATACCCCTTGAATATATGTATTGTAAAAGCGCTGTGTAAATTGCTGGCGCTATACAAATAAAAGATAATAATATAATAATAATATAATAAAAGGCATTTGGAAAACAATTTAGACTGAAGAATATTATTATTATTATTTATAAAGCGCCCAACGATATCCTGTTACGTTGTCCTGTGGGGTATATTCAGTTTTGTGTAATTAATTTTATCTGCTATTCAACACTTTTATTGGGTCAGCTCAATGCCAATCTGCTAGAAAGCAAGAGTGCTGCTCCCTTCAACCATATGTTAAATGACTTTATATATAGTAGAAATTTAATAAGTGAAAGCATTAAAGGACTGATGGTAAATAAAAGCAATTACTGCATGAGAAAACGTAATTCTATGTCACACATAGCGCTTTTGGAAAGGTCATTTAGAGCGAGTTAAGAAATCACTATTTTTCTTCCGTTATGAAGAGCAATCCAGCGCCCGTAGCAAACCGTTTGGAAAGTCCGGTGAGATGTAGCACAAGGAGGCTATGGCGAAAATGAATGTTTAGCTAATATCCCTGGAAAAGCTGTAAATGGCTGTGGCTGATTTATATTTATGTTCAAAAACAGAATCTTTTTATGCACCGGGGCAAGTGCTACATTTAAGCAAAATGTGTTAATCTAACACCCAATGTGTTAAACTTGGCATGGGCTTGACAAGTGCACGGCAGAAAATGTCTTGTGAAAGAGGAAAACAGGTAGAGAGAGAGAAGCTTTAGAACCAGCGGAATCATTGTTCTAATGTTCGGATTTGTATCCAGTAATATATTATATATAAATGTCTTTCGAAATGCACATCTCCCTCTGATAGTATCTTTATGCCGATGTTCCTTCTTCAAGAAAGCTAAGCAACATAGATCTGTAGCGGCACGGAAATCTGATTTTTTAATTGCACTCATTCAAACCAGGGCTGGCATAGAACCAAAGGAGTTAACAGATGTATAGTGATGGATGGCGGCAGGTTGTCCAAGACATGACTTTATAGAGGATAAACTCATTTTCAAAAAGATACTTTAAGTTTAGCAGCAAAAATGATTTCGTATTGAAAATGTATTGGTATCTATTCACCATCACTCAGGGCTGTCCCAAGACAAAATGCCACCTGGAGCGAAGTTTAAAATGCTGGCCGCCCCCATTATCTACCCTGCCGCCAACCATTCTCTCCCTCCCTCCCTATTATCTACCCCCGTACTTACCTTTCAGCAGTCCTGCGGCGAGTCTCCCTGCTCGTCTCGTTGCCGGCTTGTAATCTGAGCGCTGGAAATGACGTCATCTTCCGGCGCTCAGCATTACAAGCCGGCTCCGAGACCGAGCTAGAGGGCTCGCAGAGGAGAGAGAGGGGCGCCGAGCGGGTACTGATAACTTGGTGAGCAAAAACCAGTCCCCTTTTCAAGGGGCGGCACTTTTGGTGAGCAAAGTGCCGCCCCTTCAAAAGTGCCGCCTGGAGCAGTTGTCCCTTTCGGCTCCATTGTCGGGCCGGCCCTGCCATCACTGGCTTCAAACCTCAAGAGCCCAAGTGACTTTAGAGGTCACTTTTTGACTGCAGACAAACTTAGGAAGACTTGCCGTAACAGAGTTAAAGGTGATCTGAGCTCTTAATTAAAACTGTAAATGCAACAGTTCTATAAAGGGAGCCGACCATGTTCAGTAAAACAGATGAAAGTAGTGACCTTAACTGCTGTCACCTTTGGACTTTTGTCAGTGATCCTCATTGTGCAAACTGGACCCTCTAAGAAAGTATTTAAGATCAATATGTCACCCGAACATTTAGTAATGCTGCTGCGGATCTACGGTCCATGAAGCATTTTTTTAAATATTTAAAAACATTTAATAATTAGGAAAAAACATTTGAAAAAAGATTGGACAGATGTAACGGTTCTTACCTGCCATCAAATAAGAAGAGCTATGGTTTAATGGCATTTTTCTAATGAGTAAGTCCTAAGTAAATTATTGATGCCTATGAAGTCAAATGAACTGATAAAACAGACCTGTGCTTATTCAACAAGTGTTAGAAACGTAGTTGTGAAAAGTAAAAACAGCCTTCTCCAATATTTTTACTGTTTTTTTAAGACTTTCAGAATCTGATTCTAAAACTGAACTGTTATTATAATTACCAGGTTTACCTAACGGACCTCATGGTCTTAAAATACGGCTTTAAAACACCTATTTGTGTGTTTGAATGTGTAGCTGCCGAGTGACTTTCCTCACAGGCGTACTGAAATAATGAAAAGCTGTGCTAATTTCTATAAGAACCGAGACACATCTGGGGTTTATCAGGCAAATTGATACTGAGTTTTCAAGACCAGAATGACCAGTTATTCTATAACGCATATTGATGTTTATTGTTAAAGTCACAAAAAGAACATACATACATACCATACATACCATACATTACCTGCAATGGTAGCCAGTATCTGCCAGATATAATTTAAAGTTCTTAAACTAACTTACCAAACCCTCGCTAATAATAGACCTTCCTACAACTCTGCTCTTATCGCCAAGTATCTCCCAACTTTAATATGCTAGTTGTAAGCTCGTTTGAGCAAGGCCCTCCTTGCATTTAGTTACTGTTTATTCATTGTATTCATGCCTGACATTTGTTTTATCACCATACTTAGACAATTCTTAAAGCCCTAAGGAGGTGTCTTGTGTAGGTTGTGTGCATGGATGAGGTGCAGATTATGCCTATGGGTCACTTGGGTGCAGTATTTGGAAAGCAGTATGAGCCAGTGCTCCAACTTTTGTAAGAGATTAGATGTCAGCAGGGTCCAATTTGTATGAAGCCTCATCAGGGAGACTGTGGAGGGCAGGGGTTGAGAAGTTCTGCTGATGCTCCTAGGCCAAGGAGAAGCCCTGAAGGTCCCTGACTAAGTGTGGCATTATCTGCCCGGACCTATGTGTTCTGTATGAGGGAGGTTTTCCAGAGCCTGGCTTAGCTGCGCCTGGCACAGTGGTTGAAGGTAGTGGCTGTTTAGGCTGCCCAGTCTGGACCAGCAAAGTTTAGCCAGATATGGCTCCAGTAGGCGCTAGGCTTTATTTTTACGATTTTGTTTTGGGGTCTCCCGTGTTCACCTGAGAATAATAAACACGCAGTTTGCTGAAATCCAGTGTTCCTGTGCTTGGTGGCGATCCTGTTGAATTCCACAATCTCTTTGAATGCGGAGAAACACAAATTTCACAAGTTAAATACATTTCACAGAGCTAAACAAAAGATCATTTGTAAGGCGAACCCTTTGAAATCAAACATGTCTTGATAGGAAAATAATAGGAAAATAACGTTAGAATATGAAAGTATGACGGGAGTTCCACTTTAACACTACAGAATTACATTAAATGACATTACAATAATAACATTAAAACAGGTACAATATATTTTGACATTACAATTGGAGAAGAGGACTCCGTTTTTGTGGGTTACGATTTGAAGGAGAATATGATGGAGGGAGAGGGACCGCTCAGATAAGGCTGGGTAGCATGTAGCGAGGGTGATGTGGAGAAGTAAATTGGGTGGAGATCCCAATGTTGTTTTTTTTAAAAGTATCAATATGAAGAAACCATGTAACTGATGCCTAAATACGCATGATCTTGAATATGTTTTTAATATGACATAGTTTTAAAACTACCTAGCATGTAACCTTGGCTTCACATTACAAAGGGGTTATGGAGACGTGTTTAAATCAACATCTGAGGAAAAGAATGACAACATACATAGATAAAGCTACAGTCACATCACAAACGCCAATCTCAATCCCATCTCCTGTATTTTCATATGGTGAACAGACGATAAAGAAATAATTCTTCATTATAGTCATTCAGGTGAAAAAAACGCAAAGCTGACAACATTGCTTTCCCCGTTGCTAGTGGAGAAAGTCATGGACAAAACAAAAGTATGCCAGATGGGAGTTGGTTCCAAGAAAGCATACTCAAATGATTAGGAAACCCTTTAGAAAGTAAATTGAGGGAAGCTTGTTTGGGTATCAGCATTTAATAGTTAAATAGTTTAATTAATAATAAACAAATTATAAATATAGAATTTGCGAACGTATAAGAGCCATTTGGACCATTTAGTCTGTCCACAAAATGAATCTTAAACGAAGGGTTAAAAAATAGTTTAATTAATAATAAACAAATTATAAATATAGAATTTGCGAACGTATAAGAGCCATTTGGACCATTTAGTCTGTCCACAAAATGAATCTTAAACGAAGGGTTAAAAAAAATCACACACACCGGTCAGACTAATTTTAGGTTACCGGTCCTTCCTACGGCAGCCTTCTAATTATCTCCAGACAAAGCTGATACTCAAAGGGAAGGAAATACCTTTGGTTTGTTTAGGGAGTCCAGCACAAGGCTGATGTAAATAGTTACTCAAAGCTCAATGAAGCACTGAAGATCTGTGCCATATTTTTTTAAATAACAAAGTAAATTAAATTAACACGCATGCCTGGGAACTCTTTGGGTTTGACCCAGAGTCTCTTCCCTGGGGTTACAGGTCACCTTCCTCTTTTACATAGTAAAGTAACCCAAAAAACGGCACAGCTTGTTAAACGTTTATTCTGTAAAAAGACATACCCTCACGTCCGTGCTGTCTGAATGAGTTTGAGAACTCCATCGAAAGGCCCTGGGGGCCTCTATTGATCAGAGCCATCATACTAGAGGACAGGCAGCCATAAATTGTAAAATGTCACCCCAAGTGATGCCGTTTCCTCCATGTGTAATTTCAAGTCAAGCTTTTAACTTTGTGGGCTTCATGCATCATTTGCGATAATAGCAACCAAGCGCACTGGAACGCAAGTCAGACTGAGAAAAATAAACAGAAAGTGATTCTAAGTAATGCAAATATAATTTTCTATAATCTATGACATACTTTTAGGATTTAAACTGTGATGGACATGGGATGATGAGGCGGCCCTGGCACTTTAATGCCGGCTGCCACCAAATGACGTAAGAATGGCCGATGGGGCATTTGTTCATGTGCCAGATGGTCAGGCCGGGCTGATATGCAATTCTAGTACTATTTTCCATAGGCTCCAGAAATCAATAATGGGTCATCACTTGGTCAGCGTGCTTCATCTTGGGGTGGACAAGTATTACTTGGCCCAACTCACAGCCCAGCCTAGTTCCTCCTCTCTCTCTCCATTGACATCCAGTGAAAAATGTATCAAGAATGATATAATCCCAAAAAATGAACTGGCAAAATGCTTAACCTTCAACTTCTTTCCAAGCTGCTTCAAAAAAGACGACATTACAAGGTTCTGCTTAGGATCACCATTCTCCTAGCTTAATTTATTGACTAATGGGGACATAAAGATACCTGTTCAGTTGCCACAAAATGCTACCTTTTTCCAATATTGTCCCTCTAACCCTGTTTAGCGCTTGTCAAACAAACTTAGTCGGGGGCTTGTCTATTAAAACTACTGTGTTTAAGTTATTTTATGTTATTTTTACAATCTACTTTAGATTGTTGATTCAATCCTTTATGGGAATTCACCGGTACTGGATGGAACCTAGGTGGACCCAACATTTCTACAAAAGTGTATTAATCTAAAACGGTAGAATTTCTACAGTCAAACTTTTAGAGATTGTGATTTGTTTAAAAAAAGAAAAAAAGTTTAATCTTCCGAGACTAGAAGCGTGTTTTTTTTATAAAGGATAATAAAAACAAAGATTTTTTTGTATCCCATTTCTCACCTATGCGTCGGAATAGAAAAACAAACTTAAACTACCTTCTGAGAATTCCCCGCTGTTTGATTTATGGTCTAACCTATGACACCCAAGCAATACACTCACAGGTTAGAGAAACATTGCTTGAAATGTGTTGGACTCATTATGTAAACTTCAAGCTACCTATACATTTGGTGTAATACGAGCCAATTAATGCGCTGCCATGTTAATGATGCAAGCCAGCATCTCATGTACTCATCTCACAACATCTTTTAATATTTATTTTATTCTACGCATTCAGTTCAGCTGAACCCTTTCTTAATTGGAAGAAGATAACTTAAATGGACCTGGTACCATCAGAGCTTTTAGATTAAGTGCATTCATTTATTAAAACTTCCAATAGCTTATTGCTTTTTTTGTTAGTTAGTGTGATTATGTTAAATATATTCAGTTTAAAATGTTGCCCCAGGGCCGTTGGAAGCTATTCTTACATTTCAGTGAAGCTGAACGTTATCTAATCTTTTTCCTGTGCTGAAATTCTCTCTTTCCCCAAACCTAACAACAATCATAAACCTAACAACAATCATCAACTTAACAACAATCATCAATTTAACAACAGGGGAAAGATAACTTAATGGGTAGGAAAAATCATTTAGATTCCGGGAATAGGAAGTGGACAATGGCCGCTGCAATAGTACACACATTCAGTGGGTTTCTAACAGACATATGCAGTATAGTTTGATTATCTTAAAAACATTAATTATCATGAGGAACAGCTCCGTGGCTATTGGATGTATAACTCATCAGCTGAAGACCTATTTTATACTTTCATTACATATTTCTAATTTTGGAATATTTTACTTAGCATAATGCACAATGTGTATGTTTTTTTTTTTTTTTTTAAAAATCTGTAACCCATTATTTAACAGAAATCAGTAAGATTAGGATGCACATCCAAAAATGCCAACAATGAAAAGAGCTGACAGGTAGGTTGAAGCATATAGTGACCATTTAGGCTTAGTTGTTTAATACTTGTCTTTGGCGTATTCAGGAGAATTTACAAGCCTCAGATGTACAAATGATCTTAGAAATACAAGAATATTTACTTTTACCTTCCCTGAATAATAAGAAATGCTTTGAAATCACAGCATTGTTTCCTGCCGGGCACAATGTAACTACAAGTAATCGGACACAGTTTCTCTGTAAAACAAAATAAAAGTGCTTTTCAGACATCGCAAACAGTAACAGAAGTCCTAAACAAGTCAGATTTAATTAAAGAGCAAGCGTCCAGATGTCGCCTTTTCTCAAAACGATGTTTTCCGATGTGTGATTTTAACTGCAGCGATCTAATGAAAGGCCAGTAACCATGTCATCAGCAAATTTAAAACATCTGTCTCCCAAATCATTCCATGACTTCCCTGATTTGCAACCAAATTCTCACCCTTCTTCTATACCAGGCTTACCTTCTTGTTTCCTGTATGCGTGTTCATGTCATTGACCTCCTTAGACCAACAATGGCATAGATTTCACTTACAAACCTCTTCTAATAACAGAGAAGCAGTTTATCTTATTGTTCATTGTGTATCCTGGAACAACTGTAGGTTTTAGGATTTGTACAGCATTGGGATGACAATATTGGTGATGGGTAGGGAAGTACAGCGTTTGGGGAATAAGGGAGGGTAAATATAAATAACCATAATTGATCAGACTTATGGAGTTAAGACACATTAACATAAAAAATAGGGCTCCTGCGACTAGAATGAAATTAACAGTTTGTGTTCGGATGGATTATTAAGAGACAAAGGTAAACCATAGTTTATGGAATTCTATAAGAAACGGGTAATCAACCGATTAACACTGAGCATCCCTTAGAAGTATGTTCTATGCCACCCTGTTCTATGTTTGAAGAGGAATCGAAAATGACAATGAATGCCCTAAATCAAGTTGGTGCCCAACATTTTCTTACAAACTATGTACCCTAAAAGCCAGTTATGATTGGCACACACAACCAGGCCTGGACTGGGCATCTAGAAAAATGGGCAAATGCTTGATCGCCAGTCGGCCCCTGCACACAACAGCAAATGACCACCATAAACCTTAGAGGTCCAAGAGAAAAAAATGCATCCATCTCCTTGTGATATTGCGAAATGCTTAATTACTTGTACATTATCGCATTTCACGTTATGAGAAGGAGCGGCATGCATATGTTCTTGCCTTAGGCTATATATTATGGGAAGGAAATTATTTTGACTCTCCTTTTGACAAGTAGAATTCCAAAACAAGTGGTGTCAATTTTCACTTCACATATCTGTGCGCAGAACGATATGGAGGAACAGTTCTCTTGGGCGCTTAGTGAAATGATGACCGGGATTCTTTTCTGGAAAGTTATAGGATTCAATTACCTTTTGTTTTTTTGTTTTGGGAGGGAAGGAAAGAATTGGTGTTCACAAAATGTTATTTAGGATGCAGTTACCAAAACCATCCTGTGCTTAGTTTTAAACTGAGTGAAACGTTTATTCTTCCAGTGGCAAACTGAGACATTGGGCATAAAAATGGCAAATTCGATTAAATGTCACGTTCAATGTTAATTATTTACATGAGAAGAAAATGCATGATTTGTATAAAATTCATGTAGTCATTCTTTTTGACTGCTAAAAAGAGAAAGGGTTATGGTGATCTTATCATCATGACCAAAAACAAAATATATATGAACATTCCACGCGAAGGACACATTGCATAAGGAAGCATTGTCACTGCTAAAAAATGTATTAGTAATCAGATGTTTCATTATTTTATAGAAAAAGAATGCCCCAGGAGAGCTGTATAACAGATGAGCTAAGAAAGTAAGACGCAGTTTCAACTCCACCAAATCAAGGGATCCTCTGCAGTGATGAGTCTCAATAAACTTTGTAATAAAGAACTTACAATTATGCATGTAATGGCTAAATGAAAGGATGGGGAATGCAAGCTTTCAAGATGCTTCAAGGCAGGTTCGTTAAGTTTCTTGATCATGTGTGATTTCTTCATTCTTGACTCCCTTTTATTCTACTGACTTCACGGTGCCTTCTTTCCTCCCTGCCGTGAGAATGTAATATGGACCACACAGGGCAATAGAGTCCATGGCTCAACCTTCCCAAAGTATTATTAAGAATGCTCAATAAACAAGTCGCAGGTAGGGCTGTCTATATAATACTTGTTTTAAAGTAACTCAGAGATAAGCATTAACATTTTTGTTGCTACCCCAGTGTATCAGCGTCTTCTCCTTGGGGTTTGTTCACCAAAGATAGAGTTCACAGAAGAGTTGTGGTTTCCACCTGAGCTTCTGCGGCAGTAAGAGCTTAGATGGCGTTATATAACGTTTAGTTAAGTAAGCAATATTCTCCATTGGTTCAAGGCTAGACTGGCAATGAAAAGGTGGCCCTGACACTTTAAGGCCAGCGGCTGCTTAACCACATAAGTGCTGCTGATGGCTGGATGTGTGGGGCCGCCTGTTATGTTGTTATGCCCACGTAGCATATGGCGGGTGGGTGCGCTTCTGCTGGAGCGGCAGACCGAGTGAATATGGGGAACTATTGGTCAGCGGCCCAATGCACATTTGCCCAGTTTGTTGAACGGTCAATACAGGCATGCAATGGTTTATGCATTATGCAGGGCTTCCTTAACCCCCTTTCAAAAGAAACTTGAGTGCCAAATGCATTATCTGTGTTTACAGATGGGCAAGCAATCCACTTACAGAGGAGGTAAATTGTATAGCATATCTACTTTGTTAACAAGTCATATTAAGGTATATCTCCTCCAATCAGAGAGCAGCATCACACCGAATTCATTCAGATGTTTGCCATGTAAATAAATCAATCCTCCGGAATCCTTGTTTTCTTTATTCCTATTATTCTCAACCTCCACCACATCCTTTATCTTAAGTACATCGAGCTAATAGGATCTCATTACCAATCAATAAGAAATCTATAAACTATCAATCAAGTGTTTATGACCTGTGGTCAAACTGATCATCACATAAATACAGGAACCACACAAGTTTTTTGTACACTCTTAATTAAATTGTGACTGTAAATCCATTTGCAGATCTGAGTTGTCAAATAAGTGACTCTAAACGATATAGTATAAAGCTATATGATGATTATTAAGGCATATACTGAACGTGTCGCCTCTTCTGCGTGTGTCCATGGATAAGAGAAAGCAGAAATGGAACAGAAGTAAGGGAAAGATCCCAACAGAGGTCTGAGGATAGGGGGATGGGTCTATACGGAGTCACATTTCAGTTTGACATCACCAGTTCTCATTCAAACAGGAGACAGTATAAAGGGTATTGGAAAAGCAATTTCACACTGCAGAGGTTGTAACCCTTCAGCGGATCATTGCAAGCCAGGAGCGCCTACAGCCGCACAAACAGGACCTTCTAAGAGGCTTCTCTGCTGCAACTGGAACAGCAACTGCACCCCAGCTACCTCCCTGGAGGTAAGACTCAAAGCACGTCAATCCAAGGAACAAGGACTTAAACCCTTATGGTTCAAGAAGAGCTCTACCCTACTAAAGACACTTTATATACAGGACATAGCCCAATAGCAATTAATTAAGAAAATGCCATCTTTATTATTTTGGGGGGCAGAGGGTCAATTCTTATGTCACAGGCAACATTTCATAGCATAACCAGTATATAATAAAAAACAAGCATAATTAATTAGCTAGACATTTTGACATTGAGGGTTATTGATAATCATTGAGGACTGCTGCGCAGTTGTCATGGAAACTGATGAAATGCCCCTGCTGACACGTTTGACCGTTGTATACAGGACAATGCTTAGACAAAGTGTGAAACTATTACCATAGCAACCAATGGAATGTTTCTGTTGATTGCTCTGCTTTTGGTGCACTTTTCATAAAGAGGAACGTTGAGCAGTTGCCGTGGAAACTGATATAATCCCTGCTGACTGTGCATGTTTAACACTTTTAACCAATGGAATGTTTCTGCTTTTGGTACTCTTTACATATACAGGGTGCAGTGCGTGCAACGTACCGTTATACCGCTGTCGAGTTGTAATTTTGGTATTTCTATACATGATATTGAACTGAAGCGTCTGATTTAGTACATATTCTGACAAAATGAATACTATGTAACTTTCCAATAAATACCCGATACTACTGGGTAGCCCTGATTAACGGCACAGCTGTGATCCGGGAAATGGCTATAAAAGAATGGGACGAAAACATCAGGAAAGCACTGGTGGAGAATAAAACTCTCCCGTGCTGAGTGGACTTGATGTAATCCAGAAAGAGGTGTAAAAGGATACTGTGTTTTAAAGCGAGTTTCTGGTTCGTATAAAATCTGCTCTTTAGCTGCGATCTACAAAGCGTAAAGATTGCATAAGCCGAAAATCACAAAGAATGTGCGTATAAAAGAGGATTTGTCTCCGGGATCTGATAGAATTGTACTGTATTCCTTGGATATAGAAGTAAAATTGCTTCTGCCTAGGCACAAGTGTGGATTTCCTTAACGGCAGCTGCTCGGGGCTTCTGTATGTTTATAAACCTGGAATTTTTAATGAAAACCAGACCTTTTTTTTTTTTTGCTTTTTTTTGTATCCCCCCCCCCCCGAAATAGAGAGAGTAAAAAAACTATTCTTAGATATTGAACTGCGTACCTAGCTGTGATGTGTATTATTCCATTTATTATTTATCTAACCCCAATGAAAAATGTCTGCTATGTAAAGTATTTCCCGGTCCTATAGGGTGAAATGCTAAACCTGATTAAAAAACCCCCAAAAGTCCAGACAGGCCCCTTATGGTTGGAAGATTTTTCCCATTGCCAAATTGCGCTGTTAATGTAATGGCCCCTTAGGATGTCAGTGCGCACGAGCGCAGGTCTTTCTGAGTTTTTCAAGACAAAGTAGACTTTTGCATGAAATAGAGCGGAACCTTAATCTCCCTTTTATTAAAAGAAAATACCAATCCACAATGTGGTTAAACCTTAAAGAGGTTAAAGTACCATAAAGAGGCAATGCTTTTCCCCACTTATGGAGTTAACACACAAATACTACTTAAGGGGTTAAGTAATAATTGTGTGATAACTCCATGCATGGTGATAAAAACTGTTTTACATAAAATAATATACCACACATGGTTGTCACATATATATATATATATACAAACTTCCTGCACTCAGTCCAACTTCTTCAAACTCAAGTCCAGGTGCTGTGTAGCCAACAATACCAATCCATAGACACACACACTCACAGGTCTCTTTCAGTAAATAATAATCAATTTTATTGGTACAAAAATCTGTTTATTGACATTTTGGTCTGCATCCGGAACCTTTGTCAACATCTTGGATTGGTATGTATATATCACTTAAGGTCACAGTCCTTTTTTCATGCTATGACATCACTAATGAATATAATGATGTATTAGGGACCACCCACCTCCCAGTGTTTCTTTGGTGTAACATTATGTAACATTATGACTTACTAATGACTATTATATATATATATATATATATATATAATATATATATATATTTATATGTAACTACATATAGCACCAGACTGTAGTTAGGCAGAGTGAACTGAAATGCACTCTGTACTTTTTTGCTGAGATAATCATAGCCCCCAAAATAACTCTTAAATTTCAACGAAGTAGAAACAAGGGTTTAGAAAAATGTAAAAAATTTAAATTCCAGTTTTGAGGTTGGAAAATTTAACTATTGGGCTAACGTTCATCATTTCAGAGCACCACACAGCCCTGCACTACACGGGTCGTAGACAACATTCCTCTTGACTTCTGGAGGCAACATGAAATGATTGAAGATCCTCTTAAACTAAATAGGAGGATAGGATTACTGCTAAAAGAAAGCCAGAAAGATGATGTTCTTGTGGAAAGAGAACCCTGCTATAAACAAGCGAGACCAACAACAAAAAGAGATGTCACTTTTTCTTTGCAAAGCTCTAATGTTACAGAAAACACCATAGTGGATGATTCATTATTGAGTCAAGAAACGTTCCAGACACAACAAATAATAATAATGACTTGCTGCATCAAACCGGCTTCTTTTCGAGCGCGGTGACAAGACTGCAGCCTAGTAGAGTCACCTCCAACGCCACCGGCAATAAATAATTGTAAGAGGACATGTCATCCGGTGACAGTGCTCGGAGAATTCGACTCTTTGATTAGTTAATGGAGAGCAAATGTCAGTTATATCGGGCAACACAGGAGGAATGCATTTCCAGGAGTACAGAGAGGAGCCAGGGATTCTATACCATTCTAGACGTGGTATATATGGCGTGCATCTAAATCCGCATAGCACAAACTATAAATACAGAAGTATAGGCACTGGCCACATAGGCTGTGGTCTCATTAGTTATTTTATATGGGGGGGCTGTAGTACCCCTGATGCAGAGGCAAAATAAATGGCTATAGCAAAGTAACATAGTTTCGAACTTGGGTGTTTAAAAAGGTGCCTTTTTAAAAAATATATTATTATTATTTATTGTTTTATATAGCACCCATCAAATTCCATAGCGCTGTACAATATATATATATATATGTGTAGGACATATACTTATGAGCAAGATAGGCAGCCATTGTCACAATCTGTCAAATTTAAGAACAGGTGGAGCACAAAAGGTCTATGGTTTATATAAATATAAAGTAATTACAGTGTTTGTGCTTTATGGCAACTCACAGATGGCAGGGAGCCATTGCTTGTAAAAGTATTACTGTTGGCACATATAATTTCCAAGTTTTTTTATCCAGTGCTCCTATGGGTCCATCTGACAGTCAAGTTTCTAAAAAAAGAGAACTGAAAATGATAGTTAATTCTGAATTTGCTTTGTTGTCAACATTATAGGCGTGCGACTCAAAGCATTTTCATCGAGCCATATGACTTCCTCTCTCCTTTCATATATAGTAGGTTTGTCTTCAAATAAGATGTCTTTTATTATCACAGATTAACTGGTAAACAGAGAATGTCTACAGTAGAATTAAATGGAATGTCCTTGGGAGGAAATCAAAGAATTATTTCTGTTTTTCAGAGCCATGGAGCCAGACACGTGAAGCATTGAGAACACAAAATGCAAAAATTAAAGTTACAGACCAGCAAGTGATGGAGATTCGATCCACGGTCAAGGACAACTCATGAAAATGTTTAGTAGGGCCACGTGGTCGTGTCCTGAACGGCTCTTCTTGCTCTATGTCTGCCTTTTGCAGATATTGCAAGGTTTGGCGTTACCAAGTGCCCCTGACTATCTGCAACGGGGCTGGCAAAGACTGTTAGAAGAGGGAGAGAACTGCAAAGACTGTAATCCCGATGAGTGTCCCCTTCCCCGAGGATGCCTTGCCGGAGTGGTACGTGATACTTGTGACTGCTGCTTGGAATGCGCAAATTTGGAAGGGCAAATTTGTGACTTGGACAACACCAATAATTTCTATGGAAAATGCGGGGACAACTTGGAATGCCAGCTGGACATGGGGGACCTTAGGCATGGAGAAGTCCCCGAGCCACAGTGTGTATGCTTATCTAACACAGCTGTGTGTGGATCTGATGGGAAAACCTATTCCCAGGTGTGTAAATTTCAAGAAGCTGCTAACGCACGACCGGACACAAACCTTACAGTGCTCCATGAGGGACCCTGTGAATCAGGTACAGTAAATATTTACAGTGACGTTATTTCTGTGCTTTAGTTCTTCGCTGAATCAACAAGATGCACACAAGAGCAGCAAACAAGAGTGGGTTCACGTGTCAACTCAGATCTTGATAGATTTTCTCAATTTGTTCAGAAATACTTAACCCTGGGCTATCCAGGTCATGTAGGTCAACTGTAAAGTGTCAAGGGAGATTCAGCCAGATCGCAATAGACCATCACACCCTGGTTAAAGAACAAGCGGAATGCTTATCTTTATCTTTCCTTAGTCCATACAGTATATCTTGCTGTAGCTTATTATGGTCAGGTCAATGATTTTAATTAGACATTGGCGCCATAGGAACGTTCTAGTTCGTTTTTGTGTTCGTCTTCAGGGAAAAAAAAAATCCTCATATTCGACTAAATTCATTGGTCTCCGTCTCCGAATTCTTCCAAGATTTTCGTTTTCAAAAATCCCATTCGTCCGTCCGGGTTGCCATGGAAACAAGAAATAAACATGTAGAAGAAGTTGAATTAGAATGGCGAGATTCTCCTCCTCTTAGTGTAGTTAAGATGGCGGCCACTGTGACAACCGAAGATTTTCATATTGCGCACATTCGTTCATTTAGCAGCAACTTTCCAGCTTTCCAGTTCGGGTGCAAAGAACTGAATTTGGAGCAGAAAGCAACAATATGTAGTTGGCTTCTTTGGTGACTACTCCTTACATTTTAATGAGAAAGTGTCAGTTTTATTAAAATCTTACATAACTTAGGTTTGAATTCAGAGGTTTTGGGTATAGGATGAAAACACGGTTTCGTTTTTCCACTGCCTTTTTTTTAATAATTGCTTGCAGATGTAGAACTGGGAATATTTGGCATTTCTAGTAAGTTGGCTTTTCCAAAGTCAGATCGTATCTGCTGTCAAAAGCCAGTTATCTGCCTGTGACCTGTACGTCCAAACAAACAAATCACCCAGAAACATCCATTCTCTTCTACTCAGCCTTGTCAGAATTTTGGCACGGTTCAGCGAGCAACGTGTTCACTTCTCTGTGTGATTTTTATTTTTATTGAAAAATATTGTTTTAAATCATTCTTGTACTTTACTTGCTTGTAGAAGGACAGTTTAGTATCCAAAAAGGCCTCCCGAACAAAGAATCTATATTAGTTCACTTTATAATATACATTCTTTAATCTATTAAAAAAAAACCTTCTTTAGGAGAAGCTGCAGATCCAGTGCAAGATCCTCTCCACGATTCCACTTTTGCTTAAAGCAGCCAATCGGTGGCATTTGCAAGGGGAAAAAATCGTTATTTATGTATCGTATTTATGAAGGTGCATATGAAGACTGAAGGGTCTCTTTTTAGAATGTCAAGTAAAACACCGCATGCTATACATTTGCACTACATTAACACCGGAGTCCATTGACTTATATCTATGGCTTTCAATGAGCGTAATGGTTTGGGAAACAGCACTGACTTGTTAGGCACTGGGAATAAATTAGCATCTGTGGCCACACTGGGGTTCAATGCAATCAGCACCTAATTTACTATAATTTGGAAGCAGATCCAGCATATATATAAGAAAAAATATTACCTGTTCCATTACTATAAATAAACGTAGTGTTAAAAGGTTAGTATGTATCTGATTTAAGCAATGTGTATTTCATTCATGGGTATTCACGTGTACCGTTTCCAAACGGTGATTTTCATACACCACATAACCCAACACTATCATCTGTATTTATAAAGAGAGATTCTGGAGCAATCAGGAGAAAGGTCTCATTGGTTTCCACTTAGACATACATACCAACATGAATATTAAATGGCACGATAAAGGGGGAGAGTATATTTAAAAGAAGGAAAAACTACCCCAACAAGAGGACATAGTCTTAAATTAGAGGGGCAAAAGATTAAAGGTAATTTCAAGAAATATTACTTTACTAAGATGGTTGTAGATGCATGGAATAGCCTTCCAGCAGTGGTGGTAGAGGCTAGTACAGTGGAGCAATTAAGGTATGCATTTGAAATGGCATAAGGCTATCTTTGATATAAGATGAGACCAGGGACTAAGGAAAGTATTCCAAACTTTATAAAATCATTTTCCACTTGTAAATTTTTCTCCAAGGCTGCACGATGTTTTTTTTTCCTCCGGCCATAGGAGACCTGCAGCGACCCGTGTATCCCATGCTGCTTTCTGCTCCCACTTAATCTGGTTCAGCCTAACCCCAAATGACTTGGAATCATTGTAATGCGTAACAGGAATGTCAAAGTTTAGCCCTTGATGGCCAATATTAACCATGTGAGGATGAGATTCGGAGCTCATGGTGTGCATACTGTAGCGTATTTTCACTGTAATTAAAGACATGTTTGTAATTCCGCTTATTTGCATTATTAAAGGTTGTGTTTCATTTTGGAGAAAAAATCTTTGCATTATTTAGCATGTAAATAAGCCGTAGCGGATATGTTATTTTATGCTTTCCTATAAAGGTTTAAAGGGACACTCCAGCTATCATATGCACTTATTTACTTATGATAGCTGAGTGGTCCCTTTAAGTTTTTGTGGTGTCCCTCAAATATATGAGGGATCCTGCAAAATTCACTGACATGGATTTGCCCATTCCTTAGCCCATCACCAGGCTGAAGACATCTCCATACACATAATTTACCTACCAGTTAGGTCTACCAATGACTTAGAGATCGCCGCAGTAGGGGTCCAACAACCATGTCCAGTGCCCTAAGTGAGTGTGCTGAGAGCGAGTCTTGAAAGGTACACAGCATCCTATGGAGGCTGAGCTGACTTGGCCCTGTCCCCATAGTGTAAATGGTCTGATTGAGGAGATCAAAGATCTCCTTTGTAACCAGCCCACTCAGCAGCACCATACTGGAGGACCCAATTGCCCGAGATCTAGGTCTAAACTAGATTAGGTGTCTGGTTCCCAACACAAATTAAGAATAATACAAAATTTTAATTTTATAAATTTGGGGAAACCTTTGAGAATTCAACAGTGTTGAGATGTGGCCCTTGTTTGAGTGTTAAATTTAGCGGAGTAGGTGGCACAGCATCTTTAATCTTTAAAGGGCAATTGACTATTTCTAACATAGTTTGAGGAACTTTTAATTAGGTGGCATTCTACAAGTTCAGATCTGGTGATTGTGTCTGCTTCTAGGACCAGATTTAATTGACATATAATCTTCATAATTAAGGATAAATCTTAAAGTGCAAGGGTTTGCTAATTAACATATTTTGAATGATCGTGCTATCACATTCAAAGAAGCAAAATGTATACTGTATAATATTTGTTATAATATACATAATGTGAATAGGACATACATAATGTGGGTTCCTTATTGTCTCTAAATCGCAAGTAATAAACTACTATAGATTTTGGCAAAGCCTCAATACCGCTGCTCTTGTTCTGCCCTCTTAAAAAAATCAGTATGACCCTGAAACTTCCTTCGATTTTTCCACCAAGAGAAAACATTGATATTACAAATTCAGAAAGGTGATAACCAAGACTACATGAGTGGGTTAATAAGAAAGCAAGGGTTAAAAAAGGAAAAATTAGAAAGAAAAGCACTGGAGTGGAAAAAAGTGGGAAGGAAAGAAGAAGAGGGGATCCGACAATTGAACATTCATAGTATTCCATTAACTAAGATAATATATCCTTTCCTCCCCATCCTTTTTACTGTCTCTTTTGAAATAGAAGGTACTTAGAGTGATGTCTTCAGTCCCTAAATAAAAGAATGCATAATTCCACATATGGTCTTCATTTTTAAATGTTTTCAGAGAACATTAGTTGACCAGATGCTAAGCACTGATGGACACAATCCGTATCCGAACAATAACGTCTTATGTGGTGTGTATTATTGGTCTGTTTGGAAAGTGTTTTGGGAGTTAATGCTAGATTATCTCTCAACCCATTACCATTTTAATGGCTACTTTTATAGCCGTAAGATATGGCATGGGATATTGTATCTCTCTTCTTACCAAGAACAAACAATCTGGATCTCTCTCTTCTCCTGTCGGTTTTATTAGCAAACACATATTCAATCATACAGTTTATTAAGAACAAGGAGACCACCATGAAGGTCCTGGTGGTCCATTAGTGGCCTCTGGTAAATCAAATATAAACCTCTACAACATATTAACTGCTAAAAAGAGTTTTGTTTGTGTAAAATAATTCAAAAGGAGATCAAAAGTTGGATTGAACTCACGAGTTTAAGAAAACGTATATAGAAGCCTGTACAGGTCGTTTTGATTTATCGAGGGAGGAATGGAGTTCAAAGGGTTAAAGAGTTCTGTAATGTACTACACTTACCATGAAAAGATTCAACTAAAGTAATGAGTACATTCTACATTCTAAACACCTATTTCTTTTATAAATAAAAAGTAGCATTTCGAAAAAATAATTGTAATTTTCACCTTGATTCAGGAAATAAAAGAATGAAGAAAGATATACTTTACCCAGCAAACTTTGTTCTTCCATTGCAGCCCCAGAGATCCTCTCGGCACCCTATGACATTTGGAATATTACCGGAAACGATGCCATCTTTGGTTGTGAAGTCTTTGCCTATCCCATGGCATCTATTGAATGGAGAAAGGAGGGCACCGAAATGCTCCTTCCAGGAGATGACCCACACATTTCAGTCCAGGTATACAGACATGCTATGGTACTAACGCTGTTTTCTGGATTAAGTACATAAATATTGTCCTATATAATCTGGACCTGGCAGTTTTTTTCCCAAACCCTAGGGTTTACAGCTCTATACACTAAAACACACCAATGCAATGATGCTTGCACATTAAATGGCATTCCAAGCAGGAGGGTAGAATAGTTCCAGATCTTCTACCTGCCTCATCGTGGTTGAAGAGGAAGTAAAAAAGTGTCTCCTCTGTTTATATACCTGCTTGTTCAAAAGTTGTAAACATGACCAATGAATGAGAGGGACACAAAGCATTTCTGCATAGGCTGGCAGTCATATCCCCTTCCCCATTGGTCCAGGGGGGGCCCATTATGTAAAAATTGTGTCCATGAAATATGTCCACGAAAAAAATCACCGGTATGGCAACCCTACTCAATGCCACATCTTCTTTCCACTTTCACCCAAACGTGTCTCCATTAACAGTACAAATGGACCAACTTTGAGTATTATCCTTTATATATGGCGCCAACAATTTGGTGCCATATATAATACATACTTACTTCCATACCTTCAAAAGGTTATGAGTGAAAACAACTTTTTTGTTTGTTTTTTGGGAGTCTCTCAATGCATTCTCAGTATTTTAAACAGAAAATTTTGATCGTGAGACTAAAGACTAAAAAAACCCTGCAGCTTAAAAAAGACCTTTGAAAATAATTATTGTTTCTTTTTATAGAAAACAAAAAACAGCCTTTTTCTTCAAACTGTAACTAGTTAAATTTTGTTTTCCTGACACCAACACAGAAGGAGCAAGTTTATTCCACAGGCTGGAAACAGAAAATAGTAATTAAGACAGGAAATGTGGTCACTGTAGTTTAAACAACCAAAATAATAATAGTTACATTTAAATAAAATATAACTTTGTAGATCTCAGATATTTTTCTCTGTAGTATCTTTAGCTTTGGATTTTTGTTTCTGCAATCCTAGAGTTCTCTTTGTTCTTCTTTAACTAAAAGGATAACCCATTTTGTTTTCACATATGGTCATTTTTCTGTAAGAACCACAGTTTCTAAGAATAATTTAACGAGCCATGAAATGTGTCACTGTGCTTCCTTTAGGAGATATTTAACACTGGCCATTATTATTATTATTAAAGCGCCATCATATTACATAGCGCTGTACAATGGGTATATATATATATATATATTATATGTATATGTTATTACAGGACAAAACTATAATTATCTCTTTATATATATATATTTATATATTACTGTGCAAAAGATTTAGGCAAGAAAAACATGCTGTAAAGTAATAATACTTTCAAAGATACACATGTTAATAGTTTCATTTTTATCATTTATCAAAGTGAGTGAACATTAGAAAAGTCTTAATCGAGCCAATATTTGGTGTGACTACCCTTTTCTATTAAAGAAGCCAATTAAAAGCTTTTCTACCCCATAACAAACGGTCTGCTTACTACCATCTCAAGCTCTTGCAGGATAGAAAAGCTTTTCTGCATCATAATAAACAGCTTAATAAGGAAAAAATAATAATAATAATAATAATAATTACCTGCCAACACCTCCCCAAAAAGTTTTAATCTGTCTTAATGTGTCTGGGCGCGTTCCTAACACTGGGGCAAATATAAATGTACCCCTTGTGCATTCACCCCTGCTTGTTTTGGTCTAGATCTCAATGGGACTGCCTATATGCCTACGAAAAGAGGGACAATGCCCAGAAAATGGCCAGAAAACTGCTAGCGTCTGGACTTTAAGACTTCTTTGGGTTTAATGCAAAGACGCCATGGCTGCTCCTGATGGTGCGCCCATGTTTCCCGATTATTCATATGCGTTTTGTGAATGAGAGCTTTTTTACGCATACAAGTAGCTTATAGATGGGTCACTATAATTATTGCACCATGCGCACTGACCTTACTTCCCTGAAGGTATGGCTGCCTGCCAGGGGCATTCCATACGATTACTGCAAAGCTAATGACATCTGCTTACCCAATTATTACAAAATCCCTTCCCTTACTGTAAAATATTGATGTATGAAGCTCTGTTCCTATCTTTGCATTCATCAGGTTAAATACCACCCCATATCCTTTCTTGACCCTACGATAATAAACCCTGTGTTCCCTGAGCTAATTTCCCATTTTGTATGTTTTCAGATGAATTAGAAGTTAAACACTGCTTCCATTCACCGTTACCCTTCGTTTTAGAGTATTTCTAAAAATGTGTCAAATAGCGGAAATGTATTGAATTTTTATACTGAACATTAAAAATCCGAGAAAGCCTCGGAGCAAAGAAACCATGTAATAACAGCCTATTTTACTGTATTTTACTTTTTTCAACACTCATGGGAAAAAAACCCATGGTCTTCTATACATAATGGAATAAACCATTGTTACCGATACGATATCTCAGTGCTACGTGTCTTATAGGCGAGCAGCGCCTTTGAGCAGAGTCTATGGTGTCCGAAGTCAATGGTGGGAAGTTTAACCCCTTAAGTACAATGGGCGGTTCCTAAACCCATTGAAAACAATGCATTTTGAGCCCGTACATGTACGGGCTTTGTCATTAAGGGGTTAAACCCCTGTAACTGGTCCATTGAGCAGCGGCTCACCACTCAAGAGGACGATTACCCAAGAGGACGATCTGCCCCTCCCCCAGTTTGGGGATGAGAGACTCTTGCCCCCCTTGACCTGTTACCCTAGACCCAAGCCTAGTCAGCCTAGACTAGAATACACATATACATAGGAGACACATAAAGTCAAGCCTAATTCATGTTTCTTTTCATACTTGGAAATTGTTCAGGATACAGGACAAATTGTGATCGATACCACCAGTACACCCTAACGCTACCTTGTCATCATTTTGGCAATAGCTTATAATCCTTTCAGTGAATAGCATGTTAGCGCTCATACATAATTAATTAACCATTACATTTTTATTGCATTAATATTAGCTATAACAGTTCCAAACCGGATATTGGCGTTTCTCTCCTGGTTCTATTGCTTCGTTTGATAGGTGGATAAATAAAAAAAAAAAAAGTAATTAAATACCACTAATGAAAATATATTTGTGTGTTTATCTTAAGTGCACCCAGGCCATAGTCAATAAAACCTCAGACGTGGACTGGCAGATATATTTGGTTCAATGACTTTGCTGTTCGTGGGTTATGTGATTATTGGTGCTTTTCCCAACTAGTAACGCTATAAATAAAAGTTTTGTGTATCCGCTATTAAATGGAGGGTCAAGGAATTCTATTTTAAACACGTTCTTGAATGGTGTCTTTTTTTTGCTTAAGTTGCAAGTGGGAATAAAGTAACTTTTTTTGGCTATAATGAATGCTTTTGAACTTTTTGGCACAAATTACCTTTGTAAGGGTCCCACAGCAGCCAGCGCACAAAACACTCATAAAATAGCAAATCAAAATGATATAAAAATAAATTCAAAGCAAAGTGTTCTCGCATACTTCATTGATTGTAAGCAAGGTTATAGAGATGGACATATATATTATATATATATATATATATATATATAGTGGGAATACAAACAAAGAAAATGAAGTATGACAAATATGACAAAGTGAAAATAGTCTGCTGTATTTGTACAACCGAAACTATAAAGAAAATGGATAAAGCTGTTTTGGTCCAAGAGAAAATGGAGACTTTTTTTTATACCTTTATTGGACCAACGTAGAAAAAGATCTAGATCATTTAATCTCAGAAAGAAACCTCTGCTTTTTTTTCTGTGTTGGCCCAAAAACAGTATCGAACTGTGAAACTCTAATAGGGATTAAACTACTGCCAAGCTTTGTGTAATTAAGTGTTTGACTTTTAAGTGTAATAACATTTGGATAATTCATGTAAAAGTTATGATTAAGGCACATACACTTAGTAGCAGATCTGTTGCCGCTTTATAAATAAAGTATAATAATAATAATAATAATATGAGGAGTAGCGAAAGAGAGAGATCTCAAAGTTAAGAATAAAATATTCTAATAAAGGAAAATGCTATCCAAGAATCTTTTGGAAGGCTGCCTTTGAATAGATGAATAAGCTGAACAGTTCCCTTTTCCCAATTTACTGCAGGTAAATGTGGCTCTTTAGTCTCTGTAACTATGTCACTTCAGGAGTGTCTTCCACTCTAAGATTTAGTAATAATAATGTAACTATTGTCTTATCTTTTAAGAAAATAAATTACGAACCTACTTAGGACCAAAGTGTTATTTTTTTTTAATATGAGACAAGATGCAATTAATTTTTTGACCAACCCAACATGTTTTTGGACAGTGAAAGATTCTTGGGTTATATGGAGGTTCCCTGGAGAGCTGTTTGTGGCTCCAAAAATTATGTCATCTCTGGCATCATTTTTGGAATCATCACAGCTTATGATCTCTCTTAAATACTACACTCGGTTTGAGTGCCACAGTTTTGGCATCATTTTCCGCTGTGCCAGGTACACTAATGATTTAATCATCCTGAATGATAACTGAGATGCTTAGTGAACATGGTCAGCTGCCCATGGGGGAGTCGGACCTGAGGAAAGGGGGACAAATTATCCTTAAGTGGTTGTCAAGCAGTCAAGCATGAGGAGGTAGTGAGGAGGAAGTATGGGGCAAAACCAAAACTTCTCTAAACTGCCAAGTATCTACTTTAGGGTCTAGAGGGCAACATAACCATGGAACCTATGGTAGAACCAAGGGTCTATCATACCCTTACAATTATATTAAAATCTCCAAATAATTCAAACTTTGCAAGGCTAAAAAACTACATTTATATTACTCATGTCATTGCACAATATAAATGATGATATATACTTTATGCATTGTTCTGGTTCAAGTTCAGAGGAGGTCCACAGAAGTACGAGGTGACCGGATGGCTCCAGATCCAATCAGTCCGAGTTACAGATGAAGGAACTTATCGGTGCTTCGCCAAGAACAAAGTTGGAGAAGCAATGGCAGGGGCAACACTCACAGTACTTACCCCAGGTAACATGAAGATATCATTATTGTTAATTTTTATTTAATGCTATGTAGAAGAAACATATGTGACAAGTAGATATGACAAACACTTTGCGTAGGAATGAGTGACATGGAAATAACCAAAATTAGTCATTGTGACTTAAAAGAAACGTGAATATTGGGTAGAAGAACAGCAAAAATTCCAAGTGAAAACTCCTACACCATTCTGTATAGTCTAGTTTATAACAAATTGAAATGTATTTATATGAGAACAGGAGTTTGACCTGGTCGACTCATCATCATCAGCGCTGCAGTTTTAACCGGCACTAACTATATATTATTGAATGAAATGTATGTCACACAAGGTCTCTTATTTTGAACCCCCTCTCCCGGAGAGCTTTCCGTAGACTCATATAACCTTTGATTGAAAGAAACTGTCGATGCGATACATTTAAAATAATTAAAATATTCTGGATCCCTAGCTCCATTCAGTTCACCAGCCAATAAAATCTGTAAGCAGTGATGTGTTTACCTTCAGCGATGCCATAGGCCTAACCCGGGGCAAAACTATGGGCAGCTCGGTACAGCCCACATAGTGTAAATGGGCCGTCGGGAAGATCAGTGATCTCCCTTTTGAGTCATGGTGCTGCAGGGTCCCCACCTGGACCTGCCGCTGCCCCCACCTGGACCTGCCGCTGCCCCCACCTGGACCTGCCGCTGCCCCCACCTGGACCTGCCGCTCTCGACCTAGTCACCCTAGGCCAGGATTTGACCCAAAAATGAATAAATAATTAATTATAATTAATTCTCCAGTCTTTAAATCCATGGACTATTCACTAAAGTGTGAATTTACAAGAGATTTTTTTTGTTTCATTACGAAGGGCCAACACTGGCGGGTTTCTCGAGTGTGAAGTCAGCGACGCGTCAGTGTTCAATGTTGATGCACTTTAACACAACACATTTTCAAACTAATACTAATTTCTGCTGGCACTTTATCTTTTTAATGAAAAAAGTGCACTGAATCAGCCAAGAACACCGAAAGTACGATGTTCCTCCTGTCTTCCAAGACATGTTTTGATTCTGAATCTGGTTTATGTAATAAGCTTTAATCTGTTTTATTGTTATTCATTAGATCAGCTCAACGTGACCGGATTGTCTTTGCCAAATCCACGGCACCAGTTATTTGACGACGGCGCAGACAGCGAAGATTCAGACTATTATTGAAGTTCAATAACATAAAGGACAACATTTAATTGAGTCCAGATCCTTTCCCTAAACAACGCAGCCTTATGTAGAGCGCGTATTTATAAGAAAAAGAAAATGCTTTGGCTGGATTCATACAAAGAGACTTTTAATTTCAGACGAGACTTTTCATCAAGCTTTTGCAAACAGTATTATTATTTTTTATACTAGAGAACTGAAAAATACAAGCGATAAAACAACTAATAATTTACATTTCATTGCGCAATGTAAATACACACACACATATATATATATATATATACATGTATACTGTATATATACCTATATAGTATGTTACTTTATTTTTTTGGAACAGAAGGCAATACGCTATGTACTGTATATGTATATAGTGTGTGTATATATAAATATATATAAAAAATCCATGTTTGTCAAAATAAAAAATCAATGTTTGTTGTTTTTTTTGTTTGGTTTTTTTTAAGAGAAAAGCTTCATCTTAATTAAAAAACAGCTGCTTTTTTCCAAGCGCTGTTATATGGCCGACCAATTACATTTTTGGGGCAATAGACAGGAAAACTGATCTTGCTATCAGTGTGATTCAGGCGTAGAATGACCATCTGGTATACCAGATGGCAAATGCTTCGGGGGGCGCTGGCCAAATGTGCCCATACTTACCTTTTCTGCCGTTCCAACAACGGATTGGGTCCAGGAGATTGCAGGGGCCACATACTACATGCAGGGCTGGTGCAAGGATTTTTGCCATCCTAGGCAAAATAGAAATATTTTGCCGCCCCCCTGGCTCCACCCCACAAGCCCCTCCCCCTGAATGACCGCGGCCGACGGCTCGCGGCTGCTGCCTGCCTGCCTCCCATCAAATGACCGCGAGCTGCTGCCGTGCTTCTAATGAATGACCGCGGCTGGCGGACGCCTACTTTGCCTATAGGTGGTGCAGGCCCTGACTACATGAGTATAAAACCGCGCGTATCCAGCCAGAGGACGCACGTACGTCATTTGGTGGACAGGACTGCTTTGTCATCCACAGATCGGTTATGGAGCGATTGTTTACGAAATACCACAATTTTGGTTAAATTATGCCGCTACTAAGTAGGAAAGGATGATAAGTAAATACTTTGTACAGATTGTGTTCCCATAGAGCTTGGCCTATCTTAACCTTCCAAATAAACGAACAGCTTTCATGGACAGATACCGTCAGGCCGTAACTGGCCATCTGGCACATTGGGCAAGTGCCCAGTGGGCTGCTGGATGGCTCCCCCATACTCAGGAGTGGCAGATCGGGACCTGCAGCATGAGGCCAGCGGGTGGATAAAAAAACAGCGTTCCGTGTACGCCATGAGATGGCCGCTGGGCCGAAGTGCCTCTTCGTGATCACCGGTTCAGCCCTGGATACCGTGAAACAAACGCGCCAGATTGGACTTAGTCTCCGCGACCCAACAATGATGTTAATAATCACCTTATTAAAGGTGTAATTTGACTTTACAGATCATAACCACCTGTAATTGCTGAAATATCCAGACACTGTGTATGAAACCGATTATCAAGCAATGAACGCAGAACGATTTCCAAAGATCTATAAACACTGGCTATTTATACCAGGTTTATGGCAACCAAATCAATCACTTCCAGGCAGCTTCTACCAAAAGCATTTTTTTATTGTGTGCAGAACGATGTAAACAAAGTTTCCTATAAACCCAAAAGAGTCTGCATGGACCAACGCAATAAACACTGTGAATAATCATGTTTATCCTTAAATCCAAAGAAACGATTTCTTAAATGTTGGAGCTGCCTTTAAAGTTCTAAATGACCCCCCCTTGAAAAAAAAAGATTTATGATTGTTTCCAAAAAATTAGTTTTGCATAACGCTTTGTTCTGGAATTAGAAAATGTCTTCTTGAAACAAGAGTCTCTGTTCTCATAGCATACAATTTTCCCCTAAAAAAAAAGTTAATACGCTCCAGATCTGTATTTATGACGTGCGTTTCCAAGAATAGTGTCTGTATACTGAAAACTGATGAAAAACGTTAAATTGCGTGATCCTTTTTGCCGTATATTTGGAAAAACATCCAATCCCACTCTGCTAAAAGGCAAAAGGATTCT
>VKOC01000007.1:5367780-5382792 GCA_009364415.1 Spea multiplicata
GAGCTTCCCTCCCACCCTCCCCTGTTTTTTCTGTATTTGTTGTGATCTTTGTTCCTGTGCTGGTGTCGGTTTTTTTTCTTTTCTTTTAGTCACAGCGGGAAGTCATGGCCAGCACCTTTGCTTGGATATCCGGTGTATAAAGAAGACTTGGGGAGACGAGTTCTGCGGAGGCTGATGGTACCCAGAACGAGAGCTCTTGGTAATGTTTGGGGTATCTGCCTGTCGGTAACACGACAGCTGGCAGGATGGTTATGTTTATGGTTACAATGTGCTGGTTCATGATGTTTAATAAAGCTGTGGCCAATGCCCTTACCCACAAACTGTGTCGTCTTCTCTTTGGGTGGGGATGTGGGCTTTGGTCATGCTTGGTTTGGTGGCTTGGGTCTAAGCAGTCAAGTGCTATGTTTCTACGTCAGTGCGAGTGTGTGAATGAGTTTGTTTCGCGGAGGGGCACATGACTTCATATGCTTCTCATAGGTGCCATGTTTATGAGATTTTCAAGGGCTTATCCATGTGATTAGGCAGTCACAAAGCAGTTTGTGAGCCAACTAGTAATGTGCTATGAGATTACAGCAAAGCTGCCCTACCCCACATACACTTTATGACCAAAACTATGTGGGCAACCGACCATCGCACCTATATGAGCTTGTTATGTACCCCATGGCAGAAATCATGGACATAATAAGTAGGCCCCCCACTTGCAGCTATAACAGTCTCCAATTTGCTTTGAAGGCTTTCCACAAGATTCTGGGGAGTCTCTGGCCATTCATCCAGTAGTGCGTTTGTGAGATGAGGCACTGATGTTGGACGAGACGCCCGGCTCGCAATCTCCATTCCAGTTAATCCCAAAGGTTTTTAATGGGGTTGAGGTCAGGGCTCTGTGCGGCTGGTCAAGTTCTTCCACACCAAACTCATCCAACCATGTCTTTATGGACCTTGCTTTGTGTGCCGGGGTGCAGTCATGCTGGAATAGAAAAGGGCCTTCCCCAAACTGTTCCCACAAAGTTGAAAGTTGTCCAAAATGTCTTTGCATGCTGTAGCATTAATTTAACCTTCACTGGAACGAGAAGGGCCCCGGACCATTATCCCTTCTCCATCAAACTTACAGTAGGCTCTATGCATTGCGGTAGGTAGTGTTCTCCTGGCATCCGCCAAACCCAGATTCATCCGCTTTACACCACTCCAGCCGACGCTTGGCATTGGGCATAGAGATCTTCGGCTTGTGTGCAGCTGCTTGGCCACGGAAATCTGTTTCATAAAGCTCCTGACACACAGTGCTTGTGCTGATGTTACTCCCATGGTTTGGAACCCCGTAGTGAGCGACGCTACAGAGGACAGGCCATTTTGATGCGTTATCTGCTCCAACACTGAGCAGTCCCTCCCTGCGAGTGTGCAGGTCCACCGCTTCGTGCCGTCACTCCCAGAAGCTTTAACTTCACAATAGTAACAGTGGACCGAGGCAGACCTAGCAGGGCAGTGATTTCATGAACCGACTTATGGCAAAGATGGCATGACACTGCCATGTTTACAATCACTGAGCTCTTCCATACGATCCATTCTACGGAAATGGCATGTGCTTGATTTTATACACCGGTTAACAATGGGTGCAGCTGAGACACCTAAATTCAATAATTAGGAGGGGTGTCCACATGTTTTCGGTCATATACTGTAGGTGTGCGTATATACACAATTTTCTGCACTGCTTATAAGTAATACTAATCCCCATCGTTCTACTTACAGCATCTATTCCAGACAATTGCATACCCATGTTGATCACAATGACAGATAAAATTTGCCAGAAAAGCGTGTGGTCCATTAAGAGCTGGCAAACCGAAACGGTTTTCAACGAAGAAAGGGATTGCTGCTCTTCTTGCATCTCCTCAATGACATCTTCAACATTAGCCTTTCCAAGGAAACACCTTAAAGCTGAAGAAAAAGAGAGTCCGCATCAATACATTACATCTAGGACTGTCCAACCAACAGCCCACCATATGATTTGGGACAAGGCAAAAAAAACCCCCCAAAAAACTAGTGCCCCTAACAAAAACACCTTACCTTGTTCCAGCTTAGCAGAATGTTACAAATGGAAGTATTCTAAATGGAAACATTGTGTTTGTTATATAATTCTTTGCCATTCTCCGGCAACAAAAATATTACTGTAGACATTTTTGTTTTTTTAAAATGAGTCACTTTGCAAAAAATAAAAAAGAACAAAAAGAAAAAGAAAACATGCTGAATTTACAGAGATTGTCTCCCAAACTGCCAGGCAAAAGCAGGTTATTTTTACCACTTTAGAATAAATATCTTTTCTGTGTATTTCTGTTATGAGCGACGCAGTGTTCATTCATGCAATCTTTTGCACATGACTTAGCGTGTGCCGATGCTTGGTTTTATTATGAGGACAATATGATATTTTACTTTCATGAACAGTAATGGATTGTGTCCAGCAACTCAACAAGTTAACTCGATTATAAGTCCGGTTCAGCATGTGGCTTTCCCTTAGTCCCAACTTCAATCCAAAATCGTTAGATTACTGTTTTTTCTCTCATTTCTCTCTTGATTTTTAAATAATCAACATATTTTATTACCCACAGTTATAGTCAGAAATAGGGGCGCATAAACATGTGGAGAAAAAATAATGCTTCTATTACCCACAGTTATTAAATGTTTTACAGTATTTTAGAACTGAATGTAAGCGACTGTTTGTGAATCTGGTATAAAAGGTGCATTTTTTCCATAGTAATACATATATTAAAAATATATATATTTTTTTAATATTGGCTTAAAAGTTGCGTGGCTGCGTCAACCTACGCACTGAAAAAAAATACTTTTACGGAAAGCGTCTGATCTAATAATTGATGGATAAATACGAGAGGCTCTAATCAATCCCCTCTTGGTTTTCTTGTTCGGTTCAGTGTGTTGATTATGAGTCTTTATTACGGTCAATAGTGTTGTCTCAATAGCAAATGATCATTGCTTTGAGTGTGTGAAGTAATCCTGCAAGGAGACAGAATGACGGGATAGAATAAAGAGGATCGCACGTATCTTTCCATCCCCGGGGGAAGCAATCAAAGTGAAGGACAAGAACGCTAAGGAAACCACCCATTTGTCTTTCAAAGTGCTTCTAGACTACTAAAGGGTACCCAAGCAAGACTGCAAAAATCCAAAGATGTCCTGTCAAGTGGACAAGACAGCAAAACCTCGGGTTGTAATGCAAACACGCAATTAGTACCAAACAGGCAATTTGTCACGAGCAACATTGATGAAATTCTGCTAAACCTGGCAGCAGGGGAAATAAAAAGGACAACATGCAGAAGTTTGAGGGGACAAACCAAAAGAGCAATTTATAAACGCGAGAACAGACGGGGGGGGGGCGGAAAATAAAGATGTACAGTATCTAGGAGACTTTCTGATGTGAAAAGTTCTAGAATCTCCTGAGAAGCGTTCTGAGACGGTTTGTAAGTTCTCAGAGATCTATTCGCTAAACAGTGCATACGAGTCCAACGCACGCATTCACTTTTGCCAAATCGCACAAAGTAACACTCGACTCGCATTCACTCGACGGCAGGAAAACGGCAGATTCGATAAGCAGGGTTTCAAGTTGAGATGACATTTTACCAAGTCCCTGTCCAACCAAACGATAAACAAAACCCCCACCTCCTCTGCTTTTGTCTTAAAATTATGGAATAAGCACCTTGGAGGTATAGAGCGGAGAGCCAAGACACGGTTCCGTGTCATGGTTCTACCTGATGCTGTAATTGATTGGCTTTCACATGGAAAATCCCCCAGCGACCTCACATTAATCCATCCATGCCCATTTCTTTACTCACCATCGATTGTAGCATGAACGTTGTTTTTATCTATAAGAAGGTATCGAGGGCTTTCTGGAAACCACGGCAGGAGTAGGACCTGTACAAGGGTAGGTACCACCACCAAGGCAAGAAACAGGGGCCAGCTTTCATCCTGTAAGAACGTTTCACTGAAATGAGTATTTACCTACTAATCAAGATCATCCAAGGTTTATTTACACACATATCACGGAAGAGACGTGTCCGTAGGTCCATGCCACCTTCTTAGATAACTAGAAAGATTGCACATGTAACTATGTAATATGGCAATTGTATATTGACGTGTACTGACCTCACCCAACAGCTCAGGAAGACCCAGAACCTGCGCAGAAAAGACCCCAAGGCAAATGAAAATACTTGGCATCAGACCCAAGAAGCCACGTAAGTTCTTTGGGGATATTTCTCCCAAATACATGGGAACAACGCTGAGTGCGATTCCTGTTAAGAAATCAGATGAAAGTCTTACCAGATCAGCTATTACGCCTTTTTTTTAACAAGTCCAACCTGCCTGGCGAGCATTGATGGCCTGAAAGTTTTCCTCTGCAATTTAAGGTCCCATCCAAATCGTTAGACATAAGTACATAGAAATACGCTTTCCCATTAGCACTTAAAGCTTACGTAGGATTTATAAACATTATGAAGAACAGATATCGCTGTATGAAGAACAGATATCGCTATCAGACAGGGATGCGTTTGCATCCCCGTCTGATAGCGACCTCCTATCCTTCTATTTTAAGCAGAGTCCAGTGTCTCGGGGAGCATCTCTCTGGGTTCCATCTGCAGAATAGATTGTTTTCCAGTGAAGATGGAACAGAGGGCATTCTATCTACTCTGAGTAGGGTCTTCATTTTAATTGCCGATGTATGCGTTACTCAATACAGATGGGGTTGAAGGCTTATGATGGAGCGCACGTTAGTCTACTCAAAGTTACAAAAAAAAAACCAACCCATTTTTTTCCATAGGCTTTACTGTTGCACATAAGTATATAAGAACTCTCACCTGAGTGTATGCCGGTGACAAACCTTCCAACGATGACCATTTCTGGAGATTTTAAGAGGCGACTGAATCCCATTAGCCCACCGGCGATAAAAACCAAGGGAGACGTTCTTATTATAGTACCTTTCCTACAAGAACAGAGTAAACAAGTCTTGCTGAATGTCTCGAGGAAGTCAATTTTTATAAAAGGTCCAAAGCATGAGTAGTCAAGGAGGTTTATTAAAGTAGGAGGCGGTAGGAGACTTGCATTTTCAGCCCCTTGGCTTCGTTGTGCATTAAGGGCCTTATCCTGGAAGGACTGAGCTGAGCCTGTATAATACTCTTGAAAAAGCATTTTGGGGTCAGCCTAAACGTCCTACCTGGGAACTTCCAACAGTAGGCTATCCAGAGGTCTCCCTCTTGAGGGGGTGGCTTGTCAAATGGGTGTGGCTAGCCACAGATGGCATTGAATGGATTGGAAATGGGCGTGGCTAAATGTCACCCCCCTGTCCCAGAGAAAGTGGAGCGTGACCTGGAGACCCCTGGAAGCTGGGCTTCAGCTGGAGACTCTGGGCTAAACCTGGGGTGTTCCCAGGTACGCTGACGATAACGTCAGGACACTTCTTTCCGGGACATAATACACATCAAAAGGTAAAAAAAAAAAAAAAAAAAAAGCAATTCAGAAATTCCCGAGGCTGCGAAAACGCTGGGGGGAGGAAGTATTTTCATGGACAATTTAATTATGTTAAACTAAGTAAGCTGATTGGTAGCAGGGAAATATCATTGATCTTTAAGGAGCTACAGAATATCGTTAGTTTCTGCATCGTACAGATTGATTAATCTTGAGGGGAATTTAATTGGAACATCTAAGAAAGACATTCATGTGGATACCAATATGCACAAAGCTTTTAAAAATGGCGGCTGCTTCAAAACTGTGCCGGAAACTTCTTTTATATGTTTTTCTAATACGTATGCTTCCTTATGTTGAACATTTAATTTTTAAAAACTGAGTTTTAACAATTTGTGGCTGCATAACATAGTTAAGTCCAGAGTCCCAGAAATTCTCAGTCATTGAATTATACATTATGCAGGGCCAGATCAGCCTTACAGGGAAAAGCTTACGGGAATGGCTCTTCATAATGCATAGCGGGGAATAAACCCCAAAAAGACAAAGAATTTAGTGGATACGTTGTCTTTCCTGTGGTGACAATAACAAGTATCGTTGTCAAATATATATATTTAATATTTTAGAATTAGTGGTTCCTAATTCAGTCCGCAAGTCACATCAACTGTTAAGGATTTTAGGAATTATCCACTTGCGTTGCTGTAGGGATATCTAGAAAAACTTAAATATATCTTTCCAGCCAGTATCCTTGGAGACCATTGGCCATTAAAACCATTCCAGTCATATCAGATCCAAACATCCTCACTAGAAGAGGCTCCGAGTATTAGAGATTCCAGATATAGGCCCGATGGATTTAAGCTCAGATCTATATACCAATGTCATCACCAACCCAATAAAACCTGGTCTCTCCATTTACGGTTTCTTTCAATACCAAAATTAATGAATAGTAATACATTCAAAACAAGTGTTGGCTTATTTTGGAATTACATAAATTGTGTAAATTAAGAATTTTCAAAATAACATGTTCCCAACATTCGAGCACAGAGAACTTTGAACCAGATGTAAAACATATTAAGAAGCCAAACATAAGGCTCAACCTTATAAAACAGTATAAACCGATATTATCTACAATTGCAACCTTTTGTCATTAGGAAAAACACATTATGTAAATTAAAAGTCCTGGGTTAATAGCGTGAGAAAGTGGTTAATCTGGGAAGGCTGATGGGAAGCCGCATCGGATGAGGTTTGAAGTAAACTATATTCTGCTCCACTAGTTACAATATGTTACACTCACATACTAATTTATAACACATTACATGTAAAACACGCATGTACATATAGAAGTGGAGCCAAAAATCACAGCGTATATGCGGAGAAACATTATAGTCAATGTTTCTGACTGCACAAAGACAAGCATTCATTCATCGTTTTTGGGGGAAAAACCCAACAACTTTAGAGAAATATATATTTAATAGCGTGAATAAAACGCTTACAATTCTGATTAATAGAATACGGGATACAGGCTAATTTGTCCGAACCTTAGCCTCATATGTTGTGTGCTGAATTATAAACTGGTGGATGTATACATCGGGATGTAGAAAGTAATTATCCATCTGTCGATATGACTTAATACAGTAAAATGATAGAGCGCCCTCTCCCTACGTCCCCAGTTGTCAAACTGGGTCAAGTATCTTCCTATTAGCCCCACAATTATTAACCTACAACTCAATGGGATGTTTTACATATTACAATAAACCTTTATAAAGACTGAGATTCTATGATGTACAGAAACAAAGCCAGATAAGGTTTTCATGGATTTTGTTCTTAAGATAAAAGGATAATAGGATCTAAGCAGAAACAATCTAAGACAGTTACAATGTTAGGATATTATTTCATATTTACATTGAAGGATCACATTCAGGGCTTTTTTCAATAGCCTTTTATCTGCCATATTATCTATAATGCACATTTTTCTTTACCTTCCAAACCTGGAGACCAGAATTCCAACCAGCAGAGATCCCAGCATTCCACCCAAGGCAAAGACCGATACAGTCAATGAATACATCAAGGTCAGTTGGCTTTGGGAAAGTGCATTGCCGTATCGTTGGAACAAGGTGGCATTATAAAATGCTTTAATGTGCTGTAAGAAAGAATGTAAAAAGGTACAATTATCACATTCTTAATAGTATTTTACTAGAATACATAACTCATAATGAAAATAAGCTTGCTTTAAAAATTGGTTGCACTTGATAATTTTATCCAGAGACAGTAACAGGAGAGCAGCTTTTTGTGCCTTTAATGTTATGCCACTTCATTTATATCGGTGACCAGATGTAGCTTCAGGATTCCTAGTTTTATAAGTAAAAGGCTAGATGATGGGAGCTGAGGTTCTGCATGAATGGAAGATCAAACTCTGTTATAGACCAAGTTCATCCACACATTAAAGAACAATTGACAGACAATGGCCATATATTGTCATGGTTCTGAATATATAGGAGCCACTGATACAAGGCTGAGGCAGCTTGTATTAAGGAGAAGGCTTGCCTAAGGACTTAGGTGTCAGGTCCAGCAGTAGGACGGGACGCTCGCATTACTTGATGCCACTAGTGTATCGACAAAGGTAGAGGTACAGGAGTGGGGGGAGGGGGAATCAAAAACATGGTGGATGTAAGAATGGGCATTGGGAATGAGGGACACTCAAATGGAAATGTGTGAGAGGAAGTAGACACCGGGCACATGTGAAGTAGCAATGAGAGGGCACGTTGACTGGGTATGAGACTAGTAACCCAAAGTAATTGTTTAGGAGATCTTGTATTATACCTGTTGTGTAGACTCTTTGTCTGGGTGCCATTAAAGGCCGTTCCTGATAGTTCACCATGAAAAGTATTCTCTCCATGTATGATGGGAAATAAATTACCACCCAGCCCTGACTCCCCTGTAGATAGGCAGTGATTATATATATATATATATCTGAGCATAGGGCCTGTCTGCGCCAAGTATCAGGGCTTCATTTACAGGAAATGTAAGTGAGATGAGATAAAAAAATATCCTTCTGAGTTTCAAAAAACCAAACCCTGTCATTTGCTTTTATCTCTAGGTTTTTCAAAATCATATCAGACAACTAAGGCTATTATGCAATTCAGAGACTGGATCTTACCTCAGACGGGGAGTTGACGACGGCCAAATTATAACCATAAAGCATGGAAGACCCAAAGGACGAAAGCAACGCGACAGCCAACAGAGGAAAGGTGAGGCGCTTCAAAGAAATCAGAAGTGGCGCGTTAGTAACAGAACCTTAACACGTAGACTCAGACATGAAAGACAATCACAATGCTTTCTGTTTATAAAGTACATCTGAAAAATAATATCTAGTCTTTTGTATAATATAATGTATTCAGACAGCTGCAATTTTATGTGTTCTAGCTCTTTTATTAGCCCAAACACCCCAACCTCTTATCCTACTGCCTTGTGATAGACAATAGAATGGCTCAGCCTGGACACACCGACTAATGGAGGAAGGGACTTCATTGGCATTGCTGTAAAGAATCAGCTCAGCGTGGTGTTTGAGTAGAGAAAGTCACCCAAAATGTCACATGACCAACAACAATGGCGGCCTTCAGGTCTGCAGAAAAAGGATGTTTATTGGAACAAAATTAGGTGGAACCAGGTTTTTCCCCCCAGTGTCAACCTGCATTACTGTATACAGTGCTAGGGTTTATGCATAAGGAGATTTTTTCCATGGGATTCCCCCTTTAAACAATTATATCCTCCTGACTAAATGTGGAATCTATGTATCTAAAGGCCAAAGCAGGGACTCGCTGCCTACAAATACAATCTTTTACCATCGCAAATCTTTTATACGGCAGAGCTTGTGACATTCTCCTGGATTAAACACCCCTTTCCTACTGCTGACCTACATTCTACGTGACCCAGAATCGCCACAATCTCTTCTTAAAACGACAAAAAATAAATTAGAAAAAGTTTGCTAACTTTTATGTTTCTCCAAAAGTAGCATTTAATGTCAGCCTTACAACATTTAATTTAGTGGTTTTAAAGCTATATAATAATAATTATTATCATCTTTTATTTATATAGCGCCAACAATTTATGCAGCGCTTCATACAATATATATATTCAAGGGGTCTGACAAGACGAGGATTGACAAAGACAAACCGATACATTAGGCGGAGAGAGTCCTGCAAGATTATATAATGCATTATCTTACAGGAAACGTTCAAAATGCTATCAAGAACAGAGAAATGTAGGGAATATGTATAAAATACACACCGCTTTCACATCTATTGTTGAGAAGAAAAAATCTAAACGTCTCGTTTTAATGAGTTGGGAAATTAATATCTCCCTTTAACCAAACATAATGAGTATCGCAGAACAGAGTCTAAATGATTTTATTGTATATAAAAACCATTCGATTGCCCCCAGACTCATCCTACTACAAGGGCTTCTAGGTTTATTGCGCACTTCGGAAATATATTTTTTTAACATAAAATATACAATTTTAAAACTGTTTTATACCTTAATAATTTACTTTGCTAAGAAAAGGTTCTTGTATTTGGGATACATTGTGAGATTGTGTTAAAACAAACTATCCATGTTACTAATATTTATGTCAATTACCGTTATTTATAGATTTGTACTTGTTATACGACCTCGGAGGGACAGTCTCTTGAGAATTTATTTATTTATTTGCTGCTTAATTTTTAATTATCAGAAACATTTTGCTATCTGCTGTTTAACTTTCTCCAGCAAGCAGGGCTGAGCAGGCCCTGTATAATGCATACTTTAATGTGTAAGGAGACTTACGAAATCTTGCTTATTAAACTATTCATTATACAGGGCCAGCCAAGCTCTCCCTGCAGCAGAAGCTCACTGGGGTGGGACTTTCATAATGTGTAGCGAAGTCAAGGAACTGAACGTAACTCTCCCTTTAGTGAATAGATCCCAAAGTGAAATAATAATCACGGTTTCACTGAGGTCAAAAAAGTACCTAAAATGTAAATATCTTTAGTACAATCTACCTATTGATAAAGTCACTAAATGGTTACACGAGGGGCAAAGGTTTAATGGCAACATCAGAAAATATTACTTTACGGAAAGGGCAGTGGACGCATGGAATAGCCTTCCAGCAGAAGTGGTAGATGTTAATACAGTAAAGGCATTTAAGCAAGCATGGGATAGGCATAAGGCCAAGCTAGATTTAGGATAAGGGCAGGTACTAAAGGAAAGTACTCAGAGGTTGGGCAGACCGGATGGGCCGACTGGTTCTTATCTGCCGTCACTTTCTATCCCAAAAAGCAGATCGTAGAGGTGACAGCCTAAAGGGTCAGAGATCTGAAGACAATAAAGTTACTTTTAGCGGGCTGACAAATTCATTGAGCATAAGCTTTAAAACCTCAGCGGTCTATTCTTCAGGCAGAGATATGACAGGTAAACGCTACGTTTCTTTTTTGCTTAAAAATTTACATTTTGATTAATTAAACCTTTAAAGAAAGTAGCAAGTTTCAGGACAGAATAAGTATACTCAGATTCTATTACAATAAAACTAACAAGTATTAAAGCTTTGGGAAAAAAGTTACTACGTAGTCTGTAAGAGTTTTCTAGAAGTTAAGAGACCAGGCAGTGCCTTTTACTGGTGCATATAAAAAAATGCATGATGCAGGGCAGTAAATGCCGCCCTGCTTCAATACAGTGACTTAATACCACAACTCACACACAAATACCGCTTTGCTGCGACCGAGACTCACCCCTGTAATCTGCTTTGCAACAAAACTTTTCTTGCTTTTCTCCATTTATGATGCAGAGTCTTCTGAATACAATGTATGACTTAGTGTGATGAGAGTTATTATTTTTCAGATCTTGTTGCAGCTTAGCAGGTAGCACCATCCATTGAGAAACCAACGTCCTCTCCCTCTTTAGTAATCAGTCCTTATCTGATTTGAAAAGCTGTGGAGAAAGAGAGGAATCACATGATTCTTTTGGAAAAAGGAAACGGGAATCAATTTGTCAGACTGGGATTTAACCAATAGCTGCGGGACATTTAGCACTCATATATAGTCTATAACCCAGCACATGGCAGCGAGAGCTTACAACCAGATTGTGTAATGACCAGCAATGTGTGTGCGCATGAATGAAGAATATGCACACACTCATTGCGTTAACATTCTATATACTCTTCTTATTCTACCACGTGGCTTTCCTCCCATGGATAACATCAGCTTTGATGATATAACCCCGATCACCACTGAATTATGGGCGATTGTTATTGGGTGGAACGTAATATAGGCGTTGGTCCTATACTAGTTTCAGGTGGTCATCTGCCGAATTGACGCCATATTGAAGTTCCATGTGTAGATAATATTATTTCCCCTTGAAAATAAACGTCACATGTTTTTAATTGGGATAACCAGGTGGCTTCTTTAATTGGGGACATTTAAAGAAAAGATACACTCCAGGGTTGCATTAACACCAATTGCAGCCCCTCACGATGCATATTTAAAGTGTTTCTGCTTAAATAAATCGTTTGGTCACCTATGCTAGAGCCATAAAAGACCTTGATGTGTAACCGTCCTGGATTTAGGAATTTCCCCATACATTGTGCAGGGGCCAATTGCAGAACCTCTTTCCAGTAAACCCGCCAATGTTGGCCCTGCGTTATGCATTGTTAATGAAAAAAGTTATCATCTGCATGACACACGACCCATAGAATAAAAGTGCTTTGTATAAACAGCATTTTTGATAAATATAAAAGTAGCAAGTATTTATCAGCAGAACAATTGATTCCGTAGTATAGATTGCATCAGCTCGTGCTTTTCTTTTTTTCTGGTGATCACGAGTCTTCGCAGCCTTTGGGGAAGCCCTGGGATAGGTTGGTGAAGCGCTTTAGGCATTTTCATTTTTGAGCTATTGTCTTTTTTCCTTCATTTTATTTTATAAAATTGGTCGTATATCCACAGCCTGAAAGAACCCATCCGTCCTCGTCACCTTCGAGATCTCCGCACTACAGTCAAATCACTCTCACCCAAGTGATTCCTCTCCATCCATCTCATTCTAGTCGATTGTAAACACACAAGTGCGAAGTCCCCTTTTATTTCTGTACCATTATGTCTTAAAGTGTGGTTATGTTTTTGTGAAGGTGTGTATTGTCGCATTTAATGTTATTGTAGTAATCTGCTGGTGCTCTATCACTATATTTGATATAATAGTAAACTTAAAAGGGGTAAGAATAACAGCGTTAAAAGCAACAACAAAAAAAATCCTTTTTAAAACAAAGTTATTGTAGATGTAGCAGCAGAACCACTTGCCAAGGTTTCCTCTTCTTGGCTTAAACAGGTAGAGCAGTTCACAAGGGGGTTAGTGGCTGCGCTCTCACCGATGTATATGAAATATATAAAAGAAAGAAAAACACAATAGTGCAATATGTCTCAAGGCTTGTTTTTGTTTGAAATGAAGGCCACAAAGGGCTACTCACATTTGGTGGGGGCTTCTTCAGTTAGCCCCAAAGTATTCGCTTGGGCGATATAATCCTCGCCTTAAAGATTTCTTTGGCAGCACTATGTAATATGGGCTTCTTCAGTTAGCCCCAAGATGTGCATTTAGGTGATATAATCCTCGCCTTGGAATTTCTTTAGCCTCAGCCTTTGGAGCAGTCTGGAGTGTCCGCAGTTCCTTTTTGGTGAGCAATTATAGAATTGCTCACTCCTTAGCGCTTAGGTGGTAAAATCCCCACCAAGGATATAGTGGTGGCTGACAAGGTGTTATTATAAATTAAAAAAGGTCCAGGAGCAAGATAAAATAGTTTTTAAAAAAACTTATTTATTTTAAACTTTTGGTAATAAAAAACAATAAAAACCAACAAAGGATTAATATAAAATAATACACAAAGGCGTTTCGCCTAGCACAGGCTTCCTCTGGGTTTGTTTAAAAACTATTTTATCTTGCTCCTGGACCTTTTTTTAATTTATAAGACAAAACACCTTGTCAGCCACCACTATATCCTTGGTGGGGATTTTACCACCTAAGCGCTAAGGAGTGAGCAATTCTATAATTGCTCACCAAAAAGGAACTGTGGACACTCCAGACTGCTTCAAAGGCTGAGGCTAAAGAAATTTCAAGGCAAGGATTATACCACCTAAATGCACATCTTGGGGCTAACTGAAGAAGCCCATATTACATAGTGCTGCCAAAGAAATCTTTAAGGCGAGGATAATATCGCCCAAGCGTATACTTTGGGGCTAACTGAAGAAGCCCCCACCAAATGTGAGTAGCCCTTTGTGGCCTTCATTTCAAACAAAAACAAGCTTTGAGACATATTTTTCTTTCTTTTATATATTTCAAAATTGATATCATGCGGGGGCGTGGCCTGGCGCTTGGTGAAGATGGACGCACTGTGAGCTAGCTCCTGCTCCATCCCCGGCAACTTTAGCTCTCATAGCCATACTACCTGCACTTACCTGGCTTTTTCCTGCTGGCCGGCGAGATGTCCACACGTAGAGGCGGCAAGCCGGGTCTTACCTCTGAGGTGCCCGATTTTTTCAAGAAGAAAGACGCTCCACGTGGTGAGGGCCTGGATGGAGCGGACGACGCAGGGCCCTGTACGCGGGGGGATATTGCCGATCTCAAGGCTTGTATCCTCTCCGTGAAGCAGGAACTCCAATCCGACCTCAAGTCAGGTCTCTCCGCGATCTCGGCGGATCTTTCCGCCTTGGCATCTAGAACTGTTCACCTGGAACAGGCAGTGGAGGATCTTACGGCGGCTCACCGTGATAGGGATGGCGACATGGCGCGGCTGGAGACCACGTGCGCGGCACTTCAGGATGCAGTGGAGGATCTCGACAACCGCTCCCGGCGCTCCAACTTGAGGGTCCGAGAGGTACCGGAGTCCGTGGTGGATTTAAGATCTTTTTTTCACCGATATCTTAGGCAATTACTACCAGACTTACCTGAGGCCGAACTCCATCTCGAGAGGGTCCACAGGGCCCTGCGACCGAGGCCGGGCACTGGTGCTCCCCCGCGGGACGTCATTATGAAGTGCCATTTCTTCACCACAAGGGAAGCTATCCTACGGGTCACACGGAATGCATCTCCCGCTATGGACGGCATTACTCCTGTCTGGTATGCCGATATCGCACCGACCACTCTTCGCAAACGACGAGCCATGAAACCGGTGACGGATCTTCTTCGCGAGAAGGGGATCTCCTATCGCTGGGGATTTCCCTTCAGGCTGCTTGTCCAGGACGGAGGCTCCCTCCTGACGCTCCACGGCCTGGATGGGGCCGTGCCATTCCTGCGGCGCCTGGGATTACAAGCTCCACGGTCCCTGGACCTGCCGACTCGTGAGACCCCTCATCAGCCAGGACGTCGAGAAAGATCTCCACTTCGCCGAGCCTCTCCTGGTTCATCACCCCGGGCGGGGGTAGACCCTGCGCCGTCTTCGGAATCAACCTGAGCAGGCTGCCTTCGGTGACTCCTGCTATTTACAATTTGTCTCCTGTGCTCCTGGAGCGCTCCCGTTATGCCGGTCTCTATGTTCTGCTCAAGGGACAGATA
>VKOC01000007.1:5391443-5416156 GCA_009364415.1 Spea multiplicata
AATAGGAAATCAGGTTCTAACACATAGCCCAGCCAATGAGCTTCTCACTGGTTTTTTTTATGTGTGTCTATTATGTGTATAATTTATCCAAAAGTGTTACTTTTCCCTTAAAAAAAAATAGAGTTTCGGAAATCGGAAAGTATTCTTTAAAAGTGAATAATCAAATATTATTATTTTGTAACTGCTGGTAACTTGTACATTTAAAAGCTTTTTGGGAAATGTACAGCAGGTCGAAAGTTAACCCCTTGTATGCCATGGGTTTTGAATAATATGTTTTCTTTTTTTTTAATCTGCTCATCCATCTGGAGTCTCTGAGTGCCACTCATACACCGGTAACATCAATATTTACCTTTATTTAATTAGTCTATTCTATATACATAAAGCATGCGTAGCCAATTAGAAAACAGCTTCAGCCTAAAAAAAACACCACTAGTTAATAGAGATAAAAATAATTTCCTCCTTTTCTGTAGATACTTAATCACTACCTGGTTACCTGTAATAAATGATTTGAAATTCGCGGAATCCGTCAATTAAATGCATATAGAGTCATTAACTGTTTTTTTTTTTCTCACTTCGCTTGTGATTCTGCCGTCATAATAGAGAATAATTGCCTAAAAATTAATTAAATAAAACCCCTGACTCAAACCTGATATTCTATTGGTTCTAAACAGGAAACAGGAAGATCCTTCTTCTCCCCGTTCGATTCATAGGCACTTCCTCAGATCCAAGTTGTGATGTCATAAGCCGTGTCTACGTTCCAAGCAGTGACCCAATGGGGAGCATTGGAAAAAGAGATATTTGGAAACAGGAAGATCCTTCTTCTCCCCGTTCGATTCATAGGCACTTCCTCAGATCCAAGTTATGATGTCATAAGCCGTGTCTACGTTCCAAGCAGTGACCCAATGGGGAGCATTGAAAAAAAGAGATATTTTACTGAGGTTTGACGTTCCAGTGTTTCATCTCTTAAGTAAAGCAGCCACCACTATGAAAAGCACAATAAGGAGGAGGTCTCACCTCTCCTACCCTAGGCCACCAAGAGAAGAAAATCAGTCATGGGGGGGGGTACCGCGATATATAGAGCTTGGAGCTTAGTTTCTGCCTTAACCCTCTATCATCATAACTCGGGAAAGCTTAAAGGAAGATTCAGTAAACCAGGCTCATGTCCGAAGTCCTAAGTTTGCCACTCTATCCCTTGATACTTCGCCTTCAACTCGTAGAGCACCAGATGCTCTTGCAACAGTCATCGATGTCATGCAAAGAATGTGGCACGTTCTTCTGTTCCAGTCCCGTTGTTTCAGGTTTAATATCACCACTTGTTTCGAGGAATGTCTACGCAAGAGGAGGCCACATTCGACCAATTAACCAGGAGGCTGTCTACGCACCTGTCTGCCGTTCCTCGATATTCGGCTAGTGAGAGAGCCAGCAGCTGCTCGATATCCCCCTCTGGGATTTACATTTACCTCTATGAACTTGCCAAATTCTTATCGAAAGTAACAGGGCGGAGACGAACATTTGTGGGATTCATACTTTCTTAGTTTCCCCAGAAAAAAAGAAAAACAAAATTAATTTCCACGAATAAAATAGTGTAAATGTTAAGAAATTAAAAATAACCTATTAAAAATATTAGATTCCTTTGATTAATTGTATTTATTTTGTAGGTAATGAAGAATATTTCTTTCCCATAAACATGAATCTTGTGACGTATGCCATTACAGAAAAATATTAAAAATAAACAAAAAAAATCTTGATCATCCATCATAGAATAAAGAAAAAAACAAAATTGGAAAAAAAAAATTGAATATTCCATGCTATCTCAATCGCAGGCACAAAATGATTAAATTTTTTAAAATTAATTAATCAATTTTTATTTAATTTTATTACAATAAATGTAATAAATTATTAGAAACAATTATATTATGATAATTTTTATTCTCAATATATAAAGGAAAACATAATTTAAAAGGGGTATAAAATTTATACTAAATAATCTTTTTTATTATATTATTATTTTTTTTTTGTTAATTTGAATTTATTATTCTGACCCAAAACCCGTTCGTTAACCGACTTAGCGGTGATAAAATATCCAGACGAGTTTACGAGGTTATAAAGCGTTGCCCCGGCCAGATATGGTTAATTGGTCTTCATTTATAAACGCGAAAATATAATTCCGGCAAAATCTGTAACGTTCCAAAGTGAAAACAGGTACAGAGTAACGAGATTATCCGCTCACCCCGGAGACGGCGTCAGATAAAATCAGCAAATGCATCTGGTCAGTGGATTTGGTTAAGTGAGCTGACATTTGATTACACGTGTTTGTTTTTTTTAATAAAGATAGTCTTTTGGGTAAAGATGATTTGTGATTCTATAAAGGAGCGGCTATCATCCTTCTGCGTCTATAATTATATCATGTGAGATACAAAACCTTCACGGTGTACCAGGGCTCACGACGGAACGCTTAGAACTGGAGCTCTAGATCACCATTTTTCACTAAATATTATTAAAAGAGCGTAATGATGCGTGTGAATATTAACCCTTGGGGCAAGAGTCTTATTTGCTGGAGCCAAGTGGGGGTTTCTGAAAGACCTGGACGGGGCACCAAATGGTAACCTTGGACCACCGGGAGAATTAGAAATCTGGTTTCGTAGCTCACCTAATTGAGAAAAAAAGGAAAATGCTGGAATTCCATGATTTTAGCTTTTTTTTTTTAATTTAGAGCATGTCCGATTTTCTTCCCAGCAGCCGTGAGTCCATGGCGACGTTGCAGGTGCAGCTCGATGCCGGCTAAAACTTTGGCGTTGAACACTTTTCTTGAGGCGCTCAGGGACCATCCTATGCAAGGAGACCCCCGGAGACTTCATTTATATGAAAGAATGGTCAACCATGACCAGGGCCGGACTGACGATGACGAGGTGGTCTTGACGCTTTAATGCTAGTGGCTGATGGCTGTATATGTGGGGCCGCAGACCACGTTTTTTTGCTTGCGTAGCGCGCCCCTGGGGATATCCAGTCAATAGATACGTCAGCACCCGATTCGTCGTGTGCCAGGTGGCCGGTCCAGGCCTGACCATGACCCGATATCACTTCTGCTACATGGCCTTCCAAAATTCCATTCCATTTGAGATCTTAGGCTGAGTTCCCACGAAAAAGTCGCAGACACCCAAACGTCTCTATTCACTAAGTGGTCAAGCTGGCTTGGGAACAGATCTATGAAGAACCTTTCTACCTTAATCTACTCGCTTGGAGGGTCCTAAACTTTTGTGGGAGACGGACAACTCTAAGGATTCTCACTTGGTTACTTGGAAACGACAAACTTCTCCAAGAAATAAATTTAAATGTAAGAATGTAATCTTAAAGTAATGGGACAGAATGTAACTGGTGCTTCCAGGAGCTTCCAGTGGCTTGGTCAACAGTGGCATTTCCAAGAGCATCCACGTTCAGAGCTCATCGTTTTCCACAAGTCTGCTCTAAATTAACACAGAATTTAGCTTTAATGAAACATAATTTTAACCCAAAAATACAGATTTGTCCTAATGCTCTAAAATTAGATTTTTTTTATAAAAACAAAAATCTAGGATGAGTATAAGAAGGAAGAAGACCGAGCTTGGTAAAAGCAGATGAACTTTAAGAGTACTGATCCACAGACTTTTTCCCTCAACTTTCCTAGATTCTTATATTATGACGTACCGCTATCTTATACATCTTAAATAAACACATTCCTTTTAAAAATAACATACTGTTTTTCTGTATTTTCTTCCCATCTCTGACATCACAGAAGGGGCGTTATCTATAAGGTCTTCTAGTTTAAAAGGACCTCACACCTATCACACATCACACCTATTGTACAAAACACCTCATACCGATCACACATCACACCTATCACACATCACTGTGTATTAGTGTCACTGAGCATGAAACGGCAGGTGGGAGTGGCTGTAGGCGGTCAGACTACTGTGATGTAATACATAGAGGAGGGCTTTGGAGGACTCTATTGCTAGGCAGCAGCAGTATCCCAATAAACCTTTTAACTCCGTTTTTTACGAGACAAGGACCAGTAAGGATGAAACCAAAATGCCAGGCAGGTTTCTTGCACTTCTCTCTACACGATGCAGCACTTATCTGGGGGTATTTTAAGAGCCCCCTATGTGGAACAGCTCCTTTTCAGAAGAACAGCGACTTTGTGCGAGACAGTTTGGAAAATTCCAGAGTCAGTGCAGCCGAAATTACACCCAGCTAAAATTTGCTGTTTCTGTTTAAGTTATTAAAGATCGCTTCTAGTTAAAAAGCTTAAGCTCGTCTCACACATGGTATTAAAATCACGCGTTATTCTGAAAAAAAAAATATGTTCCAGGATTGGGAATGCCATGAAATATTCAGATCTTGGCCAAAACCCTCTTTAACCCTTTCCAACGTGTTTTCACTATTTCACAGATAAATAATTTGTGATCTTTTCCAGCAGATTGCTGCGCACGGGCATCGCGCGTCGGGTTATGCGCTCCTACCCTGGCTGCGATTTAATAACCCCATGAGAAAGGCAGGGGGAGGCAAACGAAGGGAAACCCGCCAGGTGCTGAATGTGCAATATCCTGAATGTACAGCTTCCATACCTTACTGCCATATATTCAGTCGGCATTTTCATATCTAACTGCACGGCACACAGGGGAAATTTACTTTAGGACAATGGCTGAACTAATAATCCCGCTATCCACGCGTCAACTGCAATATTACATAGACGAGGGGGTTTGCCAGCGCGTTTCGCTAATGTGTGACAGGCATTGGCATACAAACAAACCTAGCAGGACGGCGCACATACGGGATAAGAGGATGTCAGCTGATGCCGCAGTGCTTAACCCTTAACAGCCCATCACAAAGATGGTTCCCACTAAAAGTAAGGATATTCAGAATGAAGTCACCTGTGTTCAAGCAGGGAAATCAGCTGTGATATAGCAGCGAGAAAAGGAGCAATCGCGATGCACAGATATAATTAAATCAGCGTGGAATATAATAGAGTTGGCTCCAGGCTGTGTGACCCCCGAGAATCTGCGCATTCACCCCAGGACTAGAGTCAAAACCCCGAGATTCCGGGTCAAGTCCTGACAGCTTGTAGGTATTTGCATGAGTTACACACTTGGTAGTTCAGTCAGGGCAAAGCAAACCGTTGGCTGAGTAGGGTGAGAGTTCTAGAATCGACATGCTATAACCAGGGTCTGTGATGTTCTAGAATGTTATTAATAATTATTATAATTAGTATTAATGAAACATATTCAGTGATTACATGAATTCACAATGCAATTTTAATAAATATATAATGGTCATAATTCTCAGATTTTAAGTCAATGCAAAAAAATATTTCATCTGTGCCTCTGGACAGATGTATTGGATTTTGTTTTTTTAATATATAAATAATAATAATAGTAATAATAATAATAATAATAATAATAAAATTGGTTCTAGAACAGTTACATTTTCTTGATATCTTGTTTGTTTCCAAAAAATATTCCCCTCTTTGGTGACCCGAGGACACAATTCTCTTCCCTCCCGGGGAATTACATCCACGATCCCGTTCGCATCACACAGAGCCATTGCTCGGGAAGGAAGCTCCGAGATTCCCAAATGGAATTCTTAATCAAGACATCACAAAGACGGATCGTTTAGGAGGAGAGGAGATTGGCGTCAAATCCTGAGCTGGGAATATCTTAGCACAGGTCCAATTATCTCTGAAGGAAAAGCCTCCTCCGAAATTCCATCTATTCGGTGTCACTTTCAGCACGGATCATTTTTATTTGCGTAATGGGTATAAATGTCGGGTTTCATAAAACTATCTTTTTTTCTTCATAAATATTCAAGCTTTAAAAGCCCTAAATCTCTTTTTTTTTTATTGTGTATAAATATTATTATTACATTTTATTGATAGAATGTCAGCGGATTCTGTAGCGCTATTACAATAAGAAGAAAAAAAATCATAACAATAACATTAAAATCGACAATATAGAAATCTAAGGTTAATGGCGGGTGGGTGCATTAAAACACACCATATACTTACATGTACACGCGCACTCACACTCTACCTCCTCTCACTCACACCACTAACCCTGGGCTTACCTCTAACACTTATACATACAACACACTCTAACACCATGCAATAAATCACTTACACACAAATGCTAACACCATACACTAACACACATGCTAGAACCATACACTAACACACACACTCTAACACCATACAATCACTAACACACAAATGCTAACACATATACTGACACACATGATAGAACCATACACTAACACACACACACTCTAACACCATACAATCACAACCACACAAATGCGTAAGCACATATACTGACACACTGATGAACCATACCACTAACACACACACACAATTCTAAACCATACATCACAAACAACACTGCTAAACACATATACTGACACACATGATGAACCATTACACTAACAACACCACTCTAACACACATACAATCACTACACAAATGCTAACACACATACAATGCTAGAACCATACACTAACACACACACACTCTAACACCATGCAATACAATCACTTACACACAAACACATGCTACCATATACTAACACACATGCTAGCACCATACACTAACACATGTACATTCTACCATCATACACTTATTCTAACACCATGCGCTTACACATACACACGCTTACTCTGACACCATACACACACACATATATATATACACACTCTCATCATCCTCTGTCTGCGCCACTACCACAAGGTCAGCAAACTCGCATTGTGTGATCCCCGTTGGTCAGGCTTTGCTCTCCTTGGGACTTCACACTTCTTCTAGATAATGCATGAATCTGGAGGAGTTTTCAGTGTGATGGGGGACCCGGTATAGAGATCGGCCCCCGTCTAGTCGCCCGTTTCTCCTCCTGTAAAGACTCAAACCTTAATCGTTGGTCTTGTCTTAGATTCAGGAGCCGGATGTCTATCCCATGCATGTTTAAATCCCCTCACTGTATTACCCTCTACCACCTCTGCTGGGAGTCTGTTCCATTTATTTATGACCATCTCAGTAAATGGACTTTTGTGCCCGTAATATTGTGTTTCAATGTTTCATTGATTCCTTCCTCTGCGGATGGGACTCAGGTGATGTTTATGTAAAGAACTCAACCTCATTCCACTGCCGACTTAACGCTTTTAAGAAAACATCATGCAATTGGATTTTGCAAGGTTAAAAGTCCATAATTAACACAAGTGTTTTTTTCTGGCTCTTAGTGCTGCAGATCCATCATTTCTATGTTTCTTGTCCTTCCAAAGTTTCTGCCGCCTCCTTCGATAAATTCCTCTCGCCCTTCGCCCCTCTCTCACTTAATGTGAGTTTAGAAACGAGAAGCACTTGATTTTACTTTAGTTCCAGGGCTGAGATAACCTCCCGTATTAACCAATTCTGTCCAACGCTCATAAAGATGAAGCGCTCGGTATTGTGCATACTGTGTATAGATCAATGCTGGGTCTGTCACTGATGAGGTCATATGATGTCACCGGGTCAATCAACATGCAAAAGCTTAAAGTGTTCAGAAGTAGTAGTTTATGTTATCGCTTATCACTTTACGCATGCTAATTACAGGATTCCTGACGTTGCCATAGAAATAGTCAATGCATTAGCAAGTAGGGAATTATTTTGCTGGATTTTTTTTTATTTTTTTTTTTCATGCAAAGCCACTTTTTGATGTTTCAAAAATGCTTTCGTTTGATAAACTTCTTCTTTCCACCCGGTTTCCCCCGGCGAGATTCCAGGCACGACTCACCTGCAATAAAATACAGAGCGAGAGTCTGGCTGACATATAATGAAAAAAAAAATCCAGAATTTAGAAATAATTTGATCAAATTCTTATTCTTTTTAAAATAAAAATATTTCACCTTTTTTATTTTATTGTAAATAGATTTTCCCCTTTAAATAAAGAAATTATGAAAAGTAATGCAACTTTTTTTGTCATCTTTAATTAAATGGTAAATATGCAGGAGCCTGTCAATAATGATCAAATAATAATTTTATTTACCCCGTATAATTTATGAAGCCGTTTCCTGCTGTTTCTATACACATTATGGGGGCTTTTAGGGCTGTAGAACCCTGCGATCCCCTCATACCCAGCAAATATTCCGAGCTCCTAGAAAAGAGGGGCATCAGGGGAAGAAAGAAGGGCAGTAATGGAGGAAAGAGGGGCACAGGGGACGAAAGAGGGACATCAGGGGAGGAAAGAGGGGCATCAGGGGTTTGGGGACCATAAAACAGCACTGGCCAAACTAAACAGAGGAACTTGGTCGGTATGACAGCACACAGCGCTGTCCAAAAGCATTATTTGGGATGGAGAGTGCTGACCGTGCTTTGTCTCTTATGACACTCAGTGGTGTAGATGCCAGCCTGTCCCTGTTTGCTCATAATGAATATCCACAAACCGAGGATATATCACGGGGAGGATGCGTTGAATGCACTCAGTGAGTGACGGTAACACAAACACTGACAGCTAATTACACACAGACAAAAGCCGGGTCTTTGTAATGTACTCAGGTGAGACAGCGCTCTGTATACCTGCGATCAGCGCCTGTCCGGCAGCAAAGAGACGGGATTTCCCTAACTGTGTTGGACCCCCAAAGAGTCGCTCCACGGCCCCGGGATATACAAGACCCCTACGGTCCAGCTATATGGCTATCCCAATGCTAAATTCCCTCAGTGTATTAGCCTCTACCACTTCATCTGGGAGGCTGCTCCACTTATCCACCACCCACTCTTTGGATAGATGGTTCACCCTTCAGCCAGGGTGATCAAAACCTCTAGTATTGTGGCTCACGGCAATATTTCACATATAGCTCTGTACTCCTAATACATGTAGAATTCTAGGGTATCCGGTGACAAGAGGGCCCCCCTGTTGCCCATAGGCAGCTGCCCCGATCAGATCGAGTTGTTCTCGATCACTCTAGTTAAGAATCCCTAAAATCCCCAAAGATCTTGGAAAAGCTGTTTTCCAAACATTTATAATCCACAAGTACAAGGACAAAAGAAGTGCCGGAAAATTGGGGCAGTCCTGTAAATATGAGTCTGTTGGGAAGTATGACGAAGCCCCCCCCCGTCATCTCAAGAACCGATGTAACATTCTCTGAGACATAACGACACGGTATCTTATCACTCATTCTGTTCTCTTCCAGACCGGCAAGAATAGATAACGTTTCTGCCCTAAATGGGCAATAATGGCGTTAATCTTAATTTGACACCGCAGGAGGCCGGGGTATAAATAATTCCATTAGAAGACGTTTGAGAACAAGCGACGTGACAGCGCCGAGCGCCTGCCTCCGTTACATAAAGCTTAGAATGCAAATGCAGGAGTTACAGAGTAACCATGCAAATGAGACCGCGTCTCGGGGGGGCCTCCCCGTTGAAATAACTTTACATAAATACATAAAATTTAAAGCATCATTTATTGTGAACGGCGGCAGGGGCGGAATAAATACCGGTAGCTGGCGAGGAATGGATGATTGTGGTTGCAGCACGAGACAGAGTCTTTATTTAACATCAGACGGGGAAGATCGCAACCTAGCCCGGGAATAATGGAGCAAATCCCCTCCTGTTTCGCCTTCCGTGGGTCACAAAAGCGGGAAAGCCGCGCCACGCATTCTCGGCGAGAAAGCAGGAACGGAAAGGAACAGCATGAGGTGTCTTCTCGGAGCGTTCCAGAAGCCCATTGTCTTTATTTCAGGAGGACATGATGGATTTGGGAATGTTCTTCTAACAAGAACATGTGGTCACCAAAATATCCAGGGTCACCCGGTGAGAAGTATTCTATTTGCCCCAACAAGTGACCCTTGTGATGTAATATTGTGTCCACGTAGTTTAAAGACCCAAACCGATAGAGATTGTAGGAGCGTTTAGTTAAAAGTGATGCCTTTTATTGGAACATAAAAACGATGTAGATTTATGGACCTCACAAGCGTCTTCTTGAGCTGGAACAAGCTTTTGGAATTCCTTACCACCTGGTTCCACCTTGAGATGGAATTAACTTTTGGAACTTCCATCCTTCTGGTTCTATCTCGAGATGGAACGAGCTTTTGGATTTCTTTTTCCTCCCGACTCCTTCTTAAGATGGAAAAAGCTCTGGAATCTCTTTCCTTCTTATTTCGTCTTGAGGTGGAATACATGTTTTTTTGGAATTCCATTTGGAGATGGAATTAACTTTTTGGAACTTCTGATTCCATCTTGAAATGGAACAAGCTTTTGGAACTTTCTTGTCTTCCGGTTCTATCTGGAAAAAGAAACTTTGGAGAGACCGATATGGGCTGCCAAGCCCATCCTCATTGAAGGAGACACCTGGTCCATCTTGCCTTCAACTCATATTAAACAAATAACCCCCCCGAGATGCTCCTTACAGAACGAAAAAGGACACAGAAGAGAAAAAGATTTCCATGGGCATCTCAGCAGATACAGCCGAGGTTTTCTCTGTGTGCAGCCCACATCGATCTGTTTCTAAAATGCCATTAATTCCCTTGGCGGGGGAACAGCGTGACACTTTAGGATATCAGACATTTCAGCGATATAATAGAAATAGCTCCCACCTTTATGTGAACGAAACGTTATTGTTTCTGCTGAATGAGACAGAGGGCTCTTTCCAAGGCCGCCAACATCTGGAGTCCTCTGTTGTTGTTTTCTTTTATTCTAGAAGACAATATTTTATTTAAATATTATTTTTCAGTAAACCCATGAGCCGCCGCGTTTGGTGCCGTACTTATAGCCCATACATAGTCCTTCCCGCCTTTCGGGAATACTAGGGAGGACCATCAAATGTTAAAAGCCTCCATACTTGATAATTCCGAAACGCAGCTGACCTTTTCTCAAACTTCTCCCCACAAGGAGACATTCTGCCCGATACCAACGTCCTGCTATTCTTGGAATTGCGTCTTCACCCTGCGTTACGAGATAACATACTTCCCAAAACCCTCCGGCACAAAGATAAGACCCTGTTTTCAAAGGAACGATGACAAATAGGTACTTAGGCTTCGGTCATTCGCGCATGTAGGGACGGAAGGAGCGTCCCAAGGTTGGACAGCCCCATAGACTCATGAAACTCACGATACAGAGACCATTGTACTTTTTCTTCGTAAATAATAATTCCATGATCAGGTAACGGGGGGCTGAATGGCCCTCTGAAGCCACTGACCCCTGACATGGTCTCTGTGGAATTTAGCGACTGATGGCTTCATGCGTACGATGGAAGTGCACTCTTACGTGATGCATGTCCTCTAAATGTACCAGAGGTGGATAAAGAGCCTGGCCTCAGGAATGGCAATCACACTCATACACACTCCCAGACACTCACACTAATACACACTCCCAGATACTCACACTTACACACACTCACTCAAGCACTGACACTAACACACTCCCAGACACTCACACTAACACACACTCCCAGATACACACACTTACACACACTCACTCAAGCACTCACACATGCACACAGACACTCACCGCTAACACACATGCACACATGCTAATACACACACACTCAGACATGCACACTAATGTACTCAGACACTTACACTAACTCACGCATCCAGTCATACGCACACACACAGACACTCACACTAACACTACTAGGCATTTAACATTAATACACACCCAGACACTCACACTAATGTGCCCAGACTAACATGCTAACACACATATCCAGACACTAACAGAAGCATACACACTAACGCACACAGACACTCAGGTTTTAGCTCACTTGTGCCATTACATCTTATTTCAATCCTTTTTTGAAGGAATAAACTGTGCTCATCGTTGCGCAGAACAAGTACAAGAGCTCCAAATGAGTCAAGGCCACAGGGTGACCAAGTCCTCAGTCTTCTTCTTCGGGGGATATTCAAAGAAAGATGGCGACCAAAAGTCTTCAGGGAGCCGGCATGGGATAGACAGACGGCTCCCTAATCTAAGACGAGACCAACGACTGATTAAGGTTTGAGTCTTTACAGCAGGAGAAACGGGCGACTAGACGGGGGCCGAATGGGGGCCGATCTGCCGGCAGATACTATGTTTCTATAATTTCCTCTAGTTAATTTCACTAACATTCGGATCATTATCTCTCGTTATTACCGCTCGGGGGTGGCTTACATTAGAAATGTGAAAAATAAAATAGTTTTAGTTGTAATATTCTGTAAATTGTCTTGATTCGTCTTGTTTGTTAGAATCGTTTGGAGAAATGAGCAGTTTACCTTCCAGCCATATCTCTCATCACTGAAACCAAAACATTGTTTTTACCGACAAACTTCTCCAACTTTCTACTGAAACTTATAAAGAAAAGAGAAGAGAACGGAGATGGCACCGGCGTTATTATGAGGATACTTTCAGGATATCAGAATAAAATAACATGTGAACATCCCTGTTTCCATCCCTTATGCCCCTCTTTCCTCCTCTGATGCCCCTCTCTCCATCCCTGATGCCCCTCTTTTCTAGGAGGTCAGAATGAAGGGCCTCAGGGTTTTTGGCCTAGTCTCAGGGTCTCGGGGGCAGATTCTCCGGGTCGCACAGTCTGGAGCCGATTGCTTCCTATCCCCCCCCCCCCCCCCCGCTAAGACTCCCAGTTGGTGCTTTTGCTCCCAGTATGTTATGGTTGATATCCCTGCTTGAATTCAGGTGACTCAATTAAATAGCGACAAGTCAAGGTTTAAGAGCCATTTGGGTAACACATTTGGCAAGTACATAGAAAGAAACAATGGGCTATTAAAGGGTTAATATTTCAAGAGTCTCAGGGGGGCAGTTATTTAGAAAGATCCCAGGTATGGGCATCAGGAGGCCTCCTCGTCATCCCCAGTCCTGCCCTTAAAAGCACCGACCATAAGCGTGTTTTTTGTCTAAAAATCACAGTCTTGGAAGAACCTGCAGCCGTCTCTCATTACAGTATATAAAAAAATCATATCCCCGCATCCTAACTCTTTCATTTCACTTTTAACCCTTGACCCGTCCCGGGCCGAGGTCGGCCACATAGTGAGACGATCAAATTATTTCTGAAATTGCTCTGCTATTTGAAATTCATGAGCCTCGATGAGAGATTGAAACAGAGAGGAGGGTAAGAGAGAGAACGAGACGGGATTGTGTGTGCTTTTTTTTTTTTAAAATTGATCAATAAAAAAAAATATGAAACATTTAAAAAAAAATCCTTTAGCCCTGACATGGTTTACACGGCCCTGCGTGGCGACCCGGTTCTATATTACCGGATTTAACCAAGCTCGAGGCTGTAGGGATTAATAAATAAAAATATGACAATATTAAGACGGCACCAAAATGGCTTTTTTGGCTTTAAATGAAAAAAAAATATTAAAAAGGAAAAAATTATTCAGAAAAAAAAAAAAATTCTGTAGCAGCTAAATTTGCTTTATTAACCCCCCCCCCACTATAACCTTGGGCAAAATTTTATTCTGTATTCTGCTTTTTTTTTATGACAGATTCCGGGCATTTTTTTATGGTGATTTCCATATTGGTGTTAAAAGTCACCTATTTAATAAAATAGTATTTTCTTCATAACCGAGTCAGACGATTTATTACTTCAGAGAATGACCGCCAGCTCTGGTAAAGCTGAAATACGTAACATTTTAATTTTCTAGCATTTTTAAAATCTATATGATTATTCCTCCCCATTAAGTTATCTCTCTCTCTCCCATTGTTAAGTTATTGCCCCTCTTTGGTGCAAACGTTGGCTTTGTAATGGAAACTCGACGAGGAAGAGAGATTTTTTTTTAATCCAAATTTCTGCTAAATGATTATGCAAATTGAAAAAACACAAGCCATAGAGGTGTTTCCCAGCACTCTAACAACAAGGGGCGAGAAAGTAGACATAAAAGAGAGAAGAGAGAGAAAGGAAGGAAGAGATGAGAGAGGAGACGAGAGCAAAAGGGGGAGAAAAGAAGAGGAAAAGCAGAAGAGAGAGAGGCGAGGACATGCACATTCACATTGAACTCACATGCCCTCACCTGTAACTCACAGGATTTAATGACGCATTTTCACGCAAACAACTCTCAGATTCAAACGACTGGAGTTGGGCTTTGTCAGTTGTGTTAACCCTTAACTTTACGGCAGACTAGATGGGCGAGACTCTTCTTATCTGCCATCAAATCTTAATTTTCCAGGACAAAAAGACGCTTGGGTTAAATAAACATTAAAGGAACTCACTCTTGGTAGCAGCGATAGCGCGTTAACGTTTTAACAGGACAATGAAAACATGATTGGTTCAGTTCACCGTACTAGTACAGTCTTAAATGTATATTTTTTAGGTAAAAAAAAAAGATTAAAAATTTGACTCTTTTGTCAACCAAATACACACGAATACATAACTTTATAAATATATATAAAGTTATCCTTTAGAATGTCCCCTTTTATGACATCATACCCAAGAGGGCTTCCTCGTGCTGTTTTTTTAGGTCATCTTAGGCCATTTCTAGACATTTTACCTTAATAGCCAAGACTAATGTGTCCTGGGTCCCCGTTCTGTTGGTGTCACACAGAGGGATCGTAATTAACTCGTCCATTTTTTTTTGGCTTCTCCTTGGAATGAAAGAAAGTAACTTATCAACGGAGATAAGAGCAGGTCTGAACCCGGGGCTGTAACATGCATCGTCCTGGTGTGTGGCATATTTACAGGCACACGTCGTCTTAAAAATAACATTTCCCATGTATGGTTTGGTACCGAAATAGTCGTGGATCTTGAGTATCGTTTTTCTCTGTGGGAAAATATTTTTGGTGGGACATGTTTTAATCTCTGAACTTTCCAAGTGAGGTTGATAGGAGCCTCCTCGGACGCAGAGGATCCTGAGCCTGGCTACGGGTGAAGGGATGGAGTGTTCTTGGTTTTTGGTGCGCAATGAGAATTGGGGTCGGGTTCTAGAACGTTCTGCGTGTCTGGAAAACAATATTCTTGGTGCCACAACTTCCGGATATTTGAGAAAAACCTAAACGTCTAAGGAAAACTCTCTATATGAATGAGCATCCATAGAACCGTCTCCATTTCTCAACATTTTATCCACTCCTACACTCATCGATCCATCATGTTGCCGGGCAACAGCACAGAAACCTGTATAAACCCTACATTTTGGCCAACTTCCTTTGATTTAAAGGGAAATAATCTGAAATTATGCATCTTAAACGGTTTTTCATAGGATCTAATAACATTTTTTGTTGAAACTGGCACAAAAACTGTATCAGGACGCCAACGCGCCCATAATTCTTACATTATTGGAACTTCGTCACAATTTCAACATTCATCAAATCTCCCGATGTGCGGTTGGTTTGAGGTTCCCCCCCCCCCCTCTTCATTTTCCTCCCAAGTCGTCCTTTCAGACATAGAACAAACAAAACATAATATTAATTTCAAAAAGTGACAATATTGCCGGAAAGGGATTTTTTTTTTTTCGGAGCTGGAAGGGGTGCGTAAGGAGAATATTTTTTTCGCCGGTAGCAGAGACAGGAAGGAATAATATAGAAGACATGTGCGAGAAGAAGATAAGGAACAAAGAAAAAAAGAGCAAAAATTATAACACGGGAAGGCAGACGTAGAGTGGGAGCAGGAGACAGGAAGTGAAGAAAAGAGGGAAAAAAAAAAGATAAAAGTGAGCGAGGCGAGCATCGGGAGAAAGAGAGCGCCTTCACTTCTGTCACAGACTAACATAATTAGGGAAAGAACAAAATATCCAATCCTTTTTATCAGAATTCTAAGAATAGCAGCGGCCGAGTCATTTGGAAGATGAAGGTTGGAGATGTTGCGGCCCGAGCTCCGAGAGAAAAAATTATCAATGATGTCAGCGGCCAAGCCGTATTATATGTGACACGGGGGGGGGGTAAAATATGATGGGGGCTAAATCCTGCTTACGGTCACCCTCCTCCCTTTTTTAATAGTAATCTTCCATTTCTATACACTAAACAAACCCAAATAATGGTGTTTACAGATCAAAATAAAGAATATATAGGCACGCGAGCGGCCGTCTTAACTTCCTGTTTCCTTCGACCCCTCATGCATTCTCCCTCCCCGACTCGTAAGTCGCTGATTGTTGTTGATTGGTTCGGGCAGCTTTTGTAATGCTGGAGGAGGGAGGGGCAGGAAGTTAATGAGAGAATGCTAGTTCTGCCACAGACTGCCACTAATCTCAGCTTTTTTATATACCTAAAAGCAATAACATGGCCGATAAGCAAAAAGCACAAGCTATAGGTAGTTTTGCTAAATACATTTAGTTTAAGTGCCAAAGGGCATCATAATAATAATAATAATTACTACTATTAAGACAGAAAAAAGAACAAAAAAAACCTGTTGCCGGTCCATTAATGTTATTAAAAGTAAATTGTTGGAACCCCCACATAAGGGGTGGGGGGGCATTTTTATTTTGCGGCTAACATATTTAATAGGTCCATCCTTGGTGATGTAGGCCTTATAATAGACGGCGGTGCCTGCACTGAGCCTTCTGGGAAATCAGGTCAGCTACTATCAATGGGAACTCAGTTTTGGTTGCTTAGCAACTGTCTCTTTAGGTTATGTTTCTGTTATATTACATCCGCAGGAATAAAGGGAGACCTTCGGTTAACAAGGGTTTCCTGTGGTGTTTTAACCTTTTTTGTCCCAGAAAGTAAGGCCGGGGGTCGCTGGGGGACTCAAGGGACCCCTGGACACAAAGTAGCTTCTAATGCATCGCTTAACTTCTTATGTGCTGATACAATGTAACAAGTGCATGCTATAGAACCTACCGGCAGATCGGACTCATCCGCCCCATCCTCAAACCTTAATCAGTCGTTGGTCTCGTCTTAGATTCAGGAGCCGTATGTCTATCCCATGCGTGTTTAATCCCCTCACTGTATTACCCTCTGCCACCTCTGCTGGGAGGCTGTCCCACTGATCTACCACCCTCTCAGTAAAGTAAAACTTCCTTCCATTCCATCTCAGTCTCTGATCCTCTAGATGATGGCCCCGTATCTCTCTTCTCTCATCCAAGCTCTACATATTGAGGTACCATACATTGTTGAAATGGGGGTATCCTAGCCTAAAAACCCAGCCTAAAAATAAATTAACCCCCATCCATCTCCGTATGTTCCTATTAACCCCCGCCCCCCAAAAAAGAAAATGATGTCACTCTCCATAGACTCCATTTCTGCAAAAATATGTTCCCCCGAGTCTTAAATCTCATATCTAGCCCCTACTAGCCCCTACTGGACTTTCTTTTACTATATATATATACCCTTTTTAAAAAATATAATTTTTTTCGGAAAAAAAACACAATTTTCTTTAAAATGTCTGAGAATCTCATTTTATCTCAAAGTTTTTCTTCTAGGAGAAACCGATTGACTCTACTTTGATTTGATTCATAACAAGGTTACGCATTTGGCTATCGATTGGTGGATTGACCCGTATAAAGGTATTTCTTAAAAAGCGTCCAATTCTGTTAACTCTTTAGAAGGGAATACGTTAATAATAAAAAAAACCCCCCCCCCCCCGGCCCCCGTAGGCTTCTCTCAGATTTAATTAATTAACGGGGAAGATGACATTTTAAATAATTACATTGGGTGCAGAGTGTCGGATCTTGCAGCCTCTTGGGAATTTTGCCAAAATGTCCTATTATTATTATTAAAAGCCTCCTCATTGCAGGCTATTAATTGAATATTTATCGAAAAAAAAGTGTTCCATTGTTATTTTTAGTTAATTATATTTTTGGTCATGCGGTTAGCGGGGGGGGGTTATTACATATTTCCATCCTTAATATATAAATAAGCAGTTATGTGATACTAACATAAGGCACACACATCATAGAAACATAGAATCTGCCGGCAGATCGGCCCCATTCGGCCCCCGTTGGTCTCGTAAAGTAAAACGTCCTCCTACCTTCCATACATCACATCTCTTGTATCTCTTGTAACATTTACTTGAGAGCTGTTTAATTATTAGCTTTTTTGTTGTTTTAATTGTATTGACGCTGTTGTTGTTGGTGTTGTTTTTTTTTTATAATTTAATTGCCTCGTCATTTCAGTTTTTGACTTATTTTTAATTAATTTTATACTTCAGAAGTAGCTACTCATTAAGCGATGTGCATGGAATTTCAATGAAACAATGTTTCTAAAATGTAAGAAATTTGGGAGGTTGTCATAGTCACCACGTAGTCAATAGGAGCTCTTTGGTCGATGACCAATTTTGAAAAGCGGTCAGGAGCTCAGGGGCCAGAAGATCAGGGGGTGCGCTATGGTGGGTGCAGCGGGTGTGTGGCACCCAGGTAAAAGATGCATAATGCACGTTATGTGACCCCGTGGTAGTAGCGGCAGCTCACACTAAGAGTGCAAGGTAAAGATAAAGGCACCACGCAGAAGGTAAGAGAGCTGTGCAAGCAGGATGATGAGTGGGGAGAGAAGGAATGGTGAGACAGAGTGAAAGAATGAGAGAGGAAAAGGAGGAGAGGGTGAGACAGTAAGGGGATGAGAAAGTGAGTATGTGTGTATGAATGTACAAATGTATGGTGTTATAGTGTGTGTTTATGATGTTAGCGTGTTATTGCAAGTGTATGGTGTTAGCATGTGTGTGAGTATATGGTGTTAACGTGTGTGTGTGTGAGCGCACGATGTGTATGGTGTTAAGCGTGAGTGCGTCACGGTGTGTCATGGTGAGTCCGGTGTGGAGTATGGGTGACCTTAAGGTTAGTGGCCCCAGGAAGAGACAGTGAGTGTGTATGTTAGTGTATGGAATTAAAGTGACTTTGTTAATGTGTGTGTTATTTGGACACAATCGCCCGAGGCTCATCCCCCCGCGCGCAGGGGCTCCTTGTGTCCTAAAAGCTGCAGAAGATACATTTTATTCAAAAAATGATACACTAAGAATACGCCGGTACCTTCCAGCATTTCACGTGGCCGGAGGGGTACTTTCGTTTTAAGGAGCGTGGCTAGCAGCTTGGCTGGAGGGGGCTTTAAAAATATGTTTCATGTGACTTTGTGCCCTATTACTGGGGCATTTAGAAGAAGAATAATGGGGTTTATTTACCCCGTTTAATTTATAAAGCCGTTTCCTGCTGTTTCTGTACACATTATCGGGGTTTTAGGGCTGTAGAACCCTGCGATCCCCTCATACCCAGCAAACATTCTGACCTCCTAGAAAAGAAGGGCATCAGGGGAGAGAGGGGCATCAGCCGGAGCAAAGAGGGCCACAGAGAGACTGGCCTAACGGAACAAGGACACTCAGCAGGTATGCTTCTACCCACCTACCCCCGGCTCCACTGATCCCGTTTCCCGCCCCCGTCAGTCTCACCTCCTCGCCATCCCGCAGCAGCAGTCTCTCGTGGTTCCCCTCTCGCCTCTTCAGGTACCAGCGGGGACCTGGAGCCGCCATCTCACCGGAGCCGACACCAGCCGAGCACAGCCCTGCGAGACATCACCGTGAAAACGGCTACACAGCGAAGCAATCCAACGGCACTCCGTGACACAACGATCCCGAGCGCCGAGCAATCCAACGATCCCTACAGCGGCCTGAGCAATCAACTGCCGAGCAAACTTCCTCCGCAGCAGCCTAAGGAAACTATTGCCGAGCAATCAAAACTCTGCAACGGCCTGAGCAATCTACCGCCGAGCAATCCACCGACTTAGTACCTTGTGGTGGTGGGGGGTCACAGATCCTTAACCCTATGAGTGCCAGAGTCAGGACTCATTTTTCCTCATGGGACGCCCCGCTATTTTTCGTAGTTTCATTCAAAATTTTTTTTGTCCGAACAAGTATTCGTAGAAACCTAATAAACCTAATTGAACACAAATTTAAGATTAACACAAATGCTGCACCCGATCACATGATGTAATGGTAAAAATAAAGATAAAAAAGTACCAAAAAAAATAAAAATATAAACCCTATATATGTGTATATACACACACATAAATATACCGTATATATACACACACACATATATACCGTATATATACACACACACACACATATATATACCGGTTATATATAACACCACACCATATATTAGTTATATACACACAATATATATTACCGTAGTATTATACACCACAACAATAAATATACGTATATATACACCGACACATATAATACCGTATATATACCACACAACAATATATACCAGTAATATTACACACACACATATAATTATACCGTATATATACACAACACAATATACATTACCGTATATATATACACACACATAATACCCGCTATATATACACAACAACATATAACATATATACCGGTATATATACACACACACGCTATAAATATACCGTATATATACACAACATATATACCGTATATATACACACACATATATACCGTATATATACACACACACACATATATATACCGTATATATACACACACATATACCGTATATATATATACATAGTTGTCCCACGAGGGAAGGCACCAGGTATCCGGAGCCCACAAGTTCCCAGGCGTGGTTATAACATTCTGGGAATCGTAGTCAATCGGCCCATTTTCTTATGTAAAAAAATAAAAGTATATTTAAAATCCCTGTATATTTGTATTTATTTGTACCATTGTTTTGTTAGCGAGGAGAGTGTTTCCATTTGGGGGGGGCACAACTGATGTGCGAGGCGTGCCGTGGAAATGCTTCCTCTTAACCCGCCTGGCAAGACATGGGTTAAACATTGAAATTGAGGCATTCAGCGACACAAAAAATAATGTTGGGACCCCGCGTGATCGCTCTACAGAATCACCACATTCAACATGGAGGTGATCAACAAAACCCGGCTCTGGTGATTAGGTCTCTATCGCTGAGTTTCTCGGGAAACTTTCAGAGATATTCAGCGTCTACCGTGACCTAATCACCAGAGCAGGATTTGCTCTGCACACAGTAAGCGGCTCTCCTACTCCTTATATGAGCGCGTTTACATCTGACGACATCACACCGTTGGTTTTATTTGCGTTTTATTACACGTTGAATGAGATTGGAGGAAAAGTTTGTATCAAGGGAAGGATCTTTGAATATACCTTCCATCCGTTTATTCACTAGGTGCGCGTTCACCATTATTTCTCACTTTTGAAGGAAAATATATGGTTTGGGGTTTCTTCTTTGCAGCAGGATTTAGACAGAGTTGGGGGCTCGGCGTGCAGGTGGCAGATGAGGTTCAACATAGAGAAATGCAAAGTTACGCATTATGGTAAAATAATAACAATGCGACCTATTCTTTAATTGGAATATCCTTGGGGGAAACGACCAATGAGAATGATTTAGGAATAACGGCTGACAGCAGACTTGGTAACCGTGCCCAATGCCAGGGGGCAGCTGCGAGGGCCAGTAAGGTTCTGGCATGTATATAACGGGGTATTGATTCACGGGAGGAGGATATTATCCGCCGCTTTACAGGTCATTGGTAAGACCTCACCTTGAATACGCGGTACAATTCTGGGCACCGGTCCTTAAAAAGGAAATTATGGAATTAGAAAAAGTGCAAAGGAGGGAAATAAAATGAATAAAGGGATTGGGAGATAATAGTTATGGAGAGAGACTAAAAAACTTACAATTATATACACTAGAAAAACGGCGTCTCAGAGGGGGATATGATATACATGACTGCTTAGACCCAAGCCACCAAACCAAGCATGACCAAAGCCCACATCCCCACCCAAAGAGAAGACGACACAGTTTGTGGGTAAGGGCATTGGCCACAGCTTTATTAAACATCATGAACCAGCACATTGTAACCATAAACATAACCATCCTGCCAGCTGTCGTGTTACCGACAGGCAGATACCCCAAACATTACCAAGAGCTCTCGTTCTGGGTACCATCAGCCTCCGCAGAACTCGTCTCCCCAAGTCTTCTTTATACACCGGATATCCAAGCAAAGGTGCTGGCCATGACTTCCCGCTGTGACTAAAAGAAAAGAAAAACCGACACCAGCACAGGAACAAAGATCACAACAAATACAGAAAAACAGGGGAGGGTGGGAGGGAAGCTCGTCCAGAGTGTCAAATGACTGAAGGTCAGAACAAGGAAAGTTTCCCCTTTATTCCTCCCCAGTACATTAAAGCAACAATGTTGCAACCCACATCCTGAACCGGACCATGAACTACTGACCCCAGGCAGGGGGACAGCAGTCATGTTCCCCCTTCCTGACCGTCCAGGGGGGCCCTTTATGACCGATAAGAACAATTCGCCCCATTTATCTTGATGTTAAGACTCATTCATACAAAGTAAGACATTCTAATCCATAAAGGCAGAAATATTATGTTATGGAAATCTAAATATTTGGGTTTACTGTCTCTCGTACATGGAGCGGTCATTTCCCAGCATTCACATATTTTCTGTTATTTGTGGAATAGCATTTCACATGTTCAGGGGTTTTAAAAATGATGGAAAAATCTAAAAAAAAGGCAGAGAATTGTCTTGAATGCATCTGTCATAATGATTACATCAGGGCTGAAGTCATTAAATATTGTTAAATGAATTATTAAATTAACATTTCTGTCCCATTTAAAATCTCTTGGCCATATTGTATAGTATTTGATGGATGAGTTATTTTTTCCCAGGTACATCCTCGTATGACTGAGTAATGGTGTGTGTATGCGTGATTTTATATATATATATATATATAATGTATAATTCTGTAGATCGCGATGAGTATCAATGGATTTTTATAATATGTAAGATATATGCTTTCTATATGTATATTTTTTTTCTTGACCTACAGGACATATTTTCTAACGTGTGATTAGTTACATATCGACAGCGGCCTTAGTGCGTGGTGGAAATTACCTGCTAGCAGCCGATCAGTCACTGTTCCCATAATTGTCTTTTTGTTGTCCTCCTCGTCTCACTTATTACACAGAAACTCGGACGCCATGAAAACAAATGGAGGGATGGAGGGAACCAGGCAGATGCGTCATTTGTGAATCCAAAAACCTCTAGTTAGGGATAGGTTGAACTCTTTAAGTGCCAGTTAAGATGGTGTTTATGTTGTGCAGTCACCATAGCAACCACTTGTACCATTTTCCTAAAAATTGATCTTTGTACATAACTACCAATACAGTCGCGCTCCCTTTTTGAACTTTAACCGCTTGCTGTTGAATGTCACAGCTAACGGATTACATGAAATGTTTTTGTTCGTTATTTTCTTTTTTCTTTATCTAGATCTGGTTCTACACGAATTCCATATTTGAGAATGCCGGGGTGCCTCTGATGGAGATCCCATACACGACTGTAGGAACTGGGGCAATTGAGGTCATCGCGGGCGTTATTGGGGTAGGTTTTTTTTTAATTTTAGTTCTGCTTGCAACAAACACATTGCTGTATCAAGGGTTTTTAACTGTTACAGAGGAAGAATAAAAGCGACCGGTGTTGTAATTAATCAATACATGGCAATCCATTTTCTATAGCGGTAGACATGCGGTTAATTTATTGGTGCCGGCTAGAATACAGGACCAATATTCTGGCAAAACAGAAAAATAACTTTCATTTTTTCTGCCAAAAAATACTAGGGGGCCGTGGTGCACCAATGGATCAAGTGCCAGTGTGTGCTTAGGGCAAGGGGGTATTTATTGGCACCCGCGGTGCATTCGTTATTTGGCAAACCCTGCTCCCGCACACTCATACTTTCAGTCACTCACACTATTACTCACGCTTACGCTTACACCAAAAGGAAACTGATAATTATTCTGCGTTTTTTTTTGTCCTAATTAATCTAGTCTAGAAGCCATAACGTATACTGACCTTGTTTACAAAAAGGTAAGGTATCGATCCAAATCTATATATAATCACAAACAATATAAGCGTATCATCTATATTCATGCATGAGCTACACATATTTGTAGGCATTTGATATTTTAGTAGAACGTTTGGCGACGCCAACATTTTGTGTGTAAGGAGGAACGGCATCCATAATTCAAATACATGTCTTATTCTGATTTTTTATTTTTTTTTCATGTTAAATTTACGTAAAAATTGTGATAATCGGTTCTATTGGTTTTAAGACACAGTAGTATCGGTATGGTTGAACTCTTTAATGGCTAAATGGGTGAGCTCATCCCTTTTGGCAAGCAATGAGTTAATTCACTCTCTCGTTTCTTGCTAAACATGCCTTTAATTATATTTTATTAATTTTACAATTAAGTATTTATTTAGTTGAATTCACACCAAAGTTCGGTGGCTTCTTCTTATAAACCCCAGATAATAATTTCAGTCCCCTTTTTCGCTTCCTTCATCGACCCTTCTTCATCACCCCCTCCGCCTTTAACCAGCCCCTGCTTCCTAAAGCCATTTATATGCTCCTTAGCTGAGAGTTACCTCTGTGGAGCATAGATTTATAACCAGCCTCATATTCCATATTTTTTAACCCAGAGCCGGCCTCGGCTACATAACACTAAATTAGATTTTTGACAATTAGAGAGACTAATGTGAGCCATCTGATCCCAGGAGCGGAATTTCACAGCACGGGCTTCCTTTAATAAACATAACGCCGCTCAGAAGTGAAATTTGGAGCTCCCTCCTGTTAACATTTATTTACCCCTTTCTATCGTTCTCGCTTTCCCCCTCTTTACTCCCCCTCTTTACTCGGCCCCGCTAAATGGTCCTCTGTTCTTGCCATCACCTATTGAGGGCTAATAAAAACCGCTTGAAGAGGTGGAGAAGGAATGGTTTCATAGTAAGTGTCTTAGATACATTCAGGCAGACTCATAGCCCTGTAAGTCTGATTGGTC
>VKOC01000007.1:5429786-5477064 GCA_009364415.1 Spea multiplicata
CGTTATAAAGAATTCATAGTTCAGGGCAGCATGGTGAGCCGCTGGTGTTGTATGGTGAACCACCAATGGGGTTTATTCAGTAAAGATTTGTGGTTTCAACTCCCTCATTCATTAATTGTTGTCATGAAGGGGCAATAGTGCCAAGTTTTTCAAGTTTTTCTTAAGTTTTTCTTAAGCTAAAGGGTAAATACATTTCACTGATTTAACTGGGTGGCCCTGGGTGGCCCTTCATAATGAACAGTGAGATCAGTAAGCTGAAATCCAATTCTGCTGCATACTCTCCTTTTTAGTGACTGAACGCCTGTGTGATTTATTTTTCTGCAAAGTAACTTAAATCTGTTTTGTGCATAGGATCTAAAATTCCGATAAATCACTTCAAAGATTGTAATCAGAATCACCAAAAGGGACATTTTGTACAAACATTTGTATATTGTTATTATTACAGCGGTTGCCACTCGACTAACAAGTCATAGGAAATGTACACTGGGGATGCCAAACATCACTTAGCATCAGTAAAATGCGCTGGACCAAAATGAATCTCACGTTACAGTTTACTTTTTAATTGTGATTTTTTTTTAAAAACCTAAACTATTTTCAGGTAGTTTTGTTGCTATGTAAATATTTGTGCCTGTGTTTAACTTCTAAAAGAACACTTCCTTGGTGTGGCAATGTGCATTATTTATCTGTATCCAGATTATTGTTATTAATATTGTTTTATATAGCGCCATCATATTCTGTAGCGCTGTACAATGGGTAGACAGGACATTACAAGTAGTACACAGCATAACAATTTGACTTACAGAGACAACAGGCGGGGAGGGCCCTGCTCAAAGGAGCTTACAATCTAGAGGATAAAACGTGATCTCCAATGATGATAATGATCAAATCCATATCTACATATTTATCACAGTTGGTGAAAAAGAATCGATTACATTTCTGAGATGCCATCATCGTGAATTACACAATAAGACTAAAAGTAACTTCCTACTTAAAAATAGTAATCTCATAACGTAGCAGTTTATTGAATTGAGTAATCCTTACTGAGTTCTATATAACAGCTGAACCTTCTATAGGGAGAGGACTCATTACAACACCAGTGGGTGACCTGTTGTGCACAAATTGTAAAGCTCCCGTTATACGTCTTTACACAGCACCAGCAGACTCGGTGACTGCATCCACTTTCATCGGCCTTTCCATCAAACTTTGAAGCCTTCTTGGAATGTTCATCCAAGTTTATTGTAGACTAGAAATACGTTCTCTCACCTGTCCCTGATCATTGCACAACATCTGTAGACCCAATAAACATCACTCTCTCAGCATGAAGATGCAATGTTATAATTCATTGTATTGTATATAATGTATTAGTGTCCAACCCTCAATACAACCAACACTTACATGTTGTAAACTAAACTGTAGCTTGACTTGGCCAAAAATATTGATAAAAGTGGCATTTTGTGTACGTATGACACACACACTACTCACACATCGTGACATTTACATAAAGGTGGTTTTAAATTAAAATCTTTGTTTAGCGTTTCATAATGTAAAAGGAAAAGCGATTATTTCAGCACCATGGTCAGCATCCTTGGGTCATGGTCAGATGGCAGCTGAAGGTCAGTATTTAGCTTTGATCGATGATTTTTTTTATATACTATAGGCTATACCTTATTCATCTGTTGTAGCTCAGTATTGTTTGTGCTCGGATTACATTTTTAATCAGATAAAACATATTTTCTGCCTATCTTAAGCATTATGAAAAACAAAACATATTTCGCATTCATTGTTATGTAAAAGAATATATATATTTTATTTGTTTTTGCAAAGTATGAAAGAAGGAAGCCACTGACTGTAGAAGTCCATGACCCAAGCTGGGCCTGACTGCTGAACGCTGGCATTGTGCACATCTTCTGGATGTCTGCTAGGTCCCATTTTTGCCAGCTCGATCTCCTCTACTTCTGATGAGCGAGAAGAATAGGGCTATTTGATTTGAGCCAATGCCAGCTCTGCTAGAGCGTATCTGTACCTTTGTAAATATTGTATATTTGTAGCTATTAAAATCCCCGCAAGTCTTGTGTAAATGGAGACTACATGTCTTAAGTCAACAAATGCATATGTAAAAGAAACTCTTAAGAGTAGTAGTAATGTGTCTACAAGAAAACTATTACAAGTACGGATTTGACCTTTTCGGTGCACATTTTTGTGATGTAGAGCAGTGTTAAAAATAACTTTCCTTTCTCTAGTGTTATAAATCAGGAGTAGAATCAAGCTCGGTATGCTGTTAGTGTATCCCTTTCATATGGCGCTCCCAGGACACCAACTACCTAGCGTTATTCGGACCACCCGTGTTCTAAAGGCTGACATGTTTTTGGTCATAGAAAATCATATATGGACCTACAACAGTTGGTCAGAGTTGGTTAATAATATTTACATTTATCCTAAGTTACATGAACATGATTATCAGACTCATAAATCAGTTTAGTAATATCTGTACTGGTATTTTGAAGGTTCTTAGGAATGCGCATGGAATTTACCTTGGTAGCTATTTTCTGGCTATTTATTTTCTATTTGGCATATATCACATACAGTAAAGATTGTAAATAAGTAGGGCCTGAGATGCTTAAATATTAACTCTTAACCAGTCACTCACATAGATTTCATATATGTGTGAAGTCACAGTAGAGCTATGAATTACGTTGGACCAACCCTAATGAGCTCCTTCTACAAATATCTCCAATATAATTACAGGCACTGTAGTAGGTGAAAAGCCTTAGGCTATAGGTACGTCAAATATATATTTAAATATATGAAGATTGCAAAAAGTCTTTTTTAACCCCCTTAATGACAAATCCCGTACATGTACAGGCTCAAAATGCATTGTTTTCAATGGGTTTAGGGGACCGCCCGTTGTCCTTAAGGGGTTAAGTAGACTGTATAGGAAAACAAAGCTTCGATCCCCAACACCTAAATGATCTATATGATCCAAAGGAAGATAAAATCCCCACTTATGCCGGTGAATTTAGTACTCAGAACATGTACCATTAGTGCAGCCGTGTTTGCACTCATTTATTAAAATATAGCAGGCGCTCTATTAAAAGTATCTCATTTTTGTCACGGTTCTTTATACCCACCATTCGACCCAATCTGGGGTGTCCGTTTCTAATTGTGTGTAACATAGAATCTTATGGCACATAAGGAACATTCGGCCCATCTAGTCTGCCTATTGTATTTCTTGCCTTAAAGACTTAAGCCTAAATCAGCGCTTCGTCTTGTCTTAGTGCCATGATAGCCCTACGTCTATCCCATGCATATTTAAATTCCCTTATTTTGTTAACCTCTACCACTTCTGCTGTGAGGTTGTTCCACTTATCCCCCCCCCCCTCTCTCTCCGTCCTTACGTTACATCACTAGCAGCTTTATTCTGTAACATATATCACTGTGCATGCGCTTTGACTATGCACAGAGAGACTGGTAAGACTCGTATCATCTGACTTGATTGCACTCTTACCACCGCCCAGGAATTAATATTGCATGCAGAGTGTTGCAAAAAGAAAATATTTGCTAAATAAATCCATTGATTAGTCATACCTGAAATTCCATGGCAGAAATATGCTTACGAGGAAGTGAAAGCCAAACATAACTGTATTTATTTTGTCTTGGGCCCTAAATTCCTCCATAAAATATGTCTTGTTTACATAAATACTGTCTAAAGAGGTAATCTGCGAATCTCCTTTCTTTCTTTCCGTCGACAACACCCTAAAAATAATGTATATCAGTGCAGCGTATAAATAATTTGCGGATATACCCGACTGCGTGTGCACCCACGGTTTCCGGCAGGATCATTGACGTGTTAAGCCTACCCGGTTACGGAGCAGAACATGGGAATACTTTTCAAGAATTGTTAGCATCCCATAAGATATTTCAAAATATCTGCCATGAAAAAGTCATACTTTTGTTGAATGAGACTTTTACCTGGTACCACAAGATCGATAACATAGATGCCCCTTATCTCACCATCCAATCGCCCCTACAGACTTTTATTCAGGGCATGAAGGTTTTGAAACATTATGTCGTTGGTCACCTTAAAAGTTCCTGTTTCCCATAAGCCATGGACCCAAAACCTCATGAGTATAGCCAACGCGTGCCAACAAATGAATAGGCAGATCAATAGCATGAGCTACGTCGATCATTCCTTTTAAATCATAAAGCATAATGATGGAGCTTGAATGATTGTGTGACTTATAAACTAATGTACTGGCTTGGTGGAGATATTTAGATGTGTTAAAAAAGAAATACATAATGGCTTGTAATATAGAATTTGAAGTTGGGTGCATGTTGCCTATTGTACACCCAAGGTGAATGCCTAGGGGCTTCAAAGTTATGGTGGCTCTCAATGGGATAAAATGCCTGGGAGGCTGTGAGCCTTCAGGTTTAGAAGCCCAGAAAAGCCACACAACTGAGAGGTAAGGTGTGTTTTGTGTGTTAGCGAGTGTGTGTGTGCGGACCTTAGAGGGTCTTAGTCCAGCGCTGTGGTAAGCATTTTGGGATGGGACGCATATTGACAGGCTGAGGGACATTTTAGAAACATTGACAGCTTTCTTCTAGTGCCGATGAAAGTTGTTGTTTTTAGGAATTATGGAGTCTGTGTATAGCCGATAAGCTTGAATATAGTAGTAAAACATTCTAATTCTTTTAAGCCCAAGATACAGATTATTTTTATTATGTTTATAATGATAAATGATGGGCCCATTCTACAGTACAAATAATATGCAAAGTTATTCTAGATATGCTACATGAAGAACTTTAAAACTCGCTTGTAGGATGGGCTGAGCCTAGGTTAGGCTTTGTAATCAGTGCCGTATATATGGGGGTTAATGGTCTAGGACTGACCCAAGGCAGCACCCAGAACCTACCACACAAGGTAGACTTCCCACTGTTTGGTGGGGATTCTTCATCTAAGTTGTGGGGATTAGACGTGGTTCTGGTGAAGCGGCCTGGGCTACCACCAGCCTGATCTATCAACCGAGGCACGGGCAACAATACTCCAGTGATGGCGAGTGAGTGGACTTTCAAGAAATCTCATCACGAGTTAATGACCATGAGATGAAAATGTAATTTTCCAGCAATCTCACAATTAATTAACCCCTTATGTTTCATTCAAAAATATTTGCTGTTGCCTTGAACGTAAAGTCCAAGGTACCCAAAACCACCTATTCTTTGCATGTGCAAGGTACTCTTTTTGCAAGTGCCTACTGTAGAGTGACGATTATTAGTTTGCTTTAACGACATTTGCAGAAGTAGCGAAAAGGAACATATTTTTACAAGAATAACAGTGAATGTTAAAAGTCAATGCAGGTCAGTTAAGCTACTGAACGGAATGGCATTTTTAAATGGAAAGGCACATACAGCGTCCCTGCTTGCACATAGCTTTGCCGTCCTCAAATAAAGCTGCACAGTAAACGTATTAATACGTAGCAAGCAATGATGTTTGTAACATCTGCCGTGTAATACGCGGATTACCGACACGTTCTGCTGTTTTTACATCTCCTCTGATGGAAATGTATTATTATAATGGATATGCTCAGCTCCGACTATTAATGATTATAATAATCTCAGTCTTTTTCCTAAATAAACTTTTACCTACCCTAAGCCCTTGAAATGGTTTATTTATTTTTTTTTTTTAGAAAAGGAGAAAATTATTATTGTTTCAAACACTAAATTAAAGGAATACGTCTGAAATCAAAGACACTGAGATGATAAAGTCCTTCCTTCTCTTTTCTCAAGATTTACGCTCTTGTCAAATTGACTTCTTTAAGTCCTCTTTTCTTCGTAAATCTTCATAGGCAATGCCATTCCTCTCGGGATCTCTTTTATGTCTACAAATGGTGCATGGATTCTGAACCGAACAGTCTGTCTTGATCTTTGGCCCTTTGGTGAATCATTTAATAAGCCCTTGGTGTTTACCCAGTGTCCAGTTTTGGATGGTATACAGAGCAAAAGACCCTTTGCCATGTGTCAGTACCTGTCTGAGAACACATTTCCGTAATGTAAAAACAAGGTCTCAAACTATTTTAAGAAGCTGGAAAACTTTACTTCAAGTCTATTCCATGATCACAGCCATTTCATTGTTAGCAAAAAAAAAAAACGTTTACGAATCCATCATAAAATCCCGTTGACGTGAGCAAACAAAAAATGGGGTCCAAAAATATGATCTATAGAGAAAACTTTCAAAAAAATTATAGAAAAATATTTTTTTCTGTTAAAAATGGCTTAATTTATTTAACATCTGTTCATACTTTTAGAGAAATGTTAGCTTTAACTTTCAAGTGTATGATCCAACGGGAATTATTCTTACAAACGCAAAATGTGACGTGAAAAAAAAAATTCACTTTTTGAAAAAAACCAAAAAAAAAAACTCATTTATACCGTTATGCAGAACATGGAGTGGAACATCAAAGTTATCGCTCACGACAAAATGAAACTGTTTGCTTTTTTTCTAAGGAAAGCCTTCAACTTGCATTGATTTGCTCTTTTTTTCCCCCAGTCCCTTCCTTTTTAGGCCCTGGGAAAAACTTAAGAAAAAGACTTTGCCTTCCAAAGAACTGTTTCAACGTATTGTATTTTACAGCTAGACCTGAACGGACTAGAAGCAATTCAACTTGTCTCTCTCTTTTACCTAATGTTATTTTCTTTGACTCTGCTAAGTCTTGTCTTTTAGAAGAAATCCTGAGATCTGTTATTTGTATTCATGTAAATCTAGACATACTACCGACAATGTATTAATTACCGCAAGTAACGCAATCTACACTTTAAAAAAAAAAAGTTATATAAAACCCAGCGTCCCTACCACCGGCTCGTACAAAAGAATTTTGCCATTGAAATAAAAATCGTGCAAAATATATTAGTAAAAAAAAAAATACAAATAATAAAAATACAAAAAATAACTTACTATAGACGCAACTTTTCATTGAGATCCGGTTTGGTAGCGCATTAAGTCGAACATTCTATTTGAACTCAAAATATCCTGTGGGAAGATACATCATGAGTACAAGAAAGAGATAATTAAAGGCTTAGCTGTTTAAATGTCTCTATTCAAACAGAAGTCAGAATTTTGAGCTGCATTACACCTGTTTTTAATTTGTACTCATTTCGAAGCTTCGACTAAAGGAAAAAAAAAAATCTGACAAGTCAGCGTCGTATGTCGAACAGCAAGACAGGTAGAGATATCAATCTTTTTTAACTCCAGTTTAGTCTGACAGCAGGTGCGTAAAGATGCGAAACATGAAGTCATAATTGATATTTGCTGTGGAGTGGGAGGCGAAAAGGAAGAATCTAAAAAAAAAATATGCTTTTAATGTCTACTTAGTTTATGGCCAAGGTTAAATTCAGGCAAAGACACCTGATTGTATTGCGTTAAACCACTTGACCACGTGTGCTATGCATTACAGCAACTGAACGCTGTATATGTTATAAAGCAGAGTTGCCCTTGCCCAACTTGAGACAGGCAGACATGGTGTTATAATGAAAAAGGACCATGATTAATACTAGCCATATTTAATTAGAACAAAATCCACATAGACTTTATTTGTCACAAAGTTCTACTCCCACTAGAAGGTGAAACTTTCTTTTGGAGACCATAAGTATGTATTACATACAGAGGTAATCGGAAAGCTCAAAAGCAAGTTACTGAAATGATTTTTAATAATAAGCCAACATGGTTTCCACATGGTTGTCCTTCAATACAGAGGAGCAGTGTGACCATCAGTAAGTGGGAAACTATGGGTTCATCTGGGTCTTGGGTTTTTGGGGAGTCTTCTACAAGAGATGGTGTTTATAAGACTCTAGAATCAATCAAAGGTTCCGTGCAGGCAACAAAGGATCATAAGCTATGGCACAATGCACCAGCGAAACATATAGGACAGAACAATAAGCTGTAGGTACAGTCAAAGAGAAAAGGAATAAGGTTCCAGTAAGAAACATGATCGAGGTTGGCCTCCAACAAGGCAGATCTCGATACTATGGCAGAAAGTAATACAACAGCCCAAAGGGTTTAAAAGCCGAATCTGGATCTATGTAATGCTGAGTACTCAAGGACAGGCCAAGGTCAGGCTAATAAAAAGTTTAAAAGTGATACCTTCTGTTTGTTGCAAAGTAAAATCGTAATATCAGCATTATTATATACTTGCTATTGAACCCAAACTCAATCCTGGATGCACGGTTTCTAGAGGAAAATCGTATGGTATTTAATATAAATATGTTGAAGGCAACAGTTCATAGTCGGTTGTTAACCCTTTGAGGCACACTCCTCTTTTGGCAGTGAAATTGCCAAATTCTTTCCTTTATTTGTATATATTCTAGACATTCCATTTGAATATGTCCAGTACATTTCGGAATCCTAGTGGCATTCACAGACTAATAAATGCGAACAGATACAATATTTTCCCAGGTCAGTCTGAACATTAAATAATTCACAATCGCCCATGTAGATAAAAATCTGTTTTTATTCATTGGAGATTACTCTTAATATCATACGCTTTACATTTATTTGGAACGAGGTTATCAGTGACTCGTACAGTACAAAAAAAAAAAAAAAGTAAAAAGAAGAGGAACATATGTACTGACTTCTATATCCCACAGGAAGAACGGTGCTATCTAAGATGAATTACCAGATGTTCTGTGCCGTAGTACCAAAAACTTGGCCTATTAAACAGGTTTTTCTTTCTCGAACACTTGTTTGTTCCCAGCTGCCCTCTGATGTTTTTGTGTATAACAGACCTCCTCTGATCTCTTTGGGAAGCATATCCATGTTATTCTTCCAAATCATCATTGTATGACATGTTTTATATCACTTTGACAAAAGAGCTATTTGATCAGGGGGTATGGTGTGTGATTGTAAGAATTTCAGCAAGTCTGAGGCTACTATTGTCCCCAAATGCGACTCTCTGACCCCAGCTTATTCACAGGGAGAAATCCTTGGAGTGGTCTCCATTCATGAAGGAACAGTTGCCCACATGCTCACTCCAGGGACCTTTTCCATTCAGATGTATGTCACAGATATTGGTGATAGATTATCCTTTAATGCTCTCTCTCCTTTCTTTGTGACAGCTGCTTTTTTTGTTAATTAATTAAATAATAAGCATTCTTTGTTTTGTTTTTTGTACAATATGAATATAATTTTTTTTATATATATTTCTTTTTTTTGTTTTGGTTCATAAATAGCATTATAGGAAAGCCTGCAAAAGTGCCAAACTATTTCTTAAAATAAGATCATTTCCCATAAATAAAGTTTTTTTTGTTTTTTTTTCACACCAGAATGTTCTGTTATATGACTATTAAAAATAATTAAACTCGTTGTGAAAGTATTTCTAATACATACCTGAGTTGGCTGCTGATAGCACTCAACCCAAAATAGAATAGTTTTATCTCATGTTAAATACAAATATGCCAAGAAAAGCATTCTAGATAAAATGTCTTGATTGCCTAATCTCTGAGCACTTAAAGAACGTGATTTTCGAAATACCTGAAGACAAAAATATGTATAGCTCTCCCGCGAATGCTATTATGTCCAATACAAATATATGGTTTTATAATGAATTAGTATAACAATAGTGCAAATTCTGCATTATTTATGTTTTTCCTTTTGGCGAAATCTACACTGCCTATGGAATCCCCGTCTAAAGACATGCGGTTTAAGAGAGAATGAGCATAAAGAGTACTACATGAATTGCCCATTTCTTGGAAAAATGAAGACTTCTATGAAGATCTTTTTTATTACCGGTATATTTTTATCAGAACAAACAAACGGTTGTAACATTTTAAATAGAAGTGAAAATAGAACCCAGATAGTGCTGGGATTTAATACTTTAGCTATTCATTAGTTGCATTTTTTTTTTAAGTCTTCATCTGATATTTCCAACCTCAACTATGCGCCCAAGCAGTATTTGGTCAAGAAGGCGTAAAAGTTGGAACGTGAACGACTACTGTTGGAGAATGTAGGAAAATACTGCAGGTGCACAAAATTATTAGTTCGGGTTGTAGATCACAAAAACATGTTATTAATTTTCCTTTTTTTTCTTCCTCTTTGATGTTTTCATTTGTACCTATCTTTTTTTTTTCTTGCTATTTCCTCTTATTTTTATTTGTGCGATTACGCAAAAGCCCGAGGAATCCTGAGCACTTATTTCAGCACAGGTGGAATTTAAGACTGTGTATAGTAAGTTCGATAAATTCTGTTTCTTACAAGGAAGCAACCGTTAAAAATAAAAATTGGCACGGTTATCTTTAAAGACGAGGATACGGTGTTCTTGGTTGTCGAAGTGAATTTCTGTTCTCGGTGTGAGGCTGTAGAACGTGGAACTTATTGAAAAGTTTGGGAGTTGTAAAATGTTATTGTGGATCCAATGCTTTATGCAAACTCCTAGCAGCTTGAATACTTGAGAAGCAATGCAGTTGGTCCCTGTACTTGGATGTCTTCCAGTGTTACCTGCCAAGGAAACCAAAGGAAAAGAGCAGTTCCTGTCTACATGACTTGTGACTCCTGTGTGCTCCCAAGTCTTGGTTGGCCAACTTAAAGTGGGCCTGTCGCCTAAAAATAACTTTACATTAATCAACAGAATGTTAACGTAAAAATATAAAACCTTCAAGCATATTTTTTGTTGCACGTAAAAAAACTGGATACTTCTTTTCTTCAAGGATATTTTTGGTAATATTTTAGTCTGTCTGCCTTGGAGCTTACTATTCCACTGGCAGAGGTACTGCATTTTCTAATTAATCTCTCTTCTGCCTTTTCCACCTAAATCGTGCCTTTATTATTAACAGAGGGAGATTTAAAGATACATACACATCAGGAGAGTAAGAGTTTTCATCATAATCATAAGGCTTTATGATGAGCCTGGGTCTAGGACATCTGCCCCTTTTGCCCATGCATTAAAGATTGCTCTTGTCAGGATGCAACTTACTGATATAACTGAACCCAGTATTGATAGAATGCTGAATGTGCAAAAAATTCCATTTTGGTTGAGCAGGGATGAGACAACACCAAGATACAAAGAGACTGATCCAAACCCTAAGTGTAGACAGTTATTCCAGATGTTCTTCCTACAAAGCTCTCACACTCTCTCCCAATGTCTCCCTGGATTCTCCACCAACTGCTTCCCTGTCTACTTTTCCATAGCTCCACTTATTCTCTAGCCTCTTCTTTCTTCTGTCTTCATTCGCTTTTCTACAGTATCAGCTCCGTTAACCAGGCCTCCCGGAGCACTTCTGTACAAGGGAGAAACCTCCAGGTACACCCTCTCCCCTGATTGGAGGAATGGGACTGAGGCTGACCCCGTGGCTCAAAGAAGTACATTGAGAGGCCATTATGATTTGCGGAGAAAGAGAGGAGCAGAAACTCTTCTCTTTCCCTGCAGATCCGTCGGCATTATTCTGGCCTCTTGGAGTACTTCTGGAAAAGGGTGGAGCCACGGCACACACCACAGCCTCTCCCCGTTCCTCCAATCGGTTGAAAAGGTGTATACAGAAGCCCCGCCCCTTTTGAGGAAGTGCTTTGGGAGGCCTTGTTAACAGAGCTACTACTGGGAAGAAGGGGTCGAAGAAAGAAGACAGAAGACTAAGAAGAGGCAAGGAAAGAAGCGGAGATGAGGAAACAGAAGTGGTCAGCGGAGAAAGTAGGGAGACATTGAGAGAGTGAATGAGAGTGTGAGAGAGCATGAGTGAGGGCGAGTGACAATGAATTTCATTTCTGAATGGAAAAGCCCTCCAACTCGAAAGAGCAGATAATGAAATGAATGGTCCAAAAACTAATGGACCAAATGCACAAGTCTAGTCAACACCCTTATATTTAAATTGTGAATCGCTGCTGAATATTTTGCTGAATATTTTGGCCCTAAATAATAATTTTACTAAATTATCTCATGTTAGACCCTGTTGACCTCATTTGTCTATTTCATTTACCAGTAACATCACAAATCACTTCCCATTTAATCATACAAAGATTTATTTTCCAATAAAATCTCCAAAGAATGTTTAAAGTTTAAATCTTTTTTTTTGTTTCATTCAATGCTAAATGACCAAATCTTTTTTTTTTTTTTCTTTCTAGGAGTATATTTTCCCCCTAGGATGGAAAACAAAAGAATATATGCATTAAATAAAAAGATACGTTACAACCTACATTATTTCATACATTCCAAAGCAATATAAACATTGCTTTATAAATTAACAACCTTTTTTGGCAAATTCCCACATGTCTAGCCTCAACAATAAAATTCTTTTCTTTGTGCCCGCATATGGCTTTACCCAGAATCCTTTGGGTGTGCAATTTTATAGCGTAGTAACCTTTTATTTGTAATTACCTCTGTTCTGAGTTGGTTATAGTAGTTCTTTTTTTTTTAATAAATACTGTGTTGTCATTTTTTTTATTTTTTTTTAAGATTTTCATGGCCTGTGGATAAGTTTAAAGGTCTAGAACTTTCAACTATTTGAGAAATGCAGAAAACAGCCGAACTGTATTCCTACATGGCAGAGTCGGGACATTCGGTGCCCACAGTGAATTCTCTAACCATTTCTTTGCTTTCCTGCCTTGAACCCTATCCAAGAGTTTCGTTCAGATCTTGTTCCATTTGAAATTAACACCTCAAACAAGTGCAGCCGTAGGAGTAATTCAAGGAGTCCTGAAATGTCTCGGTGCACTTTTTGAAAAAAGAGAAGAGTCTCTTAAGAAAACTCGTAGGCACTTAAACACGCTGTAAGTCGATAGTTTGTTTCAGAATTATTATTTTATGTAGTCATAAAAAACAATGGCTGCTAGGTAAGGGAGGTTTTTTTTTTATCCTTTTAAGTGGTTTATGTCTAGTGTCAACCAATTCATCTATTCGCCAATAACCGTCGTTTCAGAAAGTTTATTTATCTTGGCAAGACTTGGCAAATTTTCTCACTCACGTGAATATATCATAAACTAAGCGATTATGTAATTAGAAGAGATGTTTCTTTTGAATTAGCTGAGCTGGAAAAAATTGCTTTTTTTTTTTTTTTTAAAACATCTTAGATGTTAAAGGGATAATGATTATTATTATAACAATATTTGTTGAATTCTAAACTATACAAAGCTGCCATGACATAGCAGGTAAGCATTATTATATTTTGTATAAGATATTTTAGTGAACCCTCACATTGCTATTAAGCGCAAAGGTAATGGGGGGGGGAGTGCAACCTCTAGGTTCAACGTATATTAGTGAAACTGAAAAATAAGTATTTCCGTTTCTCCCTGATGAGTACAATATAGATAATTACAGAGCTGCAGAATTATTTGTTTTGGTCAGGGGGCCAAAGTAGCCAATCCTTTCCTGTTGGCTCCAAGTGATTTTGGGGGTCCTTGCCAGTACCTAAAAGTTAGAAGAGTACTCTGCTCTTTGTTTACTTTGATTTATTATATGTATTATTATTATTATATAGATTTACTCATGATATAGCGTCCCCATAACGTTTCTCAACTTGGCTTCTGTGGGGTTAATCTTTGCTTCTACGGGTATGACTGAATTCCCATCAAAACATCTCGGGCTGAAGCCAAAATGTTATGAAGACGCAGGAAAAGGAAGGGAGGTGCTGACTCAGACGACTTGTACTTTTTACCAGAGCCAATGTGTGGTTTATCAGCCACTGGTAGGAAACCTCCTGTTAGTGTCAGAAGAGAACAGCGTTCTGCCATCATCCAGACAGAAACACTGAACCTTGATGCTTTGCTAAGGTAAGAACTGGAGGGATGGACAGTGCAGGCAAATGTGAAATTTCTGATACCCTGGCCGTCTGTAGAAGAGTGCCTACAGCTGGTTCTCATTACATATGGATCCATCTGTCTTCTCATCTAATGGACATAGTGCCTGATAGTATGTCTTTTCTGCAGAACTCTCCTCTTTAGGCCATCCAGAGAGGACATCTTTCTCCTGACCCATGAAGAGAGCCACAAGAATTTACTCTGCAAACGTTCTCATATAGTTACTCTAATGAGGCTATCAACGTAGCACCCACTCCTATGATGATGCTCCAGTGGATGAGAAGGTATTTTGTCTTTCCAGTATTTCCCAGTCAAATGGGTTTGTACCAAATGAGGTATTATATAAGCAATCTTCCATCTTTCCAAAGTTGAGATCCATTGGTGGAGATAAAACTATAACGCTTGAGTGTACCCTGTCCTGAAAAAGAGATTATATGTGTGAGTTATATCTTCTCTATCATTTGAAGCCATGTATCTGTTGTATATGTTGTAATGTTTCAATCATATCTTCTCTCTGTTTTTTCCCTCAGTGCTATATATGTTGAGATTCTTTTATCTATCCTGATAACTGATCTCTTGCAAACCATTCACTATTTTAGTAGACCTTCTATGAACTCTCATGGAGAGCTATACACAATACTGACCAGAAAATCTGTAAAGTGGTATACCCACCTCCATCTTTCTACTACTATTGCCTCTACCTATACTTGCCTTTTCTGCTGGTTTGTTACATTGCTTGCCTCAGAAATAATTATTATTCTTTTGTCCCCAATAGCAATGTGCCCTTCATACTATTTTCAGACTTTTGTAAGACTTACTGGCCTGTAATTGGCAGGCTGTTCCCTGCTACGTTTTTTCAGCACACTCCTGATGTCTCTTACTAACTTCAGGTGTCTCCTGGTAGAGAATGCATTTTGATTTATGGTTGCCACCTTTTCTCACAATGTTTTCTAGAGAAGAGAGGCTTACTAGAGTTTGAAAACGTTTGATATTTAGATTAGATTCACATCCCACTGGTTGCAATGTACATATAAACCCTGCTCCTGGTCTCTGGCTCACTACGGGGAAACTCCAGTTCGAGGGAGCCCCACTCCCTGCTCACTTCCCCATTAAAAATAATGTGTGTCCTGTGACATCAGCGGTACCCACAACCCCCAAGGGTGACTCTGGGAAGCTGGAGCCAGAAAGTTCCAGGGTATGGTTATGTAGATGGTGGAATTAGCCAGACAAGAAGGGGGTTGATGATTGGTGTGTTGATGATGGGCTTGAAATTAACTTAACGCTTATCATTACATGTTGGATTATCTCTCAACCCGGTGAGTTTTTCCTTCAACAGAACTGAGCTTAGAAAAGCCTTAGAAAAAAAGGCCACTCAAACTGATTGAACAATTGATGTCAAAACTCTCTAAAAGAGCCAACAAGTGGTAAAAACCAAGGTTGTTGAGCAATCTTTTGGTGTCATAGTTATGGGGGCAATAAACAGCTGACACCTACTGGTGGGAGGTGAGTATTGTTCCAAACCTGTACAGCACCATCTTGTTTTGAGGTCTTTCCCTTTCCCTCAGGAGCGTAATGCAAGACAATGGTACTTCATACCACCTCATCCCCTAAGGGGTTGATATCTTATTTAAAGGGCATCTCCTTGTTTCTCTCATTCTACTGCAATTTCATTAGTCCAAAAGGTTAGCCTATAATTATATTGTTGACGAGAAACATTTTAAATTGGCTAATTTCCGTGTAAGAGGCATTTAACTTGTAAGTGATGACTAAATCGTCTTGGGGCAACCTACTACATCGCTTCACAACCAACTTCCATCTTTGAAGCAGAGGGTCCATATGGAAAAAGTATTTAGTGTCTGATCTGTTACTATAACTGAAGATATTTGTATCCCATGTCTGCTAAGGATATATATCACCTCATGGAACCTAGGATCAGTGGCAGCCTGTGGCAGAACCAGCATTCTCTAATCAAGCTCCTGTCCCATTCTCACACCCAACCCTGAACCAGTCAACAACATCCAAATAATCGTATAATTCTTAGAACAGGAAATAAAGATGGCTGCTCTTATAAGTGGGTTTCTTATACATAACTTATTTTAATCTGTAAGCATAGTTACAGGGGTCTGCTTGGTAGCTTAATTTTTAATGTAGGCTTGGGAAAAGTGACAGACCTGGTTGGCCATGGAGGGGAGAGGCTTAATGATGGCTCAGACCACATCTGTTGACAGGTCTTACATTTTATCCCATGCCTTATCCAATTCCAACCTACACTTGACCTAAAAACATTATTTATTTTTTTGTGGTTGCCAGTAATTGTCCTGCTCACATCTGCCATTTCTTTCACAGGGGGTTACCGAAGAAGCAGGCGAAAGAGCTGGAGCGATAACTCCTGCAGAAGCATTTATCTATATGTTGCTCCATTCTACTTATCGGCTGCCGTGAAATCGCAGTCGTATGTAGCTTGGCCACAGTTTTTCAGTTGTCGGAGGAGCAAAGAATGCCACCACCTACTTGCGTTCTTCCTTTATATACCTAATTATTAGCCTTACAAGAATAAAGGTTACTAGAAAATCCTTCATGTTTATTTTAATTACTTACATTTATTCTTCAGATTCTGCGCTTTGTTTCATGTTTTATTATTGCTTTTGTTTTCTCTCGGAAAATTAACAAGATCAACAGATATCATGCCACAGTTTTTTTCCCACTATGGTTATACTTTCATAATTATCCCAGCTGTGACCCAGTCTAACATTAGCACTTATCATTAATTTTGCTAAATTTATTGTGACCCATTTTAATAATAGTCCATTTTTTGCCAGTTCTTCTAAATGTGACCTAATTTAACAATACACGTTTGCATATAATTGTCAAATTTATCAGCACTTGAATTGCTTGAAATATGGATGAAATCCAAAATAAATTGCCCCGTTTGCTCAATACAGTCTGTTCTCATACAGTAAATTATCTACTCAGTCTGACTCAAGGGACCGATATGGACCCCCCCCCCAAAAAAGCATCTATATATCCCAAGGTATTACCTGTATAATAATGTGCTTATTTCCTATTTCCTTTTTTTTTTTACACTATTCTGGACATAATTATATTTTTCCCTACTGCTAGGATCAAGATGCACTGTAGAAAACAGGACCTGGAATTGTTATTTAACAAAATGAGATGTGAGCCATAATGATATAAATTAAAAACACATTGGGTCATTTAAAGTCCCATTCAACCTGAAAACAAAATAATGCAGGGGAGAAACACACACAAAAAAACAGATCTACAAAATATAAAAAAAAAACTTTTATTCACATATGTTTATCATATAGAGTCATATGGGACAATGATATTGCCTACAGGAAAGCATAAGTGCCTAGAGTATAATCATAGAATGTCCTGCTTTTTCTATTACAAACTCCTGCCATGTCACTCTTCCAATATACAATACCCATGATAATCTGCGGTGTAGCCAATTCTTTTCTCCTTTTTTCCGATTGTTTGTATCTGCAGTAAAAGAAAATGCTTAAAATAATGTTTCCAACAGGATGAATGGTGTCTATGTATTTCCAGGACATTATCGTGAAATGATATCAATGCAACTTTTTGCACTGCAATACAACATCCTAAAAATTACCATTTTGAGTATAAAAATAACAAAATGAGAATACATTGGATTTAACTGTAAACGAACATTTTGGGTTCTGTTATATACATGTGTAGAGAAGCCTAGAAGTGTAATAAATAGGAAATATAGGTAAAGAGAGAGAATATCTTTTTCATTCATGTTTTTATTGTTTATTATTGTATGCTATGTGTTTGTGCATATTTTCATTTTGTTGAGTTGTACTTTCAAGTCATTTATAGGGGATAAATGTTCAATAATATTGGACTGTTTCCTTCTTATAGTGTATGCATAATATAATGTTTTCAGACCGCGTCATATTAGCCATTTGTATGTGTTCTACCACCATTATCGTATCACAATCTACCAGACAATCAATGCAAAGGTTCTTCATCCAAAGTCTATGGAAGAAGCGACTTCATTAGCATTGCCATAAAGAATCAGCTCAGTGTGGTGAGAAAGGTGGCCCCCAGGCCTGCAGAACCACATGTTTGGTAATGCCGACCAACAATACTGTATACAGCGCTGGATTTTATGCTCAAGGAGGAAAAATATTTTTATTCTTCCATGCGACTTCCACTTTAAGAATAGTCTTACTCTAGGTCCGCGCTATCGCTATCTAAAGAGTTAGTAATGTATCTCACTAATAGCTCGTTGCTACAAAACGGAAGGGTTTACCTGCTGTGTACCTAAACATGTATCTTATGGCTGGGCATTGCTGGACTCCACTTCTTCTGTGTTGGCCAAAACTGCGAGGTTTTAAAAGGGATCATAACATTTCTGAAGTTAATCTCGGGCAACCATGTTGCCAAACATCTCAGACAGAGTAACCATAATTTTAAAAGTATGTGTGCTTCATATATTGAGAGGCAGAAATCTAAAATTTCATCTAAACCTTGCGATCACTCTGTGCCTTTTTGCGGTGCCCACCTTACAGCCACCTCAGCCGGCTCTGGCGGACATTGATTGAGTCTCACGGTTTTCAGTGATCATCATTATATATGACAACAGTGAAAAAGCGATTGCCTCTGTAGTTATACAGTACAACCTGAGGCCACAATCTAATAAAAGAGCAACATGATTTGGCAACAGTACACAACAAGTCCTTTTTTTTTTAGTTATTTTGTCATCTGGCCACAAACAAACCCCGTAGTTCCACCATCTGTACCAACGTAGACTTCTGGCAGTGACATCGATCAGTTTGCAGTCTGTAGTTACCAGTCTGGCATGAAAAGGGACAACGAAGGGGATTCTGCGTATTAGGACAGACAATGAAAAATGGACAGCAGTTGTTTGTACAATTTATGTCCTAGTGATGTATGGGAATGCTAAGGTAATATGTATTATTGGATTGGACTTGTCAGCTAACCGCCCCCCCCCCAAAAAAAAAGGGAAATTAGTTTAAGCATGCAGTTTCATGATAGATTGTTGCAAACAACTTATGTCTTTAGTACGATGTTTAAGAATAAGACATACACATAAAAGCACAAGGCCACTTTTTGGTCACTTTTGCCTGCACTGGACGTCTGGCACATGAGGCAAATGCCTGGTGGGCTGCTGGCCTACAGAGCTCCATATTCACCCAATCTGAGCAAAAACACTCGACTTGTGGCATATCCAGCCGCCAACCTGCCTGCCAGGTCCATCTGGTCATGCCAAATACAGCCCTGGTTACGTAGGCTTCCACACTGCTTTAGACACAGGAATGGAAGTGCATGATCTAACCATTCCACCTGCAGACTATTTCAAACGCCTTAGATCTCCTCAGCACCGGAGAGGACCACCTCTAGCTGCAGTGAGCTTTCCATCTTCTGGGTTAGTGGCTTATGACGGGTCTGGACTAGTTGTGTGTATGGGTGGCACTAGTCATAGCCAGCCTTTAGTTGGTGGATAAAAGCATGGTCAAATATCACTACACTGTCCGGGAAAAAGAAGAAACTGACCCGGAGACCCAGGGAAGTAATTCTTCACACAGAGACTCCAGGTCAAACCCAGAGAATTGTCAGACAGGCGAATAGCCAACAATTCCTGTTTATGGTGGGTCATTTAAATAGCTGGGGGAGCTACATGCTGAATTCTTGCCTGGCCTCAAAATGAGTGAGGCCTTTTACTTTTGACAAAGTTGTACTTGGCTTAAAATTATTCTAAACAAGATAAAAGGAGATTTTCTAGCGAAAGAGGACGTGTAGACAATAAATAACTTGGTTAATGCAAATGCTTTTTCCTGATGACCCTGGATCATCCACCATCCCTAAAATCAATATTTTTAAGGAACCACTTAATTCCAGAATGCAGATTACTGGAAAATGTGTGGCATTAAAACATAACACGTAAATTATCAAACAACAACCTTTGAATATTATTCTTCACTGTATTCTACCTGAGGGGTATTTTATCCCATAAAACACATTTTACTTTAATGATACATTGTATCGCTCAATTAACTCACTTTTTAGCTTCATCAGGCCATTCGTTGACCCCTCTGTTGACTCCTTACCATATTACCACCCGCGATTGCTGGCTTTAAACCAAATCCTATTTCTTTATTAATGGGTTATGTTCACCAGAACTGCCGCTTTGATTATCAACAGCATTTTAAGCTACGATTATCATACAATTGTCATCATGCATATCGCCATCAGTGGGCATAGACTGGGAATTTGGACGTAAATAGTGGACATGGATTAACCCTTTCCTGCCAGGGAAGGAAGCGTTACCTTTTGATGTGTTGCCCCTCTTCAGGAGCGAAGCCCGCTGAATAAGTTTTTTAAGCGTGCCTCCTTACTCGTAGAGGAGCATCAAGCGTCTAAATATGTTCTTTTCATAGACAAATTAGATGCAGATTTGTCAGGAGAGCTGTACAGATGCTTGTCCACTTCCTATATTTTATGATTTTATTCTCATCTTGAGACTCTCGAAGCAGATACCATAAATTGCTCGGGATCAGAGTCCCCGGACCTTTCATAAAAAAAAGGTTAACATCCGCGAATTTCCATACAAAGCATTTAAATACAATAGAAGGGTTTTACATTAAATAAGCCAGATATTTTTTTTATTTATTGCTCGGATAATAAATTTGCCGATTTTGCTACATAAGGAAGCTTTCACTCGCATAAATGTGGCATATTTCATATGAATCAGTCAGTACATACAATTATTCACAATTCATCAACAATGATGACCATCATATTTGGTAAAGTCTAGAACCTTTTAACTTTAACACATGTATAGTTTCCCATGGTACTTATCCTGCCTTGAATAGAAAGAAGCACTATTATTCATGTCGGAGTTCTACAACAGCTGGAGAGCTGCTTCTCGGCTACCTCTGGTCTAGAAAGACTATTGGTATTTGTCCTGTACCTGACTACACACCATTTAATGCCTACATGTTGCCTACTTAACCTTGCACTAATACTACTGCTCTATTGGGGTCACAATGTCTTCTCTACCATATGGATACATTTGGAGGTTTTCCACCAAGAATTGCACTGATGTCCTACACAATGTTCCATCAGGCAGTATCCATATCCAACATTTGCTACAAATTAAGGATATGTAAGTCAACTATTGTTGAAATCCAGCAGGAAGCACAGTGATAAACCAGTTTGCTTCTTAATGTTGTCCTCATCATTATTCTTGGTATAGTTTCCCTCCTCAGAGGGGCTTTGGAACTGCGGTGCTTCTGTGGGGTAAAACCCTATGTAAAATTCCTAAAGAAGAACCACACACTTCAAGGGTTGATGGTGGCCACAATGTCAGCCAAACTCCACTACCAACAATCCAATTCTTCAAAGATCCGGTTCCACTGTAGCATTTTCTGTGTATCAGTATTAACATGCATATTGGTGAAATTGAATAAACGTTAAAATAAATCTGTGATACTGAATCATAGGCACGCTGGCACAAAAAAGTATAAATCCTGAATAAATATTGGCTTGGCCTACCAGTTTATCCACGTGAAGTGACATGGTATACCCCTCACCAAAGCAAACGTGAGGAACGCATCCAGGTAGGACTTCCCTGGAGGTTCAGAAGCACTTCAGTCTTCAGGTTACTTTGGCCTCAAAGCCAAAGTTGTTCCCCCCATCACTGGTACAACACTTGATGGTAACCTAAGAGGCCTCAGAGTGGCATCATATGTTATTTAAAAGAAATGACATATAAAGGTTACTGTAACTACTGCATGTCATGGCTTCTGATGACTCCACCTGACTTGACGTTGTTTTTTTCGGCGACATCGCCCTGATTTAAGCTTCTGTTCCTGGTTACTATGTGTTTATGGTACCCTAAAAATCTCTAAGAACTAAAAGTAACGTGTTTCATTCCAGTGGCCATTATAGCCATTTATCATCATCAATGTCACTCTTTGAAACCCCTGTCTAGATCATTTTACCTATCAGTGATGCTACATATGAGAAGAATGACATATTGACCTTTGATAATATATCTGAAACATATACTATATATGTTCATTTACACTTTTTTTGGTTAATATCGATTCCTTCTTTTTCCTTTGCGTTGTATTGTTCTTGTTCCTTTACGTGTTACCTGTTGGAAGTATAAAATAGGCTGTGTACTACACGGTTCTAGATGGACCTAGAACAATTCTTAACCTTCTTGTAGGATAAATAAAACAGGAAGACTGCACTTTGCAAAATGTCAGCAAAGGAAGAAGCATCCCTAATGAGAGCGGACACATTCATTACCAACCCGTTCTCATTCTAAAACGCAGAATTCATATGACGAGAGGTGTCTTATCCTGATACCAGGATGTGGAAGGAAGCAGGTTGATGCCTCCCCTGCCGTGACTTCTTTGTTTTGGCCACCCAAATGGGACACCTCAAAGGCTACCCTCGCTTATTAAAGAGCCGGTATGGGGACCCTATATTACTGCGACCTGTCGGCGGAAGAAAAAGTTCATTTTGATGCGTCATTCGGTTGCGTCATTCCCACCTTTTTCAGTTAATACTCGTGATTAATGGACAGGAGATGGCGAGCGGCGAGATGAAAGCATTTCCTGGGCCTCGATGCTTCATTTGCATTCTATGAGAAGCAACAGGTTGTAGTGTGATTTTTCCCACCACGAATCCTCAGTTTCATGGGCAATAAAAATCACCACTTCTGAACCCGAATTCATTTAAAGAAGGCGGACAGAAAGTAGAATACAAAAAAAAAAAAAAGGAGCTGTTTCTAGTTATATGGACGGCGGGACTCTCGGCGCATTCTCCGTTCTATAATTACTACTGTAGTGTTATAGCACATTATAAATTCTAAGGAAGGGAAGTGCTTTGCGACTCCTGGATGGCTGTTACTTGTAAAACAGTATCTTGTGGTACTTAAGAGGGCAAACATGATGTAAGCAGGTGATAGCTAACGGAGAATATCATTAAGACAACTTTACAAACGAGGATCGCCATGAAACCCGCTAACGATCGCTTAGAAATGCCTTTTATGGCGTTAATGAACATTTTTTTAGAAATGAGTAATTACATACTTTAAAGAAGCTCTGTACGTGGTGTATTTTCCTTAATGCGTCACTCGTTGGGCTGGCGCTTCACAAACATTAGATAAGTGCTGTTGCGCATGCTGAGGCCAACTTATAGCGCTGTAGGCACCAGCGGATTCAACCTACAGCCGGAAATGGATAATACAGTATTTTGAAATTGGTGGATGTATTTTCTTCTATACCATTATAAGTTATTTTATGTTGAAAGCATTAAAGTACCAGACTGGGGGGTTTCTTGGACGAGAGATTTTTAGATGTGAAGGAACCATCGCGGGCTTTAGAGGATTTAAAGGTTTCACTCCAGAGCCATAATCAAGTGGATATTACATTAAAAATTAAGAATAAACTGAACATAACATCTGACTTTCCATTGAATAAGAGAGCGGAGAATAATATTGCATTTTATTTATTTAACCTTTTAATAGTTAAAAATCAATAAAAAGTTAAGAAGCAGATAAATGAAAATAATAAATCTGACGAGGAAAGTTGTAAAAGATAGAAATGTAGAATCAGACGGAAGATCATTGCCATTCAGCCCATTTAGTCTGCACAACTCTATGTGGCCCTTGGTGCTGTCTTGGGTTTAGGATACCAATATGCTTATTATCACATGCTTGTTTGCATTCCCTCACTGTATTAACATCTACCACTTCTGCTGGAAGGAAGTTCCACTAATCCACCACCCTTTCAGAAAAGAAAAACCTTGTTCTCTAAGCTTCTGACCCTCTAGATTTAGATGATGACATCTTGTTCTATCACGTCTCTCCTTATACGTATTGACACATGAATTTGTATTGAGAAATACGGTGGATACATAGAATGGCATCCCAGCAGAAACGGTGGCAACAAGAACGTACAGTGAATATTCCAAAAAGATTAGACGCCATAGGACAGAAACCTGACCAAGTATGCTTATGGTGTAGATTTTTATTTAAAATATTGTAATTTCTGCATTTGTGTTACTGTAACATTGGAAATGATTAACCCTTTATTGCTTTTGTAATAAACTTGTGTCATTGGATTTCCTGTTTAGCTGTAAAATGCGAGGTCTCCTTTGGTATGGTTATACTCTTTTTGATCTTATAAGACGCGTGGCTCGGCTCTCCTCTCTATGCATTGCCTTGCTTACCATATTTTAATTCCCTGCGTTGTGTTTTCTCACTTATATATTTCTGCTTTTCTCGGTGCATTTCCTCTTAGGTTCACAGGTAGCGTGATTGTATGCACTGCTTTCAATGACTGCCAATTAACTGGTGCTGTCTAGCAAACATATTTACTAACGTCCTCATGGAAAGCAATTCAAAGGCTAATTATGCTTCATTTAATGCTCATAGAACTAAGTCCTCCTGAAGGTGTGATCTACTCTACATTCAGCGCTTCCAAATAACGAGATGCAAAGCGCAGAGCTCTAGTGCACTGAATTATTTCCGGTTCAGGAATACCAGCTTTATATATTGCCCATAAATTGAATTAAAGAAAAAAAAACAATTAAAAGCCATATTACAGAGCTTCAGGTTTAATGCCACCAAAAATGTTTTTTTATTTTTAATTCTCATTTTTATTTAGTTGCCGTGATGAAAGCATCTACATTTTTTAATTATGTCTATGATCTGGAGTTTAAATTCATTCATTTGGTGTTTGAATTCATTCTGGATCACCTTTGCTTGCAAGAACTAGAGCAAAATAAAAAGTTCTGTAGATTAGGACTAACTTGTGCTGAGGTCCATATGGAGAAGGTTTTTGCGTTGGGTAGGTGAGCCTACCCAATGCAAAAACTTAATGAAAAATCTTAATGTGAAAGTGGTTAAAACTTATGACTGATATGGAAGAGATGTAACAAAAGGGTTGGTTGGCCCCAACTGATAAGACGTAATGGGGAAACACGTAGAAATATATAGATTTAAAGTGAAAATTGCTAAAACTCTCTGAGCATCTACACAGGTAATACAGTCTTGTAGATATGCTTTTATTGCTGAAGTGTTGATGAAGTGTTGGACTTAGGGCAAGTAAAGGCAGTGGGGGTTAGTGGTTCCAGGTATTCCAGAGCCTATAGCCAAAGGTTTGCATCCATGTGCTGGTGACCAGTGGTCCTTTACCAGATGGCCTTCTTAAGATTCCATAGGTGGTTGGTCCAAAAATTGGTAACCTCACAGCTAAACCCCGTGCTAAAACATCCTGATGACGCCTGTCTCCTTTTTGAAAGTGATGCCTACAGAGATTTCTTTTTCTAGCTGAAGCAGGCTCTCTACAGTTTATATGGAATAGATGCACTGCATGCGTTTTGTTGTCTCAGTGCCTGTTTAGACAATCTTGATACACACAAAGAAGGTAGAACTGAGCTCCAACTCCTCATCTCGTTTAGAATGTTAGTCATGTTGCACACTAGTATGGTTTGCATCCAACCTGGCATTAGTTTCCCGAGCCGGGACTTGGCCACATCCCATGCCTGGCCTGAGCTGCGACACCAGTTGGCTTCCGTGTCTTACTAAATGATGCTGTAATTGTCACCAATCGAAATACACCTTAGGCTACCTGTAGTCTCTGTCTCTTGTTGGCACCTCGTGTATTGGTTATGGAAAATCAAAGGGATTACAATCAGAAGGAAATTTATGTTGAACAAACTCCAGAGAAGAATGTGGGGTGTATTCACTAAAGTGTGAGTTTCCATGAGGGTTATGGCTTCATGTCATCTCACCATACTTTACGAATTTCCAACTCCAGTGAGCTTCTGCTGCAGGAAGATCTTCTCTGCCCCTACATAGTAGATAATTAAATAAGATGTCTTACTGAATGAAGCACACATTATGCAGGGCCAGTTCAGCCATTCCTGATGAAAAAACTTGGGAGGGCTAGTCTTGAGTAGCAATGACCAGATAAATAATACAATTCAAATGCAAAAAGTAGCAGACCAGATTAAACATTGGTTCCATCAAACTGCTATTGAAGACCACCTATGAAAAATCTTCCTTTGGTTGAAAAACATTGACGTTAGTCCGGCATTTCTCAACTTTTGCAGTAAACTCTACCACCTATCCTGGAAGGCAGTTTTATGTATCCAGCACCCTTACAGTGAAGCTGAATACGTATTCACATTGCATCTAATTCTTTCACATAGACTGCGACTATTATTAGCATTTCTTCTTCTTTGCACTTTGTCAAACCACTTAATACATTGGAATCGTATCCCCCCTCCTCTTGTCTCACCTCCAATATATACAGGGAGGAGGCGATGGTCGTGTGATCCATCATTACATCCCAATGCATTGATGTCGTTGGCTATGTCTATGCATCCACTATTTACTCAATAAAAAGTTACTGAAAAAAGTTGTTACATTGTTTCGGAGATAAAATCTTCGGCACTGGGCACAATAACCTTGGTCTAATCTGTAATGATGACCACCTTTCGATTATGAATCCCACTCTTTATGCAAACTGAGATCTTGCTTGCATTGCCTCCCTGCCTGCCTGCCTGCTTTGTGGCTTGGCGCTATGGATTATTTGCTAGGATATAGAGCATTCCTGCTCTGCTTGATGCCTCCGAGGCCTGGAGTTCAACACCTCCTTAGGCTAAGCGTCACCCAAAGCAAATATTGAAGGTACTGCTTTCTACGACCTAATCACCAAACTCTGTAATTGTCCATTACCTTACCAATATATATGTCACTGGGAAAATGAGGCAGAAACAGTAAAACTGCTAGAAACACCAGCCTTCCACTACTTGAGCAAAAACATAATACAGAGCAACATACAGTACAAAACTGGAAATATATATAATTCATTATTGCTTGCACAATGATCTTTATAGTTTTTTTTAGGGAAAAAAAAGGTCTGAGCTCTCCTGATGAACTCATAAAAACGGAATAATTTTAAGTAACAGGTATAAGGGGGATTCTATAGACTGTAAGCTCACAGGATCAGAGCATTCTTCACCTTTTGTTTCCAACTGGTTTCTTGTGTAGTCACAAATTACCTGGCTGTTGTGCCTGCCCACTGGACAATGATGGGGATTTGCGATGATGCTTTAGAAATAAGAAGTGATGATGGTTGGTAGACGGTGTTCCTGGCAAGCAATACGGATTAGCAGGACATTATCAGTACCGCGTTACCTGCTCCCAGGAGCGATTACTCGTATAGCAGATGTTATTTATGAATCATCCCCAACCAACATCTCAGTAAGTCTTAAAAAAAAAGGAGAGCAACTCTCGGTGAATTTCAGATGTCATAACCCCAAATGACACAAAACACTCAGGTCACCTGGGGTGCTCATTCGCCTAATCCTAACGTGGTCAGACCCTACTCCCTATTTAAAAAGTCCCAGGGAGCACATTTTCTTAAGTACCTTCTCAGGTACCCCCCATGGCTCTTTAACAAGCATAAGCCATCAATGAAGAATGCTTGAAGATACAAAGTACCATGAAAAGGCTTAGTGGAACTTATAAGGCATTAGGATGAACACCGGTGAAAATACATTTGGAGGCATATATACAAATATTCAAGGATCAAAAAGCCTTTTACAACATTTTTCTGATACATTGTGCTATATATGGCGTCTTTGTCCTTTTAAATTATATTCTGTGATCAGTGAGCAATATTGCATATCCCACTGTGTATATATCATTATAAAACTTATCATATCACATATATCATTGTGTAAAGTTAACTTTCTAGGCATAGTTTTGTTAGACATCATATATTAAACATCGTATGGCCTTTTTGATCATTTTTGATTGTTCCGTGTAAATATGACTTTGGTATGAAGCCCTAAGCCAGGATGGCTGGTCGCCTTAGTAGCTCTCCTACCAAACAATAAAGCTACTAAGTTCCTTCCATTATATTAGCCTTGTGTCCATGCCCGGCCACTGGCCTTCTATGCTTCACGTGGAATTAACGGGAGAGGTTTCAAAGTTCTGAAAGAATCAACGTTCCGTCTACCGGGCCGTAACCGGAACGAGGGAACGAGACTTCCATAAAAATTGAACTGGAGGTCTGAAAGTTCCGTACATTGTCAGGTGTACTTGTAGGCTTTTCAGCACTGAATATATTTACAACAATAAAAGACGGCTTACAGATGGTCTCACATCTGGCTCAGTAAAATGAATTCGTAGGCCAGTCAAATAGCAGCCGACCGGCCCATGTGTTTTTCACTCACTTAAACATGCTATACCATAAAACACATCCCCATATAACAAGAAAAAGCGCACATGATGAACCAAAAAAAAAAAGTGCTTGGATTAGTAGACCCGAGACTTTATTGAGTTATATAGTGGAGAGAAGTGCAAAGGTTTTATTTAAAAGCTGCAGGTAATAGTTAATATAAAACAGCTTACATCAGCAATATACAAAGATAACTTTAGAACATATAGAAAGTGATTGTTTACATTTTTTAGACAGGATAACGGCAGGAACTGGTTAAGCGAGCCCCCGGGCATTATAAATTAGCATATGCAAAACAGCAAGGAGGTTGATGGGAAGGGTTGGAACTTAGAATGCTATCGGAGGGCATTTGGTCCTCGCCGGCGCTCAGTGCGGGGACGTTGAAGGAACCGTCTATCACGTTCTCGGTCCAAACTTTAATTTTTTTTAAAAAAAAAACAACAACTTTTGCTACTCAATGGATTTAAAAAAAGAGGCCACGGGGCTTAAAGAGCCAGGTGTGTTGAGTCTTTAGTAGGCTTAACTTTCTAATGGCTTTGCCTGCTATAGGGCTGCAATTTCTCTGCTCCTTCTGTTCGTTCTACCGGCTTCCAATGTCAATTGAAATTAAATTCTTCAGCGCGCTTTCCTTGCATGGAACATATGACAGTACTTCGCACACACTTGTCAGCCTTATATCCATGTTCTCATTTTCTCCATCGGTGTCAGTCATCTTCATAGCACAAATACTGGAAAGTAATCATTCCATGGGTCCCCACACTTACAATTATTTTAGTATATTTCCTTAATATTTATCCGCATTTCTTTCATGCATCCAAATTATATTTTTTATCTATGGTTTTTCAGTATGCGCAGTACATCCTTGGATCTTATTTTTTTATTTTTATAGCCTATTCCTGTTTCCACAAGTATTCTATTTGCTTTCCAGATTTGAATTCTAAGTCACAGATTTGTGGGCCGTTTTTACTGAATTGCGCAATCTAATCTAGAATAGAAAAGAAGCCATTGGCGGATTATCCATTTGGTACACTAGGCACATGCCTAGATGCCCCAACCCTATGGGGGTCCCGGTGCCCTAATTGATAATCCCCCAGCACATTGCCCCCAGCTCAATAGCAGTAGCTGCAATGGGCATGCTGCTGTAGCCGGGAGGTGGGCACCTTACGTCACCCCCAATCCAAGACTTCTAAAAAGAGAGGGCTTCATTTTTTTAATAATATAATTCTCAGTTACTCAATTTTTAGTCATTTCTGATGCATATAATCAAGGGCGCAGGGCACTTCGATTTTCAGAATCTCTAAATTATTATTTTTTTAAACAAAAAAATGTTTTTTAAAGCAATATTGATCCATTGACAACATGCAATTTAGGCGATATATATTAATAATAACATAGGTAGAAAAAAACAGGCATATTCTTAGAAACCGAAAGCCCTCTCAACAATGGAAGCACAGTTTGAAAACCTATTTATTTCTGTAATGAAAACTTCCAGTTTTCTTCCAAAATGGACTTTTCACAAGCAAATAAATAAATAAAAAAAACTTTATATAAACCAATACAGTATACAGAGCTACGGAATTTGATGGCGCTATATAAAACAATAAATAATAATAATTAATAATAAAGGAAATTTGGCTTTATTCTACTTTAGGCTTTACTAACAATGAAAATATAAAATATAATTAAAACATTTTAATTTTTCTCAGTGAAACTTGATGGTTTTTAAAATGGTATAGAATGAGCAGCCAATCAGGAAGGGGCATCAGGTGCATGCTGGGATGTGTTAGGCTTTAAGTGAAATAGACATTAAATTATAGCTGTGAAAGCCAACAATTAAAACTTATAAAAATGAGAGCCTGGAGCGAATCTACTCCAGATTCGAATCAAATCAAATCAACGTCTCTTCTTCTGCAGTCTCAGACTTTCCTTATGTTGCGGATGAGTCCAGCTTGGCTCATGCGCAGCTTGGGAACTTGAGCTGGTGGTTTGGCTCGGCGTAGTGGTTATCGCATACATCTTAAAATCTGCCGAATTCTTATACCGTTAACGCAATGTGCCATTTTATTCTTTTGTAATAATTTAATTCTCTTGTTGTTTTGCAGTCCGAAGCACCCATGATGGCCGGCGCATGCACAGCGAAAAACACCTGCCCTCTCCTTGGTATCACACATATGCGGGTTTAATTCCAGGGAAATATGTGAAAAATGAGCTGGCTTTCTCCCGCACTCTCAGAATCTAAATACACGTTCCTGCCTCGGTAATGAGCTCTGTTCCTCACATTAAGGTTTTGTGTTTGCCTCTAGATCATTACGTGGCTCCTTGCCATGCCACAATCGGCTCAGTCTTACTTTTAATGTGTGGACCAAGAAAGAAAATGTGTCACATTAATCTTTGTATGCTATTTAAATCTATTCATAAAAGACTTCAGACTTTACTGGGAAAATGTGCTTGACATTTTTTCGTTTTATTGTAGGCTCTTAGATCTAGCCTCGTACAAATTTCCTACAAGCCACGGACGGCGCACGGAAGATTGATTACCCAGAGCTACCAATTTGTTTGTTTAGTTTCATTTTACTTTGCCGGTGCTTTAAAAATCAAAGCTTCTATAACTACGCGTATACTGTTATGTGCATATCTATATCATAGACGGGGCGTATGTCTAAAAGACACAGTTGTACTTGTAGTGGTGATGTCATACTGGTTGTATGACATCACGGCAGCATCAGGGATATTGTTCCAGCTCCTCGTGTGGGTGCGTGTTGGATAACCAAGTAATCTCAATCTATGATATCGCGGGGATTACCGGTGTTTACTCAAGATGTGCTTGAGCCCAATGGCTCACTGGCCCGACTCATGAAGTGTTGAGGAGTAGAGGTTGGAACAAAGCCGGCTCACACTCTCTCTCTCTGTCTGTTTTGCAGAATTTCAGAAAATTTAAAGAATTTCAGAAAATTACCACTGCTTTTCCATTAAACGTCAACATCCAAGGGTGGATTTCCCATAGGCGTACCTCCAGGCATTTCAGTTGGTCTAAGTGGGACACTTTTGGGGGAACACGGTTTTAGGCATGGCTAGGGAGTGAGGCTTAACCAAAGCCAAGTGACCTACTGCTATTGCTATAGCTATTTGTAACATCTCTGCCGACAGAAAGCAAGCTATTCCACTATGAGGTCATAGATAGATAAACATAAAGACATAATGACATGTGACCAGAATAATCTAATTGATTATGTGCAAGATTTGCAACGTTATAGATGTTATGATGTAATAAAGAGCTTTGTTTGTAATAAAATCATCCTAATATTAATGATGATACAGTCCTTTCGTTGAGACTTTCAACTATATTCACTTATGTCACGCGATTAAACAAATTGAAAAATGCCCCCTTACTAAAACTAAAAAAAAAAATTCATCTTGCCTCGATAATTTAATAGGGGTCCACGCAAGGGCAACAATCCTTTATGACGTTCTCATCGCGGAGCAGCCATGGAGTCATGCCGAAAACCTTTTCATATACCCTTTCATCGTAGACACGGAATCTGCCGTTGCTACAACACACATTCGTCTAAACAGGTACCAGACTCTGCAAAGTCCATTAACAGGTTTATGTCCTGTCTGTAAGAAGGCTGGTGTTGTTTCTTTCTGCGATTTTCTTCTTTTTTACGACAATATATCATTTTAAATTGGACAGAGCCTTGGCTGCAAATATTAGGCAGCCAGTCGCACCAAGAGTGATTCTTGGATCCTGGTTCCCAATGCCCTTTACAGAGTTATAAAACACATGGGGACAAAATGACATTAACGGCGTGGTGGGTACCGTGAGGGTTATTTCCTCAGTGGCGTTAATACATTTCGGTATTTCTACGTACCTGTACGATGTACGCCCGCCATGCTACTTCTCATCAGCACCCCAACCCACGTTGGATGGAATGAAGGAATTACGTCACCTTGCTGTCCTGCTCAAATAACTCCTGATGTCAAGGTAGCACCGGTCAATAAATCAAGCTGGAATTCCAAAAGCTATTTCTAGGATTGACTGAAAGCTACCAAATATAAACTCTGGTTCCCACCGATCGCTGTCCGTTACTTAGTTTCTCATTTTACACGGCCTGTGTCTAGGTGCCAAACAAGTGGTGGGGGGAGGACAAGCCAGACCTTCTTACCACTCTTGTAGAATATTAAAGTTCTAAATTGAAAACATGTGAACTGAAAAGTAATATCCCAAATATATATATATTCCATCCTTAAAAGGATAGAGGTTAGTCTATACATTAGGTTTTGTTTGGATAATAGCCGTACCGGTAATTGTGCCCAATCTGTTTCAGGACCATTTATGATTTTTTTAAAGTCTGGAGGACTACGCATTAATATGAATTCTATTTTTACTGGAATATTCTGAGCTTTCAGGATTGCTCTAAATTTTTGTGTTTCTCTACATTGTGCTCAATTTGTCTTTTTTTATGTTAAGCGCTACTTTAACCCAAAACTCATTCACCATGCCCAGGGCAGCTGTCTCATAAACAAAATGGCGCATCAAGTGCCCATCGAGGGCTTTTGGCCTCAATATATTTTGTTTTTATGCTGTGAATATGCAATTATTATAAATTATTTGATTTTAGCATGTTCTTAAGATCAATAAAGTTCTATATAATATCATGGATACAATTGAAATGTAAAGTAAATGTGAATGAATAATAATATACATTTTACATTAAATGTACCAAGGTTTCTGTCCCTTCTGTCCAACTTAATGAATGTGATAATTTAGTATTAATAGGCTGGGAACTCTCTGGGTTTCATCTGGAGTCTCCAAGTGCAGCCCTACTTCCCAGGGTCTCCAGGTTACTTTCCTCTTTATCCCGGCAGAGGGGCAACGTCTGGTTACTGTTTTGGACTAACATTGCCCTTAGGTATGGCTAGGCCCACCCTCTCTTGAGCCAATTCCCCCGGAAAAGACGGAACGCTCCAGGTAGACTACCCTGGGAAGTTCTCAAGAATTGTACTTGGCCACGCTAGGTGACCATAAATAGCTTCCTAAATAAGAACATTTTAAAACTTAAATACATTTATTTATTACATCCTAAAAAAGGGAAACACACGCCTTTGTAATACTAGAACAAATTTTAATACATTTAAATAAATATTTCCATCATTAATATTAATATGTACACATATCCTCAAAAAAAAAGGACAAAAGTCTTGCCAGGCAGCTGACATTTTGTACAGTGTTTTAAAAATAATACCAATATTATTATTTGTATCACTATTTTTACAACTGTTTTCTACCACTGGGATGTACTTTGTTTTTATCCAACATGCAGTTGCAAGTCTTGAGGTCTTTAGTGTCAAAGAAATTGATTTGTCCTCATTGGCAGAAATATTCATATTTATTATATTTTTATTTTTTTTTTCTTTCAACATGAAGACCTGTTTTAATCAGGTAATTCAATGTTTCCATTAAGGAAACTGAATGGGTGAAAATAAAAAAAAAAAAAGCAGCTCTCAAAAATAATCAAAAGCATATGTGATAAAAAAAATATCAACCCTTCTTCTAATGGATTTATGTAAAAAATAAAGAACCAAGTGGAAGGTTCTTCTTTAGTTTTCCAGTACTTGTATTTTATTTATTTTTTTGTTCGGTTTTTTTTTTTGGTGTTCTTATAAGTGTTCTTATCTGTAAGTAGCACTTTTGGTCCCAGGCTTGTCCTCACCTAACTATATTTTTTTTCTGCTAGTTATTAAAAAAAAAAAAAATTCTACGATCTACGAGAAGAGCGCACTTCATGTAAGTCCATACAATTCTTCTTTTTTTTTTTTTTTTTCTTAAAAAAAAGTCCCATAGGAATAAAAAAATAGATCATCTTCTGTAAAAAACAAAAAAATATATATGTATATTATATATAAAACAGCTAGTCCATGTTTTTCCTTTTTTTTTTTTTATATTAGAATAGAGTAGTCTTATTTAAAGTCCATGGATCCCAGAAAGCGTGTTTATCCGGTTCCTACCGGGAGCTCGAGTATCGAGTTCTTTTACTTCTTCTATTAAAAGGGTAATTAATAAACTCAAAACGTTTATGAGGTTCTGTGGTGTGGTGACCTTTCGGCAACCTCTTCATAAAATGAACCTCGCGTTGGTGTTGCCTCGTCTTGGAACCTTTTCTAGGACGTCCTCTCCTGGTGAATGCCATGTACCAGCCTTCGTATTTGACGTTCTGCAAAGCCGTGTAATTGTTCTCCAGGACGATCTCTGTGAAGACGCAATCTTTTCCTCTTCCGTTCGTCTGCAAATTCAAGGAGAATTACAAAAATATTACTCAATTTTTCTTTGCATTTTTTTGTGAGAACCCTAAAATACGGCGATACGACAAGTAAATCTTAAAAAAAAAAATACAATTATAAATTGGATCTAAAAATAAAAATATTTAAAAATCCTACAAATTATTATTAATTTGTATTGGTACTTTCACAGAAATTGCCTTAGCATCATGAATACTTAAAACGCTTCGGTAATCTTAAAAAATATATATTATCCATTAAATCGCTTTGCTTGGAGATTTTGACGAGAGGAGCAAGCGCGTCAAGGGTTAATCAACGGATTTCAACATTTGGATAACCGGTGACCTTTCATAACGAATCGCCTGGAATCCAACTGCAACGCACCAATCGGCAGAGATCGATACAGATTTGCGTTTTTGGATAACAGACGGTTTTATGGTGTAATTATAATGCACGTTTAGGATTAATTGGCTTTCAGAATTGTTTAGTCTCCACGACCACCATTCTTTTTCATGCGTGCAGCTGCAATCTTATGATTTTTATAAACAAAATCACTAAAATAAGACTCATGGGGACAACCATTTGCTGTTCAGCTGTTCCTAAGGGTGCAGCTGGGAATGCACACGCCGCGATGACGTATCAAGTGAGAAATAAATCACATAATCCATTTTGTCGTAAAACCGCTTGCAAGGTGTTGCGGAACTCTAATCAAGCAGGTAGTTGGTACAACTTTTGTTCTGATGTTATATTGGACCGATAATATCTACTTTATGGGTGGAAAATCTGCGTAATCCACTTTTTTATCTGAATAGCAGCTGGTTGTACCAACTTTTTTTTTTTTTTGCTATTTTATTACGATTAAAAAAAAATAGAAAAAACCACTAGCGATTTCAACGTCAAGAAATGTTAGGTAACCCCGTGGGTGTTGGAGGGGTCGAGTAGCGTCTTTACTCACTCCTTTAACTCCCAAGGGCTTAAACTGTAGATCCCGCGGGCAATAGCTGACTTTGAAGAGCGGATGTAAAGCAGGTATTTGTAAGAAAAGGGTGTTTATCGACTTTGATCAGCCGGAGTCCCCGCACCCCACCCAACCCGAACGCATTGAATACAGGGGGGGGGGGGGATCGAAAATTCGCACTGAAGCAGACATCTTTAGAACTCATAATGGCTTGGAAGTGAGTTTGAAAAACCAGGAACCCTCCGAGACATTTCTGGGTGTTAAAGAGAAAGCATGACTAATGGGAAGATTCCAAGGCTTAGCGATGAGGCAGTCCGAGCGGTGTCTTAACATTCCAAATGCTTGTAGCATGTAATTGTACAGAATGGAAAGGCAATTTGGCTATTTGTTAAATAAGATATATGGAATCCGAAACAACCCCTTTTATTCCTTTCACCTTTTCTCTTCTCCTTGGCTCTTTTATCTCCTCTTTTGTCTGGCCTTTTTTTTTCCTATTCCCCCAAACTTCTACGTCTTTTGATCAAAATTTTTGTTTGACAATTTCCCATCCTTCTTCTTAATCTGTGCCTCCGGAAAATAAAAAAAAAACCCCGCTCAGCTTCTCTTGACTACAATAACCGCCTGATGACTTCTCTTCATGCTTAGAAGAATCTCCAGGGCTCCCTTCCCGACTTGGTCTACGACCACGTTCCGAAGGCTCTCCTTACCTTTCCGATCAGTTTTCCTTTTTTGTTCATGCAGATATAATAGCCAGTTTCGGCACCTTTAATGCGAACTCTGCTTCCAAAAGTGTCCGTTTCCACGATTAACTTAGCTGTAGGGACAAAGAGAGAAAGCCATTTATTGCCTGCGGGCTATGAGAAACATCCATTATACCTGGACGGTGCCAATCTCAAGAACATTCATGCAGAAAACTCCCTCGGCTCTTAGCGCTACCCCACCCGGGATACAAAAGTGGTCTTATTCGGAGGGTCAGCCCTGATTGAAAATGATTGAAATTAACTATTTGCCTCTTTTAATCTGGATTATATTTGCATCACAAGCCAGAGGGATTCTTAGAACATATCTAGAGCGCTCGTTTTCCAGACATCCCTCTACAATTCATTAAGAATGATAATTTCATAATAATAATCAGGTCGTACACAATGCATAATGTAACTAGCATGTTTTATTAGAATTAGCGCTAGTTCCGTATATGAAACCCGCAACTAAAGAGCCGTTACGTTAGCCCTTTCATTGCCAAAGGGGGTAAACAATGAGTTTGTCTAACGTGGGGGGAGGGGGAGTTTTGATGGAGAGACAAACAAATTGCCCTATTGTTTTCTCTACAAATAAAACAAATCCCCAATAAAATATCACCAATTAAACATGTAGATTTAGCAGATGCGGCGTGCTTCTTACGCGTTCTAGTTTCTTAGTGGCAATTTATCTGATGTTTGTGGTTGCCCGCGACATACAAACGACGCAGACGACATCAACAGATCTAGATTCCAAGTTGTAATACTTTTTGAATTGGGAATATATTCATTAACCAGGTAATACTAACGACATCCCGCATAGACGCCAACCATATGCATCCTAGTATTTTTCCTCCTTTTTTTTTTTTGCAAGATTGATCCAAAAAAGGGTACAATATGCAGCATTAACCTCTGGCACTGAAAGGGTCTAAGTATTCATATCTTTATCTACAGACTAAATCGCATTTACATATGGTTTATTCTGGTCATATTTATTAAAAGGTACTTTCATTTATTATTTAATTTTTTTTTATTTTTCGTCACTAAAATGCAAGATTTCATTCATGGAACGATGGCCCGACCTGTTGACCCCCATGCTATAGCCAACGCCAGTACATTTTATAAAGACCTAAGTATCTGTACTAGCTCAGAATAGCAATTTATTAGACAGACCGACAAAACCATATGTGCCAAAACATGTTAAATTTGACCCAGACAGACAGATAACAGACTGTCAATCACAATTACAGACGCCCCCCCCCCCTCGTGTATACCATTTTAATACATAGAGATTCAGTGCGGGGTTTATGAGACGCACATACGTAATTAACCCTTTAATGTTAACACCAATCCGTTTTATCCGATCTCTTGGAATTGTCCTGTTTTTATTCTCCGCTTGCTTTTCCACGGAACGCGGCGCTCAGAGGGTAATAAATGCCCTTTAATTCCTATCACCCTTGTGTGTTGAGTCTTATTGATTCACTTTCCCTTTTTAATGGAGGCATTGATTGTTGGCTCAGACTGAATATGTAAATTTTAGGTCAATGCAATTTTAAATAAATAAATAAATACATAAGTAAAACAGACATCCCCCTTCATTCCAATTTGATCCAATGGCACTGATTCTGCTTCTAAAAAGTATTATTAGACTCTATGGATTTAATTTGCAATAACCGCACAAGCAGTTAAAACACGATACCAATATTTTACTAATTATGACATTATTTCAGATATAGCATTAAAATAGATGAATATAGTTTATCTGGTTATAGAAATATATGCGGCTGTGCGAAATATACATTAAAATAGCTTTAATTTCACAAAAGGGTAAGGGTGTTTTTTTTCTAGCCCTCAGGCTCTAAATGGGTTAAACGGACATCCATCTATACATCGTACGGTAAAATCCCCAACCTGATCCATTGGTGCATTTTTGATTCAATAACAGACAGAATGGATGGATGCGTTATGGGTCTTTTGGGTGGGAAATGAAGGAAAATCAATGTGAAATCCAGTAAAAGGCTTAAAGAACATTGATTTATTTCTCCGTTGTCCGTATACACTGTCTTACTGACGGACAGAAAATGACCAGACCGGGCGAGCGTCTATGGAGGAGACAGGAGATGTTGGATGGCAACTGCGCAGCTTCAATGCGCGTCCCAGTAAGATGCCAGATTTATGAAGATCAATGGGAAAGGAGAATTTGGACCCAGAATCTGTCTCTTTAGACCAATTATATTGTATTGTAATTACACATCTATGTGCATGCAGGCCCGGAAATATATACATCTAGCTCTACAGCGCTGCGGAATATGATGGCGCCATACAATCAATAAATAATTATAACAGAAAATATCTAGAAGTGTATCAAGTCCATTGATTGTCACAATATGTATGAATATGTGTATATATATATATATATATATATATATAAATCACTATTACTGAGATGATATGGGTTTTTAATCTTGGAATTGAAAAATATACCGCCAGGATACTTTGTTACCTAAGATAATGCTAAATAAATGTGCTTTTTAAACAATATATACATATACATATATATTGTTTTAAGCAGGGGTCATGAGTTTTCAAAGTTTTATTTTTGGAAAGCTTAGCATTTTCAATTCTATTCTTTTTTTTTTTTCTTTTTCTCTTTTTTTTGTGCTTTAGTGACAGCTTTATCCCAGTAAAATTATGTTCCATGCTAAAAACTTTGAAGTAAAGTAGCTACGTAAACGCAGAAAAAATGCAGTGAGACACATTTGATCCGAAAACTGGACTGAAAAGAGGAGAAACTATTCAGGAAATGTTAAAAAAGGTGAAAGTACGAAGAGTTTTAATGGCTCTTCCAGACATGGGGGTCTCTCTAGAGATTCATACAGAACAATCTTGAACCTCTTTTTAACATTTACAGACTACAACTCTGTTAAACCTTTACATCTGAGAAACTGCTTGTTCTATTCCTGTTTTGTATCATACTGCATATTTCTCTCCCTGTGATTTTTTTTTTTTTTTTTTTTTCTCTTTTTTTTTATCTGTTTTTTTTTTGTGTATGTTCCGTACCGGATCTCTAACGTTCCTCTACTAACTGTATTATTCTTCCAACATTAATGAGCTTGTTTTTTGTCTGGCATTACATGTCGATTTCTACAGAATCATGTCTCTGTGCTTTTAATACCTTCTCTGCTAACAAATTTTATTCCATTGCTATAATTCTATTTTTTTTATATTTTTTTCTAAAAAAAAGTGTTATATATATCCTTTAGCTACCTACAAAGGAACGCTGGTTGTAATCTGAGGATATGCCTACTGCCTTCTGTTGATGTTAAAGATTTGGGGGGGATTTAAGGTTTTATTGAAAGCTACGGCAACAACTTCCTTTTGTTGTAATTTATCGTATCTACAGAATCCAGAAGAGCCACCAAAAAAAAAAAAAAGACTAAGAAAAATAAATCCTATTGAGAGGGAAATTTAATTGCGTGTGTAATGTGCTACACAGATTAGGACGCCGTACAACCTTGCGTGGCCTCCCTTCACCTGCAGTAAGAGGAGGCCTGCGGTTTTTAAAGAGCTTCATCGTTCTGCTCAAGGCCTACAGGGGAGCCGAACGTCTACGTTTACCACCGGAGGAGAGCGGCACGGGGTCCGCCGGCGTGCAAAAAGCCACCTGAGATCCATTGTTATGGGCCGGCGGTTATTTTACTTATTGTGTGGCAAGCACGGGGCATACGTGATGGTCCATATTCATCAAAAGTAAAGTAAAAGGCAAAAAAAACCACCCAGGAACGCAGAGGAACTTTAAGTATCATCATTTGCCTCTGTATTGCACCAGGCAGCCAGGGGGTTTAATATATTAAAAGAATAAAACGGGGCAAGAATTTGGCCAGACATTTAAATCACCCTAGTGATTCTGAGCCAATTAACCCTACAAGTGCCAAAGTGGGCAACCAAGCTCTTGTGGTGGCTCGCCGCCAGTTCCACGGCGCATGCTAGACTCCTCATGTCGGACTTTGTGACTAAATGACGTATAAGGTACGTATATAACAAGTAGAATTTGCCGTGCCATTAAGTCAGTTAAGCCCCAATTGGAATCCTAGCTCTGTTTATGACCTTGGGGCAGTTACCTTATCTCTCTTTATGTCAGACTCCAAAATTAGATTGCAAGCTTTATGGAGCACTGACTCATGCAGGCAGGAAAAACATAACTTCCACAGGCTTGTAATATGTCCCGGGTGGCGCGCACGCATCAACAAGGTGAAAATACTTAAATCTTTAAGACGAGGACTAAGCGAACTTCGCCCCCCCCGCCCCCCGACCATAGGTTTTTGGACTACAACTCTCACTACCCTCAGACGAGGCAATCAGAGTTGTCGTTTAATCATCACAATGATACAACGCTGCATGCATATGAAAATACAATAGTGTCCTTACCATGCGGGTCCCCGTCTTCGGCGATGGCGTTAATTTTTTTGTTGTCCAGGATTTGCACATGTTTTCCGCTGGTCCGACTGTACAGCTGGTAGGTCCGAATGAGGCGACGGCTCAGCTGATCTGTCACCTGGCTCTGCTCCCTCACATGCTGTGTAAAATTAGGTGGGGACTGAACAGTTACCTTTTAGAAATAGTATAAAAGCAATTATCTATTTTATAGTTTTTTTATTATTTATTTTTTAATACCAGCTCTAAATGGCACTCCTCACAGTTAACGTGTGGAAGCAAAAATAAAAAAAAAAAAGCTAAACAAGAATATTATTATTTTAACAATTATCGTCAAGTTACACACACTCCCAATCACAATATCAACTTGTGTGTAACATTCACAGTGACAAAATAAATTAAACTTAATTTTTATATAGTCAATTAATTTTAAGCTTCTACATAGAATCCAATTAAAAAAATTTATTTCGACCATAAATTTTAAAAAAATCATATATTTTTTTTAAGAATTCAGGATTTGTCCAAAATATAATTGTTTTAGAATTAACCATTTCCTGTTCATAAAACATTACACAAACAAATATATGAAAGTGAATATAGATATGGATATATAAATGCAATATTAATATATTATATATAACTTATAGATATATACACCAAAACGCATGCATCTGGTTTGAAATTTCTAGGTTATATAACACAAGCGTGACAAATTTGGCCAATGGTTAAACAAACGGGCCCTATGGAGATTTATTCTCCCTTTGGCTGTAATAAACTCCATTTTAGCTGTCTGTGACATTTATAAAGATGTATTCTGAACAAATGTGAAGGAGATGTTCCTTCCACCTTCAAGGGTGAGAAAGGAGCTCTTACTACAATCCCCATATCGAATCAGAGATTCGGGCTTCTTGAGAAACAGTCCATCCCTCACAATGTATGTAATATTTTATACTCTCTCCTGACAATTTAAGCTCCTCTCTTCCTTAAGTGTATCTTGCGCTGTCCCTAGTATACCTTCCACTCTTGTAGGCAATATGGTAAGATGACGGTGCCAGCTCAGATAAGGGGAGCATGTGGAGATCGTCTGTATGCCATAAGGCTGTCTGCGTCTGATACACTCAATTTCTATTTATTTTTTTAAATAATCCTTGTTTTTATAAGCTTACGCTAACATCGGTGCATCATGCAGGTTATTGAGGATATTTATGAATTCATTGTCATGGCATCGCCTGTGACGTAATATAAACCGCTTATTCTATACATTATGGAAAGAATCACTTTGTAGGTAATGCTCTGACCTTGAAACTCGTAGAGTACTAATTTAAAGCCAATACGACCATATATTGTCATGTCAATGTGCTAGCTTCTCGCTAAATAAGTAGCACATTGCACCTACACTATTATTTGCGATTTAGTGTTTGCAAACACATTGTATCGGTTGTTGAATTGTAGCCTGGCAGATAATAAGTGTGAAATTGTTGGATGCCCAGGTATTCTTTCTGGTGTGATTATTTGTTTGTTATTTAAATTGCATAAACTGTTTGAATTTACTACTTTGTAACAATGATCAGAGCTCACATTTTAATCTATAAGGCAGGATTAGGTGGAAACATGCCCTATGTGTTTCTGGCCCCTATGGCCCTCTAAGGATTCAGCTAAGATGGATACAGAATATCAAGGGGTTAATACAAAAATAAAAATGTTGTATTTACCTGAGCTTGTAGGCAGAGTACAAACAAGTGAAACAACCTGTAAGAGAAAAAGGGGGAGAAAAGACCAGGTTAGAAACGATAAGCAGGTTAGACACAGGGTTGGGGTAATTTGGGGCAAGTGGGGCATTTAACCCTTAAAATACTTACAGATAGCCCAGCACTGATGTGATGTATCTCATGGTGGTGCACTGTTTGGGGTGGGGAGAGGCTGCAGAATATTCCCAGAGAGGAAAGGCTATTGTGTGGCTAGCTGGAGGACAAGAGAAGGTTCTCCTTGGTTGATGTGGAGCCAGCTGGTAGCAGGAGAAGGTGCAGAACCCACCACTACTAGTCCCGGGAGCTCCAGCAGATTCCTCCTCCCATTCCCTCCCCCGACCAGGCTGCGGAGACGGGGAGAGAAGGGCACCGAGCCACGCCACCCAAAGGAGGGGAGGGTGGTGCTGGGGAGGGAGTGCAGCAAAGCCCCAGATAGAACGCAAACCACCTCCAAAATCGAACGTTGGTGATCAGCAGAACCTGGAGCTTCCTACAGCAGACAAGGTTCCTGCAGAAAGCCTCGGAGATCCGTGCAGAAAAAAAGGAAAAGGAAAAAGAAAAAAATTCCTTCCAGTGCACAGTGTTTTTTTTTCTTCTTCTTAAGAAGCAGACTGATCTGATCTCGCTCTCTTCTTTGGTTCCAAGTTTCTTTTTCTTCTTCTTCTTCTTCTTTTTTAAATGGATGAGGTGACACAAATGTCCAAGCTTTCTCCAAGGTGGGCGCTGATGCGGACACACAGAGAGAGAGAGAGAAAGAGAGAGAGAAAGATGTCCCAAAGGTAGCAAGATGTAGGAACTGGGCTGTCAAGATTCAGCTGCACACTGAGAAGATCTCAGGAGACTGAAACCAAAGTCAAAATAAGTGAAAGAAAAAAAAAAAGACGAAAAAAAAAATCTCAGCTACTTCTTCACAACCTGGGAGGATCAGTTTTTTCACTTCTTCCAAAATGACGTTGTGTGTTGGTTTGCAGGCTGCCCTTGGAGTGTAAGCTGATGATTAAAGTGTTGATGAGTGAAGCTTTCTTGAATGCAGAAGCAGAGTCTTAAGCCAGCCAATGCAACCTGACTGAGGAGGAGTTGTGGTTGAGGAAACTCTTGATGGCACTGAGCGTGTGTTATGTGTGTGTCTTGGCTGCTGTCTCATTGAGCTCTGAGTGAAGTGACTGCCAGTGATGTCCTCTTGTCCCTCCTCTTGTCCTGTGCTCTCCAATGTCAAACTCCCCTCTCTTCTGTCCTGGGCTAAATGTGGGAGGACTGTCCTGCTAAAAACCAGCCCCTTGTATATAGATCTCCTCGCAAGATGAACTCTGCTCTACCAATTAATTATGTAGGTCATTAAAATTAGCATTTTTTTATTTAACTTCAGAGTCAAATCCTCTAATGCACCCTCTTGTGTATCCCTATGCAGCTTTCTATGTATATATATTTTTTTCTATATCTACCTTAACTTTTAGGGTCAAAAAAGGTACAGTCTGATAAATAAATGTATGGACTAAAACATAGAATTGGGAATTCCTTGCATTTTAGGATTTACTGTTTCTGTAGAATCTTCATGTTATATTTATTTATTTTGTTCTCATGCCAAACAGGTATTCTATATCCATAATTGATTATTTTCCAACAAGCTGTGAGAATGGGGATTACATAAATATAAATGCAGTGCTATGCCCTGGTGTGAAAGCTATTAGCATGTCAGTCTGATAAGGACATTGAATACATGTGCTTAGGAATACACTAGTGATTGAAACAAGTAGCAGACACAGGTAGAGTCTCCTTGAAGACTGTGTGTTAGTTTCAGTGACCTGTTTGTGTATTGGGACAGTCTAGGTGCTATGTAAAATCAAGGGCTATTGATTGGATTAGATTTTGACTTTGAAAACCAACAATAAACAAGGTGTAAAATAGACCCATTTTACTTATTTCTTACCCCACCTGACCCCCCCCCTCTCCTTTCACCCCAGACCCCACTTCTTCACCTACCATTCAATGAATGCTTAAAAAACAATGTATCAAACAAGAGCATTCTATGCTGAAGATCACAGCCAAAATATTTGATCTCCTGTCTCAACACAAGTTTTTTTTTGTGTTTTTTTTCTTTTTTTTTTTTTTATGAGGTTTTCAGTTCCTTCCCAACCTTGTTCTGTGCTGATTCATACTAATCCCCACCAGGCTCCTCTGATGTGTGTAAATAAATAGAGTATCACTGGCTGAATTTAGCTGGGAAATAAACATGAAAAAAAAAAAGTATAAATTAAATTGTTCACTTCAAGCCAGGTCCAATTAGTCAGCAGTGCAAACAGTAGCCCAATGGTATGAATGACTGATGCTGGAAATAGATATTTGACCATGTAATTAATATACAAACACAAAGGCTAACACGTCTATTTAGTGACTCCTTTATCTTAATATGTAAATGCCACTAGTGCATGACTATACAGGGCCATAGATCTCTTTAAACACCCATAGCACTCTATCTTACCCCTGTGGGTGCAATAACTCTCACTATGATTTTAACAGAAGACCAAGTCCCAAATATTTATCGAAACATGTCAAGGGGATATTTAAGGAATTATGTTTGATGGAGATCAAAGAGGTTTTAACATCTTAAAGGTAAAAGTTACATTTGCGAATTACTAATTCTGTTTTAAACCTCCGCTGCCCACATCAGACTGCTCAGATTTTTAGCATGAGGGATAAGGCAGATTTATGAGCGCAGATAGGGAAAGAAAAATCAGAATTATTGCTCTATATTTACACACTGGGACGTTAATTTTATTTATTTTGAAATCCAAAAAAGTAGATCTTGATTTTATTTATTTTTTTCCCCTTATTTAAGATAAATACATGCAGATTGGGGCTATACATGGTGTTATTCTGGTTGTCCAGACAAATTATATGATCACCCCCCACCACCCCATCCCCAAATTCACAGAGCTGTGAGGACCTTTAAATCCCCAACTAGTGGGGCATTTTATGGAGTGAGTGTTACAATCAGTCCCCACCCTGCTGGGATCTTAGAAACCAAACACTGGCAAACTGCAAATTAAGTTTCTTTCTCATAGAAATTTAAATTAAGGTGAACAAACATTACAGACACCTTAAGTCAAATAGTGTAATTTAAAAACACTGCAAACTTTATTGTATTGCAGCTAAGATCTTAAACCATTTCTTACCCCTGGCGTAACTTTTTTTTTACATTTATTTTTAATGTTTATTATTTTATTATTTTTATATTCGTTATTTTAAATCTCTCAAGCGGCAAAACTTCAATTAATGATGCATAAAGTGTATTTTTTTTAATCATTATTAAAAATAAAAAAGTGACATGCAATTCCTATTACATTTTGCAAATATTACACAAATTTTATATATATATATTTTTTTTTATTATTATTTTTTTATTCCCAAAAATTTTATTTTGTTAAGGTGCTTTTAACCCCGTAGGTTAAATGTGTTCAATGTAATCTAGAGTCATGCGTTGCTTACTGATCTGTCCCACAAAGAGTTAAGGCAAACATGTTGCTGTGTGTGTATATAAAGTAAGTAGTCTACCCTTCCCCCAACATTCCAAAATGATCATTTAGATAGCTAATTCAGACACTTTAAAAGGGAATCACATTACAATATTAGTACATGATTAACAGCCCAGCTGAATTATCAAATCTTAAATGGTTTTAAGACCAATAAACACCCAAATGAGAGAGAAAAAATCCAATTGAAGATATTATCCTAGGGGATTTGTTGGGATGCAGACTGCAGGGGACATGCGAGGGCTTGTCTATAAGTGAATATTGTTTGTAAAATCATTGATCAGTTAGTGGGTACTTCACACCTCTAAGACCCTTTATGGGGTGTGGAGAGATTACCTCTATGAGAGAAGCAATGATGAGCTGCTGCTGCTGGGGTGGCAAAGTGTGGGAGAGGACAGCAGTTTGGCACCTAATAGGTTAAACGTATTATCATTGCTATCATAATAGTACATGCCAGCAAAACCGGCACTTAAACCCAAGCAGGTGATATTCAACGCAGGAGATCATTGATCGGATCTCCCTGTTTTCTGGGTAAGTGAGAGGAGAAATTACAGATGAAACAAACAGAGCAAAAATGCTAAAAAAAAAACTCTTTTAATGCCTAGGAGTAGAGATGCGTAAAATAGTCTTAGTCCTGAAAAGGTTACTTAAGACATAATTGTGTAGGGTCGCCATCAATGGCGAGATGTGTTTAGACAATCACCGTCCTCCTACCGGTGTCTGTTTGATTGGCGGCTGTTAATATAACTTAGATTATCAAGATTTGAATCAGAGATCTTCTGCTGCTCCTTCTCTCTATCTTTCCTTTTTTTTTTGCTCTTGTTCTCTGTACCTTCTATCCCATCTGCCTTTCTCTCTTCTCTTTCGCTTGCCTTTTTATCTTATCAAAGGCCATAATTACAATTGCCATTTTGTTTCCTCGAATTAGCAATCAGTGCTATCTTAAACTGATAGAATACCAGCTCCTGTCAACCTGATGTTTGAGTGACAGGCCACAGGCTACCCCGGCTCGGGAATATGACTACAATACAACTCCCTCTTTGTTAGGGCAGCAAAGTGCCAACTGTATCGGCTTTTACTCTTATCTTACCTTATGTTGTTTTAGGAACATCAAACAACTGTAACTTAACTGTACAGCGCTGTGGAATATGACGGCGCTATATAAATCAATACATAATAAGAAATAGTAGTATTCCAATATTGTGTGTATTAGAATTTTCTGATATGGCTTAAAATGTACTAATTATATATATAAATATAAATATATATATACATGTACAGGGTTCACATTGGCCATTTCGGTGTCAAAGGATGCATAATTGCAAAATGAGTCTGCATATTCGGCACTAAAAGGGTTAAAAGATATAGTTAAGCACTAAGAGGGTTAACTATATATATAAGAGATATAGTTGGCACTTAGAGGGTTAACAGATATAGTTACGCTCTCTAAGGGCCAAAAAAGCTATTGATCTATTGCTTAACAATAAATGTTTTTCTCCAGCAGCCCAAGGGTTAACAGAACGCTGAATGCATCCACAGGAGGAA
>VKOC01000007.1:5494572-5506810 GCA_009364415.1 Spea multiplicata
GTGTATGGGCAGTGTATGTGTATATGTGTGTTTGTAAGGTGGTGTGTACGTGTATATGTGTGTGAAGGAAGGGTTGTGTGAGGGCAGTGTATGTCTATACATGTGTGTGTGGACAGGCATATGTTAGGGAGAGCTGACCAACCCAATCCAAGCAGGCTGTGTATACAACAACCAGCCAATCACCGGTAAGGTACATCGCTTGCCGTGATTGGCTGGTTGTTGTATACTGGGTAGAGGGGTAGTCTTATACGGCGAGTACAGCCCAAACTCTATTTTAACTGGAAAAGTTGGGGGTCGTCTTATACGCCGGTATATACGGTACTATGTTCTAGAAACATTGCTGGAAACTCTATAACAGGGATCCCCAAACTCGGCCCTCCAGCTGCTGCAGGACTACATCTCCCATAATGCTCCTTCAGCTAAGGGGCTGGCTGAGGAGTATGGGAGATGTAGTCCTGCAGCAGCTGGAGGGCCGAGTTTGGGGATCCCTGCTCTATAAGCAAATATCTCTGCCGGCAGGGAAGATAATTCAGTGAAAGGCTGACAACACTTCTGATGCGTAGATTTTCGGCCGCACTTACTGCCCGGAAGCTCCGGAGCCGGCTGCTTTAAGAAGCCAATCCGTGGAAAGGATTGTCAGAGCAGGAAGTGCCGAGCAGCAGTTTCTCCCTAAGGTAAGCGTTTTTAACCCTTTAAAGAATACATATGAAAAGTACTTTAATATGCATTCTTCTTTGGTTCCATCTGGGACATTAAACTGTCCCTTTGAGTGATCGGTGTATGAATGTGACTTCAATTCTTTCACATGATTAACCTGCACTTCCTATTCACTGCACTCGTGTGAGAAACCCTGCGGAGAGCAGTACACATCTTGCTTTGTCCATCCAATAGCAGAAGGCACTTGTGCGGAGGTTTCTCCCATCTGTGCACAATGAGGAAGACATAATAAGTCATTAGTAAGCAGGAGAATAGGACAAACTGCCTGCCATAAGTACCGAAAGCAATATGGGCCATTCTGTAACTCTCCAGATCATTTTGGACAAAAAAAGGTAAATTATTGGTTTACAGTCCTATTTCATGTGCAAAAAAAATACTTAAGAGGGTATAAGCCATTTATACATATAAAATGACATGAAGATAAGGGGGTTGGGGGCTACATGGCCACTAAGTAGCCATACTGGTTTAGCCAAAACTACAGTTCTAAAAATAGGATGTAAGAGCCAATATTATATGCTTGTTTTTAGAATGCACAAACATATGGTTTAATGGAATGGAAGAAGTGTTTGGTTTGTTTTTTTTTACCCTCTTGGTGGCTTTTAATACAACCACATGAAGGTAACCAAGACAAAAAAAAGTGGGAAGTGTGCGTATTATGGAACACAATGTTTGGTGCTCCGAACACCGCTGCCTGCTGTGTACTTTTGAAAGCAAGTTTCCAGACTGCTCCTCTTTGGAACCTGAAAATAAAACGAGGTTACGTACGTAACCCAGGCCATGCTGGTGCACAGACGTGTAACCCAAAGCCGTGAAGCTGTACCGTAACACGCAAACACAAACTGGTGCACCTTGTAATGTAGGCACGCACCTTGTGGTTGCCCTGTTTGGTTTTTTTCAGTAACTTAACACTTTTACTATCAGAATGGTGCGCAGTGTATTGCAATGCACTGTGTTCCATCTGGCAATTAAAAGGTTAAGCCCCCCTTCTAATAAGTATATATATTTTTACAAGTCTTTCAGCACCAGAATGGCCTTGCGCAAAGCTCGCATGCGCAGTGGATCGTCTCACTTTCCAACGATTTGAATTGAAGCTCTTCAAAATGTTCTGTTAAAAACAGCAATAAGTGTTATCGCCACACAGCAAGCAGCAGGCGGCTGGGCTAGAAAAGTCTGTTTTGATTCACTGCTCTGGATCAAAAATGGTCACAGAACAAGGCCCAATTGCTTTCAGTTCAGTCCACAGTACCACATTAAACAAAGATCACATACTGAATAAGGTTGAAAAAGCCCAAGGGGGGGAAAAATTGGTTTTTATTTAGCACTCGACTGGGACTGCAAAAAGAGTCCTTAAAATTATTTAAAAACAGCTTTTTTTTTTCTTTTCATAAACTGTATATTTTTTTCCACCCCAGAGTTTGAGCACTAAGAAAAAAAAAAGAAAAAAGAAAAAAAAATAGCCATTAATTGCATTGTAAACACCTACCAAGCCACTGCACAAAGGACTTCACCATGGAAATGATGCTCTTGATATCCCACACGTATGGGTACAGATCATAGAGTATTGTCCTGTTGGGACAGTTTGAAAGCCGCGTAAACATGGTCATAACTATGTTACACATTTCTTCAAATTTAGCTGCACGTTCTCTCCATTCATTAATCTGCATAACAGAAAAGAAAAAAAAATTGTCACAAAACACGTTTCTTCTAGGTTTTTGTTGGGTTTTTTTTTTTTTTAGGTGTTTAGGTGGCAAATTAAGACTACGTTATCTAAAATAAAGCATTTTATGAAACGCAAAAAAGGTTATGGGTTGTTTTTTTTATAAAAAAATTGTTATAAAAAAAACCAATAAGGAACGCAACAGGAAAATATTGGGAAATTACTAGAACACATTCTGGTCTTTGACTTATGTTACAACAAGAGAGCTCAGTGGGAACATAAAAACCTGCTTACTTTCTCTGAATCTTTGCCCGAGCAGTTAACGCTAACAACACTGCTGTTAGCTCTGAGCCACTGAAATTCCTTCAACATCTGAAGACCCTTCGGTCCGTGCTCATAAGGCAAATAAAACAGATCAGCGAGTAGCTGCAAATCCTCTAAAGTCACTGCCTCCGCTGTATAAAGAGGCTTTTCGTTTGGACCAGGAATAAACTGATCTCGGATTTGCTCGTCGGTCTGCATGGGTGCGATGTCATTACACGCGTCCTCTTGCATGCAGGACTCCAAAGACTTGGCTTCCACTAAATTCTCTTTATCAGTGTCCATCGGTTTCAGCTCCTCCGACATTTTGGATTCGTTAATGTCTGTTAAGATTTGACCGACATTTTTATTCACATCTTCTATCTTTTCTACCACCATCTCCATCGGTTCCTCGTCAAGCTGCTTTTTCTCTTCCTCCTTCGCCAACATGGGGGGCTCAATGCCCAGAGCTGCCCCTTGGCTCATTATGGGCTGTTGATAAACGGTTGTAACTATAGTTCCAGCATTAAGGGTTGGTCCAGATACCAGAGGTAACATCCCAACAACACTTGCTTTAGCTCCACTGTGAGCCACTTGTCTGCCTAGTAAGATAATTAAAAAATGCATGAAAAAACAAAACAATGCTACTTAAACAAATTATATATAGCGATGGAGTCCAAGGTAAGTAGGATACAGTTAAGGTATTGACAGAATTACTGAAAGGACACTTTTTTAATCAATTCCCATGTTATTGCGACACATTAAGCAAGTTGCTCATGCATAATATTGACATTGGTACTTTATGAGCACAGAATCATTTGCAGAAAATAACGTACTTGCATACTGGAGGGGCACCCCAAATTCTTGTAGCCAGTCTGTTAAAGCCATTTTCAGAGCCATATGGGGGCTGTATAACACATCGGTTTCAAGATCTTCATCGCTGCCTTCATTCTCTAACCTTATCTGAATAGAGACTGCATTGTCTTCACTGTCAGCTGAGAAAAAAAATAAAAGTAAATTATAGAAGCAGAAATTTCATCTCCAAAACGGAACATTATACTATGCTACTCCTATAAAATAAGAGCGACGCTGTGTGGCCGTTGCCTTGCCATGTCGAAAATCATGTAAGCCATGGGAGCACCTGTATAAAGAGGTCCTTAGATGCGGTTCAGTTGAAATGCACATATTACATCTCTCCCGCATTAATGGCATTCAAAACAATCTAGTGATATCCAACCGAGGTTCAACCGACCTCCGAATTCCCAACTTAGTGAATATACACATTTTCTCTTGATTTTGCTTAAAATCCCCAAAAATAGCTTGCAGAATAGAAAACACCTAATAGCACAAGCTTTGCATTTTACCTGCGTCCTTAAAGTTGCTGATTAGTTTGTTTTTTTAACACTACAAAGCGATCGATCATTTAAAAAAGTATATATATAATTTCTCTATTATGGGATATTAAAGCGCGTGTTACGTTGTTTTGGGAACTTACTCATCACAACATCTTTTCTCACGCCATTCATATTGGATTTATACCATGTCGCCAACGTGTGGATGGCAACATAGTTGGATTCAAATTCACAGTTTGGGTTGGTCAAGACTCCTTGAAGCCGAGGGATGAGCTCAGTAGACCGGCCCTTGTAAGGGCCAAGAAAGAGTCTCTTCTGGTCGTAATCATTGGCATGTATATTGTCCCAAATCAATGGAGCCCTTTTGATAATTTTGGAAACTTCTTCGATAGATTCCACAGGAATGTCTTTGGAAACAACCTTTGGTCCTTTAAAGAAAAACAAAATACTTGTTTAAGAACACCAATCTAAGGATCCAGTTTGCTTCTAAGGGTCTCTATCATATGTATGTGTGTGTGTGTGATATATATATATATACACACACACACACACACACACACACACATATATACAAACACACACACATAGTGAACACTTACTACAAAGGTCTTGCTACCTCAATTGAGCAGGTTAACCCATCCTTTAACATCTATCTATTAGAGAGGTTATATCACACTATTGCTCTTAGTCATTAGTTCTTGCCACAATAAACATAATGAACCAGAATCTTGAGCCCCCCCCAGAGAAAGCAAGACATGGAACAGCAAAACAGTCAGCATAACAAGACAAGTTAAAACACAAAAGCACCCCACCTGTCCAGAGGACTTCTATACCCGGTAGCAATTTCTCTCCAACTGTACGTAGATACGGGGATTGTGCAGCATTTGGGTAGCAAAAAGTGCCACAATATTCTGAAAAACAAAGTTTAAACTATAAGCAATGATTGGTCGCATTCACTAACAGCGAGATGAATACGTTTAAGAAATCATTTCGCTTTACATGGAAGGCAACTGCTGCCCACTGCAGCATACGAGAAGTCCAATGCACAAAACAAACAATACCTCACATTTACTGTAGAATACAAGTAAACAAGTAGCTGCTCGACATAAATCCTTACCTGTTGGACAGAACAAGAACGTTTCTGGTTCATTCAAATACTGATAAATTTCATTTGTTATCGCGACTTGTGCATGGGCGAAGGAACTGAAAACCTCTTTGTCTGCTGGGCACATGTTGTGATCAATATCGTCAAACAGGAGAGCAAACGATCTGCAACCAAACTGGGAAACCTACAAAAACAGGCAAAGAATTGTTTAAAAACCAGCAATCAAATGAACAAAAAATATCCCCCTCGAGTTATGGCGGCTCTGGGCCAGTTATCCGCGTCAGAGAAACCGGACCATGGAGCACAGGGTGGGATTGCTCTGCACGAGGAGGCATGGAGTAATGAAACATCACCCAGTAACGTGTATGTTTGTACGGTTACCCATTAATCCTCAGCTTGAATGAAAACGTTTCGTTAAACAGGAGGAACATCAGGTATTACTGAAGTCTTGGAGGCCAAGGAACGTTGGTCCAGCTGAAATAATCCGCAACATACCTGATCTAACTTGCGTTTTAATGTGGCTATTTCTTTCTGGTTGGAAAATGTTATGTCAAGTCCTGGTGATATGGCATAAATAAATTCAATCCCATATTCTTGAGCAGCTGATATAAGAGTCATGAGCTGATCTGAGCAGCTGATATAAGAGTCATGAGCTGATCTGGAGCCAAAAAAAAGGCAGCAAAGCAGTACGTTAAAACAAACAAAAAAAAACATTAACAAACAATATAACATTTTTTATTTTATTAAAGAATAAGTGTTAATGTTAAAGTAGGACTCAATCACAGAAAAGAATAATCATGTAAAAATATATTCCAATTACTGCAGTTCACTAAGCAGGATTTGTACTTTTACAGAACTAAACAGAGTTGGGAGGGAAGTAATGTGACAAGAAAGACTAAGGCAGGAATATTTGCTGAGGAACATAGCGCAGGCGAAGATAATTACCGGCTTCCTCCACCGAGTACATTTCTCTCCAGAACATTCTATGCTTGTAATCATCTTTTGGAGCATATAGATATGTATTCAGACCCCACTTTTGAAGCCTACGGTATAAAAAGAACAGCTTCAGCAAGTGACACTCGAAAACCAGTAACACCCAGCGGTCAGAAATCCCTGATAAACCAATGTCAAAAAGACATCTTACCTTCTAAAAAGCTCTTTTCTTTGTTCCATAGTCCAAGGCCTTCCATAAAACCCTGTTAAAAATAAATCATTTATTCTGTAAGACAATCATTACAGCATTTCTAAACTTAACTGCTCACCTAATTGATCCCTAGCAATAAACAACAATTTTGTCAAAATATATAAATGACTTATTTATTTTTAAAAATATATAGCGTCCCAGCTAAATTTCATGCCCCGTCTTCCGTCAACTCAAGGAAAATAAGACGGTATCAGACGGGTTATGAACATGCCACATCGTACAATATATCCGAGTACGGCGCTGGGCACACTGATAACACGAGGGCGATCCAATGCTATAAAGGGAGACTCACGGATTTCATTATTCGGTTATCTCCAGAGCTGATTTTCGGAGGGTGAAGGGCAGAGAAACAAAAGAGTTAGGGTAAAGAAGTAGAATGTCACAATATCCGGTATCTGGAAAACTTTGAAATAAACAACTCACGACATTTTAACTGCATGCTGCGGGTTTACTCCCCGCTGGACGTTTTGGCTCCGGGTGTTTCTCCTGGCCGGTAACAGGAGGCATGATATTATAATATAATTAATTTACACAGCGCTATCATATTCTGCCGCACTTCTGTATTTAAAAGGAAACTCTCAACAACTTTTTTTTTTATTATTATCAATATCAAATTCAAAATACTTTTACAAAAATATTGAGCTGTTTTATTAAATAGTTTTTTCGCATAATATAATTATTTCAGGCCGCTGTGTATCAGTCATTTGTACGTTCTCGCTCGGTTATTTCAGCCCAATCTCCTAGCCAAACACCCTGACTCCTTATCATACTGCCTGTGGGAAACAATAGAATGGCTCAGTCATAATAACCCAGTTGGACACTGTCTAATGAAAGCCTATGGAGGAAGGGACTTCATTAGCATTGCCATAAAGAATCAGCTCAGTGTGGTGTCAGAGCCGGGAAAGTTACTTAAAATATCACATGGCCGACAGCAACGGCCGCTTCCAGGTCTCGGGATAAAGGAAGTTTATTGGACAAAATGATAAAACCCGATGGCGATTTTATGCGGAGGGACTTTTTTTTGTTCCACGGGACTTGTCTCTTTAAAAAAGCTAACACTTAGACAAGAAAAGTTTACTTTAACTGACAAACCCCCTTCTTGTTTACTGGAAACGATTGTTTGCTGACGAGCGACGGATCCCAGTGCATACAAAACCACAACAGCGCTCTCTGGCCCCATTTCTTGCCAAATCCCTGCAGGTCTTGGGATTTATAGAGAGGGATAATGTATCCTCTGCAAACGGAATAAGCCGCCACTAGATTGTAAGCTCTTTATGACAATTACCTTTCCTCCCTCCTTGTAAAGATGAAATGGGGGCCGATCTCCAACAGTAAGGTAAATCACTGAAGAGATAGACGTGTCAGGGTTATGTCGGCCCCCGGGCGTATCTGTCGGCACGTGTCAGGATATTACTGGATTTCCCCCCCAAACATAGCGAGAGCTGTGCTTCAAGGTACAAGACATGAGTATACTGGCAGGCGGCTCATTAATCAGCGGATGGAATAATGCGAGGAAAGACAAAGCGCCATTTGTTTCATGTAACAAAGACGCTTACAATGATTCCCCATGATTCCTGCTCTCCCTCAACGGGACTTATTCACTAAAACACGAGACTAAACTGTGCTAATTCACTGACCTGACGATGCATTACGAAGAGTCTCCTTACCACGCAGTGTTAATACGGTCACATGACATTCAAGAAATGTCAGTGATTTTATGCGGGCGATGCTCGTCCCCGCTGGCCTTTGCAAAAGTTACAAAATATCCCAAGTCCCTTTCACAGCAAGGGTTTAGTGAATAACTCAGGAGAGTTTATCCGGAGATCTTTAACATCGAATAACTGAGTTGGGGGAGGGGGGAGATAAATCCTTGCTTATTCATGCAGTTAACATACCGCCCGACGTCCTTTTAGTGTTTCTTTCATACGAAATTAACATGGGGGGTTATTACCATAGCGATGCTGGATAGTACTTTCCTAAATACCCTTCCCCCATCACCCCAAAGAATATTTTATGTCTCAGGACGTTCGGAGGGCCGAGGCCGAGCGCTCGCAGACACACATATAATCACTTTTACTTGGCAGCACGATATCCGCTGGAGCGATAAACCCGGCAGCGGCTTGGTGCAATACACAGATATCACGTATATCATATAGATGTATGTATATTATATATATATATAGATTCCACTGATCACACATAGTAACAAAACACTAGTGGGGTTCTCAGCAATCCTTACACATCACACGCGAGTGTCACGTACGATCCTCTAGATTGTAAGCTCCTTTGAGCAGGGCCTCCTCACCTGTTGTCTCTGTTAGTCAATTTGTTACATACTACTTGTTATGTCCTGTCTACCCATTGTACAGCGCTACGGAATGTGATGGCGCTATATAAAACAAGAAATAATAATAATGGGGCAGAATGAAGTAGCGAGGCATTGCCCGGTATCGAGCACACCGGGGCAGAACATCGAGAACACGCGTGATGCTATAACATTGTCGCGGGGCTTCGCGGGTTACACTAGCGCGGTCGGCCGTATTTGTAAAGAGCAATCCTGGGGCAAATACGGAAGAACGGCTCTGACCAGGGGGCTCCACATGTAGGACTTTGTGCAGGACTTGCAGTTCATATATATGACAGTTTCCACTTATACATACAAGAGTAGCGAGTATGAGTGTGCGAGTGCGAGTTAGGTGCGGCAGGACACAATAACTGGGACCCTACCCTGTGTTATGTAAGCAGAGGGCGATAGTCGGCTGTAAGCCCCAGGCATGCCAATGCACAAAACGGGAATTATTCACTAAAAGGCGAGCTGACAGGACTATACTTCATGAAGAGCCAACCGCAGTGAGCTTCTGCTGTAGAAAGTGCTTGGCTGGACCTGTATAATGTATAGTATAATCAGTGTGATTTCTCCAGTCTCCACACACGTTTAAATTATGCATTATACAGGGCCAGCTCGGCCCTTCCTGCAGGAGAAACTTGTCTATGCCGGCCCTTCACAACGAATAGCTTAGAGAGGGCGTTTAAACACCCCGGACTCCCAGCAGTCTGCGGGGCATTTACCTCTGACCCGGGGTAGTGTCCCCAGCCGCCACCATGGGAGTGGAAATGGGCCTTACAACCGGCCCACCGAGCAGCACAGCGGAAGATCCCCCCCCCGGGTTTTGCCAGCGTTGGCCTGGGCCGGAGTACTTTGCTGCCTTTACCGAATAACCCCCAGTGTGTGCAGGATTTGTACAGCCCCTCCGCCGGTTCGTGTAACCGGTAGCAGGCCGTGTGTGGAGGGAGGGGGTGGCTTCCCACCAGGATGAGGTAACTAAGGTACCGTAATGTGCGGATACAGTGCGCGGGGCGCGAATCACGACCACAACCTCTCCGCCCTATCCAACCAAGCGCCCCTTCTCATACCCTCCACCACGCCACACAGGAACCTCCTAGCGCAGGCTGTCTCGGTTTCAGTGTCCGTGTCTTCCCCTCCGGGTACTGAGGGGCCCATCTCAGGAGCCAGTGGGCTGGGTCCGGCCTCCGTGTCGGGCTCGGTGATGGTGACCGCTGCCTGTCCCTCTTTCTGCACCATTTTCGCCACACGGCCGTGGGGAGCCGGACTCGGATGACAGGGAGTGTTGAGGATGCCCGACTCGAAGCGCCTTGTCAGCGCCTGTCGGAGGGCTCTTCCTGCTCGGAGATAACTGCGCAGGCGCCTGGAACCGGATGAAACCGGTCGCTGCAGAACCGAGAACAACAGCCCCACCGACAGGAAGCTAGACGAGGCCTACAAGGCTGCCGCGAGTCACCTCCTGCTGGAACTGATCTAAACCGTCCCCGGCGCACCCACAGCCGCCCGCAGAATCGGTCACGGAAGGAGCGGAAAATACTGCAGAGCGCCCGTAAAGTCGCCTTGTGTTTACTTCACAGTGCGCATGCGCAGTGACGCCAGAGGGCGGCGCTTGCTTAACGCTTTACCCTCCGGACTAAGGCTAGTAGGTACTCGGCATGGCTGCGCTATGCAGTGCTTACAGCCTACCGACAGGCAACGGGTTGGACGGCAGAGGCGCCCCTCAGCCTGCCCCGCCGGGGACACGTGGGGCGGAAGAAAGACGGCCACGGAAATGCCGTCCAGTCTGCCCGTTATTCCTGATGTAAAGACTCAAGCCTTAATCAGGCCTTGGCCTTGTCTCAGATTCAGGAATCGAATGCTTACCGCGTACATGTTTAAATTATGTAACTGTATTAGCCTCTACCACCTTTGCTGGGAAGCTGTTCCATTTATCTACCACTCTCTCAGTGAAGTAAAATCTCCTTACATTACATCTAAGCCTCCGACCATCTAGTTTTAGATTATGACCTCCTTTGGAATAAACTTCCTGTACTCTGTTAAATCCCTTTAAAGTATTTAAATGTTTCTATCGCATCCTCTCTCTCTTCTCCTCCAAGCCGTATATATTGAGATCCGTCGGTCTTTCCTGTAAACCCCGTTTTAGTCGCCCTCCCCGGAACGCTCGCCTTCTGTCTCCGGAATCGCGCATGATGTTTGCATTTCAGGTGTTTGTAAAGAATCAGTCTGGAGGCGGGAATATAAATAATAATGAATAATAATAATAAAGATCCGATAATCCCGGCGGCGTTCGCTGCAGATTTTTTTAATGTGATTTTGAATCCTGTGGTCGTACCGCTGCTCGTATATGTTCGTGTAAGCGTGAGTGAGTGTAAGCGTGTGTGAGTGTAAGTGCGTGTGTGTTAGTGTAAGCATTGTGTATGTGTGCTAGTGTGTATGTTAGTTACTGGCGGGGGATACATTCAGTAAGGTGGGCCCAGCTCGTGAATTTACAATGTGGAATGTGTTCGGTGCTGATAAGCCCCTGCGGTCCGATCCGAGCAATCCCACTTCGGAAAGAAGAACTTCACGCGCAGGCACGAGGCTGATGGAAGGCATGAAATAGCTGGGAGCAGAAATGCCGCTCTGCAGCGCTTAACGCCTTTGCTGCCTTTGTAGACGATATAAACCCACACGCCAGTTCAAATACTCTTTATTAACAGTTCTCCTTGTACCAACCCCACCTGGGCCACCCTTCCCCGCACCATGGTCATCCCAAGCCCGGCCAGGATAAACCATCACAAAGCGAAGCTTTATACTTCACACTGAATGCTCGTTAACGTTGGAGCGGTGCATGCGCTGCGCCCTTGGGGGGGGGGGGTACACAGTGACACCTTGTATGGCCCCATATTCTGCACAAAGGCACCCTGTGTTCTTTACACGAATCCCATAATCGCCTCACCGTTAAATCTTGCTCTGGCATCTAATAAATCAGCTGTAGTGATAGAGTGGAGTAACAGAGACGGCCCAGCGATGTGTACTATTATTATCTGGGGGGGTGTCTTTCAGCGTTCAGATTCTGGACAAACAGCAGAGCACCTCATATTTGTGAGTAGATCTATATTTACTAGTTCTATAAGGTTGAGAAGAGCTAGTACCATCAAGTCATCTCGCTAATAGTTATGACTAACCTTCATAATCATTAAATATCTCTCAAGGGAGAGAATATAACGTCTTGCACTCACACAGGCATATTTTGCATCACGCTAGCTCCCTAACCAATATTAATGTTATTCTATTTATATCCCTGTATATCGTGCCTTTCTAAAGAAAATATCCCGACCCCTTTTGAAGGCATCTAATGTATCTGATAACACCGCCTCCATTGGCAGCGGATTCCGTACCTTTATTGTCCTCACTGTAAAGAATCCCTTCCTTGGCCGTCTATGAAACCTGCGCTCTCCCGGTCTCAGAGGGCGACCTCTTGTTCTTTGTATGTTTCTGTTAATGAACAGGTCACTGAAGAGCTCTTCATATCGGCCCCGCATATATTTATATAATGTTATCATATCCCCTCTGAGAC
>VKOC01000007.1:5526568-5538889 GCA_009364415.1 Spea multiplicata
CCGCGGTTCTTTGTCATTAATAAAATAAAAATATTATAAAGAATGAAGTAAAATGCGAACATGAGTTTAAGACTCTTTTAATGCTATCTTAACCAACTATCTTAACCAACTATCTTAACCAACTATCTTAACAAACTATCTACTATGAACTATGTTCAGTCCGCATCATTCCGTGATGATCTCAAATGGAATGTGCAAAGTAAAGTCATTGAGTAGGGAGTTCAGGTTCCCCAGCATCAAAATATTGATCCTGTTCCACAAAATCTTCAAAATCCCCGGTTCTTGCAGCTCCATAGCTGGTCAAAGGGACATAAAATGCTGCTGTGTTGGTATTTTTGAGCAGCTCTTCCAAAATTCTGTTTGCCTGAATCGCATCCTCTTGGTCTTCTGGATGGTTGTAGATTTTATCTATCATCAGGATTTGTAACAACAGCAATGAAAGCAGAAGTGTTGCTACCCAGAATTTGAGTTCCTTGTGCGCAGCCTCAATGCGGTTCATTCTCTCCTCCAGTTGTTTTTGCTGAAATTTGAGGTTCTCCTCATGCTCTCTGAGTCTCTGTATGAGGGCCTCATCAGTCACAGTGTCACTGTCTCTTTTGAGGAAGAATGGGTGGGTGACAATGGCGCCAACCAAAACAACACACACTTTGAAAATAGTGAAATACATGGTGGACCTAGAAAGAGACAAAAAGAGAGAAAATTGCCTAAATAACATAGATTCTATATCTAACACCATACAGGTGCCCACACGGGACGAGGAGGCTTTATTTAACAGTTAATTTAAATGAGAAATAGGTGACCTTTAATAAAAACAGGGATCATGATGGTTAATAATGGAAGAATATCCCTATTTATCAGGTGTCATAACAGGAGGAGTAAAGCCACTCATCACAGACCTTCCCCTCTGTATAAAGGGCATTGCCAGGTACAAATTAGGCTGCACTTACCTTCCCTACTACTGTAAATGTAGAATAAGAGTCAGGGAGACGCTACTCAGTGCCCCCCGCTAGGGGGCACTAACAGGCTAATTAGCTCTGTACAATCTCCGACTGGTATCTCCTCTCGCAAGTCAACTGTATTTCCTCTTGCAAGTAAATTGTATCTCCTCTCTCTAGTACTGCTCAGTTAAGTGTTACTAGCAGTAGTGGTGAGTAGCTGTGTGCTCCTCCTGTTCATAGCTGCCTGCATCTGTGACATCATAGTGCATGCCTGTCTCTGTGACATCACGGAGCATGCCCAGTAAACGGTAATGGTTGCTATGATACGGAAGGAGTGCGCTTCCTGGTGTAGAAAATAAAACCGTGCGCAAGGTTTCTGAAATTGTGACAATGTGGCAGAAAGCGAAGTAAAGGCCAACTATGAGTGTTTTTTAGCTGCTTAGAAGACAGTGCCTTATATGTTTAGGTACATGTAACTACATGGACATGTAAATATGTTTTTTGCTTTGGCTTTAGTACTTTTCAGAGTTGCATATAGGGGGGTATAAGGCATATTTGGGGGGAGCAGAGTGGCATATCAGGAGGTGTATGGCATATTGGTGGGTGGGCAGAGTGGCATTATCAGGGGTATTAGGCTATATTTGGTGGACAGAGTTGGCTATCAGCGTGTGGTAATAAGGCATATTTAGTGGGCAGAGTGGCATATCAGGGGGTATAAGGCATATTTAGTGGGCAGAGTGGCATATCAGGCGGTATAAGGCATAACTGGGCGGGGGGGCAGAGTGACATATCAGGGGGTTATGAGGCAAATCAGGGGGGCACAGTGGGATATAGGGGTATAAGGCATATTTGGAGAGGGTGGAGTGACATTTCTAGGGGTATAAGACATACAGGTGGTTAGGGCATATCTGGGAGGCAGTGTGGCAAGCCTGGGTCAGATGTGCATAACTGGGTGGGGGGCAGGTTGGGAAATAAAACAAGAAATGCATTTTTCTCAGATTTTTTTATTTTTATTCTGCTCTTTGTTTTTAACAAAATTTGTTCATTAAATTATTTTTAAATAAACAAAAAAATTACATTTATACTCCAAGTATGTATTTTCTTTCATTCCTTCGCAGATAATGCTTAAACCAATGGCCCAAAATAGAGAAGAAAGGTGGGGTTTGCTTTTCGGAAGTCATACGCCTCTAAGAAACCCCGTGAGAGAGAGAAAAGTGGTTTTGATGTATGATGAAGATTTTTGCGTAAGACCAGATTCTGTAAGACCAGATTCTCTGCCATTAAATTTGCCTTATAACTGCTGTAAATAAACTTTTATCCATTTCCATGAACCCTAAGTGATTGCCATACCATCAAATTATATTGTGTAATTTGTGTGAGCCTCTTAAATAATTTCAAATAATGTAAACTGACTTGTGTGTATAATCTCGTTATTCCCATTCATTTGTTAGGATCAGAGTTGAACAATTAGCTTGCTGCTACATTTTGTTCTCCTTACTAACTGATTTATTCCTCCCCTGTCAACTTTGGTCATATTTTTTTTTAAATAATTATTGTATCGGTACGTTGCAAATCACAAGACAATGAGATTAAGGGTTACCATTTATGCCCTGTTTGTGTTTACTACCTCACTCTATATGGGTTCACATCTGCTGTTACACTGAGACTATTCAAATATGTATGCAAGTAAATTCTGAATTTGGTTCCTGTGGCAATTAAGCCTTTAAACTTGATGTGTTTTTATGGTTTGAGTAGTGATTTCTAACCTCACATCTGGTAATGCAGAAACAGTCAACCGGTAGCAGGGTGTAAGTAAATAACGTGAAAGTTGGTATTAAATAAGGATTCCTGATGACATCATCGCTTTTTTATGAAAGTAGAAAATAATTGTTCTCATTCGCCAGCGGTTTTATCAGTTTGCAGCTGATATTTTTTATTAGAGAGTTTTGCTATTTCTTTCTTCTTACCTAATGATCAATAGTATGTCCACTTGTGTCTGTGCATTTAGCACAATGTCAGACACTAATCTCCGAGGTAAAAGCTCTGTTTGTAGCCTTCAAGTTGACAGTTTTACAAACCTTATACAACTCCTGCAAGAAACGATCAGCGGAAGCGTGGTGCTGTGCTTGTTTCTTTCTAACCTTCACATGCTTATTCTCTAGAGAGAAGATCCAGCCAAAGCCAATCCAAGATTTTGGGATGAACTTTTTCTGATGAAGGTGATTTGTTTTCTTTTTGTTCTTAATTTTGATACTGTGTATTATTTGTATATTTATTTGTATAGATAGAATTGTTAAAACTTCCCAAAGATAAATTGTCAAAACTTCCCAATGTGATGGGTCAATGTATGGCACATAGAAGTGGTGGCCTTCACTTAACGTGTTATATATATATATATATATATATATAATATATATATATATATATGTATATTTTTTTTATTTCTTCACAGGTAAATCTAGAATATCTGGAAGCCAAGCTGGAATCTTTGGATGGTGAAGAATTAATGAAGATAAAAGATAACATTAACAGCCTGTTCCAGCACTGTATCCAGGCGTTACGAGCGGAGCACCAAATTCGCGTAGTCAATTCTCTGCAGGTATTGTGGAACTAAAGGACTTTCAGCCTTGCTTTGAGTTTTGAGCAATTTTGTGTCTAGTTGTGTCTTTTCTGCCAGGTTACAGTCTTTTTTACAGATTGATGTGTGTGTGTGTGTGTATATATATAAGTATTATATATATATATATATATATATATATATATTAGTTTTTTCTCACAAATCAGGTTTTCCTCTTTTTCACACACTTTTAGATAATGGGAATTTTTATTTCAGTTTACTAGCTAATTTACACATCGTTCTGATTGTCATGTTTTTTTACATTCTTGCAGACGCTCTGTGCTTTGATTCGAGGCGTTCACCAAAAGAACAAGCCTACGTCGGGCTTTGATATCATTAACATGCTGATGGGGTTTGATAAGGCCGAGCTCAGAATGAAGGTAAAAGGGCACAGAATCAGAGAATATATTTATATATGTTTGCACTATAACATCTCAGTGGACAAAAAAGGGCACTGAAAATAACAGATTTAAGAAGAACCCTGTGGCTGACCCAGACGTGGAGTTGCCTTTTTTTCTGTGATTTATTGGAAAGCAGGCATTAGTGAAATGAACTTAAAATACTGGAATCTATGTACAACAATATAGAATAATAATCAACTTCTTTTCGTGTTATCAGAATTTGATGGAGAGTTTGGACGTCCTTTTGTGCGGTGAAGGCTCTGAAAGTCTCAAGAGTTTGTGTTTGAAGCTCCTTCTTTGCCTAGTAACTGTGAGTGGACATGTTTTCCTCCGACTTTTGCTGCTATTAAACTTTGCTGGGACGTGGCACTAACAGTAATTAGAGCACATTTTACTAGAAAAATTGTTAAAACAATGTAAGCTTTGAATAAAATATTTATATTTCCCACCCTCAGCACAGCTTACGTGTTCTTTGCAGTGCTGTATAGGTATACTTAAGACAACTCTTGTGCCAAGTGCTGAAATATTACTTTATCTGTCACTTTTGCCAAATCTTACATTTTACTAAATAAGCCGGTGTAGTGAGACTTTCAGGTTAAAATATAATTTGTGATCAGCAGTAAGGGACACTTTTATTGATGGGAATATACATTACTAAAAGTCATTTTTTATTTGTTTGACTAATTCTTGTTGGTTTTTCATTGATATAAATAAATGCAGGTTGTGTTCATTCTGTATTCTGTCCTCATTAACATTGTAGGTGACTGATAACATCAGCCAGAACACCATACTCGAATATGTAATGATTAATAGTATATTTGAAGCCATTTTACAGGTATGTGTGCGTTCATCCTAATGTTTTTAAATGTATTCCCACAGAGTGGTGAGGAATGGTCACAATACCAGCCATTGATATTGTTATAAATCACAGATTTTAAACTTGTTAAGATGGCAACATAAGCTTACATTTGGAACCGGTACTCCGTAGCCCTTTGGTTACTTTTACGACATCATTATCAACCTTGCCACCTCTGCACAAACTCCAAGCTAGTTATGGTGTGGTTTATACGAATTTTGTGTAGATGTTGGCGTCAGGCATTAACGTGTAAATGACCCAAGTCCTTGTGTTTGTCTCTTCAGATTCTCTCTAATCCTCCCAGTAGGAGAGAACACGGCTACGATGCTGTTGTTTTGCTCGCACTTCTTGTAAACTACAGAAAGTACGAGGTGAGTTTAAAAATTCTTTAAAGATGAGCATCAATTATCCTGTAATTCTAGCTCTTTACAGCACTATATGATTATATTTATAGGAATCAGTAGGAGAATCATATATTTTACAGATGTTCATTTTGTACTAGGCAAAGTCCCAGTTGTCTTCTATCATGTACAGAAAAGTTTGGTGCTGGTAGCACATTCTTTTTCTTTAGCATGGAAATAAACATGTTCCTTGCTCCATGCCTGTAAATGACAACTAGCAGATTGCAATAATTATGCATTTTTGACATTGTTTAAAGGACAAGTTCCACTGAAAAGTGTAAAAATATTATAAATTGTATCACGTTGACCTTTGTGCGTCATTTTTTTAAATGAAAGCAACGTGGTTATGTCAAATGTTATGAATTTTGTCTCATAGCCAGAGGAGGGCTGGCACCATTCTGTCCCGGGACAAGCTCAAGCTAGAGGCCCGATAATATAATCTCCCAAAACATTGGCTACTGATGGCAAGGGCAACAAAGCTCAATGTACCCACTCTGAGCCTGCCCCATACAAATGGACTACTTAAAAGAAGCACAGCATGGATGCAGTTAGGGGACCTTTTGTGCAACTGCGAGTAAAAAACAGAGAAAAACTTCCTGCCAGTGGCCCAAAATCTTCAGAGCGGATCAGTGGGCAGTAGCCCCCCTGGCCTGCTTACCAGCCCTCCCGTGCTCAGAACCTTCTGTATATGTTAACACATTGCCCTCTCTTTCCATGTGTCCGCTTCTTACTGTCATTACCTGTTAAGCCTGTCTCTGAGAATGCAGATGTCACAGACATGATAGGATGACTATTTGGGGACTTCAACCTCAGTAGCATTATTAAGATAAAATTGTAACCACGTCTCAGAACGATTAGTGAGCAGACCAAGAAAACATAGCAGATACTTACCCCAAATCAACTTATCAGAAAGTATACTTTTGTATTTTTAGTATTCAGTAATTTTGTTTCTATTTGCTCCCACTATAATAACATTTTTTTGTGTTTGTTGTATTGATATAGTTGCATGTTTTGATTATTTTTAGTCTGTGAATCCTTACATTGTGAAGCTGTCTATTGTGGATGATGAGAACACACTCAATGTAAGTAAACCTTCCACCTCATTGTTCTGTATTTCAGGGTTTTTCACAGGCAGAAATATGGGCTTTTAGCAAAGGGTTCCTGTTTGTCATTCGATTCTGTGGGTTTACCTATAAAAAGTAATTCTGTGTCAGTTCTCAGTCTGCGTTACATGTTGGTGATGTTCGTTCTCTTATTCTTATAGGGAATGGGACTAGTAATTGCTCGTGCATTATTTGAATACAACACGTAAGTTTTTTACTGCCTTTATAATCATGAATGCAGGTCCTATAACTGGAACAGTTAAGAAACAGGCTACATCGTTTTGAAGCCAGTTCTACCAGATTTATTTGGGGGTTCTATCCCTTAAAAGATACATTTCAGTTCCCAAATATGTGTATATTCTGTAAGCGCATTGCAGTCTACAGCATGCAAACCCTTATTGGAGTGTGCAGTAGTGTATGCTGGACCAACTTGCATACCAACCCCCATTAAAATCATTGGAAATTCAGCTTGCGTATTTGAAGTTGGCTCACACTTGCAAATGCGCCATTTAATAGCCAACATTTAGCTGGTTGACCTACTTATTGTGTGCAAGGACAGCCACAATGCATTAGTAAAAACACATTCTGTAGTATAATGTTATTTTTTACTAATAACATCTTCTCTTACATTTTCATTTTCAAAGGCAATACAGAGACAAAGAGGAGGAAAACCAGACTGGCTTTTTCTCAGCCCTTACAAATATGGTGAGATCTTTGGTTCTCAGGGTAATAAAATGTATTTTAACAACATATCAGTAAGGTTATCGCTTTGTTTTATTTATACATTTGCTATAAAACCAGTGTTATCACATAACTTTTTACATTATTGTTTTTGTTAACTTTGTGAATTTGATAACATTATGACCACCTGCCTAATATTGTTTAGGTACCCCTTTTGCCACCAAAACAGCCCTTTTCTGTTAAGGCATGGGCTCCACTAGACCTCTAAAGGTGTGCTGTGGTATTTGGCACCAAGACTTTAGCAGAAGATCCTTTGAGTCCTCCTTCCACTGGTCCATTTCTTATGCTCACCTGCCTATTGTAGGTATTTTCAGCAGTGGACAGTGGTCCGCCTGGGCACCCTGACCAGTCTGCGGCTACTCAGCCCCATACGCAACAAACTGCAATGTACTGTGTGTTCTGACACCTTTCTATCAGAACCAGTATTACCTTTTTCAGCAATTTGAGCTACAGTAGCTCGTCTGTTGGATTCACCAACTTTAACCCCCCACGTGCATCAATGAGCCTTGGCCCACTTTTGATAGATACTGACCACTGCAGACCGGAACACCCCACAAGAACCATGACAATTTGTCCCTCGTCAACCCTAACCCTCGTCTTGCCTATTTTTTCCTGCTTCTAACACCCCAACTTTGAGGACGAAATGTTTTCTTGCTGCCTAATATATCCCCCCACTGACAGCTGACACGATAACAAGATTATCAGTGTTATTCACTTCACCTTTCATGGTTGATCGGTATATATAAACATTCATAACTTCAATAAAGTTAAAGATCTGCCGTTTCTTTCAAACTTTTTCTTTTATTGTTAAAACCTCTTTTCCTCTCACTGATGGCATATTTTTTTCTAACCACAGGTGGGCAGCATGTTCATAGCTGATGCGGATGAGAAAATCTCTGTACAGTAAGGAGGCTTAGATTTCCATTGTTTGTGTAATAAAGAATATATAAAATGTGTTGAATGTTTTTCTCAAATGGGGTGTTTGAGGGAACAGTATTGTCTGACATTGGCAATCGGCTCACCAGAGATGGACTTTGGCTTTGATGAATGATCTTTTGTTATGTTTTAGGTATTCTAAAGGAATATTGGGGTTCCCTAAAAAAAAAAAGGGAATCACCATGAATAGATGTGGATGACTTTTTATTTACTACCATCAGAATGACTGGATTCATCTTCTTAAGAACATTTTAACTAATTAGTTAATTATCTGTTTGTCACTTTGTATTGATTTTAATTAGCTGTCTTTTTTGCCCTCCACAGAACTAATGAGGCAATCTTGCTGGCCCTTTACGAAGCAGTTCATCTAAACAGGAACTTTATCACCGTCTTGGCACAGGTTGGTTGATTTAGTTTACTTATTGTGCTTTATTTCTACTTCAATATATTAATCGTCAAAGAGATACGATCAATGGCTGAATGTAAGTGATTTATTTCCAGAGGGATAATAAGACCTCAGAGTAAAGAAAGACAAAACTTTATGTATTGACACCATTCCCATTGATACCCATAAGAGATTTCATGCATTGTTGGATATAATAAGTGTATAAGCAAATAGATCATGCCCGAAAAAGATACTATATTTTTGGGAACTTAAGAGTCACGTTTTTAGGAACAAAATGCATTTTATGCTTTAAAAATCAGTTCTTTGTGTCCATTTTCTCAAAAGTTTAATACATTTTAGTTTTAAATGTTTGAGGATTTTTATCGTTATCAGGTTTCCAAACCACGAAAATATGGAACGCTAAATATTAAATATGGATTTTGTATTGAGGAACTCTTTTAACTAGCTACTCAGTGGCATTACAATGGCACCCAATATATACTACCCCAAATTTGTATTGATTATTATTTGGTTATTTAACTAGCTTTGAAAAGCCATTTTTGCCTCAGCTTCCAACAATTAAAATAGCTGCTTTCATGGTATTTTTAATGCATATATTTGCCAACTTTGATCTGTAAACACCATGTTATTTGGGTGAGTGATGTTTTTTTGTAGCATTCATGGTCCTGGCAAACAGGAGATCCGTAGCCACTGACCGATCAGAAAATTACCCTGTTCTTGGAGGAAAATACAGAACTTTTGGATGGAATGAAAGCTCTCTTTGCTTGAGCCCATTCTATGAAAGAAAAATAAATAAATGTATTCACTAGCTTGAACCTCAGTATTTTGACATATTCACAGCTTTTCATTCTGATTAGAGTTTAACTGCTATGCCTGCAACAGCTCACGTTTGTTTGTGAGTCGCTCTTGGCTCCAGCTGAATAATCATTAACATTACTATTTTTATTAACTGAAAATAAACTGCCTGCAGCGCAAGGACAGGGCGTTTAAGAGACATCAGGGTGACATGATGCGAAGAATCTGTAACCCTTTCTTGGATAATAAAGTACATTTATTATTATTTTTTCCAAACAAAAATTGGACTTGTCAGAATGACAAGCAGACAAACGGATGTTACTAGATATCAGCTTCTAGATTATTTGTAATGAAAATGATGGTATTTGATGAATGTAACCATTCTGGCTGTCTCGGAGTTCAGTAGTGACAGTAGATCTCATGCAGAATAATGACCTCTCAGTATATACAGTGTATTTGTGTTACTGCGGCAGCACTGCGCTTGGAGTCCCATCTCTGTTATGGGATCGCTGTAGGGCTGTCTGTCCTTGTTGCCAGCTCTGACTCCCCGGGCTGAATCCAGAGGGGACATTGAATTCAGCAATATGAGTCAATGTCATTCATGGCAATAGCTGTAAATTAACAAGTTGAACGATAGACTCAAAAACGGAACTTGTAGGCTTCTACGGCTCTCATCTGGAAGCTTGGATGTTTTATATTTTGCTAATCTGAATGCATTTAGTGCTTGGGAGAACAAGCCAACCCTTTGCATATTTAGGAAAAACATATTTTGGATTGGGGGGCAGTCAATATCTTGAGGTCTCTGTTTTTGTAGTTCAAAATATTTTCTCAGTTTGTAAATCAGGATAGTCACAGTTAAACACAAAGGTAAATGCTGATCAGTATAGTTATGCTGAAAATATCATTCAAAGCAGTCATACAATCGAACAGGTTACTGATTTACCGTTACAGAAGATTCTATTTTATGCAAATGTATGATATGACTGAATTGCCGAAGTCCCCGGTTCCCAGCTGATGCGTCACTATTTAACGTACAACATCCATAGCAGTGATATATATGCATATATAAACCTTCAGGACGTATCCGACAGCTACATTTGTTTACTTGAAGCAAACCAAAACCTCTGTTGGTATAAAGGAGTTTAATTGATGTTGCCGTTAAATGCAGGGGCAGCTAATGTGCGCTCTGGGCCTCCAGTTCATGCTTTGTACACCTTTGTCTTATAATCTGTATGGAAGGATGTAATAATGTATTGGAAATTCTTTCATTGTTTAGAGTCATCCTGAGATGGGATTAGTGACGGTGCCCACCAGTCCAGTCCCCACGACGCCAACTACCCCTCTGGGGACGACTCCTCCTTCGTTGGATGGTACTATTACAATTACTATTGGCGCACCTTTTGTTTGTTTGATTACTTTCCTTAAATCCTGCTTGGTTTTCTATATTGCTATATAATTGGGTCTTTCGCTTTAGGGAATAAGATAATCATCCCCTTACTATTAGTGAATGCATGGTTTCTTTTGGTAATTATTGTGCTTTTAACAGTTCATTGTAAAAATAGAGTTCCCAAACCCCCTTGTATCTTTTTTTTTGTTTGTTTTTTTTTGCTTTAACATATTTTTTTCGCAGGGCTTTGAGAATTTCCATGAACCATAAATCCCATTCAGTCCTCTGCATGATTTATTAAAAGCAGCAGACTAATAACAAACTTCTGACTATCCTTAAACCTTTATATATGGGTGCTTAGTAAGTATTTTGATGCGATTTGGTTCTGAAGTGTGCTTTATGCTCCTTGTTACAGTAATGAGCCCTACAGAGCTGCCCCTGGATGCGGATGTACAGACCAGTAATCTGCTCATTACCTTCTTGAAATACAGCTCCATTGTTATGCAAGATACAAAAGGTAGGAGTTCCGTGTATGTCTCTGAACTCAGGCGTATGGCTCCACGTATCTGTCAGGTTTGCTATTGTGTAGAACAGCTGTTGTATCCAGGTACCCACGCAGCATTCTTTGTGTAGGACTAGGCATAGCTTCCTTGTTTTGTGCTTCCTTTGACATGTCATGCAAAGAAAGGAAAAAGTTACAAGTGAACTGTGCAAAGTGTCTCCGGTGTTCTTTTTTATTATTATTATTTGTTACATGTTTTAAATGAGCATGTTACCTCACCTAATGCTATAGGAACAAAAACTGCTCCCATGAGAAATATTATAAATATTGTCAGTTGGCAGCTGATGTGGAGCTGTTGTTAACTTCAGCCCAAGACATCCGCCGATGACCTCCTCCATCATACTAGCTAATCTATTCTTCGCACTATGCTTGTGAATGCTTAATAACAGAGCTGGAGGTCCCAAGCCATGTTTAGGTGGGATACCGCTCTCTGCCGACTGTGGGTGCTGGGAGTTGAAGCTGGGATTTTTAAGGATTAAAATCATTAATCATGGTGTGAATTGTATAATTGGATGTTAGTATGTTTCCTTTTTTGAGAGTGGTGCATCAAATGAAGGTAATTGTTGGGTAGTAAATACTTGTTACTTGTTTTCTTCGTATTACCATACCCTTTAAACAAGAGTATTTTTTTATTATCATTTTTACTTCCTACTTCTACCACTACAAATTGTTGTGAATCCATTGATTCTCTGGTGCCTGGATGACCTGTTCACTCCTTCTGTTTCCTTTGAGGGATTAAATGCACAGAGAAAGACTTTATTCTATTCTCGGCACTGTTCTGGCCAGGTCTACTGACCTCGTCACAGAGCCGTGGATGACCCCAAAGCAGACAAGGTACCCCCCGACAACACCTCCTCTCCTTGAAAGCAGAAATGATAATGAAACCTGTTTCCTGAGGGATACTTAGGTTTCCCAGCAACACCCCATTCACTAAATTTGAGAAGAGAAGGGGCTGTAATGGTACAGAAATTCTATTCACTGAAAAACACCATTTTTAAAAGGAACAGCTTCAGTTATGGTGGATTAATTTAACTGAGTTCATTCAAATTTCGAGAGTTTTAGCCGTGGTCTCCCGTACCCTTTTGGCTGCTTTAAAAAACATTATTTAAGACTGTATCGCATTTGTGTTAACGCAGCACAAGAATGTTTCTGTTTTTGCTTATTGCAGATGAACACAG
>VKOC01000007.1:5538989-5583238 GCA_009364415.1 Spea multiplicata
ACAGACCCCCAACATATACCGTTGGAAAGGTAATCCCCTCACGGTATAATGCTTGTGAAAAAATAATAAAAACTTTTAAGTTAAAAAAATTAAAATGTACAAAAAAAAGTTAAAAAAATGATTTGGGGGTCTCTAAAGGCAGATGAATAAAGATCAAAATTGCCCAGAGACCCCCAAATTAAATTATTTAAACATTAACTAGCTTAACTTTAAAAAAAAAAGTTTAAGTATTCTAGCTAAATGATCACTGTAGTAGCCAATATTACCACAGTGATCATATAGCTATGAAAAGTCAGATTCCCTTTATAAAAATGGCCGATTTTAACCCCATGATCCCTTTGATCATGGGGTTAAATTTAGCCAATGGTAAAGGGAAGAAATTTTTGAAATCCTGATGACCTGTAAATATTAGTAAAATCAGCCGCTTAGCCTGTAAGGTACGTGAGTAACCATCTCATCGCTGGAGCGCCTTGCATTTTTACTGCAAAACTTATTTTTGCTGTAAAAGTAATTTTTTTCTCTCCCTTTACCATCATTTCTTTGGGATTGTAAGGGGAAAGAATGGTGTGTGCTTCTGTGAGTGAATGTACGGATAGTATGGCGTGTGCTTCTGCGAGTGAATGGAGATATGAAAGGTGTGTGAATGGTCAGTAATTAGGGTTGAAGCCTTGATGTGGCATTACTGCTCGTGCAAGAAGTTAAATTATGGCACAAAAAGTACACATTTGCAGAAACTACACCCCTTGGCGCATCAAATGAGGGGCTGCATGTGTTTCTAGGACAAACCTGGAGTGCGCAAGACACAAATGAACATGTCGCTATGGTTAGAAAAAACATATTTTCTAGCCAAAGCGACATATTCCATCATTATTTGTGCACTCAACTTTTGTCCTAGAAATACATGTAACCCCTCATTTGAAGCTCCAAGGGGTGTAGTTTCTTGAAATATGTACTTTATGTACCCTAATTTAACTTCCCAGATGTCTAGACCACTTTAACTTCAGATATGGCAGATTTCAGAATCTTGTTAAAAATTGTCTTAAAACATTTAGGGGTGATGCCTGCAATTAGACAGCTCTAGGCAGCTGGGAAGTTAAATTATGGTACAAAAAGTATACATTTGCAGAAACTACACCCCTTGGCGCATCAAATGAGGGGCTGCATGTGTTTCTAGGACAAACCTGGAGTGCGTAAGACATAAATGAACTTGTCGCTTTTAATTTTATTTTTTTTAATTTATTTTTAGTGTGATATTCACTTATTTTCTTGTGCAAGTCAGATTTGTGATACAAATACAAGTGAGACCTCATTTGCTGCGGCTGGGGGTGTAGTTTCTAAAAATATATAGTTTTGTTGGCATATTTTAACATCCCGGGCAGCTAGAGCTGTTTAATTGATGGCACCCGTACATTAAATTTAAAGATGTTTTTTGTGATAGTCTAGTAAATTGAACTTTTAGCAATAAAATATTAGAAAAACACAGTCTACTGTTCTCAATGTCTGTTTATTTTAGACCGGTTACCTACTACAAATATTTAGCAACACAGGTTTTGATATTAGAGTTTAGAAAAATAAAATTACAATCTAGTTTTTATTGAGTGGGAAGTGAAAAAATACACCTTTTTCCCATTTTTGGCTTCATTTTGCAAACCTAATCAGACATACACATATAAAAATGGTATATTTGGAATCTGCTGGGTGTGCTGAAAAAAACAATATATGGTTTGTATCGTTTATTCCCAAGAAATGTACTTCTAAACGCGTTTAAACGAAAGGTGCACCAAAATGCAGAAAAACAGCTTAGCACCCAGGTGGGAAAGGGCTTAGCAGCCAAGGGGTTAATTGCAATGAGTGAAATAAAAAAAAAATACTACATATATATAGATGGTTGGATGGATGGATTGATGGATAGACAGTGGCAGTAAATTATCTATTGGAAATTACCTGTTTCTTTTGCATTAATTGTTCATAGAATGTGATCTCATCTAAACCTCAGTCAGAAGTATAGACAAACACAACGTCTTTGCTAAGCCTAAGCTGATAACATCCAAAAACAATCATAATCTTTCATGACTTTATGGAAAACACTCACTAAACATTCACAGTGCTGGCAGAATAAGTAAGTGAGCCCTTGGATTCTGGGACTGGTCAATAACCTTTAAAAGCAGAATTTCAGACCATTTGTCCTCACAGAACTGCTTATGCTCAGCCATATTCTTACAATGTCTAGAACGACTCTCTTCGGGGCATTAAACAGAATCTCTAATTGGTTAAGTCCTTGGCTCTGAATATTTGAATTCACAGAGGAAGCGAATGATGATAGAAAATTGTGTTACGATCATGTCAAGTTAAAGTGGTACTGTTTGTCTCTGAACAGGCATATTGAGAAGCGTACAACCTTCCCTCCTTACACTCTCAGACATCATCCTAATCAATCAATCCTAATCTTAACAACCTCTACAGATCATCCGGATCCTATCAACTCACCCCCATCCAAGCCGTCCTCTCCCACTGCTTCACTTCCCCTCAACCACCGACTAGATTGTAAGCTCACAGCATCAGGGCCTTCTTCTCCTTTTGTTCCTGTTTGTTATTGTGTACGATTTTAAATTATTCCACTGTTTTTAACAGAGCTACGGATTCTGATGTCGCTATATAAATTTAATATATGTTTAGAGCTTAGAATATTACTTTAAATGTACATTCTCAGGACATCAGGACTGTTTAATTCTTGTCTTGAATTATGCGATACAAGAGGCCTAAAATGCCGAAAACTACTAAAGCCGAAGCAAAAACATATTTACATGTCCGTGTAGTTACATGTACCTAAACATATAAGGCACTGTCTTCTATGCAGCTAAAAAACACTCATACTTGGCCTTTACTTCGCTTTCTGCCACATTGTAACAATTTCAGAAACCTTGCGCACGGTTTTATTTTTTTACACCAGGAAGCGCACTCCTTCCGTATCATAGCAACCATTAACGTTGACTGGGCATGCTCTGTGATGTCACAGAGACAGGCATGCACTATGATGTCACAGACGCAGGCAGTTATGAACAGGAGCAGCACACAGCCACTCACCACTCTGCTAGCAACACTTTACCGAGCAGTACTAGAGAGAGGAGATACAATTAACTTGCAAGAGGAAAAATAATTGACTTGCGAGAGGAGATACGAGTCGGAGATTGTACAGAGCTAATTAGCCTGTTAGTGCCCCCTAGCGGGGGGCACTGAGTAACACCTCCCTGACTCTTATTCTACATTTACAGTAGTAGGGAAAGGTAAGTGCAGCCTAATTTGTACCTGGCAATGCCCTTTATACAGAGGGGAAGGTCTTTGATGAGTGGCTTTACTCCTCCTGTTATGACACCTGATAAATAGGGATATTCTTCTATTATTAACCATCATGATCCCTGTTTTTATTAATGGTCACCTATTTCTCATTTAAATTAACTGTTAAATAAAGCCTCCTCGTCCCGTGTGGGCACCTGTATGGTGTTAGATATAGAATCTATGTTATTTAGGCAATTTTCTCTCTTTTTGTCTCTTTCTAGGTCCACCATGTATTTCACTATTTTCAAAGTGTGTGTTGTTTTGGTTGGCGCCATTGTCACCCACCCATTCTTCCTCAAAAGAGACAGTGACACTGTGACTGATGAGGCCCTCATACAGAGACTCAGAGAGCATGAGGAGAACCTCAAATTTCAGCAAAAACAACTGGAGGAGAGAATGAACCGCATTGAGGCTGCGCACAAGGAACTCAAATTCTGGGTAGCAACACTTCTGCTTTCATTGCTGTTGTTACAAATCCTGATGATAGATAAAATCTACAACCATCCAGAAGACCAAGAGGATGTGATTCAGGCAAACAGAATTTTGGAAGAGCTGCTCAAAAATACCAACACAGCAGCATTTTATGTCCCTTTGACCAGCTATGGAGCTGCAAGAACCGGGGATTTTGAAGATTTTGTGGAACAGGATCAATATTTTGATGCTGGGGAACCTGAACTCCCTACTCAATGACTTTACTTTGCACATTCCATTTGAGATCATCACGGAATGATGCGGACTGAACATAGTTCATAGTAGATAGTTTGTTAAGATAGTTTGTTAAGATAGTTGGTTAAGATAGTTGGTTAAGATAGCATTAAAAGAGTCTTAAACTCATGTTCGCATTTTACTTCATTCTTTATAATATTTTTATTTTATTAATGACAAAGAACCGCGGTGCGTGTATTCAATACGTTTTTCTATCTGGTGTCCTGTTTTAAACCGGACTGCCTAGTATTTGGGCATGGTGTCCAAGGGAAATGGTGGCATAAACTGTGCTTACAGGTGCAGTGTTTTAAAGGGAACATTTAAACTGAATAACAGTATACTGGTGTTTATTTAACCCCTTGACGACTACTGATAAGTAAAACAACAAAAATATTTCATTTAAAATTCTTAATGGCTTTTAATCATCCCAGTGACAATTATAATGAAACATCTTAGCTAGCATTATCCTTATCAGATATTTAAAAGAAAATGTTAGAAAAAAAATGTGGTAACATCTAAAAATAATCCCCCGGTGATATTACCATCAGGAGAACCATTCCGTTTCAACAAAATCTAAAGAAAAAAGTCCAAAAAAAAAAGAGGTAAAGTTCTTTTTAGGAGCACTGCATTTTCACAAAAATCCTGTCACAGAAAGAGATTAGAGGACAGGGTGATCTGGTGTCAAAATTCCAAGTTGAAAAACTGAAATGTGCATGTCCCAAATGTTGCCTTTTAGTCCCCAACCTGACAAATTCATGGATAGGTGCTATCGCTCTACTAAATGTTGCGCAATAGGTTTTGGGGTGTTGTTTGGCAGTGACTTAATGCCAGGAGCTGTAAATACCTTAATTGCAATGTGTGAAATAAAAAAAAATACTACATATATATATAGATGGTTGGATGGATGGATTGATGGATAGACAGTGGCAGTAAATTATCTATTGGAAATTACCTGTTTCTTTTGCATTAAGTGTTCATAGAATGTGATCTCATCTAAACCTCAGTCAGAAGTATAGACAAACACAACGTCTTTGCTAAGCCTAAGCTGATAACATCCAAAAACAATCAATCTTTCATGTCTTTATGGAAAACACTCACTAAACATTCACAGTGCTGGCAGAATAAGTAAGTGAGCCCTTGGATTCTGGGACTGGTCAATAACCTCTAAAAGCAGAATTTCAGACCATTTGTCCTCACAGAACTGCTTATGCTCAGCCATATTCTTACAATGTCTAGAACGCCTCTCTTCGGGGCATTAAACAGAATCTCTAATTGGTTAAGTCCTTGGCTCTGAATATTTGAATTCACAGAGGAAGCGAATAATGATAGAAAATTGTGTTACGATCATGTCAAGTTAAAGTGGTACTGTTTGTCTCTGAACAGGCATATTGAGAAGCGTACAACCTTTCCTCCTTACACTCTCAGACATCATCCTAATCAATCAATCTTAATCTTAACAACCTCTACAGATCATCCGGATCCTATCAACTCACCCCCATCCAAGCCGTCCTCTCCCACTGCTTCACTTCCTCTCAACCAACGACTAGATTGTAAGCTCACAGCATCAGGGCCTTCTTCTCCTTTTGTTCCTGTTTGTTATTGTGTACGATTTTAAATTATTCCACTGTTTTTAACAGAGCTACGGATTCTGATGTCGCTATATAAATTTAATATATGTTTAGAGCTTAGAATATTACTTTAAATGTACATTCTCAGGACATCAGGACTGTTTAATTCTTGTCTTGAATTATGCGATACAAGAGGCCTAAAATGCCGAAAACTACTAAAGCCGAAGCAAAAACATATTTACATGTCCATGTAGTTACATGTACCTAAACATATAAGGCACTGTCTTCTAGGCAGCTAAAAAACACTCATAGTTGCCCTTTACTTCGCTTTCTGCCACATTGTAACAATTTCAGAAACCTTGCGCACGGTTTTATTTTTTTACACCAGGAAGCGCACTCCTTCCGTATCATAGCAACCATTAACGTTGACTGGGCATGTTCCGTGATGTCACAGACAGGCATGCACTATGATGTCACAGATGCAGGCAGATATGAACAGGAGCAGCACACAGCCACTCACCACTCTGCTAGCAACACTTTACTGAGCAGTACTAGAGAGAGGAGATACAATTAACTTGCAAGAGGAAAAACAGTTGACTTGCGAGAGGAGATACGAGTCGGAGATTGTACAGTGCTAATTAGCCTGTTAGTGCCCCCTAGCGGGGGGCACTGAGTAGCGTCTCCCTGACTCTTATTCTACGTTTACAGTAGTAGGGAAAGGTAAGTGCAGCCTAATTTGTACCTGGCAATGCCCTTTATACAGAGGGGAAGGTCTGTGATGAGTGGCTTTACTCCTCCTGTTATGACACCTGATAAATAGGGATATTCTTCTATTATTTAGCATCATGATCCCTGTTTTTATTAATGGTCACCTATTTCTCATTTAAATTAACTGTTAAATAAAGCCTCCTCGTCCTGTGTGGGCACCTGTATGGTGTTAGATATAGAATCTATGTTATTTAGGCAATTTTCTCTCTTTTTGTCTCTTTCTAGGTCCACCATGTATTTCACTATTTTCAAAGTGTGTGTTGTTTTGGTTGGCGCCATTGTCACCCACCCATTCTTCCTCAAAAGAGACAGTGACACTGTGACTGATGAGGCCCTCATACAGAGACTCAGAGAGCATGAGGAGAACCTCAAATTTCAGCAAAAACAACTGGAGGAGAGAATGAACCGCATTGAGGCTGCGCACAAGGAACTCAAATTCTGGGTAGCAACACTTCTGCTTTCATTGCTGTTGTTACAAATCCTGATGATAGATAAAATCTACAACCATCCAGAAGACCAAGAGGATGTGATTCAGGCAAACAGAATTTTGGAAGAGCTTCTGAAAAATACCAACACAGCAGCATTTTATGTCCCTTTGACCAGCTATGGAGCTGCAAGAACCGGGGATTTTGAAGAAGATTTTGTGGAACAGGATCAATATTTTGATGCTGAGGAACCTGAACTCCCTACTCAATGACTTTACTTTGCACATTCCATTTGAGATCATCACGGAATGATGCGGACTGAACATAGTTCATAGTACATAGTTTGTTAAGATAGTTTGTTAAGATAGTTGGTTAAGATAGTTGGTTAAGATAGCATTAAAAGAGTCTTAAACTCATGTTCGCATTTTACTTCATTCTTTATAATATTTTTATTTTATTAATGACAAAGAACCGCGGTGCGTGTATTCAATACGTTTTTCTATCTGGTGTCCTGTTTTAAACCGGACTGCCTAGTATTTGGGCATGGTGTCCAAGGGAAATGGTGGCATAAACTGTGCTTACAGGTGCAGTGTTTTAAAGGGAACATTTAAACTGAATAACAGTATACTGGTGTTTATTTAACCCCTTGACGACTACTGATAAGTAAAACAACAAAAATATTTCATGTAAAATTCTAAATGGCTTTTAATCATCCCAGTGACAATTATAATGAAACATCTTAGCTAGCATTATCCTTATCAAATATTTAAAAGAAAATGTTAAAATAAAAATGTGGTAACATCTAAAAATAATCCCCCGGTGATATTACCATCAGAACCATTCCGTTTCAACAAAATCTAAAGAAAAAAGTCAAAAAAAAAGAGAGGTAAAGTTCTTTTTAGGAGCACTGCATTTTCACAAAAATCCCGTCACAGAAAGAGTTTAGAGGACAGGGTGATCAGGTGTCAAAATTCCAAGTTGAAAAACTGAAATGTGCATGTCCCAAATGTTGCCTTTTAGTCCCCAACCTGACAAATTCATGGATAGGTGCTATCGCTGTACTAAGTGTTGCGCAATAGGTTTTGGGGTGTTTGGAAGTGACGTAATACCAGGAGCTGTAAACACCTTAATTCCAATGTGTGAAAATACTATACAAACAGTAACAACAGCTGGTAGTAGAATCAGTGCATGGAAAGATTTAAAGTGCTAGCATTTAAAATACCCTGAGGTGTCCAAAAATATACGGTTTGATTGGGTAAATCAAAAATATATCGAAAAAGAAAAAAATATATGCACAAATAAATATATAAAAACAGAGTATTTCATTAATAAAAGTCAGCTTTTTTTTACAATTATTCTAACATATTTTATATATATTTTTTATCATTTTAATGATATAGTAAATATCATTTAAATAACAGTATTTAAAGCCATTCTTGTCCTGGACAAAACAATATATAATCTGTGTGGGTAGACTAAATGAAACAGAAAAATTACAGCTAAACATAAACAATGTAAAAATGTTAAGACAGCTATCGCTACAGTTCAAGGAGAGTGCGAAAAGTAAAAAACAGCTTGGTACTTAAGGGGTTAAGATATCATTCTGTATGGTATTCGAGTGGGGTAAATATGATAAACGTACTTCAAAAAAAGGGTGTTCTTGAAGGGTAGTTATTGGAAAATTAAACAAGATTCTAAATGTAAAGAAGGATTTCTTTGCCATCTCACAGGAACATCCAGATATTTTGAATTTAGCGCTGCATCTGAAGCACAAACATTATCAGAGGATTGATTTATTCTATTTTATCCAAGTACTGGAGAGAGCGCATATACCATAGTATGTGGACACCCCTCCTAATTATTAAGTTTTAGGAGCAGGAGAATTAAGGTGACATTGATTTCCAGTGAATAATAGCTGAGGGAAACCTTAGCAAAATAAGGGAGTGTCAGAATACGTAAAAATCATCCTACACCAAAATTTTAAGTAAACAAGAGTAACTGCTGGACTGTTGAGACTCAGACGTAGCTCCGCTATTACCACCTAACGATTCGCTTGCCTATACAAATATCGCAGTTTTACTCAAACTCACAATTGAAGCTAAGTCGGCCCTGTCACGTAAACGTTACAGGAATTTATATTCAGCAACAACAGAAGAAACAACTGCTACACAATGTTGCAATATGTAAAAAAATATATAAAAAATATATAATCCTGCCCAACTCATAGAAACTATGTTTATCACATTAGAGTCGTCCTGTAATTAAATAACAAATCACGTCATGATCTAGTTACAGAAAGTCAAGTATAAGAAATCTTTTTAACCCCTTTGTGGCAATGGCTGTTTTAACATTTCTTGATTCTAACACATTAACTTTGAGAACTAAATGTTTACTTGCTGCCTAATATATCCCACGAACTGACAGGTGCCATGATAACAAGTGATAATTATCAGTGTTATTCACTTCACCTGTCAGTGGTCATAATGTTATCGCTGTATATATTTATGTAGCAAAAGAGATTTGCACAACAGACACTCTCTGGTCTTAACTAACTAAACCATTGCATGTCAAAGTAAATTACAGTCAGTTGACAAATTGGATTAATGAATTCACAGTAAAATACTCAATATACACAGAGAAAACTATAGCTATTTACCTCTCTGACAGCACATAAGGTGATTGATGGTAGATCTAGTATAGTCTGCTTCCTTTGTCTGTTGCACCAACTCTCTGGTCTGAAAAGAAAAAAATCAATTAAAATGTGGATTCTGCTGGTATTATGTTCACTATTTTCAGATGAGCAATAAATATTGGCAACACTTGCCAATACTTATCAGCGCTAGCAGGCTAAACGGCTAAATCTGGAAAAACAAGTGGACTCTTGGCTCTATCACTTGCGAGAACACAAAGCCCTGAATATGGTATTATTACCCTAATAGGTACACTACAGTACAAAAGTTTTGGGTCATTCAGCTGTTTTCGTGACATTTTTGGCTGGGTAACAATTGCAACAGAGTTTTCTAATGATCAATTAGCCTTCTAAACTTAAACTTGGATTGGCAAACATTGGAATACAGGAGTGGTTGGGAGTGATAAATGACCTCTGTGACTACGAGCAACAATTAAATGGGCCAAAATGTCCCTGAACTTCCAGGCAGGCTTTGTGTAAATAGGAATGCTATTTCTAATATATTTTGGTTGATGTTTTAGTTGAAATGGATTGGCGGTCCATTAGAAGGGGGAGTGGGGGCAATAAATTTCCTACCCTTCCATCACTAGGCTCATGTGTGCATACGGCATGCTGAGATGGCGTACGGCTCGCTTTGTGTTTAGCATTCACTGGTTTGTCTATACTTTATTAATATTTAATGGTGTAGATTATGTCAGTGTTAGCTTATATCCTTAGTTTATAAAGTCAGCAAAGAAATACATTATTTCTTTTTTTTTCTTTTTTGCTTAAGGCCTCGGCCTGTGAAAGTCGCATAGCGCTGTATAGCCTGACAAGCACTAAGCCAATATACCGCATAGTTATTTTTCACACCCTTCAGCCTCCCCCAAAAGTGCCACGCAGACCACAAGACTAGCCGAATACTAGCCAGATTCAGCGACGAGACCGATGATTTAGACTGTAGCCCCCAGAGCATTTAGGAGCCCCCAAAAGGTCTGCTCTTATGGAGCTCATTCTAGATTATTGTAAATATCATTAGCACACCTTTTATTAGATCCAATGCGTGGAACTGTATTTGGCATGTAGTTTGGATATGTGTATTAATGGGCCAATGGGACGCATTTAAACATCAGGAAGCAACCGCTTTACATCGCTTATAAGTACCCAACTTTTATTAATCAGGTGAATTTGTGAGAGTAAAAATAACCTGTCCATTTTAATTATTCAGGCAATATTTTGCTCTAGCTTCGTGTCATCACAAATCAATCTAATAGAAGCGCTCACACCTTTCCAACGGGGGAAAAGGCAAATCGGAGAGTCGTTACACATCCGCATTCAATGCCATGTTACCCAGTACTCGTTCTCATGACAGCCAAACGCCCTGTCAAACCGAACGGGGTAAACGAATTGTACAGGACGGGGTTAATCACCTCTGTGGAGTAAGGAAGGCAAAGAGACCGTCATCACATTGTAGGGAGTTCAGAGACGGGCGACTCAAATGTTGACTGGTTTAAGAAAGTACAGGGAAGTAAATTTCACTGGAGGAGCAATGTGAGGAAAATTAGATGTAATGTTAGGAAGTTTTACTTACTGTGAGGGTAATAGATAAGTGTAACAGCCTCTCAGTAGAAGAGTAATGAACGGGCTAGACAGGCTGAATGGGTCATAACTGCCACCAAATTCAAGTTTTCAAAATTAAAATGTTAACGGACAGCCCTGATCAGGGGACTGAGAGAAAAGCGCGCGCATCTTCCGTATATTTAGCAAAATGTGAGGTAAAAACTTGCTCAGAAGCCTCAGTGACATGTTCTCCATTCAACAAGGGGACCGGGCGCCTTCTATGTGTGCTAACCCCCTGCATATTAGGTGCCAGGCTGCTGAGCACAGGCAGAGTCTGCCTCGGTATACGGACACGACCCGGTACCTACATCCTGTGAAGGCTTCTCCAGCAGCGGCCTACAGCTGCCGGACACTACGCGCACCGCCACACATCCCAGCTATCTTTCCACCAGAACCACCCCACATCCGGGTCGGGGTGGAGTAATGCCAGTACATACCCACCCTCCCCGGCACAGGTAGTAACGTTTTCGGCTAAACGGATATCATGTCTCTGCTTAATAGGAAAGCGAGGTCTCGGTATCCAGTCAGACTGCTGCCAGGATGGCTTAATTCCATGGAGGGGTGGAAGTATGAGGTATTCATCCTGACTGGAAGCATCCCTCCTAACATCTAAGTGCCACCCCCATGATTGCGACACATATGGTATGCGCCATTGCACATCCAGTTTGCTGTAAGCACTCTCTGCGTTTAAGCAAAAAGAGATTTAAATACAAGAGATAAGTAAGCCGAACAAAACGTGCCTCCAGCTTAGATACATAATGGACGACATACTTGCGGAGACGTAGGATCGCTGAAGTCGACGGAATAGTCTATAACGGAATGGGACATTAAAAGGGAACTACCCTAAGTTCAAACCGTTTGCTTTCTCTTTTGTTTAGATCTCAGTCATGAGCCCGAAGCTACGCATCTTGCTTATAATAACAACAGAATAGCCGCCAATGTGTGTGTCTTTCGAACTCGGATGTGATTTGTCGCAGTGTTTCGGCTGAGCGGATTGGCTGACGCCTAGACCAATCATAAGCGTGTGTGAGGCTGGGTGATCCGGAAGCCAGCCTGACAGTGCACAGTCCCGTGATGTTGGGCACAAGGTGCGTTTGAGCAGGCGAAGCCTCGGCACCTAAAGGCAGGTCCTGGGGCGCTTGGCTTCTCCGGTGCCCTGAGAGGTGCTGGGCGTCTGGATATGACGAAATTCGGGTCCCCGGAGCAACTCTCCGATTTCAGTGATTTCGGCCGGCAGCAAGTTCTGCGCGATGTCCAGCGAGATGGAGAATCCCGGGCGCTCTGCAGCCCGGACGGAAAGCACCTTTTTGTCCTGCTCCCTCACAGACTGCACTCCTTCCTCCGCTTACCCACAGAGGCCCCGCTCCTCCCTGCTTCCTATCTGGAGATAACATGGACCTCCCCGCAGCTTGTTGGGGTTCTCTTCCCCGAATGCTCAGAGCAGCCATGGGTACTGACCCTGGTGTGGGAAAGCGGCCGGGTGGAGGTGTGGAGTCCACCCAGGGGTCCCTTCAGCAAGGGCTGGGTGTTACTGCAGACCCTGGAGCTGTGCAACAGTCCCCGGGCTAGGGTGGTATCAGTCTGCAACAGCGGCAGGGATCTGGTTTGGTGTGAGGAGAGACCCCCTTCTGGGGCCAAAGCATCGTCGTCATCATCATCCAGGGACAGACCATACAGTTACTGCATCTGCCAGCGGTCCCTGGTGCTCCACAAACAGCAAGTGACTGTGGGTGGCATGAAAATAGTCTTACATCACAGTCCTCTGTACCATCTTCATTCGTCACCACATCATATCTTCATGATACCTGATGGCGGCACCAAGGGCATTGCCACTCGCCTCCTACTTGTGTATTCCCATGTGGAAGAGAAAATCACCATGACGTCTATATCCCCTGGACTTATTCACAGCAAGAGCTTGACTGAGGCCGAGTCAGACTTCCAAAAAATGGTTGTTGAATATCTAGGCTTTGTGACTTCTCAGACCCCTTTGGATAACGTGTGCCTCAACGTGACTAAGTCCGGTGAACTACTACTAATGGATACCAGTAGGCATATATATTTACTTAGCCCAGATGGAGCAATGAGACTTGTTTGTAACATCGATAACCACCCTGTCGCGAGTGATGCCCAAATTGCTATGCAGATATTTGATAGAACACTGGCCTGTGCCTTGGACTCCGTCTTGTACCTCATCGATATCAATACTGGAAGGTTGATGGAGAAAAAACTACTAAATGCCGATAGATTGTTCTTCTTGAGCGTCTTCGAGACCAGCGCTGTTCAGTTCTTGACAAAGAACGGGATTTATAAAATTAGCCATTCCAGTGGTGTAATGGGAAATTTTGAAAATAATGTCAAATCTGAGCCGGCGTTGGTAGAAATGATTTTTGAAGAAGCTTGTAAGTACTACCAAAGAAGGAGTCTCAGCAATACCAAACTTACAGTGCAGTCATTGAAGACGGAAGGCGTTTTCCAAGCGCCAATAATGTTATCCTCTATTCTTAAGTACTACCAGAAAAAAGAAAAGTCAATAGATCTTAAGTATGTGGACTTATTGAGCACAATGAACAATGACCTTGAGAGCTACTTAAGCCTGGAACGTCTTAAAACTTGCATTATTAATGTTGCGGAAGAAGACATAGAGAAGTATTGTGAGGATTTGGTAGACCAAGAGATCAATCGTCTTCTTCACTCCGACTTGGATAGAGAGAGCTTAATCTACATAAACTCTCTTTTCTCCCTGTTTCCGGAAGCTGCATGGGTGTCCGTCAGGAATAACCTTCAATTTCAGCAAAACGGTGATGGAAAGCTTGTAGTCAGAGCAACGCCTGATATGTGGAAGAAGGTACTAGGACCCCTTCCTTCCGGGTCAAAGGAAAGCTCTCAAAATGGAGTGTACCCTCTCTTTGAGGTCATTTGTCAGTCTCTGTATAAATTTAAGCCCAAATGGCTGCCAATGTTTGTAAAGCACGCACAAGATTGTTTGGGACTTTCCTGGGGCTTTAGTAACAAAGACAATTGTGAAAGTGTACCTTTGTATAAAAGGGCTTTGTCCGTGCTGAGTAAGCAAAAAGAATACACTACCGCTGATCAGGATTGTGACTTAGAGGTTGACATTTTATTATGCAGTGGAAGGCCCCTGGCTATCACCCAGGCAATCCATATCTTAATTGGCTTACAGCAGTGGGAAAGGGTTATGGAAGAAACCAAAAAGTTTTCGCAACTCAGTCCTGTCATTACCAAAGATATTTTTGTCACGCTCTTGGTAGAATTTGTCAAGCGCAGGTATTTGGACGCTTACGTTAACCAGATCTGTGAAATTTGCCCGGAAGATATGACTGCTACTGCTCTCCTGCGCATTGTCCTACAGAACTTGCCCAAAACGGAAGGAGACCAGCGTCCGTTCCCCTCTGATGATGGCGCGCATTTCACCATCGGCTTGCTGAAGCCACTGCTGAGCAAAGTGTTACAAAATCAGGCCAGGATAGATCAGAAAGCCATCTCTCCGACCTTTCTGCCATCTCCTCCACCACGGACTGACAAATTGGGGGCAGACCATGTTTTCCTTAATGGAAATGGTTTAACCCCTGAATATTGTCCTTTGACGGACATCCGCACAGCTAATGGCTTGTGAACATGCCTCCTTACATTGAGTGCCAATTGTAAAGGTGTCGCGGGGGGGGATTATTTAAAGCACTTTCTGTTCATTTGATAATTTTCCGCTCCTTGTATTTACGTCAGTGTTATTTTGATTGTTTTTTTTTGTTTCACTCCTTATAATGGGACACACTTCTTCACTTTCTGTGTCTTACATTTGAAATGTTGCCTATTTTGAGTTCTGACCTCTTTGCCATGCAGACGATGATGACAAGCAAGTCAGTCCTTAGCGGTGCCTCCTGTAAATTAAGTATTAACACTTCAGTTGTAAATAATCCACGTGTTGTAAGTATATTTAAATATATATCTAGTTACTAAGTGTAGAGTAGTTTGAGAAAGCATCCCTTACAAAGAGTCCATTGTTTTCACTTATTGCCTAATATAGGGCTGGTTTTATATAGAAACAAGTAATTCCTTTGCAGGAAACCTGAGGTTTTCATGTGGGCCTTGAAGTGTAAAAAAGATGTTTGCTTTATTTATGAAGCACATTTTAGTTGCTTACTCAGTTTTAATTTGCAGTATTGGTGAAATACAATAAATGCTTTTAATCCGTTTTCTGGGGGTTTTTTTCTCTTATCTCTCCTCACTTTCTATTTAATGGAACAGTTTTTAATTTTAAAACATGGCTTTACTCAAATGCAATACTTTTTAAATTTAGTATTTTATTTTCAAAGGAATGTTTTTTTTTATTTTAATTTTTTTTTATGTGCAAAATGTTTTTCCCTACATCGTATCCTTAAGCAGATTTAATTTGAATTTAGAGGAATTAAGAGGACAAGTCATTCTGAATTCAACAACTTAATGGTTATAACCGTTATTTCTGCTGTGGCTTGGTTCAGTTTAGGGAATAGTATTTATCGATTTATATCGCTCCCGTCGTATTCCTCAGTGTGCTGATTCCTGGATGCAGCTTTCAGTGTATTGAGAAAACAAGCAGGGCTCTTCCACCACGTTAGTCGTATGAATCTGATACTTGGTAGACATTCTGCCGTGTGATTTGTTTCCATTAGCCTCGTGCAAATCTTTTTTTCATTTAAGCTTTACATGTAAGTGATGCTTTCAGTATGAGTTACTATATCCACTCGTTCCCTTGCCTATGTTCCATTAATTTGCTTGAGGTGTATTCACTATAATGTATATTTAACTATACATTATGAAGTGCTATCATTGGAGAGCGTCTGCTGCAGGACGAGCTTGGCTGGCCCTGTATAATGTATAGTTAAATCAGTGAGAATTCTCCAGAGTTTCCTCACCTATTGAACATTAAATTATATAGGGCCGGCTAAACTCTTCTTCTAGCTGGAGAGAGCCGCCCGTGTTCGTAATGAAAAAGAAAAGAGAGAACCAAGGCTGCTGTATGGGTGACAGGAGAAACCTGAATCATTGTTTTGTGATGTTTGTTTATTTATAAGTCCGGAGTTGGCAGAAGAGTTATGATTGCAGCGTAATGATTTTAATATTTACATAGTGTTTAATACAATACATATATTTAAGGGGTCTGACAAGACGAGAATTGACAGACTAAGATGAACCGATACATTAGGTGGAGAAAGCCCGGCTCGCTTATTTTTCCATTTAATGAATAAACATAAGCAGCTGGAGTTGGGCAGCCTTGCTAGTAAGAGGGACGGACGGACTGACTGCCTTGTGGGGGGGGTCTATTTATTTTCCTTTCTTATGCAACTAAATAAATCCTCACTAACACTTGGCAGTATGTTCTTACTAGAACCAGCATGCGCTGATATAGTTCTTCCTTAGTCAAAAAGTGTCTTGCTCCCCTGCTATGTATTATTATATGCGGTAGCTCATTTCATGTGAGCAGAAGTAATAAAGTGGGGGTCCGCTATTTATGTGAGCCCGCCTGTTCCATCACAATCAAAACTCTAAGCAAAGCAGTCCTGCACTGTTCCATTTTACAAGTAATCTTGTAAAAATCCCTTAAATACCAATACATCCTGACCAACGTTCTAAAAGGAAGCTTGGGCTGTGTGCCTTTCCATGTTATGTTGCTGCTGATTTCATCACGTTGAGCGTTTATGATGTTCGCACCAGAATAATAAATGTTACACTGACTCTCGAAATACCTGGCTGACAACATCGCTCCTCCGCTGAATGTCTCTGCACCACGGCTCGCCAACTACAAACAACCTGTTTTCATGTCACTGTTAACGTTCCATTATATAAAGTTCCATTTGTATAATTTAAGATTACTTTGACTGAAAGATCTCTCCCAACCTGTAGTATTGGAGGTGATAAAAACTTTTAATTATAATTAGAAATGAAAGAGGACAATTCTTTCAACGGAATCAGTCAACAAATTACTGGCGTTCTATGAAGTCATCTTGGTTATAGAGCACACACACTACTGTTCAAAAGTTTGGGGTCATTTAGCTGCTTTCGTGGAAAACAAGGACATTCTAGCAGTAACAATTTGCAAAATGGGTTTTGTAACACTCGATTAGCCTTTTAAACTTAGACTAACAAATATTACTATTAATGTTATTAATTTAAGGTCAGATAATTTGGGAGTTTTATTCGCTGCAAAAAAATTTTTTCCAAGTATTTATTTTTAGGAGAACCATTGAAGGACCTTCCTTTCTTGAAGCCTTTTCCCCCCTAAACCATATCTTCTAATCGTTTACAAGAGACCTCTCTGTACTTGTAATTGATAGCTGTAGCTGGTCTGTGTAATTATATTTCATAGAGATAGCAAGAGTAATGAAAAAAAGCTATCACTCAAAATGTAATGCTAGATTTCATAGTTATCTCATACTAAAATTGACAATAAAGCCCCCAGTGTGGTTTTAATTTATCTATAATTTAAGATTTGCTGGTACCGTTCATATCACAGCAGCTTCCATGCCTGATTAATAAGGGATTAAAACAACGCATCTCTACCCCTGCATGTTTTGACCCTAAATGTGTAGGGTTGAGCAATTATGTTGAAAACATGTCCAGGCATACTCTCCTGAGGTCAGATAGTGATTAGTGATATAACACAAAAACCCTAGGGCCCTCTGAAAGCTGTATTTTGGGGCCACCTCGCATGCATGGATCCTGTGTTGGATATATGAAATTAGTACGCAATGTTGCCTGTGGTATGTATAAGCATTGGGAAACCTTAAATAGTTTGGTAAATTGTTTTAAATTAAATTTTAAATGTCTGACGAGTGTGATCACATGATGGATAGATCTAGCTCAGCTAGCCAAGGCTTTTGGCTACTTTCCCAACAGTGAGGTAGGAGAGTTTGAGAAGGACATCTTTGGGTTGTCTGGAATTTATTAACTTAGTTAAGATAATCCAACTCATGAGTTAGCAAACAGGGCTTGGAAGCAGAAGCTTTAATCTATTTAGAATAGAAAAAAACCTTTACTGCTGAAAAACCCTTATTCTTCAGTCTACAGAAGACAAAGTGATCTTCCGACGAGAATCACATGAAATGAATAACAGACGGATGAAGCCTAATGTGATTTAGTGTCGTATACATGAAATGCCCCGGGCACTGAGCGCATTCCGATAACTCGCAAAATAATGCAGAAGAGCACGTCTCTAAGTAACGTCTACAATGTAACTCTGTATAAATATAGGAAAGAATAAGAAAATAAGCCAAAAAATGTATTAGAAACGCAATATCGTGGACATATAGCTAATATTAACTTTCATAATGGTTACTGTTGGGCTATAACTCCCATAACTCTCAGCCGGTATCAACTGCATTGCCAATGCTAGCTGAAAATCACCACAGCTGTAATGAAGCAATTGACCCATTGGCTATTCTTTATATAATAATTACAATCAACCTATACAATAACAAATAACAATTCTTGGAACAAAAGTTTATTTTTATTTTGACATTTGAACAACATCTAAGAACAGACTGATCCGTGTGCAATGGAAACATGTCGCCTTTTTGTTACCGTCTACCGTTATTTTTAACCAGTAAAATACCATAAAGGTGCAGTTCCACTAAGGCATAATTCTGGGAAAAGTTTTGGGCAATCAACCTTACCAGGAATAGTGTTTGCAATGCGGAATTTAGTTACAAAAGGGTTAAATTCAGCAAAGTAAGGGGAACGGGATGTTTAAAATATCTGGGCAGGGGAAGACAGCAACAGGCTTTGTGGCGGATGTTTCAGTAAATACCCCATAGGCACCGATGGCTTCCACAAGCTTTGTAAAAATAAAAAAGACATGCGTGTTAGTGTTTTAAGCGGTAGATTTACAAGCCTATAACCACGCCTGGTGTTAAATATTATACTTTGTAATTCAGTACACCAAATAAACCTATATACATATCCGAAATCCCCCCGTGAGTAATTGGATGTATTTATTTAAGATTCAGTTATTTATTCCGACCCCCAGAAGAGATGATCATCAGATAAAAAGCTGTAGGTCATTTTAATGAATTAATTCTTCCCTGCTAAAAGCTGTGCAGCAGACAGATGCCCCTTAATCAGGATAATCAGCCCCAATTCATAGACTTTTAGAATCACCTATACAGAGCCTCATTCTATCCTGGCCATAAGAAAAACGCGACCTTCAAGTGGATACGGACTCACAGTCCTATCATCCTTAATAAATTACATGATGGGATTTAGAATCTACAGCTGAAGAGATAACACACGTCTGCCCTTCCAAAGTGTGTTGTAAAGGTACCAGTGTTTCCAAACTTAGTATACTGCGTGCATATATATAGGCCTTCAGAAAGGACCGGAGGTGGTCCGAAACGTTGGCTGTGCTGGTTGAAATAAAATAGTGCTTAATGCACTTTACTGCAAAGACCCGTGAGTGCCCATTTTTTGTTTGGTTACACATATATATATATATATATATATATATATATTTAACAAGCCTTACATAATTATATATTATTTATTTACTGCTTTACCCACACACTTTAATGTACTTATGTTAGCAACAAAAAACACGAGGATAGTATGTCAGGGTCTGAAAATCATGACTGTTCTGCAAAAAAATAGGTGAATTAGGAGGCATGGTCATGTGTTAGACCAGACCTTCATTTCATTAAAGGTACATAAGGTGCCATGCTTAAGAAATGGTTGTGTGTTAATGTTAGCCCTACCTACATCCACCAGTGCTTCTTTAATGTAAAATATATGTATAGAAAATAATATTTGGGTTTTTGGGGTACAGAAGGAACAGATGACCTTCCAGTAGTTACGGACTTAAACTCCTGTCGTCATGACCAAACTAGATTATTTTATTTATTATTTCTAGAAACACCTTAAATATCTGCTGTTTAAGAAGATACTATAGACAAATTATTACAGTTGCATGTCAAATGAGTATATATATATATATATATATACACACACACACACACACATACATACATATATACACACAGAATTATGTGGATCCTTAGTCTGTTTAGATGTTGAAAACAATTATCTTTAAGCGACATCATATATTCTGTACAAATATACATTAAAATGTACACTATGTCTCCCTCCACCCAAAGACAGATAAACTCTGGTCCTCCAGCTGATGAGGATTACCCTGAACCCATCATGCACAGCCAGAGACTGGCCTTGCTTACCATGATGGGAGTTGTGGTCCTGAGCAGATTGAATTTGCCTAATGCTGCCCAAAATTAAAAGTCCTTTGAAATGATTAGGAAATAAATAAACCATGATTTTTTTTTTAGAAAAACAAATATATATATGCAAATATGCTGTTTGGCAAAGTAAATGAATTAAAAATGTCCATATTGATCCCGGAATAAATGAAGGCTGTCGTAGTAGCCTTGTCACTGAGCGGACGATGGACTCGTTACACTTTTGCGGTTACTCGAGGAATGAGATACTGCTGTGAGGTGGACGTCCTGTAGAAAAAAATAAATAAAACAATTATAATCCCATGTCAGTACAAATTAGCATAAATAATCAAGGGCCTGCAACCCCCTGCACAATGCCCACGTGCCTGAGCCGGCCCTGTATAATGTATAGTTAATGTGCATACCTGGGAATGCAACCGTGCTCGCCCCCTGACCTGAAAGTTTATCTGGCATCTTTCTCTATGTCGGCTTAACAAAAGCTATCACCAGGGCCGGCCCGACAATGGAGCCGAGTGGGGCAACTGCGGGAGAGGGGCCCCTCTCTCTCCTCTGCGAGCCCTCTAGCTCGGTCTCGGAGCCGGCTTGTAATGCTGAGCGCCAGAAGATGACGTTATTTCCGGCGCTCAGCATTACAAGCCAGTACTGAGACCGAGCAGGGAGACTCGCCGCAGGACTGCTGAAAGGTAAGTACAGGGGGTAGATAATAGGGAGGGGGGAGAGGAAGTGTAGATAATGGGGGGGCGGCATTTTAAACTTCGCCCCAGGCGGCATTTTGATTAAAGACTGCATTTTCTCTTAGACCAATATGGCTGCATCCAAATGAATCTCATTAACCAAAATAAATGCATTGTTTGTCCTCTACAGCATATTTTTGGTCCATTTTTGCAGCTTTTTATTGCGGGCAACCCAGAGTTTCCCTGCAGTGACTCGGAGATCAGAAGAAGCAACGCATCAGGAGTCTGAGTGAAACCCGGAAAGTTCCCAGCTGTGATCATAATCTTTATGGATTTGAAAAATAATCTATATTTCTACCACCTTGATACCAATTATTTATAATCGGCTGCCTGGAGACTGGGAGGAAGCATTTTCCAACACCAGAGACCAGCCATCCATCCCAGCTTTGCCAATGTCACAACAGTCGGAACAGAATATCATCCAATCGTGGACCAACAACTGCACTGATTGGACCACAGCCTTAAGCCCCACCCATATATATATATTTTTAATATGTATATATATATATATATATAGATATAATGATACTTACATTTCTAGGTGATCGTTGGGATCCCTGTGAATACAGTGCAAATTAAGAAATGAAGAGGATTAGATTGTCGTCATTAGTTATTAGTGCAAAGCAAAAACTTCTAAAATGAAAACAATCTTTCTTCTTATAGCCTGATAAATATTGCAAGATAGACTTTAGTTCCATAGAGGAATATAGAAGGCAAGGACTAAATAGCTCACAAAGTAAATTCTATACAAAAAAAAAAAAAATCTGAGAACAGACAATGCTTACATAGCTTGTCTCAATATATCAGACTGGTAATTCACCCAGGGGCCGTTTAGAACCAAAACATAAAGCAAATTTCCCCTGTGCATAAAAACCAATGATCCACTTGTGAGTGAGGGCAGCGTTGGTATCCCTTTAACACGCAATGTGCAAGGAGCGTACGCCCCAACATCTACCACCGGGGAATCGAGGCACAAGGTGGTGGAGCTTGGGTGGCAGAGTCCCTCTCAAGCTGGCAGCACCACTGCACATAATTCTGAGCATTCACAGTATGGATTCTTCAGTGGCCCAGACACAGGAGAATGAAATCGGGACTGCAGGGTCGTGGTCCAGAATCCCACCAACCTCCACTTCTGTCTGGACTGAGGCAGAGCTCGGAGGGATAGAGTGGCACTTTAGGAGCGATTCCCATTAAAAGAAACAAAAAACATACAAAAAAACAGGAGAATAGGAGAACAAAATCCTTCCAGACGACAAGCGAGGTAAATCTCCTCTGCACACGAGAATCAACACCCCATACATTTCGCCTTCCATGGACCTTCTGTGGTTGGTATCTCCTTTTGGAACACTGAGCAGAATTTGTTATCCTTCATTGTAGGGCAAGGTATTTAAACATCTCTCATCTGGATAAACTAATTTACATTGTTTTTTACACATGTTTTTTCTCTTGGAATCTTGGAGTAAAGCGGATTCCAGATGTGTAAAATCTGACTCTCCCCCCATGTAATGATCCACTGGAGGCCAAGCATTGAAGCTTTGTCTGTACCCGTGTGAGCTCTACGGACCAAGTAAATCATCACATATTACATATGATAAAGCTTTTTCTTACTCAAATACATCTGATGACTTCATCCGCCTGTAATATTTGGCCAACTTCACAGACAGGATGATGCTGGGAATCAAGAACATTGTACACCAGCCCAGACTGAACCAAAATGCATTCTGCAAAAAAAAAAGTGGCATAAGTTAATGTAGCAATACATGAAATAAAGCTGATGGGTAGTTTTTACAGCCTAACATTTTTACTGCTAATAAAGTTGTGCAATGTTATGCGTTTCATGGACAAGCATCATAATATGTATAGCATTTCCTATAAAATACACTAAAAGGAATAAATTAAAAGCCTTACGCCAAGACACAACAAATAAACACCTTTTAACAGTAGATCAGAAGAATTCTGTAAAGACTCGCTAAGGGTGGCAAACACGGCTTTAATAACAGTCCTTGTGAAAACCATGACTTGTCGAAAGGTTAAAATATTCTAAATTAAGTCGCCTATATTCAAGCAGGGGTTTTCAACTGTGACATCAGTTGGAATACATATATATATATATATATAATGAAATCAGGTTAAAATAAAGAATTAAACAAGGATTGACATTAATACTTACCAGGGAGTCAACAATATAATTACAGAGGACCGTCTGTGCAACGTTAAAAGAAGCTGCGACCGGCCCACACTGACCTACATTCTGTGTGATCTAAACAGAAAAGTAAATAGGGTTAGATAGTTTAGGAACCTGATATTCATTCCAATAGAGAAGCAAATAAAGACTGTCTGCTTCCAATATTCATCAAAATTTAATGCACTATTTGTGCCAGCATGCAGTCCTCTCCCATTAACCACTCTTGGCCAGACATGCCCAAGCCGTTTCTATAGGAGGCCCAAGATTAGCCAAATTATTAGCTTTTTAAGAAATAATATGTATCAACTCAGCAGCCAAGACAGGGCCGTAACAGTAGGCACAGGTTTGGGAGAGGAACGGATATTGATATGGGGAGCAAACATTGATTGGGAGAGGCAAGTGAACGGAGAGAAGGGAGAGCAAAAAACTAAAAAGGAACATAGAGGTTGTCACATATTTAATATGATCCAATACATTATACATCTAGTATTCATTTACTTCCACTTATGGTCCACTTGACCCTATTGTAGGCTACTTTCTCCAGTAGGCAATATGGCCCATAGGTCCCATGGCCTTTTACTTTGTATTAGCCCTGCTTTCTTTTTCCTAAATAATGACTACTACTCCCAGAGCTATTGGCCTTTAGAATGTCATATTTATCTCTTTTTGGAGGATTAGCTTAAAAAAAATCCCAAAGAAAGAACAATTCTTAAAGATCACTCAGTTGCCATATTTCTATGCATTGTAACACTGTATATCACATTTACAATAGTCAGAATATTGGATGGTAACATTAAGCCATCAAAAATAATCACTTGCCATTAATTTAGCCCAGTCAACGTAAGACTGGAAGTACTTCAGCACGGTGTCCAGGAAATTATTTGTCTCCTGTTTGGATAAAGCAGAAAATGTAGTTATGTTTCTATAGAGATGTCAATTTATACATTTATACGCAATATACTATTGGCATAGATTGTAGACGTTTTCGAAATTCATTGAAACCCCCGATTTACCGAATATGTTATTAATATTCAAAACAAATTTTAAATGTAATGTCAATGAGATACATTCAGCAAGAGAGGCAGGGCATTGAAAAGCTTGTAGTAACAGTTACATGCTTGTGACGAGATATACAAATATACTGTACACTTCAAAGTAATTAAAGATTATGTGATTTGGTTGAGTTTACAGTAATTTATCATCCCCTCTTTGGGACCAAATCCCCATGTGCCTCTTCCCCGCTTCTCTAGGAGCCATTAATATTTGGTGGCTACAGTTGTATCACATTGTGTATACAAACAGCAAAATTAAATGGAATTAAAAATACATTATTGTTCTTTATTTCATTATATAAATGTTTATCAGTCGGCCATCAAAGTTTACAAAATAGTTTACTAAAAAGGTTACTAAAGGAATCGCCCAGTTAACGAATAAATGTCTGGTAATAACCAACAGATTAAACTTAGATCTTACAAAGAACATCAAATGATAATAAGAAACACTTGGAACTTTTGACGCTATGGCTTTTATGGCTCTTCCCTGACATAATGATAATGCATTGATGATAAAAGTTGGGAATTCATTACATTTTGAAATAAGCCTGATTAGCTACTAGCAGTTATTCCGAGCTCTCATCAGTGTCCGGGTTGACTGATCACAGGTGACGACGTATTCTTGCAATTATACCCAGTAATCACTAAGTTCCAAACCGTTAATCTGAACTCATTATGATAAAGATGCATTGTGCACCCAAGGTCATATCTAAAAGAACAAAAGGGCCGTAGCCTTGTTAACCATTTGAGTGCCAGTATTTGTACTTGATTCTGATCATTACAGATGATTAGGATTCCCTTATAAGAGTGCATTTTATTTAATAGTGTCCAGCCACAAGAATGTGTAGAATAGCCACAATTGGACAGTTTGGCCCTTAAAGTCCGGGCTGCCCATGCAATGTGTGACCCCAGTCCCCCTGCTCTCCTGCATTACTCCATATAGCTATGAATGAAGTACATGGTGCTTTTGGACCCTCTACCATGAAAACTGGCCAGGGAAAGGACAATTTTATTTTGTAACAGATATTAGATCACCAGGAGAAGAGCACGCCGCGAGTGCAAAGCCACCCAGAACCAAAGCCTAGTCACAGCTTCTATATTCACACACCTCAGTTCCACCACTCTATCTACGGAAACTTACGTTTTTTACAATATCAGCTATTTTCGTATCCATAAATACTTGAGCGTTATCAGTTAACACCAGGGTTTTGTTCATGGATTCCTAAGGAACAAAAAACAAGGTTAGAATAAAGGTTAGATTATTACTATTTCTATTATTATTATTATTATTATCCCATTCAGTTGCTATTTTTAAGCCCTGTTAACTAGTGACCACCATCACGTTTACTGACTTCAGACCTCATCCACCCGAAATTAACACACCATAAAAATCAATTCATTCATCATCTCAAAAATGTATGGCGTGACTATGAGAAATCTAAAGAGATTACAACAAATTTGAACAACTACTAAGTTATTGTTTCATTGATCCAATAATAAGCAAACTATTAAGAGTTCTCCGTCTTTGCTTTAAATTTACATAATGGGTTCAAACCCACGACCAGCGATATGAACTTACCGACAGATTTGCCGATATCTCTTTCAGATTAGTGATACTGGTATTCAGTTTTACCTACAAATGAAAAAGAATAGTTTAACAAATGTCAGTGTTTTATAAGGAAGTGTCTAGCACTACAAATATACTGCCTTTAAAAAATATACATTTTTCTATATTTGGCCTGGGCAGACATTTAATTAACGTTAAATGCATATATGATTTTCATGATATTTAGATTTTTTTTTATAAATACTTACTAAATGCTATGTTTCAAATGCTGTTAAAAACATGCCTATCAGTTACCAAGACAGCTAATTAATAAAAAATATTTGCAATAAGAGACATAAACAGGACCAGATATACATCCCACCAGCTCATAGATCTAAAGGCTCAATTGGCAGGGCATAGGCAGAAAATTGCTGAGACATGAGCAAAATTTGGCAGGGCATGATGAGCGGGGCATGCTGAAATATGGCAGGGCATGATGAGCGAGGCATGCTGAAATATGGCAGGGCATGATGAGCGGGGCATGCTGAAATATGGCTGGGGCATGGCTGTGGAAGGCAAGGCTAATATTAAGCCCCTTCTATTCTGCATTGTGGCATTCTAGAAACATGCATTGCGAGCTAATAGAAAATCAGGTGCAGACAGTAAAGATGTAGGGTCAGCAGCGTACGTACTTTGGCAAAGACCCAGGGCAGTGCCCCCGGGCACCCCCTCTGTGGCCACCATCTTCAAAACAAGGCCCCAATATATGAAGTCATATTCCAGGGCACAGTGTCTTAAACAAGCACAGTGTCTTTAAATGAAGTCCATGGAGGCTGTGCCAAGCCATGATATAAATGGTGGATCTCCCCTGTAACCAGTCCATTGAAGAGCATCCACCATAGGGGCCTGACCGACTTAGGCAATCTACCCCCTAGTCTTGAAGCAGGGGGTTTCCGGCCCCTGGGCTGAATAACTAGGTTATGAAGATATCTGGTGAAACCTCTTTACTTTTTGTCCAAAATTAATTTTATAGCCAAACAATTAATAATACAATTAAACAATAATAATAATACTTACAATTTCTGGCTGAAGTTTAGTGTTTATTGATGACTGGATGGTATCTAGATCATCAGCCTCGCGTCTCAGTTCTTCTTTTATACTCGCATTTGTTACACTCTGAAAAAGTTAACACAATCTTGGTTTTATTTTGTCTCCTAGGCAACAGACCCTATTTTAATATTGTTATAATACAAATTGTGTGGCGATACCAAGGAGGAGGCGGAAAATCAGTATAGAAAATTTGGAAAAAAGTAACAGATACAAGTTATAATCAAGGTTACGGGGGGGGGGATCTTTGTACAATATGGTTCAATATGCCCCGTTTTAAGTCTTATCTTATAACTAATAACTTACATCTGCAAGGGTCCTCAGAGATGCTGTAAACGATTTAAGGTTTGTTTTAGTGATGTTTTTCTTCATCTGAAGTAAGAGAAAATTCAATTTATGAAAATGTAATTTATGTATGATTGGCAAAAATCTATTTAAAAAAACATTGAAAAAATAAATTTTTAAACGCTGAAATATGAAGCCCACTATGGTTTTCTTCCCTTACGTCAATCCCTTTATCTCTACAGGCCGTCCCAGACATCGCCCGGCCTCCAAACTTCACCTTGTCCCACATTTTCTGTAGGGTGTTATCTTACGGACGGGATCTTCACCACCCGCTACGTCTATCTGCCTCGTTCATATTCAGTCTTTTTAGCATTGCCTCCTTTAGGAAGGTAGCTGAGCATTATGGGTGTTCCCAGCTCCACGAAAGCGACCAGGCTAAACGTAGGCTTTTTCTGATGAAAGTGTTTTTCCAATTTGGTCCACGATCCCTACATTCTGAGAAGCCTTCTGATGAGTAGGACTGACTTACTGAATATTTGACCGGATCTGGGTTACCTTACTAGAGAGTCATATCTGAGCCTTTCATTCATCTGAACTGTCATCATGTTGTTTTTGTCGGAAATAGTTGTAACTTTAGTAAATACACAAGTTGCTCAAAAAAAAAGTCAATTATGTCAAGTTGGCCACAGTGCACTTGTCTGACAATTCAACTCAAAGTTTTGGAGACCAGACCTCTGAGAAGGAAGAGGAGCAGCCTACATGGAGCCACCCGAATGGGAGAGCAGACCATGCTCTCCATATATCTATGGTGGCTCCCTTTCCTCTGGTTAGGAGTCATAAAGATCTGTGATGGAGAATCATAGATCTCCATTCCAGACTCTAGATCATCACGGAGGTGCCCATTCTGCACGTAAATCCTGCAGCGCATCAAACTGTGGTTCTTGAACGGGCACCACAGCCAGCCGCCGGCAGGTTTACTATTTCTATATAATATTATATATTTCTTAGCTTCTTCAGAAAAAATTGAGAATATTTTTTTAATGTTGCCTTACCTCCTGAGAGATGTGTGTGAAATTGAGTTTATTTATCCCCGAATTTGACGCATTTCTCGCTTTCTCTTTCTGACTCTCGCTCAAAAACGTAATATTCGTTATGTCGATTTTTGTTTTTTCAATAGTCGATTTAACATCGCTTGTATACTGAGAAAGAAAATATAAAAGACACTGAGGCACAGGCAGCACTATTAAAAGTCTCAAAATAATTGTCATTATTACATTTTTTAACAGACGGGATGCCACGGTTACTTTTTTAGCCGCTAACAATAAACTGCAGTTTGAAGGTAGAAAACAAAAGACAAAAAAAACATTTTACTAGCTTTCTGTACACTTAAGGGGCATCTTGCAGCACTAAACGGCAGCACAGACTAAAATTTTACGCAGCTATGTGTATTTAAAGCTTAAATATAACTAATGACTTGTACTGATCATCAATGATCTAATGAAGCAGAACTATGTCATGTCCTACTTTTAGATAAAACATATTTCTATGAATTCACACTAACCTGGCTGATATTCAGATATTCATCCAAATTGAATTTGTCCTTTAAGCTCAGGGTCTTCCACAAGGAATAATCTTTTTGGCAATCACTGCAAGATAAAGAATTTAAAAAAAAAATAATAATAATGTATTATCACAGGTTTAAGTGTTGCGTTCAGGTGTAGCCGGCAGGTAACTCTTGGCCTCTGTTTAATCAAGGTTTGAACTTCAGATAGTCTACAGAGACGCACAGTTCACGCCGCAGGCCAAGTTATCAAGAGAGCCTTATTATGTAGCTAAGTTTACATTCACAAAAAAAAAAATTAAAACATCCATACGGACCTGGGTTGGCCTATTTTAATGTATGAGGAAATGCATAGTACCTAATAAATGGTTAACAAGCAAAACTACTACTTTTTTAACCCCTTAAGGACCAGGCTGTTTTTGATTTTTTGTACCCTTTGAGACTGAGGCTGTTTTAACACTATTGCGGTGCTCGTGTTTAGATGTAATTTTCTCCTCTCCCATTTAGTGTACCCACACAAGTTATATATTGTTTTGGGTTTTTTTCAGGACAAGAAGGGCCTTTTTTATCATACCATCTAATTTCCTATAAAATAATAAATAATAAAATGATGAAAAAATTGAAAAAAGCATTTTTATTATTTCAAAAATCTTATACTCATCTACAAAAGCTAATGAAAAAGCCTGCTAAGTAGATTTGGCATTTGTTCTGAGTTTAGAAATACCCATTTTTTTTGCAAGTTATTGGGCAATAAGTACAAGTAGAATTTTGATGTTTTAAAAGCATTTTTTTCCAAATCTGGTCATTCTGTCCCATGTACTATTTGGGACATCTTTGAAGCTGGCCAATGCAATTTACCCCGTCCAACCATAGGTATTTAAAAAACTGCATCTTGTGTCTTGTTGGGTTATCTTTCTCTAATTTTAAAATTAGTCGCAGAAGAGTGACAAACATAAAACTTGTTATATGTAACCAGTGTTCAAAATATATATTTATATACCATAAAATGTACCTGTATATGGATGATATGTTGACATTACTGATGTTTAAGGTTTCACTCAGGTTCACTTGTGTATCAAGAAACTGTTAAAATGAAGAAGTAAAGCAACATTTTTCATTATAAAGTGTATCTTAAGTAAAATAAACAAAATTGAAAACATCACTGATAATTTTTTGACATAAAAAACACTTGTGTTTTAATATTACAGGGAATATAGGGCAAAGTTACCAAAGGGCACCTTGTAAGGAGTAACTGCTGTTAATGTGATATATTAATTGGTAAAGATCAGAAGTTATTTTAATATAAAGAGGGTCTAGGGATTATGGATTATGTAATGGAATATATAATTCTAAAAAAGAACTGCAGGTTTAATAATTTAATCAACAACTTCATCAAAACTATAAATCGGAAGGAGCAGATCCAAAGCCCTTCTTACATACATCCAAAGGGTCTGACATAACTAGAAAAGACGGATTAGGACTAACCGATACATTAGGTAAAGAGGCTCTGCTCGCCATTTTACAACCTAAACAAAATACATTTTATATATATATATATATATTAATTAGATTATAATTACACCTGTCAACTTTTCTTTAAGTCAATAATTCTCAGGTTCTAGTCTTCACTCTCTGTCCTGTTGACCCTTGAAATATTAACCCTTTAATGATACACAGCAGTTTAGAGTAATCAGTCAGTTCTAGACTGTGAGACCCTGAGAACCTGCGCCTTCACCACAAGGCCCTGAGATTGGGGCAGCGGCATAGAAACACGGAACTTCTGGTTTACAACAAAATTTGCCGATGTGTCTTTGGTAAATAACATATGTCGATTCTAGCGATGCTGCTCCGACGTGGGGAAAAAACCATAGAAAGGTGACACAAGATAACATATCAGACAAGAAAATAAATACAGATTTCAAAAGCTCAACAAGGTCTATCACAACATTGTAAAGAAGGAAATATGTTTATTGGTACCGTAAAAAGCTGTTTATTGCCCCAGGGTTTGCAGACCAACGTGTAGGAATTTCCACCAACAATGAACAGCACCCCCACCACTAGCATCAAAAGCCACGCAAAAAGAAAGCTGAATCCGGTCCCCCTATAGAACAGATAAAGTCAAAATCCACAAAGGAAAATGTAAGTATTATGTGATGATAGCGCCACTTAGTGGCCACTGTCAACATTTGTACAGAATGTATGTTTTCTCCCTTCTCCTGACCCCATCCTTACAAAGACTGCCTAAACTAAAATGATGGGGTCAGAAGAAGTAAAGGATCATGATATATTCATGTATAAAATGTTGGCAGTGTTAAGTTAACAATAGAGGGCAGATAACTTAATGGGGAGGAATAATCATGCAGATCCTGAGAATAAGAATTTAGCGGCTACTCCTGCAGTAAAAATGTAAAGTGGGTTTCTAATACATGGCTATGTCTTATTATGGTTTGTAAACATAATTACGTACAGTTATACAGGGTACTATTTTAGCACAGTCATTAATAAAGTATTACTTTTAGGATATATTAGGGATACATTGGGAGAGACAATAGTTATCTTTTATTTATATAGAGCCAACAATGTATGCGAAAACTAGAGTTGACCAACTAAGACGAACCGTTACAATGGGAATTGAGGTTCCTGCTCATGAGCTTACGATCTAAAGGTAATAGGGTGTAGAAAGACGCAAGCTATAGAGAAACTCAATAATCTATAATTAATTCATCAAACACATAGCTGGGTTATGGAAAACTGGCAAATCTCCCTACAAAGAAGATTAATAGAGAAACTATTCAAATAGGGAAGAGACTGGCGTAAGACGTGAGATCCATGCATTGAAGGCAACTTACGCCATGAAGAAGTTTCCTCCAGAGTTAGACAGACAACTTCGTTCTGTGGGGTCTACTTTCTCTCTGTGACCACAGGGGCCACAAAATAACCCAAACAAGTTGCAGACGACCACCAGAAGCACGATACAGCAGAGGCAGATCCCCACAATCCACCTGCAGAAGCAAGAAAGCTTGTTTCAGTCTTCTTTTGACACATTCATTGAGGCGCTCGCTTAGCAGCTTCTGCTATAAACTTCGGTTATAAACAATGGTTATATAGAAATGCCAGAAAAACTTTATTTAATAAATAACCGGTCCTGAGCACTGAAGGCTATCGGTTAATGTTGTTGGTATCCACAAAGGAAGCAAATTATTATAACGCGAGCGATATACTACAGGAATACAATACATGCAACACTTACGTCATCTTGCTGTTTAAAATGAAGGCTTTCTTACTAGCTTAGAGGATCACCGTGATGCACTTTTGCGAGTTATAATGTAACGCTTGTGTTAAGTGAATAAATCCCCAAACTGCCGGCATCTCACACGGTCACCAAAGGCACCCTTTCGCTATTTTAGGCTTTTATGTACCGGAAGACTGAGCAGGTCTCTTCCCGCAAGTCCCGCAACAAGAATAAAGCTCCGCTCACCTGTAATAATCGTAACGCTGAACGTTCTGCTGGTTCTTATCCACAAATTCATTCGAGGTGTTAAAATACTTTTTCACAGTTTGTAGCGAATCATCAATAGAAAGGCTGCTACCCATCTCATTGATTTTTTGTTTGATATTTAACAATTCGTCTTGAATATCTATAAGAAACAACAAAGAGCTCATATTACCCTGTGTGCATTACTAGTTCATTTATTCATTGTTATCGCTTCTCTATAGTATAGATTATATAGTATATTGGGTAGCAGCTTATACTTTTCCATGAAAACCTATATGAAGCTATTCATAAATGCATGGTTCAGAGCAAATTGTGCTTAATATCACATTTTATAATGATAAAAAATATATTTCCTGGCAGTATAAGCCAACCTAAATTAACAAAGTAAGCTAAATTATATAGCTTTCTGTACATACATGTATATTTAAATTGTGGTGTAACTTCAAAGGGTTAAATGTTATCATAATATGCACCAATGGAATATGGGATATGGGCCCCAAAAGGGCGATCTGATCATTGTAAATTGGCACAGGGGCTGCCACCACTACGCGACAATATGCCATTGTCTACCGGCCCGCTGATGGCCATGCATTAAGAGGTATCGTAGACCTCCAATTCCAGACTATGGCGGCTGTTGAGGGGCCCCAAGGCTCAGCAACTATGGGCCCCTAAAGTAAAGATACAAAATCTATGTATTTTATAACATGCATTTTTACTCCTTTGGATTTGAATAAAAAAAAGCTTGGCCATAAAAAGGAATTCTCAGTTACTAGTTATTAAGAATATTTTTCTCAGCCTGCCCTTTCTCACCTTGTAAACAAATGAAATGGAATTAACGTCTCACCTGACACTGTTTTCCTGGTTTCATTAGTCACGGTCTCTGGGATGTCTTGCAAAGTCTTGCGTGCCTTCGTAGAAAGAAAAAAAAAACATGGGTAAAAGAACGTTATAAACTAAGATCAAACACAAAAGGAGTCCACGTGCCTCTTGGACGGAAAGCATAAAGAAACATTTCTTGGCACCTCCACCTGGAGACGCAGAACTTGCTTTAGAAACTAATATTTCTTTTACCCATAGAGAGCTGTTTATGTGACAGGTAAAGCATTTAGATTTTAGAAGAATAATGTATCATATTTATTTACATAGTGTTGAAACCAGGGCCGCTCTGGAGATGAGGAGGCAGCGCTGGCACTTTAAGGCCAGTGGTCACCGGATGACGTAAGCGCGGCCGTCGGCTTGATGTGTGTGACCCGGGCTGCTTTTTTGCGCCAGGCATTTCTAGCCGGCGGACACAGTTTGTGTTTTTGTGTATATGCTATTGCAGGGGTGTCCAACCCGGACTACATCTCCCATACTCCTCAGCCAGCATTATGGGAGATGTAGTCCTGCATCAGCTGGAGGGCCACAGGTTGGACACCCCTGTGCTATTGGCTGTAGTTACAGCGATACATTATTACAGAGGTGGGTAGAGTGTTTAATATGCTATAGATTTCTATATAGCACCCCCAGACAAACCCAAAGCTCCGTCTAGAGTGCTTCACTAAAGAATGAGTAGAAACAAGACTCTGCTTGTAATAACAATATATCCAATATTGGCTGCTTGTCAATAACTACAGAGAAACCACATAGCAGGACACGGCAAAGCCTGTTTACAAACCTTCGCTATCGTAGATTCAATCCCTGAATTCAAAAACTCCTTAACCGTTTTCATCTGTTCGCTGAAGTCTGGTATCTGCGGGCAGAACAGTTATTCAGAAGTTCAATCAGATTTATAACAATCCTTAATCATGCACATCTATGAAGGGCGAGATACAATAATATGTATTTTATGTATATTTAACCCATTGCTGATGACTGACAAAGGGCCAGCCCCAGGGATTGTGGTGCCCCGGGTGACCCGTGTTTGCCCACCTCCCTTCAGCTTATACGCACTCGGGGTGGTCCTCTTTACCCTTACATCGAGCTTAGCCACTGGATACCATGGCTAAAATTATTTCGGACCCAATAATTTCCATGGCTTTGCCCATCAGCCTCACCTGCAGGCAGTTTATAAGTCTATAGACTATAGGAAGCAGGGATCGCAATAAAATATGTTGGGTGCAAAAGTTAAACACATCTGCTGGTCATAAAAGTTATTGCTTTTGCTAAGTATGTTGCTCTCGTGCGACATGAAAGCAGTTAGCACAGAATGCTGACACCAAATCATGGACGTGCAGCCTTCTTACCGAACTGAAGTTAGCGTCCGTAGTCAGTCCATCGGAGGAAAGAGTACAGTCAGCTCCGCACTTGTCCACCGTTTTGCGGATCCGTTCTCTCACATCGTTGATATTTTGACTGATAGCTTGCTGCTCAACTTGGATGGCGTTAAAGGAATTGTTCACAGCCGTCATATAGATCACAGTGGCGTTTAGCACTGATGAAAAAAATGCAAATATATACAAAAAGAAGATTGAATGACCCTGCTTGGAAATATTTCACATTATTTCACCGCTATGACTGGATAAGAGTGTCACGATTTCAAGAGAAAAGGATCTTGGGATCCCCGCAAAAGGGCCAATCATTGCTTCTTTCCTTTTAAACTATACCACCTACCATGCTGATAGAACATAGGAAGGCTTTACTGCCGGTGGTCCCAGCAGCATGTTGGTGAATTCATGGCTCATTGTTTATTGGGTTTCAAGAAAACCATTCAAAAAGCTATCAAATTCTACGAGCCTCTAGGGAATGCTATTTAAGAATATAGTATAGTATAGAATGTCAATAATTTTTTTGCTTTTTCTCGGAACGATAATCCTAAACCACCGTGTGTCACGAGAACATATGGAATATTCTACTAGAAGAATCTGAAACAATAGTAAGTGTGAAAAGTGATGAAAAGCAATTGATTTCACCCCAGATCGGCTCATTTACAGTATGGAGAACTATGCTGGTGTGGCACGGCACGCTATGCAATCGCATTACAGCCGAAGACTAATGAAAGTCTGCGGAGGAGCTTCCCCTTTAGGATGGACATACGTTTTTGAACTTTGTATTTTGCTTTTATGTGTACATATTTAGAACCATTTCTATCACTTTTCGTCTGTTGGTTCTTTTATTGTCAGAGAGTGCAGCTCTATGTGGATGAATGATCCATAAATTCTCATGCAACCAATAGGAGATTCAAGACCAAACTAGGATATGAATAGAATGTAAGCTCACGGGGTCCTCTTCTCCTTTGGTATCGGTAATTCTGGTTAATGATACAGTCAGTCTTATATTATAATTTTAAGGTTATTGCTAAGTTTCTCTCTCCCCAATTGTAATAACGTTACAGAACCAGCTGGTGCTCTACACATAAATGTAAAGTAAGAGTTGGCATTTATGTACTAAAATACCACAGGATATCCATGGTCAGCCCTGGACTGACACTTAATAGCTAGTGACGTTGGTGCGGCCACATGCTATTTTCTCTGCTTATCCAGCACTGGCCGCAGGACCCAGGTTAAAATATGGTGATGTCCGCCAACAGCCCCCTGGGCATTTGCCTGGTGTGCCAGATAGCCTGTCCATGGTTTGGTAAATCCAGAATACTTCACAGCCAAGGCTGCACTGGAAATTGAAACCAGCCCTGGTAATAATTAAATACCAACCCAATATTTCATGGTGCCAGTTTGGTATTGGCCCAATGGTAGCAAAAACACAAAGGGCTGACAGTCTGTTCTTGACCAGTCAGCAGCGTGCCGGATACAACATCATATCCAGTGCAGTGCTGGCAGCGGGGGGCCGGTCTTGGGGCCGGCCGTGTACTTATACACGTGGCTCTGGCCGCCAGTACGTGGTGGGGGGGGGGCAGCCTACCGGGAAGTCTTCTGGTATCGGCCCTGTTTACGGCTGAATATATTGTCATTGACCATTTGTAAATCATTACTACTGAAAAAGCTACAGGAAGTTCCAAACAAAATGAATATAATTTGCATCATGGCCAAGCCAAGCTGCGCTCAATAAAAATCAAACAAACAGATGATTACGTCCTCTGCGCCGGTAGTATAAAGTTGCTATACCCATAAGATCCCTGCCAAAACAATTAACAGCGCAACGTATAACAGTGCTCTGTCGTCCCGCAGACTAGAAACTCCAGCAGAAACTGGTTAAATATTTGCTTTTATATAAATAAAGGGAGTGTATTGCGACGTTTAGAATTGTGGTAAGGTAAGGCCTTAATGCACTGTTTATATGCTTGTTCCAGGAAGGCTTAGTCATTATTATGCATGACTGGATATTTTTTTTCCAGGCTTCTTCCTGTATTTTTAACGTATTCAAATAACCAAACAAAACACGTAACCTGAAACATATTATTAATCGGTTTATTCATCTGTTCTGAAATACGGATTGAATGGAGACCAGCGTATAATTTCCACATTCCAGAAATAATGTCACACGCGGGTTCTGTCCTGAACCCCGCTGAGCCGACCAACTCACGGTGTCGTAAACCGATGGCTCCGGGAGCAGCTGACACAAAACAAGTCACAACGAGACACAGATACCACACTCAAAGGAGAACTTGGTTAATCAAGTGCAGATAAAATCTTTCAAAAGCCTCAAAAGGTAAATTACACAAATCAATGAAATTCTGTCTCTGCTATTGTCTGAACGGAAGGGCTGTCAACCTGGACGCTCATAGGCTTAAGTTGACAAATAAGAATTGCTATTGAGAAAAATCCACCCGTTGTGCTCCATCACTGATTTATTATGGTTTCTCACTCCATCTTGTGAATCTGATATACGAACACATATTGAAGAATTGCATTGCACTAGTTTGATTAATATATATTTTGAAATATTGCAAAATTATCTGCCCTTCTTTCAAAAACAAAAAAAAAAAATATTAGTGTACATTTGTCAAACTATTGGCTATTGGCTATTGCTCGACTCGTTGAGCATGATGTAGTCTACCTGGATCTGCTTTATGTCCATAGCTGGGAACTCTCTGGGTTTGACCCAGAGTCTCCATGTGAAGCTCTGCTCCCCTGAGTCTCTGGGTCAGCATCCTTTTTTTCCACATAGGTGAAGAGTGGGCGTGACCAATGTCCTGCCTACTCCCCACCCACTTAACCTCTGCTCTCCACCCAGTTCCCTCCCACTAATGGCTGTCCGCTACGACAGACAGCCTACCTGGACCTCTCTTTTTCTTGGGAGAGCTCCAGGTAGCCCACCCTGGTAAGTTCCAAAATGTGTTTAAATGTCACAAGGATTTTTTGTATATGCTCTACGTAAAATCGGGGGGCCTATTTGATCTCTTTTCATTTATTTTTGTGTTTCTATTTTTCCAATGTAAAAACTAAATGATGCTTTCAGCCATGACACCGAACACACAAACTGAGTTAATGGAAAACTTTCTGGAACAAATGCCTTATGAATACATTTCAGTCACTCTAAATATAGCTGGTTGATTGGTAGGGTAATAAACTATTACAGCTGCAGTTATCTATAATACAGTTACAAGATCACCAATAACTTTTAAACGTGGAGCTTACTTTTAACCAATGAAATGGACTACCCTTTATCCGCTACATCAATTCACTTACCATAAACAACATTCTCTACAGAATCCAGCGTTGTATTCGCTACCTTCCCAACAACGTTCTGAATTTGCCCTCCGAGAATGGCTCCAATATCTGTAAAAAACAACATTACCACCCACCATTAAAGACATTTACGTGAAGTTCATTTTGGAAAGAGCTTCTATTATGAAGCTACAAGATTGTCTAATCGCTTCTGAATATTACTCCTGTTTGTTTTCGGTGTGTTTTTTTTTTTTTTTTAATAATTACAAGTATGAATGTTTGGTTGCAAAGTACATCCCCTACCTAAAAACAAGATCCCGTTCAGTGACAGCCACAACGCACAGATGATGTATATTTTTTTATGTTTTATACTGAATTATACTGGTTCTGATTCTTGTTGGAAAGCAAATTGATTTAAGAAAAAATGGAAAAAAAAAAACCCTCACTATGACAAATAATCATCCCGACAACGCACAGGGCCGGTCATAACCATGGCAAGGAACATCCATGTCTGTACGTAAAATAATCACTCAACATTGGATAGCTCATGTTATCATTCCTGTTTGGATCATTGTTATATTCCATATTAATTTCATTCCACAAACTACAAATGAATGCAAAAATATATTTTTATTATTAATAAAGGACCTAGAAATATCGGAGAGAAGACTCCACTTTTTGTTTGGTTCTCTTTAGAAGCCCCCTTGACAGTGATGGTTACTATCATCGTATTCCACTGGTATTAATTTATCTGACACAATGTAATGGCAGGAATATGTTCGCAAAACCATTATTATTATTTATTCTCTATATCCTCCCCAACACATTTAATAACCCATCTCTTGTTAGTCCCATTCATTAACAAATTAGCGCAGTACATTTCACACCTCTGGTTTTAAACTCACCACGAATGCTGTTGTTGGCGTTGTCGATCGGAATATTACTTTTTTTCACAATAATATCAATTTGCTGTGGAAAAAGCAAACATAGATTATAAATCCAGATACTGAATGTAAAATTACATCTCATTGAAGAACTCGATCTTCTCATTCATCAACGAAAATATTATCAATCTGATGCATACCCCCCACACACAAGTGTCACTTAAGAAGATACCCTCATTATTTATGAATTCCGTCCCTCAAAGTGGCAGATATTATGTCACCGAGAATATTACAGGGACAGTAAAGCTATTTTTTGGTATTTTAGGTATGGGTATAGGTATTAGGAAGGGTATGCATCTGAACAATGCATGTGTGTTACATGTAGCTATGTTGAAGGGTCCTCTGGGGTTTTGGACACAGCTCACTAATGGCTTAGAAGAAAGAGATCATCAGATGACCATAGAAGCTCAAATTTTATATTTCTCCATACTATAATTTATCCGAGGCGTCAAAAACAAGGACCAAACTATTTTAGCCTAGACAAATATGGCCAAATGCCAACATCTTCCCTACCTTGGCAGAAGCAATAGCTTTTATATTCTTTGCCATGAATGAGGTTTATTGTCAGCGTGCGGCACCCTTATATTATATGACTTAAAAAAAGAATATAATGTTTTTTTACAAAGTTAATTTCTAGAACAACAATCTTCCCTTTAAACATAAAGGCTTTAGAAGTTTGCTGATACTCTTTATGGACCAAACCATTTTCTATTCTATAAAAAGCAGATGGCTATAAAAGAGTCCATATTTCCTTGTTTCTGTAGAAGGCCTTTGATCCGCACAACAGATGTAAAAAGTTCAATAGGGAATAAAATAGGTAACAGGTTCGCTGCCAAGAACACAATTAGCGCTAGATAAAATGGATTGGAACAATAGGATTGACAGGGAATTATACCTTTGGCACGGTATCAATATAATTTTCCAGGACATAAACTGTGTCATTATAATAATTAAAGCTGGTTTTCACTGCGTTGGTGATTTTGTTGTTACTGAAAAAAGCACAAATGTTTCCAGCCCTGCGAAAATAAAAGAAAAACGATCAACTAAGTTACTTGTGAACATAGCCAGGGTTTATTAACTAAAAATCAAATTGCAGATTCAGCAATTCCACTTGAACAAATGAATTATGCATTACGAAGGGCCAAGCCTGGCTTATTCCCCCCCGTGCAGGAATGGAAACAAGGAAGGCATTTCATAATACACAGGTGATGAGATAAAATGATGAGTGATACAATTGATGAGATAAAATGGTTCTATCGCCGCACATGATCTATAATCTTCCTTAATTAATTCCTTACAGCGATTCATTTGCAGAGCCCCTTCCTATCAGCGACCTAACTTCCAATGAACGGTTTAAGGACTCTTTGCAATTTCGTATCCGATCACGACGACAGACATTTACAAAGAGTCAGTTTGGGGCAATGTGGTCCATGTGGTCCATGTAGACCAACACTGCATCACTCTTTGCACCAGCATTCCCCTTCATACATCGCCCTTTGGAATCGTATTGTTGGCCCACTGGCCGGGGGGGGGGAATCAGTCGATACATCCAGGAGAGGACTAATCTCCTCTTTAAAGTCTTTGAGATTTAGAATTCTCGGGGAACCAGAGAATCTTTGCACCACAGAATATGAAACGTGGTTGAGCTCATTTCTTTTTAGAATCTAGCTCGGAATTGTTAAATATGTTGGTGACACCCATGTTTATTTTTTTTTTATCTCTTATCCTTGAACAAGTTATATGGTTTTTTTACACTGAACATTTCAACAATAATGTTAAGGGTTAGGCATTTCTTCAAAGCTCACATTATTTCCTTGTTTCGATCATTGCTATGTTCCCATAACCATACATTTCTGACTGTTATTTTGTTATAAAAAAATAACCATAAAATAACCATATTATAAGCGGCACGTGACTGGTATTTGTAGGTTGCAATGGATTGCATGGGTTATTTTGCAAAACATTGTAACCGTTCATCAATGTTAAGAATAGAAATTAATATTGGCATAAGTACCTTTTCTGAGTATAACAACATTGCGAAAACAAATGTATATAATGGTTTGTCTATATGTAATTATTATTAAGGTTTATAAGGCAGCGGTATACTTCTCAGCCACTCTATGTATGTATTTAATGAACGTACATTCAGAGACACCATTCAATAGGACCAATCTTTTATTTGGAAACTCGCCACACGTTTGTCAGCACCAGCTAATTAAGCAATAAAGGAATATAATAAAGGCTGCCTCCATCATGCAAAATAATTCTTCCTTTGGTCTTGAATTTTTAACCAGTGTGAGGCTACCATATAATGAGATTATCGCAGCTAATGGTTTTAATGGGCTCTTGGATGGATGATCATATATCAAAAAATGTATGTGTAAAATTATTTTTACTACTTGTGTTAATGGTGAGGTCATGATACTTTCCCTTGGGCTTTCCAAAAACAAAGAGTAACCCCTGTCCTCAAGTGTTCTATAGACACGAACACATTGTGAAGGATATATTTGAAAACCTGGTTCTGCTTCAAGTTCCAAAAGTGGTCTTATCACAATAACAAGCATTAAAATGTTGATTGAAATGGGGGTTGCCCCCCATGGGCAGCTCTGATTTATGTTTGAGGGACATTATCTGACACCTTTTGGTGCCTATTACTTCACTTTCCACACAGAGCCAGCAGGGTATACAGAGGAACAAAAATCTTTTGGTGATATTTTGGTACTTTTGGTTTTGGGTGGACCCTATTCTGCACACTGAGCATATAATTCTACCAAATACATTCCCTCGCCTGAATATCGCCAGTCCTCCCCTGGAAATGCTCCAACGTGGTGATAAATCTTTTTTCTCACAGTTCCAAAACTGGTCATCTTCAGCTGGCTTTACTTTATTTGTGGTTAAAGTTGTTAAGAACTAGAGTGCGAGAGATGATTCCCAGTCATGGACCCTCCATACTCCAGTCTGCCATACTATATAACTGGAAATACAGCCTGCGTTATTACCATTTAGACGTGGGTACTTACAGAATGATGAGCGTTATCACAAAGAGGAACACATAAAGGAATCTCCTCTTGCAGTTAATTCTCTTGGTTTGCTTTTGATACATCTTTCCACCACAGTTTCCACAGCAGCGGCAGCAAGGGAAGAAGAGACCCACCAGAATCATCAAGATGATGAAGACCAAGCCAATAGCCACTGCCACCAGGAAGCCCACTTCATAGGTGAGAATCTTAAAAAAAATAGAGAGAGAGTATAAATAAACTACACTTATTGTATTTGTCAATGGAGACTGTCGGCAACAGAAGCAGTGTATAAAAACTGTGAATATTAAAACTTTTGTGTTGAAATACAGTGGGTGCTTTGTATTTGGAGAAGGGCACACACATTAATCAGCCGTATTGATTATTTGTAATAAACCTAATAAAGATAAGTTAAGTTAACAGACCAAGGTTTTCTACAGAAATCACAGTAATGTTATACTCTAAAGTTTACTCAAGTAGATGGATGCTGTTAGCTAGTCTAGGAGGCATAGGCGAGAGTTCATAGGTGACAGTGGTCCGCAGATTTTCATTCAGCACCGATATGGAGAAAACAAAAATCGCGCTCCTATCCAGTTAGGTTTTATTGATCACAATGACAACCTGCCCCAAAATGCATAGCAAATTCACAAGGAAGCCAGCAACCTCATATGTTTCAGCCTCCAAGAGCTTCATCAGTAAGCTTGGTGTCCATGTAAGCATAATGAGCAAGGGGCTTCACATCTGGACTACCGGTTGAAACTTAGTGGAAGCCCCTGGAGTCTCCTTAAAAAAAAAAACAGGACGAGCTCATCTAAGAAGAGCTAAAAAGTAATTTGTCCTTAATTGAGAGATTGTCCACTTTTAGCTTGTATCTCCAAGATCATCTCAGACCAATCCCACCCATAAGGGCAGTGTAGACGGAAGAGATTATTGGCATGGGTATACAGTCGCACAAAGAATGCCTTAACTAAAATATATTTTTCCTTCAAAGGTCACTGTTATTTACAGCAAGCAAAACAGCAATGTATTAATATGCCAACATTCCCATGAAGGAAGCAAAAAGGAGTCTGTTGAGCAACTTCCCACTAAGCAAACATGAATTTACCCGGTTATCTTGCCCAGATCTGTTGGCGATTGCAGTCTTGACACCCATGATAAATGTGCGTGGAATTTTTAAAGCTTTGGTTTCAGACTTTTAAAAATAACTCTTAATGGTTGTAATTAAACACCTTGCCCTCCAGATGTAGAATCTTCAGAATTTCTATATTATGTGGGATAAAGGAGCATGCGGACTATATAAAAAAAACGCCTATTTATATACGGTGAAACAAAGTGCTTCGTAGGTCGAATAGTAATACAATGGACCGGTCACATCCTTCTCTAATGACGGAAAATGAAAATACAACAACTACTATATACAAACATGATAAAAACATGCAATGGACGAAGACCAACACTATTACTTCTTTGGATCATATTCCACTCTTCTTGTTGCCTATTTGAAGTAATTTCTGTAAAAAAAAAAATAAACATTCACAGATTATATTATTTGAATCATCAACAGATCACAAAGTTACGGTCAAAAGGGAAACTTCCATCGCACCCTCGTAAAAAGGAATAGTTGCCAACATACATTTTTCCATTAATAAAGCATAACTGTCTTTGTACTAAACTTTTTTGACTAATCTTAGAACACATAAAAAAATGTAATAGACTACATGCTGTACTAGAGTTTGCTCTTATGGCTTCTTGGTGGAAAGTGGTCAATAATCAGAGTTTTTGCTTCTGTGACATCAGCAACACATATAAAAATGTCACCTGTCATACTGGTCAAGATTCTGTTTTGTGATGGGGAAAAAATATGGCAGTGATGTCATCTGGAGCGGCGCTATGATGTCACTCAGGGAACAAATCAGCTGCGTCTCTTTGTGCTTAAGAGGTATTCATTTTTCCTAAAGTATTTTCTGTTTTTAGCATCAGCCAGATGATAAATGCAAATAAATGGCAAGGTGAGCAACGCTGTTTCCTTAAATGAACACTTTTCACATCACAGGACTTTTGTTTGTCTTCTCAACTATATATTTGCATTTAGCTTGTTTGCCACTTGGAAATACATTAGGTAACCTAAAAAAAAAACATTAACCCCGTGCTGGCTCTGAAATGGGTTAAATGTCATTAACAGACTAGATCGAGAGGCAGACTAGGACCCTGGGCACCTGCCACAGATTATCTGACGTATCATCAAATTTATGTGACTCGGTAAAAGCGGGAAGAAAAGAAAGGCCTTCTCTTAACAGCCAATATTTGCTGCTGAATCGACACAACCAGCTTCTCTACAATCCGAGACCGACGTCTGCAGAGAAGACCAAGGACAAGGCGGCGGGACAAGGCAGAAGACGTGATCATCGGCGGGGAAGTAAATGAGCTTTTTTATAGAAAAAAAGCTTAGTGCT
>VKOC01000007.1:5592706-5637158 GCA_009364415.1 Spea multiplicata
CTACCAATTCTAATTTAAAACCCCTCCACGCATCCACCGCAATTGGCTTAAATTATCCACCGCGGCTACGCCCCCCCCCCCAATATTGGTCGTGGATACGTCAGAATCTTACAGTTCGCTTCCATTTCCATTAGGTATCGCAGCCTTCGACAAATCTGTTTTCCTCCAGGAAGAACTTTTAAAATGCATCCCTAATTCCCATAATCCCCACCGCACTTGGCCTCTTTGGCTGCGTACACGTGCTAACCCTTCCGTTTACCTGAGCCCCCACCGGCTACGAGTGCGGTATGCCGCTGACCCCAATACAAGACCGCGGGGAATATTCTATTTGCTTTCCTTGCTGAACTTCTAGATTCCCACAACCAACCCTTCTTCGGAACATGCGCTCCTTACAAGGCCCTCCGAAGCAAGGCTATGTTTCCGTATCCCTAACACTTTTTTTTCCCTTTCATTTCCCCCCTTTCGTTCTGTTCTGCTCCCATTAAGCCGAAGCTACCCCTTCCCCCACCTTCCTCCTACTCCCTTCTCCCTCTGGAAGCTGCCAGCGCTCTGCTTCCTCAAGCAGAAAGTCACATGGCTTCTCTCGTGAGCCAGGCCAAAAATTTAAAGCGCTAGCATCAGCCAAAGTAAAATAAGATAGATGTCCCTGGCAAACACTGTTGTTTGTTTGTTATAAAAAGCACTCATTTTATCCTCCGCTTTTTGATGAGCAGAAGACAAATTTTGTGCAGAGGGCAAAAAAAAAAGAACATCTTAATTAGTTATTCTCTTAGCTTTTTACTGCTGAGATATTCCACTTTAGATTTCTTGTACATTCACCCCTAATTGATAAATAGTTTTAATTGCAGTACACATGCACTATTTTTTAGAGAGGTGTTGTTGAGGACGGTCTTTTACATTCTTTCTCTGTACCCAAAATTAGTAGTTATCGATGATACAGAAAATTCCAGCTTTTGGAGGCATTTAGTAGGCTTACCCTAAAAGATCATACTATAGGCAGAGTATAGGAGATATCCTATAAGTGATCAATTTTGAGGAGTCTGAACTTTGGGGAGAAAGCGTGACAATCCAACATTTAGCTCCTCAGCTCTTCCAAAACACCAGTGATGGTTGACCAGGCTTTGGATAGCCGAAGGTATATTTGGTAGGGCGACCACATTGGCCATGTTTACTAGGACACATATAATTTTCACATGTGATTGCCAAGCACATGTAAAGTGCTGGACAGTCGTATGTAGGAGAATCAATTATATCTCTCGCTGTGGGGCATAGCCATACCTGGGAACTCTCTGGGCTTGGCCCGGAGAACTCCAGGAGAAGCGCCGCTTCTCTAGTTCTTTGAGTCAACACCCAAATCCTCCAGGTCGCCGGAGCGGGGTCCTGACATGCCCCACTCCCTGCCCGTTTCCCCTTTAAATGGGGGGTGTTTTCCGCAGAAAGGCCCACTGGTGGCACCAGTCCTGGCCATGTCCCACAAGGGTAGGCTCTGGGTAGCCGGAGCCCACAAGTTCCCAGGGATTGGGCATAACCTTACTTGTGCTGGTCAGCAATATATGAAATGTATGTGTCATGGAAAACATGGACTCAGAACCCCAGAAGCATTGGTATGTACACGTCTTGCACATGCTCAGTAGCACTACCATTGTAGTCACTTAAGCAGCAGCTTAAGTGTATTCTAGCAAAACATCAATGCTCAGCATACATATCCATTGTCTGCTTCTACATTGATTTAAAGGAGAGCTCAACTCTGATTGACTAAAATGGGAGATCTACTGAGCATGTGCAAGAAGCATACTATAGTATGCAACCTGCTTTCATTATAGGCAGCTTATAACGAAAATAACTCAAGAATGTCTGTCCCAATTTGCAGGCAGTAAATATGAACTTATTGTGACTCTTAGGACTGTAGTACACTCATACCCAGAAAACATGCTGAGCTCCTAGAAAAGAGGGACTGACCCTCCTAAATTGTCACTTGGGATGTATGCTCATGTAAATATATTGGCTTTATGGAATAATAGAGGAATATATAATGCTCTTCCCACCGAAGTGAATTCTTTATCACACCTCTGTACATTTACCCCCAGCTGTTCCAATGTTCTGTCATGTTCATGGATCACAGTGTGACGCTGACTCGGAAGTACGCAAAGTTATTATTACCGAAAGTTAAAAAGAAAAATTATACATTGTCTTCAATGATGACGTTCTGTCGGATACGGAAACCTGCATTCTATCTCTGCATGTCAGGCATGGATCTGCATAAAATCATCTGTAATATTGCTGCAGAATGGGTGCCGATCTGCTTGTTATCTTCCGTAAAGCGAATTCATGTTTGCAACATTAACTCTTTGTATCCAACTTGGCTGTCACAGAAGTATTGGTATTTGAAGCAATGATTTATTTCCTCCTACTACTACAGCTTCCATTCAACAAAAGACTTTAACCGTGTTTGACCCCTCGGAATGCCAGGGACTCGGCAGAATCAAACAGGGTCAGAGACCAGAGACATTGTATTGATCTAGTAGACGGAAGCAGTAAGACCTGTAGGCATTTTTCTTTGCTTCCATGCCAATCAGACCGTCAGCAGGAAGTGACCTCATAGCAGCTGCCCTCAATCACTGCAACCTGTGAAGCCCTGGACTACAACTTGTTAGATGCTGCAGGAAATAAGGGGGTGTGACTAAATGTTGGCCCCACCCATTTTTGTCTGTACAAAAGCTGTTTTGACCACGTTCCTTTTCTGCCCCATTTTGGGTCATGCTTGTGCCTAGGGAAGGTAAATTTAACCCTGTTTTAACCCTGTTTCAGCCATGTTCATTTAACGTGGTCATGTACTACCTAACCGCAGATATCCCATACAGCAGGATAGATGTATGTTTTGACGTATGTCTTTTAAGGGGAATCACGCGTTCCACATATGGCTACCTACCATCACTTATTTACTGCCTTTTTTTATTGGTGGTGACCCTATCTTTTCCTGTCTATGCCCCACTCACACCCTGCCCATTTGCCTCATACCACGCCCATTTCAACATATCCCTCTCCTACGCACCGTATATTTTCATATATGTTTTTATAACACGAATAGTCTTTGTGCCTGGAGGGACCCCATTTTTTTTTTATGTTTTTACAAGGTTAAATTGTGAGGCCGTCTGAAAATGGTTAATTTATAAAGATTTATAAATCAATTTCATGGCTGATAAAAAAAAAATGAAACTGAAAATGCAGCTCTGCTACATGCACATTAACCATATTTCTGAGGCCACCAGTGAGAAAAAAATGCTGGTAGAGAAATGCCCCTCGGCAGTCATCTAAAACTCATTTAATTCAAGAGAACGCAATTTTTTATTACTTCCTCAACAGCTTTAAAAATCAGCAGGCATTTTAATAATAAGTGACTTATCGCAATTATAGATTCCATAAGTAAAACAAAGAAGACTAATAATTATTGTGTGCACCTTAATAACTTCCTATTCCTTGCTGGGAAACTCTTACACGCGAGATACAGAGCAGGAGCCGTGTTGTAAAGAACAGTAACGCTGCATATCGTATCACCTAAGGTGCTGCTCCATGAATTAATTAATAGTATTAGCATACGCTGCAGTATGTGCAGCAAATAAACCTTAGTAGATCTTTTTCTGTCCTCTGAAGGTTTATTCATGTGAAAACCACACACAAACTTCAGTTTCTATGGCAACACCCTATCCGTGCAGGCTTTTGTATCATGTGACAATTATATGTTCCCGGCCAAAAATTATGAATGTAGTAAATTATACGTGTTAAAGATTTTCTGGGGCCAACTTGAGACTTCAATCGTACCAGCAATGATGACTCTAACGCAGCATTTAGTTACAAAGAGTTAAATTCAGCAAAGGCACCTTTAATGTGGCTAAGATGTGTTTCGGTGTGAATAATAATTGCAGATCTTTAATAGTAGCTGCAGGGCTTTTTCTGATATGCAAATTTTATGCAAATATCCCGATCTATACATTTTGACACGACATTCTTAACGTATATTGGTCTTCTGTATATTAATAATAATAATAATTACGCCAATTGTATTTCTCCTTGATTTGTAAATCAAATGTGTACATCCTTTTGGTCATGTTCCCCAAATGAAGATTATTGGTTGCTAAAAAGACTCGGGAGCCCAGGGGTACAAACTAGATGTTCACTGTTGCCTAAATCAGCTAATGAGCAATATATAAGATATGTCATTTTAATGCCTAAGGGTTTACATAGTCAAATAGATATTCCGCCATGCTTTGGATCTTAAATATTGTTTAGACTGATGGAGAAAAAAATAACAATATTTTTAAAAGTCCATATGCAATGAGAAAATGGTAGCACTCCTCGGGGGGAGATATTTGATCTACACTTTTTGGTAGCCTAGTGCTAGCCATCGTATTGAGGAAATTATGGTTTTATCTAAAGTTTAGCACGCCACCAGCATTCTGGTACAAGCTGCTAATTTACCAGTAAATGAACTGTGTGGATAATCCGTCTTTTTGGTATGCAAATCATTTTACCTATACATATGCTAGCAAAGTGTATAGAAGGAGTTTATTCTCATTCCCCTTGGTGGCCAATTTGCCTGGCAAGTGGGGCAGGGTGGCAATTGCTGATTCTAAGATTTTGGGCCACTAACTGAAGCTTTTTCAACACCTGAGTGTCTAGAATAAGAATGGATTTAGGTGGGCTTTCGATGACCACTAGATTTATTTGATACACCTTTTCTGCAGTATGTTCTCTGATTTTGGCTGCTTAATTACTGGGCTTTACTGGATTTTGCCCCCCCCCCAGTTTTTTTATATTTTTATCTTTACCTTTTGCTAATTGCCTCCCCCCTAAAAAGCGAATTTGATTTTACTTTATACACATTGGGGCATCAGCTTGACATTGGCAAGGTTGGTGAATGTCATAAACATTATGTCCTTTTAACACTATTAAAGGCTCATTCCCTATGCATGTACACAATAAAATGCGCTCCGCTATAATCTAGTTTTAAGCGGACATTGTGGCTTTCGGGTAGGGTAACCAACACGAGACAATCCAATCCATTCTGCTTGAAAACATGGATTTCTATTTTAGTGTCCTATAACCGTTGAATAGTAGCATAACGTTCCAAACTGTTACAGATATAGCATCTGTATCCTCGAGCAAATATTTAAATGAAATCTCTAAGCTCAGCAGTAGCAAATAACAGAGCAGCACTTAGAATTTCTTTCTAAGAAAACGAGGGCTCAGCATAGGAAAAATCAGTACGTTTTCGCCCAACTAGACAGGCATAGCTTCTTTAAAATTAGGAGTAAAGAGCCGAGAAACAGTAATCTCTCAACAGAGTACCATTTTTTATGGTTTTATGGAAAATCCAGGTACTAGTCATTTCAGTAAAAAAGAAAAGCTGGTTTAGATTGGTGAAGAAGCAGTGAATTTCCCCCCCCTATCGTTCATGGATATGCATAATTTGAGCAAAAATGCTCCAGCTGCCAACACAATTTGGAGTATTTAGGTTAAATAGCTGTAATTGGGATTATATTTTTAGACCCGTGTTGGAAAAGGTCCCCAGCTCCAAATACATTACATTTCCCCAGGCACAGAACATAAACCAGATACAAAAAATCAGCTCCAGGTTCTGTGTTACCATGTGCTGCTATCTCACAAGCCACCAAATATAATTGTAGGACCTTGAATTGTCTGCTCATAACAAGTTAAAATAACTGGACTGCTGTGGACAATCCGCAGGGGTTGCCATCACCTTGGCGTTATCAGCCAGATCCTTCAACATATTAAACAGGAGTATAGAACATCTGTACTGAAGGCCATCAAAGTGGCCAGGAAATCTGTGTTTCTCTGCTTGAGCACAGGTGACTCTTTCAAAATGTATTAAACTGTTGTAGTCCTCAACGTCTTCCAGTAAGCAGAAGAGAACAACCTATGGCTCCGTTCAAAACTGGAGACGCCTTTCCTGACCCTCAACACCAATTCCAGGTCCATGCACTGATGCCCTTATGCTTTAAATTGTCAACGAGCAACAATTGAGCAGAACGCTTTGACACGAGACCCAAGTGTCCCTCGCATCATGTTGAGGAATACTAAATATCGTTCTTCTATCAGACTCAGTATTAACATTCCTGTGATTATTTATTGCTTGTAACGTTGGAGAGATGCACAGCTTCAGCCACTTTGCACAAATGGCTTTTCCAGGCAAGTCAGCCAAAGGCACTGCACAGGAACCGGATATAACCAAAATCTCCCAGGTTTTGTTATTTCGCGTATGCCAGAGATAACGGGAATCTGTCCATCTTTCAGTGTGGCTAAATTAGGAATGAATTCAACTGGATTACATGCTTAAAAGCAAGTAATAATAAACCACGCATTCAATTAAAGGACCAGGTTAAATTCCCTGTGGCAGTCCGTACCCACAGAAAGAGCCAAATTATTATTATAATTATTACATATATTATTATTATTATACTCGTGTAACTTATATATACAAAATAAAAAAACATATAAAAAAATAAAATTGATTTATATAGTGCAGTCACATTCTGCAAATTGCCCAAAATTTAAGACAAGACCAAATAAATTGAAAATAATAATTTTACTGCATTCAGAAAATGGGCAGACATTGGCCAAATGATAATTATCTGCCAGACAGATAAATGTACATACTGTATATACATATATGTAGGCGTGTTCATGTTTTTACATGTTACTTAGACTGGGTAAATCTATTTCCCTTTGTAATTACCCTCTTGATCAGTAAATGAAGCATGCAGAGAACTATTCTCCTTGTGCTCATAGGAAATAATACCTTATATTATGTCAACATATGGAACATTATACATATAATAATGTATATATATTTTATGACATTTTTGGGGGTTCTGCTGCTTCATGCATCCAAGATACAAAGAGGTCCTCAGTGACTGTCCGACTAACATGGATGGAGTGAAAAAAGCATGCTTGGATGTAAGGGATCTGAGATGGGGATAAATGGTAAAACTAGATGAGGGGGGTTAAACTAATGGGGGTCCCTAATCAAATCTAATGGGGTCCCCAAGCGAATCTTGCCTTGGGCCCCATTAACATTAACAAATGGCCCTGTTTCATCTCTACGCTTACTATGCTTGTCCAGAGGGCCCACCAACAACACAATCCCAAGTGTTTAAATTCTTAAATGATGAAATGCTTTTCAGTTGGAGAAGAGACCTCTGAGTTCCCAAAAGCTTAGATATCTCTACATTATTCTCTATGTTGGCCCAAAGAACGGTATCAACTACAACTAAGGTCTTCACCTTCTGGGCAACAATATTAATTTCTGTATTAGAAACTTACTTTTTTAGTGACAGGAAAAATATAACATTCAATAAGTCTGTATCTGTTATTCATCAAAAGCTAACAATGGAAGGTGTAACCTCAGTAATCAGACTTATGATGACCTTACAGTAAAATTTGCTGATTTTTGTCTTCATCTGCAAATAAAAGAGTATTTTTTTTTTGCCAATAAACTAGTTTATTATATTGGTGCTTCAGGCTCAGTAATAAAAACAATTTGCATAGTTTTTGCCCTTAAGCGCTGATTAAGTGTTAAGTGATTTCAGTAATAATGTAACGTATCTGGACAAAAGCTGTGCTTCTGTCAACAAAAGCAAACCCAAGAGGATTCTGGGTCAGAAAGACAAAAACAGATACTTACAATTCTGTCATCAGTCCTCTGTTATGCCACTAAAGTCCAGGTGATGAATGGAATTTAGGATGATGGATTGTTTTCAGCTGGAGGAAGAAAAAAACCGAACAAATCTATTAGGGTCCATAAGGCAAAAGCGGCCATAGAGTATTCATTCTTATTTTATTTTTTAAAGAGTACATCGGTACTTATAATTAACACAGGAAGAACAATTCTACATTGGGGTTTCTTAACCCTTCAGACTGTATTCTGAATGCATTTCAATGGGTCGATCGTAGAAGAAGTCCTAGATTCCTTCTCAGGGACACTAGGCATGGATCTGCCATGTTGCCTAAATAAAGAGGCGTATTCTGGCTTAGGCTGAGGAAGCCCAGGACTGCAGGTTGGCTGCCCCTCTGCAGCAAAAGTGGAGGCAGATTGCCTAATTGGTGGATCTGGATCCATGGTGCGCTTCTTTTCAATGGGCCGGTTACCATACCAGTGTTCCTGTTTTTTTATGCAGTAGTCACAATTTCAGGACTGTACTGCGTTTGCAGGCAGTGGAGATCATGGACCAGTTGGGAGATCCCCTGACTACCCCAGGTGTTGTAAAATCAATATATGTCTGTGCAGTTGCATCAGAGGCCTCCGTTACAGCTCTCCCATTGCCACCTTGCAACGGCGTAAAGGTGGGTGCTCCTGCCTCCAAGCCTCCAAGCCCTTCCACACATCTTCCCACACACCCCAACGCAGGTGTCCCACTTAGAACAATGGAAATGTTGGGGGGTTACAACGGAGATCTATGATGCATGGCCCTGCCGTGCCTCTCTCCTCCTAGTAAACAAAGGTCTCCTGATTTGGACACCTGAAATGTTGGAGGGTTGCGGTGGGCTTCATTTTCATCTAGAATGACCACATCAATAATTTTTTTTCAGAACGAAGACCGGTTACACATCTAACTTCCTCCCCTTGCTTGTAGTATTGTTGAAGCAGCTACATTTAACCCTTCACCACCACCAATTTACACATGTGATGACAAGGTCCAAGAGCGTGAAATTCATAATTTGGACCTCCATTATTACACATTGACAGACAACCTGGAACCCCTTTCCTTGAGCGAATGGCATATTGAATGGACAGTCCCCTGTCTGTCAGTCGATTAATTGTGAGGGTGGTGCGTTTACAAGAACCACAAACCACATGGAATTACAGCAATTTATTACAGGTTATCACATTATTGTAATGTGTTACCTTAGCGTGGAAAGCTGCCACATGAATGTCCTTTCACCACTGTTACAAACCTAGCTAGTAAGCCAAGATAGAGGCGACGGGTAACTTTAAGTTTGTTTTTTAGGAAACCATCTGTATTCAAATTTTTTTTTATTCCATAATCTGGCAATAGGTGGCAGTAGTGGAGCAATATTACCGGTACCTATCCTGTGACAGTCAGTGGCCCGCGTTCTATTGAGATTATAGAGTCTGACCTGGAGTTTGCCGAACACAAATCCGAGATGCTGTCGTACATAGTGAAAATGTCTACTTTTGATAAAATTCATGAAAACACCGAAATCACTGAACTAAAATTTTGGCGCAATGTATAATGTATTAATTCTGCACATTGTAACGTCTAAGGGGGGTGTGAAATTACTTTGAGGACTCTGAAGGCTAATTTTAAGAGTATAATTTTTCTTTGACCTTTTTTAATGACAGCTCTGCCATTTGGTGTTGAATTGTGTTATGATCAGATCGGGAGGAATAAAGCCAACACAACCTTCCAAAGTTTTACAATCTCCCTTCTTGCTTCTGGGTCTGTAATCTGCAATATACAATATAATAATATACGTGATAATTTACTAGCGAACGCAATCATTTCCAAGTATATAAGCTTTATCAATACAAATGCTCAGGATGCTTTTGCTAATTTCTCCCCCTTGCTGTGGTCTGTTCGTTAGAGACGGCAAAATAAGTCGATCTCTATTTGATATCAAAAGCTGGCTTTTGCTAAGTATTGGGGCGCTCAGAAGGTCTCGGCTTATTCTCAACACTACAAAACGTTATAGAAACTAAGCAAAGTATCAATACATGAGGTCACGTTTAACTAAACACTTCTTCAGTCATTATATTTATTAGGAGAAAGGGTCGAGTGACGATATTGAAATGGTGTGAGAAGTGGGACTAAGTTTAAAGTATATTGTAACCTTAATAATTTTACTCTATGGCATTATCTGGACCAGATACTTTTGCGCTCATGTTTTTATGTTGTAATATCTCGCTAAGAATGTGCTTGAAATCTCAATAGGAGTCCCTGCTTAGTAGCTTTCATAATGTAATGTTCTTGCTTCTTCTGACACATTTCTATGGCTTTCTCCAGTTTCACCAATGAAGAACGCTTGGGTATGACATCATATCCTGACACAACATAATTATTATTATTATTTATTCTTTTATATAGGGCCATCAAATTCCATAGCGCTGTACAATGGGTAGACAGGACGTAAAAAGTAGTGTGCAACATAACAAATTGACTAACAGAGACAACAGGTGAGGAGGGCCCTGCTCAAAGGAGCTTACAATCTAGAATTTCCTCACCCCCATGATACCACAACATGGAAGCTCATTTCTGCAAAGTAAAAGTGGGTAGAGTTCAGAAGATATACAGGGGGGTTATTTTGGTTGTCAAGGGGGTATTTATTCTTCAGGGGGCAGGATACATCACTGTTTGTCATGGATGTATCAGAAATCATCTGTTTCGTTTGTGTTAAGTTGAAACGCGATTACAATCATGAATTGCATTTAGCAATGAACATAATAAACAGTGTGTTCTTTTTTTTTATCCGTCTCTGGGGAATAAACTGTCTGCGCTTTTACTGTCTGCGCCACTCCCGTCTTAAACTGGAACCGGTGTTCCTTGGTTTTTGTGTGTGGCTTGCATCAAAGAGAAGATTATTCCTTCCCATGCTGACTCCTTTGAGGTTAGGATAATAAATCTATGTGTTTGCTTCTTGGTTGGACGGTCACAGCTGTCCAGTTCAGGCTAAGGATTGAAAATTAGCTCATTTAGAAACAGGAGATCACAAAAATATATCTGAACGCCACAGTCTGCCCATTCTCTACGGAACAAAAGTAAATCCGGTCTATAAAAAAACCTTAACAGTGGCAAATCACGGTAACAAATCGTTACTAGGGATCAGGCTGGAGTAACAAAGTAATTGATGAATCGACTAAGCAATGATAAATCATTGAGCTCAGTACTACAAAGATATACTTTGGGAATCCATACATCCATACATTGTGGGAGATCACAGAGCATCTTATATCTGTCATTCCCCCTTGGGATCATATATGATTATATGGTAAATAGTAGTATGGACACTCTGTTTAAAGGGCAGTTCTTTCAGTTCTCCTGTCCCAGGGTTAATTTTCCATTGGGTTGGGCTGTAAGATTTTTTTTTTTTTTTTTTACAGAAAGTTGGTTTGTTTTTATGGACAACCTTGAAAGGGTCGCATGAGCAGCACCCGATCATCTCTCCCAGTAGCCCATATAGATGAAATTGTTAAGGTTATCAGACCTATGCAAAACTGAATGACAGACCAAAACTAGGTGACCTGGTACCTTTCGCTTTAGTAAATAACCCCAGTCTCCTTTTCAACAAGGTCAAGGTTTATGCAATACGGGGCTGTATTTTTCCACCACTATCAGACAATCAGTGGTGGTCAGCAGACTGGAGAAGTTATTGTAACAAAAATAATGTTTAAGAATAAAGCCAGGGTCAAATGCAATAATCAAACATAGACCATGAGCCACCTGGTAAGAGACTGGCATTAGGGATCTTCATTCTAGAACCCCAACATCCGGTTTTATGATATATGTATCAGTCTGAATTGAATCTGGCATGAAGCTAGGCCAGGACAGGCCATCATACAAATTGGGCACTGGTCACTTACCTGATGCTCATGCACCAGAACTGAACCCTTAGTGAGTTACCGTTGCCTGAATACACCTGGCTGCATGCAGGTTGGGTCTAAGGGGGCGTAGCGTTGGGCTTCATGTATCCAGCATGTAGTTCATTTAATGGTTTGCGGACCCTGAATGCAGCATGTACGTTGGGCACGCGCTACATGTTAAATTCTGGAATTCCTATCTCTTAAATTAATGTAGGCTATCTCTAAAAACAGCAGGTTTTCGATCCACGTTAAAAGAGAATATTGGACCTTAACTATTTGATGGGTTAACAGTAACAATGAGGTACTTATCAATCGGATGATTGTGAAATGTCTCCCTGTTGTAGACTGGATTCTATTTTCTTATATTTATTTGACATTTTTCGCGGGGAGACATGTTTAGTATGCTCATGGCATATCTTGCATTTGAATGAATCCTTTGGAACAGGCTGTCTCCATGGGCACAGTCGGCACAGGAGAAGCATATGGATGTGTTTGTGAAGCGACTCTGGAAATCTGTGTGAGCGCGTGTGTGTATGAGCTTGTGTGTGTGTATGAGTGTGTGTGTGTATGAGCGTGTGTGTGAATGAGTGTGTGTGAGAATAAGCGCGCGTGTGTGAATAAGCGTGTGTGTGTGAGCGCGTGTGTGTGTGAGCGCGTGTGAGTGAGCGTGTGTGTATGAGCGCGTGTGTGTGTTCGTGCGTTCTGTATACATGTGTCTGCAGCATCCAGAATTCCCTGGTCAGCCAAGCGGAGTGCTGCAGTGTCGTCCGGCTCACATGTGCTGGGCATGTGGCACAGAGAAGGGAGTTAAGAATTATCTCCTGCCCCCCGTTTTATAACGAAGGCTGGCCAAACAAACAAAAGGACACCGTGAGGAAACGCAGCCGTCCGTTGTGCGGAGACACCCAATGTTTGAGCTGAAATTTGATAAAATCAGGAGTCGATGCGTCAGCCAGATGTTCCGTGTTGTTTACTGCAACATTTTTTTTTTTGAGTTACTAGAAGAGGTTTATGCAGAAACTGCCCTTTAATAATGTAACAGTAAACCATATTTATTCCTAGTAGCGTCTCCAGCCTGTACCAAGCGAACAAAGTAGTCCCTCGGTAGGATCTTCCCCAGAATCATTTTACTCATTAAAAAGGATGTACGGTGAGAACGATCTGTTTCACAGTCCATTAAACTGGAAATCCAAGTTCAAAGAGCAATTTATTAGGAGCCCACCTTATGAATGTAAAAAAATGGAGCAGTGATTATAACTTCCTGTTTTGTATGATTTTCCTCCCCTATGTGTGAGGAGCTCTCCTCGTTGATAGAAGCCGATTCGTTCCAACAGATTTCAAAGGGGGGGTGAGGAGAAGACAGGGACGTTTCTGAAACCGAAACGGATTCAGCCGGACTTAACGTAAAATTGTATCTTAGTTTTAAACCACTTTTCTTTTAAAGCGGCGTCACTGATCGAAACCAAAGACACAAACCGCAGAGATAAAAGGTGATGTCAGAAGTCATGAAGGTGACAGGTCCGATTCTTAAGCCTAGGGGTCAGGAAGGGAAGTTCATGGTTCCAGTTCTAGGCTAATAAACGGGAACCCAATGGCCAGCATGGGCATAAGTCGATATTTAGGGTTAAATCTCTATGCTTGTTCAAGTAGACTGGAAAACCGGCTGACGTAATGGGCCAATTTGTTAATTTCTGCTATCAAGTACTGTATTCCAGTGATACATCTGTATATTGCTGTGTGTTCTAAGAAGATTACAGGATTTCAGAATAGCTTTTCCACTGAGCTTTGCCAGTTGGGTGGAATGATGTCATGCACCCGTTTGGATTTTTATGGTAATCTCATAACGGTTCACAGTATTTAAAGGAATAGTAACGATTAAGAAAAATAACACGTATACTTTCAATACTTTCAGTCTAAGAGCTCATGGCGTTCATGGTGGCCGCCAATCAATCTATCAATCAAGGCTGGATGCCAAATTACCCAGTGTGGCAAGTCCAAAGTGCCTGTATAAAGCACCCATCCTTTATCATACTGGTATAAGTTCTCTTAGAGAAACATAAGCAGTATTTTTAAGCCGGGATAGGACCCCAACAAAAGGGACTATGCTGGTAAATTCGGCACTGTTGGCAAGTATGGTATGGAGATGCTCTTGTTCTGGGGCTATAGCGATTAATTACTGGTGTGTATATTGCGGCGAAACCTTGCAAAACGTGGGACCGTGGCAAAATTAAAGCTCATACAAATCTGCCTTGGTGCCCAAAGGAGGTTATACTTTTGCATTTATCTCTATTGGGAAGGAGTGGTAACCAACCATTGTAACTGAATTTATTACAAAAGGGCTTTAATAATATAAGAAATAATTATTATGTCATAAATTGTTTGTCCCTGTGATATTCCAGTTTAAGACCAGACTGCGCATGTATTTCCAGTAATAATTTCTAGTTGGACACGCATTCACTACTTCAGGCAATTTCTTCCATTTCCATTAAACTGTTATTGTTTGGGTTCTTAGATCTTTTTGTTTTGGGAAAATAACATCCAATCCAGTATTCTCTTGTGTTTCCCCGTAAGAACGTCTGCTAATGATCATTCATAACCTGAGATAATGAACTTGTGCTGACTCCGTACCTGGGGAGGTGCTGGAGAATCGCAGAGGATGCACTCCCCCCTGGTCCATCACCTCTTACACATGTATCCAGGCAACTGTCTCAAATTGGGAATTGGAAAGCATCCATGCATATCCAAGCTAAAAACTTCAGCCGGGCATTTATTTTAACCTATTGTGTGCCAAAGGACTGTGTCTGCCATACACTTCCTATTAAATCACAGCTACATTAGATTTATAATATTGCATATAGAATGTATGGTCTCTTAAAAACTGCTAGCATACACTACAGTATCCAAAAAGCAAATCTTACTAATTTACAAAAAAGTAAATCATTCAGCCGGTACATCCCCCCATATTAATTGGTTATACTGGGTGAGTGTGTTTAATAAATGCCTTACCGAAACCTGCAGCATATTGTCCCTCGGTGATATTATTATATAGGTGACTTTTATCAATGACTTCCGTATGTCTTATTCCTTGCCGAAACCTGTCGGTGGCACCCTATGCATGGGGTGCTCTATTACCACTTTAACCCCTGCATGACCTTGCTTCTTTTTTTCTCACTAGGCAGATCTGTGTTTTCAAGGTATTGGCCAGAGAAATGTCCCAGGACACTTATTGTACATATAGTATCATACGTATATATTATTATTATTATTATTAATAATAATAATAATAACTGCTGCTTCAATATGTTTAGTTGTGTTACTCAATCTGAAATTGAGTATTAACCCCTTAAGGACAATGGGTTGTCATGTAGGGGTTAATATTTACATTTAGGATGTGTAAGATAGAAGCCCACTACATTACTTGGGTAAATGATCAGATGTACCCATAAGCAGAGCCTTTCCTTTCGGTGTGTTTCTATTTTTGCAACATCGGACAGGTCATCATCAGATAATGCAAGGGTGTTAATACAAGCCCGGTAACGTAAGGGTTAATGACGCTTTCCTTACAAGAACGTGTAGAAAGTGAATGGTTGTGAGCCGACTACTCTCTGCTCCGCAAACTTTTACACTCCAGATGGTAGAAAATAAGGTAATCATCCTAACAACCCAGCCACGCTGCAAATTCCCATCTCATAATAGCGGATTTTATTGTGTCACATAATTGTGTACTTTCATGTACCTACCATTATGCATAAAAATCTTCTTCGGATTGCAGTAATTTCTGGGTTCAAGCTGAGGATACAGTAAGTTTTGCTATATTTGCTGTTGGTCTGCTTTTCTCTTCATTCTTACTTCATTTCATGGCTGCAAATGACAATGAGCCAAGGATTAGTAACCAGCCTTATAATCAATAAAACCAAATCAAACGCATTATACGCATTATACAATGGCTGCAAGTAACTCCCATGACTGTTAGCCAGCTGCAGATTCAGTAACAGCTAGAGACGATATACCATAAAAAAAATGATAATCATAAAATAAAACATATAATAAAATTAATGTTTTATTATATAACCACTAAACCTAAAATTGGACCAGATTGTCCCTTTAATGCTACTAAAGTTCCCCAGACTCTGCTTTAGATGTTTACGTCTCCTCTTAAGAGCTTACATTATTTTTCAGTGAGTTACTCTTTCATACTAATGCGGCATGCGCTGCAGCACCCAACCTGTGCTGGAGCGGCAGTATCGGTAGGTATGTGGCCATACCGGCCCCCCGGGCATCTTCTCAGATGGCCACGCCAGGCCTGCAGACCACAGAAACTCAGTATGTAACTGCATAGAATAAAATGGACCCCATTAAACGTTCTTCTGCACAAAACACGGGAATGTTCCCTATACATGTATGTAATGTCCTTATCCTGCTCTAACCAGTTGCAGTACTCGGAGAACATCAAGGAGCCATTTCGGTTATTTTGGTAGACGGTACAAAGAAATGTTATTTTTTAACGAGGGTTATGCTGTCCTCTAGTGGCAGAAATCTTATTTGTTTAAAGATTCGTCCAAAATCACAACGCAGCAGCGTATTTCCGCTAAAATTATCTGTTTCTAATAATTAGAAATTAATTAAATACTGCTACATGCATTATATGTATCCAAAGAAATAAGAAGAGTTAATAAACAGATACATTTCTTGTAACTGGATGTCTGAATGTACCCAGCCTCTGTGTTTTACACATCTGTCTCCTGAGCACAGGGGGCAGCTCTGTTATGGCGAAACATTTTGGGGACTGTGTACCCCCTGTAATCCGGAGGGGTTCCCTAAAATGACTTTGCTCTGCATTATGATTGGTTACTGTTGGCAGATAAGGGTTTTCACCCAAGACGCAATGTTCTGTGAATTGATCCCTAAATTCTTTAATGAGTTTTTTTATGCTTCAGTCCGGCCCCTGGGACATTTCTATTCAGACAGCCGTAGGTTCCAAAAAATATAAAATTCCAACAAATAGCAATAAGATGTGCTGGATACGGGGATGCTTTACCATAAGGAAGCTCAGCTCAATGGCCAAATAAGAATACCAATTGTAACCTGGTTATACCCGTTCTCCAAATACAAATCGAGAGGACAGCTGCTCCCATGGTAAACACATAAAGTTTCTATTACACATAGGCCATTGTACTGCGCTATGGAATATGATGGCGCTAGTAATCCCAGTAAAGCATTGGGTTTGTGAAAATGATAGATGCACATTAATTAAAAAAGTAAAACAATAGGTTGATAAGCAACAATCTTTAGATTTAGAGACGACAGCATCTGGGAGGGTTTGGGGGCAAAATGTTAGCCGTATCCAAGGCATGTGGCAAATGCAGAATCGGGTGGAATTGTCATTGTTTTATAAATATTGGGTGAGTATTACGGGTTTACACAATAAACTAGAACTTGCGGTAAGATTTAACTATTTCCTGACTTACAATGCCTTATACAGGGAACCCCAACGAGACTCTCTGAAACAAGGGCTGAGCTGTCCCTGAATAATGCATGGTGAAATCTATTAGATAATATCAGAATAGGGCTGACCTGAGGTGAACCCCTACCGGTTCCAAATAAAAGATTTGTTAGTGTTGGGGTGTATTCACTAAACTGGGAGTTTGCAGGGAAGTTGAACATTTTAACAACCCGACTTCAATATGCAGTGTAATGACAATGTTAGAAGGGCTGATCCGGGCATCTATCATACACTTATATTGGCTCTCCCACTCTTGGCGGGCTCACTTTGGCTCTCTCATTTTAATTATACGTTATACAGGACAGACTCTCATGCCTCCCAACAGCCCTGGTTTTTGTGGAGCAGTCCTAATTTTCAGGCACTGGATGGCTTTTATGGGGATCACATCATGCCGAAGCTAGCCAAGGTTGACACACTTATTGTAGAAAGTGAATAAATAGTGAAATTACTGAGTTTGAGTGTTTGAACGTTTCTGCAAACTACCAATTTAGTGAGTAAGCCCCAGTGCTGAGACAGTTTCTGTACCCTGCTGTGGCCGAATCTAACCGTCACGTGCCAGCTTCGCAGCTCCTCCATAAGGGCCTCTGCTTATCACTAGTTCAGACTCCACCAGCAGAAACATTGACGATATCGGCAGAATATATTACCCGTGCCGGACTATGCTAATGGACATCCAGCTTTGGCCATATGCACTTGCTGAATATTTTATTATGTGTGTATTGATGCTTGTCGGTTTCCTCTGGAGGCATATTTATGGCACTGATAAACATTTGATGAGAACCCATTGCTAATATATGTATTGATTTGTTTTCCCCCAAATAAAACTTTGATATATGTTTTGTATTGGCGTAGACATCGTATTTCGTACAGGGGAATTGTGAGCGCTATTTATAGCCGCCGTATTTGTGAATCTGTGCGTGAAAGAATAAGCTAACCTTTCCTCTCGCTAATGATACTCATTACACATAAAGCAATATAACTAAAGTCATAACATTTTATGAAAAAACTGATATTTTTTAATTATTTAAAAAATGTACTCCATACAGAGATATAAATCAAACAGACCACGTCTTGGCATCGTGTGCCTACCTTTCCACTGAACACTTGAATTTAACAAATTAATCGGAGAGCAGGTTTTTTTAGGTCCAACTGTTAACCTAGTTTACAAATTACCCAAGGTAACCCAACCTATGGTATTAATGACAAACAGGTCCAACAAGAAATGCATACCTAGAGTATTGGGCACTTGGGACAGATCCTCTATTTGGCACGTCCTTCCTCACAAAAACACCCACAAAAAATCAGTGTTTGCAAGGATAGATTTCCCTGCTTTATCTCAGCATTCCCAGGACTTGCTTACTTGTTCCCTGGTGATCTAGTGGGGTGTTTTCACAAGGGGATCTATAGAGGGTCATTTACATACATGCACACATACATACTCACTCCCTCTCTAACTCCCTTATCAACTCTCATTCTCTCTCCCTCCATGCCTGCCTGTCTTCCCCACTTACTCATTCCCTTACCCTTTCTCTCATTCTCTCACATTTTCTCTTTTCTAGGAGCTCAAAATGTTTGCTGGGTATAAGTGTATCCCAGCATTCTACAGCCATAAAAGTCATAATTGTGCGTATAGACACACCTGAAGGTATAGACACACCTGCTTCTTGATTAAATTGTGTGAATATATTTTCCTACTTCTAAAACTCCTGCTCATTTACATAACCAGCCGTCAATAGGTCACAAAAAGGTCTTCATAAAACCTCTCCTGCTACCACATCTTCAACCGCATGTCCTCAAACAATTGTGCCCCTCTTTAGCATACTTGAGAACTTCCCAGGACAAGCTCCCCGGAGCTCTCCCGTTTCTAGAGGAGTGGGTTTGTGGGGATGTGGAACTACTCGGATGTGTAGGTCAGCGAGGGCCGTTACAAATACAAAGAAGTCCATGGTCACCATCAAGAGAATGTTCCTACTGAAATTCTGCGCATGCGGGCCTTTCTTAAACCCCTGGAAATCTTGCATGAACTCACGATGAGGCTATTTGGCAGTGAGAATGGCGCTCATGCCCATTAGCAAGAAGGAAATGTGGTCAGCCAAGCGCATCTACTGCAATGTTAGGGACTGGGGGTCGGGTAAATGCATGGGGTAGAATTCTGTAGAATCACTCAACACATTTGTGGGGGGGTAAAGGATTTAAAGAAAACCATTCGGATATCATATGCATTAAGTGCGTGCAACTGCTGGATTGTCTCTTTTCCCAGTGCGACTGGTACTTGCCCTCATGCCAGGTCAGGATTTAAGGAATTTCTGTGGATTATCACAATCTCACCTAATTTAGACTGATACACTGCTATTCAATCAGGGACTGGCCTGGCGGCAGACGGCTTTTATAAACACAGCTTTACAAAAAAAATATTTAGTGTCTCCCGTTATCACACTCTTTGTTCTGTGCCATCGTAGTCTATCAACCTGATTTATACTACACTTTACAATCAATGCGAGCACAAAGAGACTGTATCTGAGGTGTAATTTGAGATAATATCACTATTATGCACGTTTAACTGCTTTTAGCAAAAAAAACATAGCAAATAACAAATTGTGCAAAAGAAAACTATAGCTGTCAGAAATATATCTTGCAGGACAGCGGTAGATTTAATGTAAAGAGGTCCGTGTTGCCACATTTTATACAGCTCCCCGGGCAAGTCAGGGGAGATCAGAGAATCTGCACAGCTGGTCCACGGTCGTATTATTTTATTTTAATGTTTTATATAGCGCCATCATATTCTGCGGCGCTGTACAATGGCTAAACAGGACATAACAAGTAGTAGATAACATTACAATACGTTTTAAGGAGGGCCCTGTTGAAACCAGCTTACAATCTAGAGGATTTATCATACTTCGGAGCTGTGTGGGTTTGGCCTGGATTCTCTGGGGGTCACTAGTGGGGGCAGTGGGGTATCGTTCTTTCCACCCAGATTCTACCCATCTTCTCTCAAAGTCAACTGAAGGCCACTCTTGCCTCCCTAATGGATACTAGCAAGACCTTCATAAGGGAGGCAGCACCGGTGCAGGTCCCTCACTTTAAATAGGGACTTGTACCCTAGAGGCTGGTGTGTGGGTGTTTTTATTTAATATGAAGGACCCCAGGAGAATAGTTTTTATAGCCAAGGCCCTGCAAGAAGACAGGTGGGCTTTGTTTTTAAACATGGAGAGGGCGCTGGAAAAGAGTTTTTTAAACACCTGGTGAAGAAGAATGGAGTTTTTTTTTTTTTTTTTTTTTTTTTTTTTTTAAGAGGAGAGATGACCTTGGGAACTTAACATAATGAACCATAACCCTAAATTCCTACTAGGCCCAAAGAATTCATATGGTAGCCCTAGTTGTTAGCCCTGGCCTTGGCTATTAGTAGGTGAGGGAGATCTGTGGGGCGCTAGCCCTGGACTATTTGTTTGTAATATGGTTATATTGATTTACTGTAAACACCATTATATCGGTGTAATTAGCGCACTTAAGTGTGAAATGCAGGATTTGTGGAAAGTGCCAAATCTCTTTTGAAGAAGCAGATCACGTAATTGAATGTGGATTTTGCTGACACATCCTAGCCCAGGGCTCTGGATATTTATAAGCTGTCCAGATATGTAAAAGAGACGAATGTTGTAAACCATGCATTTGCGGGCAATGTTTGGCAACTACACAGTTTCATTCGGCACATAGTTACCAACAGTTCTGATTTTATCGGGACTGTCTCAAGAGTTCTACTAGGGAACTTCCAGTCGTCGACTGCCCAAAATGCCCCCTCTCTTGGCGGTTTTGCAGCGACCAGAGGGGCTATCCCTAGCTAGACTCTAATGGAGAAAGAAATGGACTGAGAGGAGGCAAGATCGGGCAAGCGTTGGGTTGGTAGTGGGCCATACCAAATGTTCCCCTCTGCCAAAAGACTTAATATACTAACCCAGGATCCCAGAGGGGCTCGCCTGGAGACTCCAGGTGAACCTGCCAAGTTCCAAGTGCCTCTAGAGCCCTCTTTTTATTCAAATGCTCAGGTCAAGGATCAGCCTTGGCCCATAAAAAGGAATAAGGAACTTCCGCATAAATAAATAAATAAATAAGAAAAATTAACCTACTGTGCACCAGGTGTACCCTGTTACTTACTACTAGTATCTAGGGGTCAGGCAAACTCTATATATAATGACGTATTATAGAGCCTTTTTATATCATGGAGAGCATTGATAAAGGGGTCCAGAGAAATCCTTTTGCCCGTCTTACTGGATGCGTTGCCCCGATCTGTTGCACCGTAAATGCATCATATGAATGGTTGGGGAGAGGTTTTTTTTAGCTGTTATTGGTCTTGCTAATGGGATTGCTGACATTGTCCCAGAGGAGCGCGTTCTCCTCCCCCAGCCTCCTCTTTATGGTGAGCGAAGCTGCAAGCCTGCTGGGGTTGTTATCTACTGTCTTTCAGGTTGAGAATATGGTTTCCTGTGGAGGAGGGTGGGGTGCGTAAAATAGGTGGGGTAACAGGGTATCATCGCAAGAAGGGTGGACAGGGGCTGTCACAGCGCTTACACGTCTCTTATTAGATATACAGTATGGGGAAGGCATACGTTTAAAGTGCAATGCATGCAGAAGATCTCAAAGTCTTCCTTGCTGGAATTACCTTTTTTTGAGAGGCAAAGTGGAGTACGGAGACCTCCGGCAAATGGCAGAAGAATTTGAGTTAGCAGGTAAGGGGACCTGGAATGAACCCCTTTGGTGTCAGTGGGCTAGTAGACTATTTGATTAATCTAGCAATATTTTAATTACAGAAATGTAATTATATTAGACGCTAGGATGTGATGTCATTAAATCCATCCAAAATTTTAGTTATCCATAAAATTATTGCTGTGCAGCAGAAAAAAAGGCTACTAGTGATTATGTAATTCATTTACTTGTTTATGATCATATTACATATTAGATTTTGTTGTCTATATGGTGTGGACATTATCTATCTATCTATCTATCTATCTATACATATACATATGGATAATGTTTCTTTTCGCATTGCTAATAAATTTTAGCGCTTATGGATATTCTGAAATCCTATGATACAGAATTACAATGTATGTTGGCGTTTCAAACATTTATAACAAAATAAAATTTCGTTTAATATTAGGCAGGTAAACGGTAAGCAGGTATTTGGGCTTTATCTCCTTTCTTCTAATAAAATATTCTGTATATTATAATACCTTCCCTGTTTATTAATAATGATTGATGTCCAGACTATGGGTATGCTCATTTTGTGCCATTCGTTAAACCTCAATAGTTGTATATTTGGGATAGCCTTTTGCCTATCCCATGCATCTTTAAATTCCCTCACTGCTTTAACCACTACCACCCCTGCTGGAAAGCAGTTGCAGTGATCGTATTCTTGAGGTTGATCCTAAAGGTACTTCCACCCTACATGTTTTATGAAAAATATCCTTTGAAGAGGTGCCTGTGCTCTTGTGTTAAGAAATAAAAATATCTACACATCTTCACCTGAAGAAGAGACCTAGATAGTCCCAAAAGCTTGCAATCCATTATATGTCAGTTAGCCAATAAAGGTATCATCTTTACCAAATTCGCCGAACCCCCAAGAGTGGAACTTTGTTCATATTCAGCTGTTTAAAAATGAGTTTACAGTAAAGACTGGGAGGGTAAAGTAAAGCTTTGGAGGACCTTTGGAGTAACTGTTTCTGCGGCTTGGTATCTGTCCACACTTCTGCAGGCAGATTATCACCGTGTGTTGCTCGGAGATAAACAAACACACACTTTTGTAGCTTTCGCTATTGCCAGAACTAGCTCTGATCAGTATTGATTACAGGAGTCATAATATGTTGCAACAAAAAAGAGACATCACACATTTCGGCACTCGCTTTTAAAGCAACCAGGTAGAATTTAAAGTGCAATATAAAATGCGTTTCATTGGGCCGTTCAACTTTATTGCCAAGCTTTGCCCAACATCCACTGTTTAAAAAAAAACTTGAAGCAGTATGTGAATGAAGTGTAGGAAAAATCGGGTTAGGGCTGTCTTAGCGGCAAATGGGGGACCTACATAATATTAGGCAGGTGGTCATAATGTTATGGCTGATCGGTGTATATACACATACATACAAAGCATTTTATGCTGTTGTGTACATTAGACTGTATTCTGTACACAGATACACTACACTTGTGTACTGCAGTATGTTTTAAAGCGAAAGAAAATTATCAATAATAATAAAAAATCACTCCTAAACTACAGCTCCCGTACCTATTTGCCTGCCAGAAATGACATATTTCATGGTTATGGTTTTAAAATGAAGGGACTCTTTAATAGGCTGCTCTGGAAGATTTAAAAATCCAGATATAAAATGTATATTTCAAATCCAACTTACAGAAATGCTCTAACCCTAGAGAGGATGGGAGAATTAAGTGTTCAGCTAAAGTAAAATATTGTAATAAAACAACATTCCATTAAATTCCAGGACAGTTGGCAAGTACAGTATCATAGATACGATCGATTGTAAATTCACAAGAGCAGGTCCCTGTACTCCAAAAATCCCACCGGTCCACTATTTAGGAAATTATCCATACATACATTGGTTGACCCATCTGCGAGCAGAAGCCTCTTATGTTTATTATGTTAAATATGTTTATTTTCCAAACATAACTATTTGAAACATATGAGCACACGAAATAGAAATAACACTTTTTCTCAGGACTCGTCGAGTGTATAATTCTGTTTTTGAACTCTTCTTCGGGTCAAGCAGTACTGTATATAGTATAAAATAATGCCATCCAGGGCGCATGCGAGGGGGCTGGAGTGGGGAGTGAAATAAGGAGAGCAATAAATAATGAGAAGACAGGAGGGTAGTTGGTGGGGGATGGTGCAGAGGAAGAGAGAGGATTTATATAAATCTCTGCTAATGTGTTGAGGACCCAGAGTTCATGTTAAAGAAGCAGTTTATGTCTGTACTTCTGTAACATTTATATTTGAAATTATTGAAGCCATCTGCCCTTAATTAATGGGTTAATTAAAGGGGCACTTCATTGCCCCTTGCAGCCACACCGAGGAAGAATGCATATTTAAGTACTTTGCAGGCACTTTGATATACATTCTTTAGCCGAAAGAATAAATAAATATATGAATGAATACATAAATAAATAAATAAATAAATAAAAAGCATCTTTAGGAAAAGCTGCGACCCCCTCCGCAGCCTGAGTTTCATCCTAGTTACCTGCAGGGAAATGCTTCATACACCTATTTATAACACCTGTTCATAAGCGCCCAGTCTGTGTATTGCTAAAGGTGCTGTTCCACTTATTCTGCTATTGCATTTTTTATATTTGTCCTCCCAGGTTGTTGACATAGAAACTTAAAAAAAAGTTTCTTAAATGTTTCTGTGTTGTGATTAAGCATTCAGAAGATAGAATAAAATTATAGCCCTGCTAAGGTTTATTTGCTCGGCATACTAGATAGTGTATTTATTTAATGTTTTGTCTAAGTGGAACAGAACCTTTAATTCAAGAATTTTGAAATAACAGAAATTATATTTTCGTTCCAATGGATTAATGCTTAGATACAGATTTCAGTCCCTCTTGGAAGGGGAGCTTTAAAAGAAATCTGGTATTGTCCAGGGCAACGAGACAGAAAAGTGACACATGGTTTATTATTCAAAGCTTCTAGTCCCATCCCTTGCTAGGGATTTGCCTTTAGGTCATCAGTAATCCTTGTTCGGAACAGAAGAGGGTAAAAAGAAACGATCTTGTTACACTAACGCACAGATGGCGACTACCCCCCTACCAAAATAAAATAAAATGTCCCTCCCATTTAACATTGGACGTCACACGTCGCTGTTGTTCTAAAAGTGCAACATGCGAAAGTGTTAAAAGTAGAATGTAGCAACGTCGCTCTAAAATTCAATGGGCAATTTCAATTGAAATAACAAACTCCTACCGATCAGCCTTTAATCACTTGTTTGCACCCGTTGTGTTGATCTAACAGGAAAAGCATCGGCCGACCAGTTCATCCAGTTTTTTTTGGAATCATTAGACTCCATTCATATAAATTGTTTAGCATATGAAATGGTCCTTTCTTAGGGCATCATTGTGCATGCACTCTATAACGTGACCCTCTATTGCAGTGCTGTATTTTGGTTTTGTGCTGCCCTAGGCAAGACTAAACTTGGGCACCCCACTAATCTAAAATTGGCCCACCACTTCCTAATTAAGACCCGCTCCTTCCTATGTAAAAACCTGTTCCTCCCCCCTTTTCTAACTATCTATCCACCTCTTCTTATTATTTACCCCCCTCTTATCTCTATCTACCCTCTCCCCCTTTTTAGTTCGATTACCTTACAGAAGTCATGCGGTGGGAGCGTGAGGCCTCTGCCGCAGTGCGCGCTGCTTCACTGCTGAGCGCCGGATATGGCATCATATTCCACCGCAACCAAAGCAGAGGCCTCGCGAAGGAGAGACAGGAGCGCCGGACGGTTGCTGAAAATATATTCCTGAGCGACTGCTTGGTGCCCCCTCTCTCCTCTCTCGCGGCTGCAAAAAACCAAAATGATTCTATTCTATTGGGGGCACAGCATGAAATGGGGGGCCATGGCCCCCTACCGACACCACTGACTTGCAGGGGGCCTTCGATGGGCATCCAATGTGCCACCCAAGGCAGTTGCCTTGTCTGTCTTGTGGCAGATACAGCTCTGCTCTATTCCATAAAACATAAACATAAAAGCACGTGTTACTGATTTTGCACATTCGGAAAGAATATATCATGATATAGTGATATACGCTGGTCATGCTGGCAATAAATAATCACGTGAGTCATTAATGGGGCCACAGACATCACACACTAGACCAAGAAGCCTGAAGTCCCCTGGACCTGTGAAGGACCCCCAACAATGCAGGGTTTGTACCTGACAGGCCCTTGCAGGATATGCGCCGCCGCATGCTACGTGAGCGTAGAAATATAACATGCAGCCTGTCGTCGGCTGCGCTTATATCATTAGGCCTTAAAGCGCCAGGACCACCTCGTTATGCCCAGTTCCGGCCCTGGTATGGAGACACAAGAGAATGTTGCTTCAGCAAGTGGAAGTAATACATGATATCGTTTAACAGTAACCAAACACGCGGGGAAGGAAACCTTCAATGAATAATATTGTTCTAAGACGTGGGTGTAGGGATTGTAAACATTAATCAAGGAGCAGACATGTCGTTACTGTGGGGAATTACCACAATTTGCTTATGTGCCTTAAATCTTTTACTACAATTGCAGGTACCTGGTAGAAGACAATCAGTTTCCTCCATCTGTTGATTGTTTTAAGCCTTTCAGTTGTTAATTTACCTACCTTAAGGTTCTAGATCAGGGTTAGATTATGGACAGCCATCCTATTCCACAGTGCTGTACAGTATTATCACCCTAGAAGTAAAAAAACAAACAAACAAAAAAGTAAAGACAGGAAATTCATAATTATGTTGATTTTGGTAAAGATGTGTGCATTCATTTTAAGCCAAATATTTTCAAAACTTTAACACTTAATAAAAAATACATGAAGCTCAAGCCATTATCTTCTCGTTAAAAAAATAGTAAGGAAAAAATAGAGCGCACTAGATATAATTAAAAAAAATAAATAAAATATTTGTATATATAATATATATATTTTTCTAAAATATATGTTTTTTCTAAATCCCTCTTCTGGTTATGTTACACAATTTATACATATTATACTCAAGTGTGATATATATATATATATATATAAACATAATCTAATATAATGGAGAACCAGCCAACGGGTAGAGGCACCATGTACAGAAACTGTGCGCTGGCCAGACGCCCGTCAGCCTCCGGAGCATCACGCTACCAGGGAAATACTTGTACTTAAACATTTCTTTACGGATGTAGTTTGAATTATTTATTCATCGCTCATATGCATCAGAGTGTTTCATGATCACTTCTCAGCTGCACTTCCCATACCTAAATGAAATCGGTCAGAAAGAAGAAATAGCATTCGGGCTGATTGGATAATTGTTACAATGTCTTACATGGGTTCAGTTAAAGATTAATACATACATGTGTTTCAGTTCCACCTCTTGTGCTGTCATCTAAACATTTTTTGAAATTCAAGACTTTATAGACCTCAATTATTTTAAATATGTAAGACTTTTGAAATTGGTTTGATTACATGTAGATTAGGGCTACTCAAGTTGTATGGTGGACCTGGTGCTCGTTGTTACTTTTTTGTCCAACTAGTTCCTCCAGCAAATTGAGGTCACAGATTTGGTCATTGGCGTCGCTCCCCATTGCAGATATTTCCCAGAAATTTCCTATTATGGAAAATTTCTTATTCTAAGCATGGGGAGGAATACACCATCCCCATCTCGCATTTCTACAGCAACTATAGCTGTGGAAGTGTCATGGTACCTCTATTACAAAATAGGACACATCTACTACTGGTGGAAAGGGTCCTAGACTGCAACCTACCTTGTCTAGGTGAAACTAAGTCATGACTTTCTTTTGCTTATCTAACCTTAAGCTTGTTTTAACACGTCTTCCATTTCTTATATCACCTCATTCAAGAGTTATACCTAATTACTGACATTAAAAAGTGATGATAACTCTGTTTAACCACCTATAAGCCTCCTCTTACCTGTGCCTTATCTAGAAAAGATTATACACATACACCATATGGACAAAAGTATTGGGACATCTGTGAGGAAGAACTTGACCGGCCACACTGAGCTCTGACCATCCCCACCTTTGGGATGAACTGGAACGGAGATTGCGATCCAGACCTTCTTGTCCAACATCAGTGTCTGACCTCACAAATGCTCTACTGGATGAATGGGCAGAAATTCCCACAGAAACTCTCCAAAGAGTGGAAGCTGCAGAAGGGGGTCCAACTTCACATTAATGTCTATGTATTTAGAATGTGAGTCATCAAAGTCCCTTTTGGTGTAATGGTCAATACTTGTGAGTCATCAAAGTCCCTTTTGGTGTAATGGTCAATACTTTTGTCCATATAGTGTGTGTGTATATATAAGGTTCATTCTCCGCTGTCCCAGAATGATGCGCATGCACAATAGCTCTGGCTCCCAAGGTGCGCCCCCCAGCATCCTGATTCCCCAGGGTAGAAGTTGGAAGGTATGATACAGACACTTTATAGAACATGTAATAACTATATACGTTTCCCTACCTGTCGTTCTTGCGTGTCAGTGTTATTGTCAATTGCCATTTTAATGTTGATTTCACTACAACCCCCCCCGTGGCATATCCTGGCCTAGACCTAAGGTGGCAAATCCAGGGGGAAATTGTAATCTTGGGTGATCGAGCCCCTCTGTATGCACATTAGGACAGTTACAAGGGAGATCTCTGCAATCAGCCCATTTACACTTAGCACAACCTCCATAGACTGCATTAAAAGACATTGCGCACCTGTAAGATGTATGATGTCATACGATGCCTTCGAGTCTTTGTGCATCCTTTAATGTGTTCAAGACAAGCTTAAGCCTAAGGCAGTCCCAAAAGAACGTACATCACTGCCGCCCTCCATTGTAAGAGCGCTACAGAATCTAGTGCAACAAATGTAACAGAACGTAACGATTCTAAACCCCGCAAGAAAAAAATCCAGCTGATGAACAAAAATGATTTATATTTCTCTATTTCCATAAAATTGTGTGGATTAGCCCCTCCAGTTGGTGACATTTTTTTGTTTTTATTTAAAACCTCCAGACATTACATTATACATGTACAACGTGTGCGAATACATATATGTATGTATATATATATATATATATATATATATATAATATGTAGATATATGTATAATTTGATGGCAGATAACCTTTCGGGCCATCTCGTCAGTCCTTGGTCCCTCCATATGCCTATCGCACGCGTGTTTACATTCCCTCGCCGTGTTAAACCGTATCTCGTAGCTGTATAGATTATATATGTTATATATATTGTATCTGTATATTTTGTAGATGAAGCGATACGTTGTAAGTCGTAATCACTGGTTACAGTTTGTCGCCGGTGACAGCCCGGTGTAAAGATCGCTGCACTCACTTCCTCTCCCCCCACTCTGAGTACACAATGAGCCAGCACAGGGATAACCTCTCTCTTTTGTTGTCCTCTCAGCCTATGACTGCTCCAGGTCCCTCCCAGCCTCTTCCTCCTCCTCCACCCTCTCCTGTATTCATGAGAGAGAGAGAGAGGGGAGAGCAGCCCTAGAGAGCAAGTAGAAAGGAGGGGGAAGGGTGCAGGCACAGGCCACCTCCTGGGCCTCATTGTGGGAGACACTGGGAAAAATAGGAGGGTGAGGGTGAGGGGGTGTGTGAGAGCGAGCATTGCACAGAGCCACAACTCAGACTCCTGCTGTAACCCATTAGAGGGCCCACAACAGCAGCCAGGAGCAGTCTGGCCTTTGCATGAGCAGCCATTGTTGAGAGAGAGGGGGACTTGCAAACAAAGAGAGAGGGGAGGAAAAAAAAAAAAAGAAAGGGCTTCCTCCACCTCTCTGCCTTCCTGTTTCCCTTAGGCTGCCATTCTCATTATCTCCAGCTAGGCCTCAGCCTGCGAGGACTTCTACCCTCTTCCCCCCGTTAATTCCTGGTTTCTGATCCGCTGGATTCTCTCGCACACAGTCATGTTTTAACCGTGTGTCTGCATACATCCTTTTTTATTTTTTTTACACACTTCTGCGGCCGCTTGTTTCTTCTGGTGAGTACATGCATGTTCCAGTGAATGGGGGGTGGATATCATCGTCTATGCTATATGCTTAAGGGTTAAAGCACATTGATTGTGCTTTTATTAAATGCCCCCGAAAGCATAAACTCGTTCTATTGTGATGGTTTGAATCCAGGGTCCCCCCTGGTCGTATAAAGTTTAGTGAATCCTGTTGTGTTACGCTGTGCCCATCATCATTATCATTATTATTTTAAGTATGTTTATTTGTTTTAAATGATACGGAATGCACAAATATTTTGTCTGACTTAGTAGTTACGATAAGTGTACAATGTTTATATATCTGGAGTTGGTAAAGTATAACCTTTTAATGTTAAATGTGAAACATTGTAAGGTTTCGTATGCCAGAAATGTTTCAAATTATCCTTTTTAAGGTGCTTATCTGCTCTCCTAAATAGACATTTTTTTTCAGGTAAAATGTGTATTTGTTAAATATCACAGGGGTGTCCAAACTGTACGATACATTGTACTTGCGCAGCGATACATAGATTGTCAACAGTAGGGATGCTTCGATTCATAGATTTGGAAATGATGAAAAAGAAAGTGCTTATAGACCTAAACTGCTGTTTTCTGAGATCTGCCGCCCCCCCTGTTTACAACACTCTGGAATATGTTTGTGCTATAGCGGAATTTGCTTCCCCCCCCCACTTAAAACTCACCTTTTCTAGCTGCTCATTTGAGCCTTTGCTGAAATTCTAATGAAAACAAGATTTTTGGGGCAAATGCTCCTGCTTTCAAAGTTATCTCCTCACTTTATTCTTTAGAAACAACTTTTTAATCAGATTGATAACGATTGCTCTCTTGCTCGCCACATTGTGCCATTAGAGTGCTACCGCGGCCCCTTACATATGGCATTTAAGGATATGTTTTTTAGATAACAGAGAAGGATTCTCTGAATTGCTTTGTCTACGTCATAAAAAATACATTTATTTTATGGGTACGGTAATGAAAATGTAAGATTATGTGGCCTGGTAATGAATAGCGGTTGTGTCTATTCTGTTGCTGTTTCCTCTGTCAGCAGTGTCACAGAGATGAAGGAGTTAATGAGGCTGTGCTGTAAGAAACAGCTTTACCCCCCCAACCCCCTCTCTGTTTTCTAGTCCCATCCCCCCTTTCAGTATCTCTCTAGCACCCTTTCTAATCTCTGCATGCTAAAACAAATGGGAACTTAAAGCAAAAAAAAAACAGTTTTTTTAACCCAAATTTTCTAGGGAATCCCTTCCTGGGCCAGTAATGCTTTTGTTTTATACCATTATATTCTAGACGGCCGCTGTGCTTTGCTAATTTTCCTCCAAAAGCGTAAAACAATGGGGTTGATCCATCCTTTTTGACGTTATTGGCTTTTTTCTTATTGTGGTTATATAGTTTTTTGTTGCATCCGGGGGGGGGGGGTACAGATCACCGTAAGGTTTAATGTATGTCCTCCCACCGTATGCTTATCTGTGTTCCTGTTCTAAGCGTGTGTAATTTGGACCTTTTTGTGTTTTTGAGGCCCAGATTGTGGTTATGATTTGTTAATATGGATCCAGAAAGCACTAGCGCAAGAATGAATGCTTTCTAGGAAGCCCTTAGACAGCAGGTTTTTGAAAAACGGCAACACTGGATGATTATTTATTATTATCCTTTATTAAGCGCTAACGTACTGCACAGGGCTGTACAGTTTAAAGATATGGTGGTAAACATATACAAATATATATTTACACATATAGATACAACAGGAGGAAATGAGCCCATGAGCTTGCCATCTAGCATTATGGTATAAAGTCCCTGGCTAATATGGTGGGCTTATGAGGGCCCTGCTCATAAACGTACAATCTAAAAGGTTGGTTAACTATCTAAAATTCATAGAACAATAAATCTTTTTGGGTTAACCATAATAATATGGTATGGTTGTGCGGAAAGATGCCGTAAAGCGTGAATGTAAGTAGTACTGGACTGGCCGGTTACAATGCTGTGTAGCAACTATCATAACACTCAGCCAGAGGTTACAGATCTCTTGCTAAGCTCCTGTGCCTGACTCGTTTTAAGTTTTAGGATGTCCATGGACTCATTCAGTTTGGTTAATGATCTGTATCGCAAAATAATATTCTGTTTTTAAAATGGTAAGATTTTTTTTAATACTCATGGCACCCAAGGGCACCCATCATCCCAATGTGTCTTATTTTTCTGGGAAGGGTTATGTTCTTATAAAGCACTTTTTAAAGAACTTTCAATGGGATTCATAAAAATTTACAATCACGTTTTTGTTATCATGATTTTTAGGACTTTTACTTTACTCCAGGGTGTAGCGTGGGTATCCCTCTGTGTCTCCTGGTATTAAAAGTGCTTAAATAGCTGCTCTGCGCCATGTTTCAATCGGAGAAAGCTTTCTACCCAGCAGAGATTTTTTTTGTAGTTATGTATTGAGGGAGAGGAGCCTTTACTTTGTTTTGTTTCTCCCTGAAACGCGTTGGGCAGGAGTAATTCTGCAAAATATTACCGTTAATATGTTCTTCATCCACTACGAGGAGCCATGCCCTGATCATATTTCTGACTGTACCGTGGAATTTTACGTTGAGAGTCTTTCTCTGGGCATCCAAATAGCTGGGCCAAATATATATATTGTTCTATGAATTTTAGATAGTTAACCAACCTTTTAGATTGTAAGTTATTAGCCAGGAACTTCCATATTAGCCAGGAACTTTGTATCCCTTGGACTTATATATAAGTCCAAGGGATACAATTGCACACCAACCTTAATTTCTTTGCCCGGTACCAAGTAGCTGCAGCAGTAATTCATATAGATTCCAAAAGTAGTTACGGGCACTCTTGGAACTTGTTTTAAATAATTCCACGAAACTCCGTTTTTCCATGAGTGCCGGTAACTACCTTTGGAATGTATATATAATTAGTGATTAGTTTGTTACAAAGTAAGTATGTCGAGGCGTAATAAAAGTAAATAAGCATAGTAGCTATTTAGAACTACTGTAAAAAGACGTCATATCTCGGCATTTGCAGTATATCAGTATCTCTAACGGCCGAATAATGTTCATTTTAGTACAAATCGCAAATATACCTTTATTATTGCCAGCTGGCATAAAAATGGTATACAGTTGGGTAGTATTTTACGGGAATTCCCTGTGAAAGATAAATACCGAGTGTTCTATTATGTAATTCTAGAACAGCCTCGGAAAGCGTGTCCTTGTAAGCAACAGGGATGCTCTTTACTTATAGACGCGGTCCGGTCTATTGACGTCGCGGCTGGTCCTTGGAAGGTGTTTGGAGGCTCCGTTTCAGTGCAGTCTACGCTTGCTCCCGGGGTTAGTGCAGTTAAGTGCAGCTGGTCTCGGAGGTGAGGGGCAATCGCTAAAAGAACTGGGGGTCGCTAAAAGCTAGAGGACATTTCCAGTTTCTGGAAGAAGGCGAATGTACTTTTTTTAGAAAATTTTATTTAAAGAAAAGAATGTAAACCAAGCATGTCAGATTTGACGGCTTGCATAGCTGCTTTGTTATGAGAACTTTTTATCTGTTTTGTCTATCACCCCTGTCTCTACTATTTTAACATTTATGGGTTAACGATAATTTTAGGAGTGGGGCTAGAAGGGAAAATATCATATTGTGTGTCCTAAGGCCACACATAGATATTGTTAGACCCCCTATTACTCTCGCATTCACCCCTTTTACCAGAAGAGGTGAGAGCAGCGCCTTGTCGGGCTTTGCAATGTATCTCTTCTGTAAATATATGTGTATATATATATATTTGTGAAGTTTTGACACCAGACACTTCATTGCGAACTTGATGTAAGATGTGCCAGGGGGGTGTCGGTTCAGTAAAGGGGTAGTATATACAAAAAAAGAAAGACGATAGATTATAATTTGCGACAGATATTTAAAAGAGCGTTATCATATTTAAATAAAAACATAATTGAATCCAGCACAGAAAATGATCAGAAGACAGCAAGCTGTAAGAGGTGGGATCGGGATAATCTGCAGTGTTACTTTTTCCTTGAGAAAGGTTCAAGGATGTTATACGAAGTTTCTTTCAAAGTTTAGTTGTCAGGAGATGGCCTTGAGTATCTTCAATGCATATGTTAGTGGTTCTGAAAATACTTCTGTTTTGTGTATTATTAGGTTGATGTAAATGGTTGTTGTAGGTAGACGGAGCGGTGTGGCTGGTGAGAATGTTTTCTTGTTTCTTACTAAGCTGGACACAATGTAGAGTAGGACCTCCTTACCTGGCCTGCGCATGTTTTCCTATCCAGCCATCTATGTTTATAGCAGATAATAGCGAGTCCCATTAGACCCAGGAAATTAGCATTAAAAGCTTCAGCTCCAGATAAGGGCAGTGAACAAAACCAAGAACAAAGTAGGGTTTTGTGGTCCTAAAGAAGGCAGAAAATATGGTCAGACTAGAATGGCCTCCATGATTATAATGGTAGGAATTGTGTCACCGATGACAGGGTAGCGGCATTGTGCTGATAACAAAACTAACACAAGGGACTTCAAAATGACAATCTCCTTCGTCCTTGCTTTTTACATGCAGTGTGCGGCATTGGGACATACGTAAGGGGACGCTAAAATCTTCACACACAGCTTTAATAATACTAACTCTTAGCAAAATGTTCAATTAATATACAGATCGAAAGATATTTTGACGTAAAGGTTTTTTTTTTTTTAACTTCTTATCTTCGTACGGTTTGCTTAGGGGTGTTCATTCAGCGGTTTGGATAGAGTGTGTGTGTGTGTTTTGTCAATGTGCGGTAAACACCTTCTCTTATTTTAGTAATGCTCTTATGAACTTCTCCTTACTATTTAAAGATGCCCCAGGCTTGGTGGGGCTATTATTGCGGTGTTATCTAGACAGGAAGGGATGCTGATTAGCCTATCTATGACCACATCGGCTCTGGAGGACTTCCTAGTTCCTGACCTGCTCTGTATTTACTTTACGATAAACGCCGACTCTCTGGGACATCACTGATGACTTAACGAATTAGCTTATTGTCATTGCATTTGGGTCTGAATGTTGCGGCCATAACCAAATCACAACAAATAATAATTATAACCAATATTCCTTTATCCTTTATTTGCTCAGACACCATGGTATTAAACATAAAGTTGGGTAACAGAATCGAACGATTAAGAGCTACCGACTTATGAAAGTTAAATGACATTCAGATAGAATCACATAAACCTTCAAGGCCTCGCATGTCAGGTCCATAAAAGTTGGTCCACCAAAAGGTATTGCAAATTACCGTAAGACTTTTGTTCTCTGGGACCAATATGACATCCATTCTTGCGTTAAGCAGTCTCATGAAGATTCGAGCAAAGGGTTAAGAAGCCATATCTGGGCTGATGGGAGTTAAAGTGTAAGCGGGGATGTCGGGGAAACAAAACGGTGGAGGATACAGACTTTCACTCCATTCTGGATGATTTCGTTCTCCGGCAAACTAGTTTATTTTATAAGCGGGTCATCTATACTTAAGCTTTATTTTAATGCTTTTTAATCTGTTGCACTTGTTCTGATTACAAGATACCTTATTGTGTCGGGGGAAAGAATGACAAAGTACGGCGACTTTCCTGCTGTTCCACTGCAAATCTCAGCATGCTGAGCCAGCCTCAGACTGAGCTGATGGGACACTGTAGGCCATTAGCCGGAGGGCTTCGGTTCCTGATTTATTTCTTAAACACTGCGTGGGAATTTAGTTTTAATCTCTGTGTGGGAAAATCAGTGTTGACTTGTATGCTGTCTTTTATTTGATATAATTAACCCAGATTTAATTTATCTTAGCTGTTCTGCAAACAGAGTGATGAGTAATTATAAACATTTAGCAGTAAAGATTATAATGATTGAGTCTACCTCTAAATATGCGAAAAAACAGGCAGGTTATTAAGAAGTATTTCTTCCCCTTTCTGACGTCGCTCTCTATATACAGACAGTTTTTGTCCCATTCTAACACTAAAGCAGGGCAAAGGTACTTCAGGTATAATTGAAATGCTTTTAACCAAAATGTTTGTTTTTTTTTCCTAGCCGTTTCTGATAACTAATTACAGCGTTGGGGTTTATTAACTAAATGGAGTGTTGGCAGCAGAGTTGTAGTTTCGACTCCCTTGCGTCACTATTCATTATGAAGGTTTTTCCGGCAAAAAGGTCTAAACTGACCCGGTGTAATGTTTTATTCGATGTGTAAGGAGACTCTGGAGAAATTTCCTGTATGTAACGATACATTATCCAGGGCCAGCAAAGCTGCTCTTGTAGTAGAAGCTCACTGGTGTCGGACCTTCATAATGTTTAGTGAAGTCAATGAGCTAAACCTCAAGCCCCCTATTAGCGAGTAAACCCCTTAGAGTTAAAAACACGTCTCTACTTCCATCTTTACCTTTACAGTCCATTAGCTGTAAGAATTGAAGGCTTTTGCCAATGTTTTCTAATATTATAAATTTGAAATTACAAAATGTAATTCTATTTAGTTTCTTTGTGTCTCTGTGATTATGAAGTGTGACGTTGTCTGGTTAGGGCCACAGGCCACGTCCAAGCTCTTTGTTCTATAACGGGTAGGACGTATACCTTACCTGGTTTGCCATAGCTGACCACCTCGTTGAGTCGATTGGCCTTGCACTGGAAGGTGGTGCTCCACTTGGACAAAGCATTATTTAAACCTTTTGGTTTGTTACGCAAATAAACCTCAGCAGATATCTTGTTTTATTCTTTCCTTTGTTGTAAAACACAGTGACTTTTACAAACGTTTTCCGTTTTTGCAAACAACCTTTCAGTGATTTTGTGTCACGTGACGATTATGTGTTCCTCTCAAAAAACATTAAGGAGACAATGAATAGAAAACGATAAGGATTGTGGAACATCAGTCGAAGCCCCCGCAGAGCCACACTGACACATCTCCTTGCTGACGTCGGCACCTTGGCTAATATATGCTAAATGTATCTATTTTTCCTATAAGGAAGAAATGTCTACTAAATGCAGAATAGATAAGAGGGCAGGTTGCGTAATACAAAGGAATTCCCTCCGCAATACTATGCTTTTTAGAAAATATCCAAAACTCCTGAAGTCGATCGCGTACGTTCTTTGCAATTGCTAAAACCTTTGGATTATTATTTTTTTGTTGATTTGTCTGAATTCTCCCAATCTCTGGTCTGCTTTGCAGTGAAATGCAGGTTGGCAGCGACATCAGTAACAAGTTGCGACAGCTCGCATCTGGGGGGGGGGGGTTGAAAATGGTTCGAAACAGTAAAGACTCGTAGCCAAAACCAGATTAAAGGCAGTGGTGATGCATATGTTTCCTAACCTTTTTGATCATCGCAAGCCTCATCTCTTGTCTGATTCCTGGATGATTTCCCAGCCTGCCTCTGCAGTGGGGGGGGGGGACACTGTTGAGGTGGTATAGCGGGGTCCTGTTCTAAAGAGATAATATTCATTCATTTATGAAGTTTACATTCTAGTGACTTGACCGTTTGTACGTGTTCCTCACTTGCAAAACGATTGTTTCCCTGTCCCACGGGCACTGGGGGCGATATATCCTGCCGTTGCCTCCATCCGTGGTCGGGAATGTGAAGTTATCCGGTTGCAGGGATGCTGTACTGGATTCATGTTGGGAAATCACGCCGTGTGCACGCATGTGAATTAATTCTGTTTTCCCTAATGCCGTAAACGTTGATGTTTACGGTTGTGATTTGGAAATGTATTGTACATGCTTTAAGGCAGTTTTTGTCCTTTCCCACGCTAATGTTTTGGTTCAATTCATTCTGCGATTATGCTAAACGTCATATTCTTTCACTGCAGCTCTAAATATTTACCTTGAAGATTAATATTTGTCTGGCTTTGTTCTCCTGAGGCATTCTCGTATACGAGACTTTGATGGGAAAATATTATATATATATATTAGTGTGTGCTGGGCTGCTGCTGTAAGAGGCGATAAGAAGTGCGGCATGCAAAGCCAAATGTTCATAACTGCATCAACATAGTGCTTCCCGGAACCTATAGGTACATGTGAACCTTTTTTATTAGCCGGAGAGATCTAACAAGGCTGAAACTTTGCCCAATTGGGGTCTTTCTAGAAGGGGATCTGGAGCCGCTGTTACACATGTTGCCTTTTAGTAAAGGCAGCATTAGTCTGTGTGTTTTAACTCAATAAATTTGTAGAAGGTTTAAGAAGGAAGAAAAGGCTGGGGTTACCCTGGTAGCTGTCTAACCGGTTACACATTCACTTCTAGACATCCCTTACTCTATATGTTTGGGCTCATATTCCTTATCTGTATATGCGTATTATAAAGACATTTAAACAAACATATTGTTTTTGGGTGGGCTGTATGGTGCCTCTTGTAAGTGATTATATAATATACTGCGTTTCTTCATATAGACTCGGATATTCAGAGTTTTGGTGTCTTACACCTACCCCACCGTGCTACAAATCCTTTCTAGCCTCGTAGAATTTGTCGTGTGTCCATTACCCATTGCTTAATGAATAAAGAATGCTTTGGTTCTCCATCCATCGTTATACGTGCTAATAATCCAGTCAAACTGCCTACGCCGAACACCGGTTATCCGCTGGGATACAGACGTTAAAGTAGCGCAGTAAACATATAGACTTTAGGAAAGATGCGTCTTCACCATGGTGTTTCACGTGGGATTAATGCGTTTCTGGATTATAGAGAATGTTTGCACTTTTGTTCATATGGAAACATGGCGTCTTGGGGCAGGAGTGCTCGACCTTGCCGAACTTTCTCCCCTTCATCTTGTTACAAAATGAAGTAGCGTTAATTCTTGCTACAGTTTTGATTAAATTACAGTCTAATATAATGCTTTGCATCTCCTTTTGTCTTGTGTTTTTTGTGTAATTGCATGAAAGCCTTCCTGTGACGGGAAATGGACAATTAGCTAATGAGATTGTTTCTCCAAGGAGCGTTGGAGGAAATATACTTTAGGGTAGGAACATCATCTTTTGCGTTCCAATCCCAGGGGGGTCTTGTTTGACCCCTTTAGATCAGTCGGGTTTAACACCCTAGCATACAAAATGATTGAATGTCATTGTGTGCAAGTGCTGACGGCACTCCGGGTAGACAGGATGGTTGACCTGTTACAAAGAACCTCTAGTGATTGTGTAAAGGTAACACTGTTTCTGATCAGAGGATAATAGTGATACTTTTGGAACTGTTGCATTCTTCAGATTAACATATCCATGGCGTCAGTCAATTATGTTTTGACGGTTAACTTAATAACGAATGTTTACCTGTGTTACGGGTCCTGCTGATCCGTATAGATCGGTTGATGGAATACACAGAAAATGCTGATGCTCTTAATCCATTCTGGTGAGGAGCATCGCGCTGGACAAGTGAGAATAATGTGCCGGGATAAGCGGCCCTTTCAGGAAATAAAGGATCAGGTCAGCTCGCTGGAGGGAAAATATCCTGTGCTATTAGCTGGCATTTTTAACCCCTGAGAGACCAGGAAGGGCTTTTAATGGGGAAAATCTAACCATCATCCCTGAGGACCACACAGAGCACATTTCCCTGGTAAATTCATCTGTTTTGCAGCGTCTATCTCTATTGAACTGCGTTCTTTTGAGTTTTTTTGAGCAAATGCCAGATATTGTGCAATACCACATGGCTTCTCGAAGGGTTAGATAGCGATATGTCTTTTTCATTTTTAATCATTGCTTCCTAGGTTTAGTCTTTTTGATGTAAATGGTTTCAGTGCCGCATGGATGGCCGAGGGGAGGCTTTTCAGGTCAGCAGCAGAGTTTCACTTACCATCTCGGGCCCGTGTGCACCATATGGAGGGTCTTACGTCCCCCTCTGGGTTTTCTAATTCTGTGATTAAAGAGCGCAGACACTTGTTCTTCACTCGCTGCCATCAGACAGCCCTTTCATCACTTTTAAAACACAGACAATAGAGAGACGCCTTTACGTTTCTGATTGAGCAGTCCTTTACACAGATTACAGATTTCTCCCACTTCCAGGGGAGCTCAAGGAAGGATTAGCATTGTATTTAAATCTGCATTAAATAAACATCCGTAGGGTTCACTCAATCCATGGGGGTTTTTATAAAGAGATGAGGGTAATAACCGGAGTCCGATCGGCGTCCCAGCACTGTAATAATTCTCTAGCTTGTGATATTGCCCTTCCCGATGGCGTAGTTTCCATATGGGATGGGTTTACATTAGCCGGTGTACTGGTGTTGGAAATTCAGAGTTTCCACCCATCCGTCATATTAATATCCTTAATAGAAATTATATTAAAGTAACAGACAAGACCGTATCTTTCCTTGCTTTTATTAAGCAGCACCCTGTGTTGGTGAATACAATTGTTCTTACGTTGTTATCTGGGATTGTCTATTAAATGACGCAGCGTGGCTATAAATTATGTTTTTGTTGTATAGTGTGTGTAAGGTGGACGTCAAGGAGCCGCTGTACGTTTGCTCTTGGAAAGCTGTAAGTTTTATTCATCTAAATCTGTATTTTTGTTTTCTCCCTCTTGTTTTCAGGCTGTTCCTCAAAGTCATTCAAGCTGTACTCTCCAAAGGAGCCCCCCAACGGCAACGCCTTCCCCCCCTTCCACCCAGGCACAATGCTGGATCGAGACGTGGGGTAAGTTAGCGTTGACTTTTGTTTCTTTGCCGGCTGGGCAGAGCTTCTCAGCTTCGTCCCATCTAACGGTACATTCTGAATAACGCAGGTGTACACAGAGCTTTAAGGTACACCCTTGTCTGGTCAGTTAAGACCTTTGGGGTATACCAGTTAAGACCTTTGGGGTATACCAGTTAAGACCTTTGGGGTATACCAGTTAAGACCTTTGGGGTATACCAGTTAAGACCTTTGGGGTATACCAGTTAAGACCTTTGGGGTATACCAGTTAAGACCTTTGGGGTATACCAGTTAAGACCTTTGGGGTATACCAGTTAAGACCTTTGGGGTATACCAGTTAAGACCTTTGGGGTATACCAGTTAAGACCTTTGGGTATACCAGTTCAGATGCTATGGGCAGGGCTACTAGCTGGTAGGTTTCACCAGTCACCTTTTCAGTGGCGTGTTTACCTTCAGGTTATGCCTAGGGCAGTTCTGCCGCCCCTCCACATTACTGTCCTTTCTGCCCCGACGCTCCCAGCGGAAACGATGGAGCCCCTGCATGATATATCATTAGTATGGCGAGATCACATTCAAGGTGTTTCTCCCCAAGTCTCCCCATCTCCTTTAGCATATGGTTTTGGGTGGCCCTGCGTGATCTGTCGTTCTAAGTTGAAATGCACCATCCCACCGGCAAACTTTGTGGTTTAGGGAACAAAACTAGAGTAAGCCCTTCAAACAAACCAATAAATCCTAGTCTTTGAATGTAACGCTTTTCATAATCCGTCCTTGATTCTCATAGAGAGATACCCCGGCGGGCACTTTCATGTTGCAGGTGACATTAAACACTAAAGGCTTTTTTGTTTGTTTTTCCACAAAAAAAAATGGCTTTCTTGAATTCTACGAAGTACATGTGTCAACTGATCAGTAATTTACGCGTCATACCCCCACAAGAACAAACAAGACTACTTTCCTGGTATCATAACAGTGCCGTAAATCTTCTCAGACAAGGAAAACATCCTGGTGTTTTGACTGGATCTAAACTTATAAGCAAAAACCCTCTATTCACTAACAGAAGACAATTTGTATCTTCTTCCTGCAGACCCACTCCGATGTATCCTCCTACTTACCTGGAGCCTGGAATAGGGTAAGTCTGTTTTAATTAGATATAGATATATATATCTATAGATTTATCTATGTTGTTTGCAAGAAATAGAATTATAGAAGAATAGTGAAGAATTCTGAAATCCCTGCTGTAATGAATTTGCATTGTGTTTCGGTTAAGGATTCTACGGTAAACGTTGTTTTTTGTGAAGTAACCAGCACGCTGCGTGTCGAAGATAAAAGATAACTTTTTTATAATAAAAAAAAATAATAATAAAAATTAAAAAAGTAAACCGGCCAAAACAAATTTAGCAGTGCTGAAATATAGATTTTCACCTGCACTCGGATTTTCTCCGACTTGCCCGTTACGTGTGTCATTATGTTGTGTAACCTAAACCACTGTCGATAGCCCAATGGCTTTTCATTGACATCTAGAGAGTGCCTGTTTTTTTGTGAATACCATCCTTTTTGCCATATGTCTCTCAAACCTCTTGCATGGAAGTAGTTCTCCGGCTAAATGTTCTGGTTTAAAAGAATCTATAACTTGGCAAGAACTATTATTTGTAACTTGTGATGACTTGGTGATATAAGTGGTATGTGATTTTTGTCATAGGAGGCACACGCCGTATGGGAACCAGACAGACTACAGAATATTTGAGCTGAATAAACGGCTACAAAATTGGACAGAGGTACGCACTACTGCTTTAATTTTTTTTTAAATGACGAACATTTATGGTTAAACCTTAGTTCACCGTAGCATTCCTGGTTGTACATATATCCTGTCTTAGAATCATAATGTTTTTTTTTTTGCATCATTTAAGTAAAAGATGGAAAACAAACTATATTCCCATAAATACAGTTAAATGAAAATATACTTTTTTATAGTCTTGTATAGATTTTTTTTTTTTCTTGAAAAGTGGAAGGAACTACCTTTTTGGCTGGAAGCATTAGGTGCAAAAATATACCCGTGTTCAGAAAATATCTCAATGCAACAAATGTAGAATTTCAGAGTATATCACATGGAGCAAATAGAAAATATTACTTATCCTTGTTTTATGGGGGGGGACCAAAAAATGAGTATCTGTGGTTTACGTCTTGTTTCCTATCTACCAGGAATGTGACAATCTGTGGTGGGACGCTTTCACCACTGAATTCTTTGAAGACGATGCCATGTTGACCATCACCTTCTGTTTAGAAGATGGACCAAAGAGATACAGTATGTCTTCCTTTCTCTGCAATCAGTGTTTGGTTATTCTTCAGCACTTTGTTTCTAATTTACTGCAGTTCTGTGGTCTATTGCTAAAAATAATAGTCCTAGGTACATCTAATTGACTTGTAGTCCAGTTAGGTGGCGTACAAAGAGAATAAGAGAAGGAAATGCATGTTTTGGTCAATGCTTTTGTTTTTCCCCCCTTGTTAGCGATCGGACGGACGCTGATCCCACGGTATTTCCGCAGCATCTTCGAAGGGGGCGCCACTGAGCTGTACTACGTTTTAAAGCACCCCAAGGAATCATTCCACAATAACTTTGTCTCCCTCGACTGCGATCAGTGTACGATGGTCACACAACACGGAAAACCCATGTTCACACAGGTAAGTAAGGACGTACTTTTGGACCAACGGCTTATTTATTATATATTATATAACATACTGAACAAACTGTTTTTTGGAACATCCAGTTGATGCAATTCTCTGTAGTAACACTTGGTGCGAATGGAATCGATCTCCATGAAACTCCAATCGCATTAGGTAAAATCGTTGATTTAGTCAAAGTCTATAGATGGAACAGCAGTTGCATTTTTATTGACGTTATTGTTCTCGGTTGCTTTGTGTTGGAAGAAACCCCTACAAGGGCTGTTTTACGAATTCAAAGTGTGCCCTCTAGTGTCCAGAATAGGCTAATACAAGACGTAAAGTCATAGAGTGTTCCATGTTTACACATTTTTTACACGCTGTTACACAAATTTGCCTCTTCAAATTCTCTTATAAGTTGCATTCGGTGCGTTCTGACTTGCTTTTTAAGCGTTTAATGCCGGATGACTGTTTTATTGGCTGTGTTGCCAATTCTATCCTGTTAGGTTAGTCTACGTGACCCGACATGTCCACCTTTATTTCCTAGGTATGTGTGGAAGGTCGACTCTACCTGGAATTCATGTTTGATGACATGATGAGGATAAAGACCTGGCATTTCAGTATCAGACAACATCGAGAACTTATTCCCCGGAGTATCCTAGCCATGCATGTAAGTGCGAGTGGATGACCACGTGCTGTTCATCTATAGCTACTGTATGCATAATGCAGGGCTGAATTAAAATCGCTGCTGCCCTGCTTGATGCATTTGTTATAAAAATGCTTCTTTAAAGGCACCGTCTGACTCTATTTTAAAGGAGAATGTTTAAAGAAAACACATTGCAAAATTGCATTAATAATGTATGACTCATAACTGGTGTCCGTAAGGGCCGGCATGTAATACTACAGTGTGTAATTCTGTTATTTAATTCATGGTTTAGACGGAGCATACATTACATAGATTTATGTAAACGTAAGTCAGATACACGAGCCGTCCAGAGAAATGTATTTTAATGGTTTCAAATATTAGGTTCACTGAAGTAGTATTTCAATAACAAATTATAGTATATATAAGTATTTATTTTCCTCGAAACAAGAATTTTTATCTTAAATCTTCTAGGCTCAGGACCCCCAAATGTTGGACCAGTTGTCGAAGAACATCACAAGATGCGGACTTTCAAATTCCACACTCAACTACCTCCGAGTAAGCGAAGGGCGAAAGTTACTTGCTGTGTTCTACTGACTACTTTTGGAAAAACCCTTATGCGCATGTCTGATCGATTTTAATTTCTTCCGCCATCTTACTATGGATTTTAGGAGACGTAGTAGTAGTATTATTTGTGGATTGATATAATGCTATCATATTC
>VKOC01000007.1:5665889-5758609 GCA_009364415.1 Spea multiplicata
CCTGAGCCTGTACCTGTTCCTGCCTGTGCCTGTTCCTGCCTGAGCCTCTGCCCGTTACCGTACCCGTGCCTGAGCCGGTACTCGTGCATGTTACACTACATGAGCTTAAGCCTGTACCCGTGCACGAACCAGTACACGTGCCTGGCCCGGTACTACTCCGTTCCCGTCCGCCCTGCCAGTGGGCCTCCGTTCCCGTCCGCCCTGCCAGTGGGCCTCCGTTCCCGTGTCTGAACCTGTCTGTACCTGCCTCAGCTCCCGTCTCTCTGCCTCAGCTCCTGAACCTGTACCTGCCTCAGCTCCTGTCTCTCTGCTTTCCAGTCCTGCTATCCTGTCTGTACCCATCTCTCCGTCACCATGAATAAAGTGGTACAGACAGAGTTCCCCGTATCCCCTGCACCTGGACTCCTACCAGACCTCCTCGCCCGGGTCATGACACAATGCCAAGGCCATACCAAGGAGTCCGCGGGGATGACTGCAGTTCTGGAACTACTGGCGGAGTGTCTTTTGCAGCTATGTAAATCTGTACGGTCTGTGGTGGAATGCGAATGCACCAAACAAAAGCCTATGACTGTGACCAAAGGCAAGACAGCACCACAGAAGAGTGTTAAGCGTGAGCCTCTCACCAAACAAGAGAAACAAAAACGGCGAGAGGACAACTTGTGTTTTTATTGCGGTGAGTCTGGTCATAGGATAACGTATTGTCCGTGGAAACCTGCTAAGCCACCCGCAACTCACACTGACCAACCCCGTACCCAGGAACCTGCCTATGACACCAGCTTCCCTTCACAGCTGGAGCACAGCCCTTCTCTTCATCAGCCCGGTGAACCAGAGGCTTCTCTTATCACGGCACCAGGAGAACTTATGCCGTCTGAAGCCATGTCAGAAGATATCCAGATCATGTCGGACGATCCTGACTGGTCTGACATGGACGATGCTCCTTCAGAGCCTGAGATGGATTATACACCCGAGCTCAAAAACACGGCTGTTTTTGCGGTTGGGACTACCACTCCCATCAATCACAGGAGTAAGAACGGTAAACCCCAAACCGCAAGACACCCCCTTGGGGCTCCCGATGGCGTCCGATGGGATGATCGTGCATAGGAGAAACCTCAAGCGGTACGAGCAACTGCTGCACGATCAGAGGACCTTTACACCTTTCTCCATTCCTGCCTACGTCCATAACACCCAGGCCAGCACATCCAAGGCCATGTCACCGGAGTATGTGGTGGCGCCTAATCGGACTAATGTACGCCGGGGTGACCTGCACGTTCGTGAACATGCTCTACAAACAAGAGCAGTCCGCAGCGTTGGCTACTGTCACACAGCCGTCCTGGGATCGCCCAGAGGCCGCTCCTTGAGAGGGGGGTACTGTTATGATCCACTCCCTGCTGCCTGAAACCTGGCTATATCATCAGGGAGTTGTTCCATCTGCTGCCTCTAGTGGCCACCCTCCTCCCTCTGGAGTGCTAATTATATGATTCAGCTGCGCCTCATTGAGAGCAAAGCCCTGCCTTTATAAGAGCTGTCCTGCCCTTCAGTCAGGGCCTTGGCATTAATGTGGGAAGACTGCTTTGCTTTGAGCCGTTGCCTGCGCCTGCGCCTGCGCCTGCGCCCGTGCCTTTGCCTGAACCTGCGCCCGTGCCTTTGCCTGAACCTGCGCCCGTGCCCGTTCCTGCCTGAGCCTGTACCTGTTCCTGCCTGTGCCCGTTCCTGCCTGAGCCTCTGCCCATTACCGTACCCGTGCCTGAGCCGGTACTCGTGCATGTTACACTACATGAGCTTAAGCCTGTACCCGTGCACGAACCAGTACACGTGCCTGGCCCGGTACTACTCCGTTCCCGTCCGCCCTGCCAGTGGGCCTCCGTTCCCGTCCGCCCTCTCGTCTTGGGCCTCCATTCCCGTGCCTGAACCTGTGTCTGAACCTGTCTGTACCTGCCTCAGCTCCCGTCTCTCTGCCTCTGCTCCTGAACCTGTACCTGCCTCAGCTCCTGTCTCTCTGCTTTCCAGTCCTGTTATCCTGTCTGTACCTATCTCTCCATCACCATGCATAAAGGGGTACAGACAGAGTTCCCCGTATCCCCTGCACCTGGACTCCTACCAGACCTCCTTGCACGGGTCATGACAGTATACGTGTTTTGTGTGTATGATAGATGTAAAAGTGATTTGAAGGCAAAGATGGCACAAGCAAGGTGTTTATGGGACAAAGATGGCACAAGCAGGGTGTTTGAGCTTTGAGGACAAAGATGGCACAGGCAGGGTGTTTATGGGACAAAGATGGCAAGGCAGGGTGTTTATGGGACAAAGATGGCACAGGCAGGGTGGTTGGGGACAAGGATGGCTCAGACTGGGCTGTAATTTGTGTGTGTAATCTGGGTGCTGGTCAAGTTCTATGTGGACACCAGGTTTTGGGGTGTGCAACCTGTGATCTATGCCTGTAATTTTGTTTTTTTTTTTTATCTATACCTTTAATGCTGAGTTTAAATGTGATCTATACCTGCAAAGTCGGATTTGTTTGTTATTCTGTTGATCTATATCTGCTATCCTATGTTTCCATACATTATTTATGTATACCTGCAAATTCAGGGTTTGCATATCTTATTTAGTTGATCTATACTTGCAGTGCGGTTCCCATGTATTTATTTGAGCTATACCTTCAGTGCTGAGTTTGCATGTGATCCCCAGTTGATCTATACCTGCAAAGCTGGGTTTGTGTGTTAATCTGGTGGACTATACCTGCAATGCTATACATATACACGTGTTGTTTACATGTGTTTTTGGATCTATACCAGAACTACAGGGAGGAAGGAAATGAGAGGTGTGTCTTAGTGAATGAGGGGACAAAAGGAGTCTGGGGAAGAGTACGAGAGAGAGGTCCTTTCAAAGTCACAGTAGAGTCAGGAGGGAAGACTGCACTGACTCTCACAGTCTTCCCCTAATCTGCAGTCAGTGTGGATTTTTTTTTGAAGTGGGAGCAGAGGGAGTGATTGCATGCTAGGGGGTGCAAATTAAAATAATAATATTTAATGGGAAAATGTTTTTGTTACAAAGATTGCACTGTTAGCTGTCTTTTTTTCCTATATTTAATGAATTTAAGGTACATTATTGTTACCAGTGTTTCCAGGTCTATACTATTGTGCTTGTTTGCACTTCTACATAAATAATCTCTATTTAAAACTAGAGTTATTCCCTTTTTTTTTTTGTCGAGGGGGGCACCAGAGAACTAGTCCGCACAGGGCGCCTGAACACCTAAGGCTGGCTCTGGCCATACAAGTTGATTGGGGCTATCCACAGCTCCAGAACGCAGGAACCACCTGATTACCGGTATTACTGTAACGCTATGCAGCTTTGCATGTCAATGGGGCCTGATGGGATACACCCCAAGTTATTAAAAGAGCTTGGTGGTGTGCTAGCAAAACCGTTAACAGATTTATTTAACCAATCATTATTAATGGGAGTAGTCCCAGAAGATGATGGTGCAAATTGTTTGCTGTTGCTTTTGGCACGCAGGATTCAGTTGATGCGTTGGGTATGTTTGTTTGTAATGGAATGTTTGTTCCAAATGGTGTAAAATTCAATATGAACTTTGTTTTGTGTGAAACTGTTTGTTTCCAGCCTATTTCTCGTAGGACACACAGATACCGGGTCCATCCTCTGCATTGTAACTGTGGAAAAAACGCCATAAAAAACGCCAAGGCATAAAACCCACATGGCTTTTTCAGGCTAGGTTTCCACTTGGGTTCTTTTGCTAAAAACGCCTATAAAAACGCCAATAGCGCCACCTGGCGTTTTTTTTGTGAAAAACGCTGCAGCCAGATGTTAGCTGTTTTTCAATAGGAAATCGCAAAATGCCATTTCCACTTGGCGTTTTTCTGTTTGCCGTTTTTTCAGTCCTGTTTGGCGTTTTTCTGCTTTTTTGGGCTCTGTGGCAGTTTTTCAAAATCGCAGCATGTTGACACTCTGGCGTTTTTTGCAAGAAATCTTGGCTTTTTTTCTCCAATAGAAGTCTATGGGAGAGAAAAAACGCCATGAAAAAGCCATGTGGGTTTTATGCCTTGGCGTTTTTTATGGCGTTTTTTCCACAGTTACAATGCAGAGGATGGACCCAGTATCTGTGTGTCCTATGAGAAATAGGCTGGAACCAAACAGTTTCACACAAAACAAAGTTCATATTGAATTTTACACCATTTGGAACAAACAAACAAATAAACAAACAAAATACCCGACGCATCAACCGGATCCTGCGCGCCAAAAGCAACAGCAAACAATCTGCACCATCATTTGGGGCCAATCTTCTTAGAGGAGCAGACATTCGGAATAAAGCCTTACAAACCACAGAAAAGAGACAAAAGGGTCCGCCGGGGCGTTTAAGTAGAACTCTACCAAGTAAATGACATCAGGAGGGGGCAGATACTTGCTATTTATCCTAATCCCTTTTAGCTGGGTGAAACATCTAACTTGTAAAGGCTGGGAAACTGCCTAAGGTAAAAAAAAAGCAATTTCCACAGAAAGGCTAAAACGCAGGAAAATGCAGTGGCAGTTTTCTTGGCGTTTTTCCTGGCGTTTTTCATCAAGAAAAAAACGCAGGACAAAAACCCAAGTGGAAATGGAAGGGTTTTTTTTTCAGAGCATATAGGGGGTGTATAAGGAATATCTGGGGGCAGAGTGGTAAATAAAAGGAAATACACTTTTCTTATAAGGTATCCTTATATTCAGGCTTTTTCTTTCTTCCTAAATTAATATTCAAATTTTGAGGGGTCGTGTTATAATCAGGGTCGTCTTATAAATAAGCAAATACAGTTTTTGAACAGCACAGTGGACTAGAATAGAAACACTCAAAATGTTTAAATGTCTTTATGTTTAAATAATATAATTACATACTTTCACGCAAAGTAACCAGCGCCACATAAAACATTGCAGGTCCTAACTGGAATTAGAGGTCAAAAGTAGTTCTATCTACATTTCTTAAGGTTGTGTCTTACAATACAAAAAAACCCCACGCACTTTAAATTCAAGGCAGTAATTATAAGTCATTAGACGTTAAGAGGATTTAGAGCTGCCAGACATAGTTAACTTGTAGAGAAAGCTTAACATTTTACAGCGCGTGAAATGGAAGCCCCTGAAAGTATTTATGTAAGGCACCATGCGTTATAGGATTAATTTGGAATTAGTAATGGACTCTGGGAAAGACAGGAGCATTATAAAAGGTAATGCCCCAGCTGCAGCTTCAAGCTGGAGGTAAACAAACCCTTGTCCAAATCATTATTGGCTTTCTGTTTTCCGATTCCTGAGAAGTAATGCAGGATGAACACTCTGTGCTCCCAGCTTATTAAAAGCTTATCAAACACATTAACATTCCTGCGAGCTCATCTGCGTGCCAATTTTTATAGATCCACCTGTGGAATGATGTAAAAGAGTATTTGCTCGTCTCACACTTTGGTTTTCTCTTTTCAGAAAGGAAAAGGGGATGTAAAACAGAAAGGCAGGCACGACCCATACGCCTATATCCCCCTAAACAAAGCCAAGCTGAACAGAAGGTAAATATGTACATTTCTTATATCGAGTGCCAGATATCAACCAATGCCACATGTTTATTTTAAACCCTGAATTGTTGGTCTTTTTTTGGTGACACGTGGAAGTTTGGTTACCAACATGACCTTAGCAATCCCCATAGTTTTAAAAGCCCCTGTTCTTATAGCCAGCGGGGATATTTTGACCTTTGAGTCATTTCATTCAGCAACGCATACTATCCCTACCAAGACAAAAATTGGCAATGCCTAGATTTGTCTGTTTTTGGAGGCCCTCTACCACCATTTGTGAGGCATGCTTCAGGTATTCTTGTTGGAGTGGCTGTATGAGACAGACTTTACTCACCAACGGTAATTCAATTATGTGTGAAATGTATAGAGATTAGATTTAGACATTTTGAGTCTTAGAAACCTAAAATTTGGGTAAAAAATAAAAATGACAGCAGGTAAGAACCATTGTTTTCCCCTTTCTCCCCAATGTAAAGACTCAAACCTTAATCCATTCTCAGACTCGCCTTAGATTGAGGAGCCGTATGCCAGTGCCATGCATGTTTAAATCCCCTCACTGTATTAGCCTCAACCACTTCTGATGGGAGGCTGTTCCATGTACCACCCTCCTCGTAAAGTAAAACTTAAATCTAAGTTTCTGACCCTTTAGGACTAAGTTATGATCTCTTGTTCTGTTTTCTTTCTTATTTGACATAAACCTCCCTCCTGTACTTTATGTATTGATCTGGTGTCTCTTCTTTTTTCAGGAAACAGGCAAAGATGCAAGGCCAGTTCAAAGGCTTGGTGAAGGCGGCACAGAAAGGCGCCCAGGCTGGCCGAAAGAAGAGGAAAGAGAAAAAGGCTTAAGATGCTCTGATTTTTGGGGACTTATCACTTGGCGTTTCTTGTGCTGCTCTGTGGACTGATATAACTGAGGAAGCGTGTGCAATGCATAAGATACAAGAAAACTGAGTGTTACCAAATGGTTTTATCTTTGCAAACAGTGTGTGTGTGAAGGGTTAACTAATTTACATCCCTTTATAATCCATTACAGTGATCCATGGTCTGTGTGTAAGGAGCTCCTCCGATCTCACTCTGGTTTAGTATACTACCTTTTTTTCTTCAGATAAGTCCTAAAGCAGTTACAGCAGCTAGAAAAGTGAGTCCAATGCAGTCCTATTAAAAGATGGCTAAACATGACCTTAACTGCATCGTGACCTTCACAGTATTGGCCCCCCCGGAAACATATATAGTTTATTTCCTTTTACGTTGGAGTTTTACGTTGTATTTAAGACCAAAACTGTAATGCTTATGAAACGAATCTCCAAAATCTGAATCCAAACCTTTTGCTGCCAGATAAGAGGAAGGTTTAACTTTTCCTAGTGTTTGAGGTGTGATTAAGTTAGCACAGATTTCCCTTGTGGCGTTACAGCTGCGCTTGTCTGTTCTGACACTTTGCACAGTGAACATTGAAGACATTGTGCATATGTTACTGTTTAAAAGATATGTTATAATGATTAAAACCTTTAACAACATGTACCTCTTTAAATATACCCTCTTGTGATCAGTGGTGGTGCAGAGCTGGTTATATGAGGGATGGTCAAAAAGTTTCCACACTTTTTATTTTTTTAAACTATTAAGTATACCAGATTAAGTATACCTCGACAGCCCCACCCCCATAAAATTATATATAAATGCTTGTCATGCTTTCCAAAGGGGCTGAATCTGCAGGATAAGGTCCATCTTTGGTCCTTTACTGTTCCTGTAGTACCAAGATGACGACGCACACTTTTTAAACTTATATAAGGTGCTGTCAGGGGGAAACAGACAAACAAAATATATAAAAGTCAAAATACATACATATAAGGGAGCATTCAATACATTTTAATGCCAATCACACCCTGCATGGCTAACACATGAACACAGTGGAAGTGAGGGTAAGTTGTCACAGTTGGGGAGATCAAGTATCTCCCTTTAACTGGCTTAAAGACAATCAAGAGAGCGGGAGGTCTGTTAATGCAGACCTCCGATCCCGCTCCCTTGCGATGCACGCGGCAACTGTTGCTGTGCGTTGGGATTTTATTCCAAGACACGGAGGCGAATATTGTGCATTAACCCTTTCTTTTACTCCCAACAGTAAAAGAAAGGGTTTTTCTTATGTTTTCGTTTTTTTCAGCTTATTTGAATTTCATTAAAGGGGCATATCCCTATATACATATATATATAGATACCTTGCATTTATATATCTATATTAAAAAGTTAAAACCATCTTTCTATGGCTGGGCATAGTTCTCATGGAACTTCCAGATCAGGAATCCTCCTTACAGGAGGGTCAGAGAGCTGATGCCCCCAATCCTGATCTTTAAATGACTTAAATACCTCTGTGTCCCTGGCTATTGCTTCTGCTATGGATTCTATGACATCAGTATTGTCAGCCTCCTTAGCCCAGGCCTTCCAAAAATCTATGCCGATTAATGCCTCAGCCCCAGATCTCCGTTCTGACACTCTCCAGAAACCATCTGGGGCAGAAAGGTCACTTTTAAATCTCACCATATACACGGGGCAGCCTCCAGAACTAGTATGACTGATGATGCTATTCCCATCACTGAGAGCGCTCTCTCTAAGCGCAAACAAGCCCTTACTCACCGGGTAGAACAGGCGAGGAAATGGAGGTGTGCTAGAGCACAATCCTCTACTTCATCCGATTCTGACCCAGAATCCATAGAGGAGGCTTGGAGCGCATCTGACTCCTGCTCCATTAAGGAGGAGCAGATTGCGCAGGCTGCGGTTCATCCATCTGATTTCACTGCACAGGCAGGTACCTCTCAGCCTGCTGTTCCCCCTAATACATCTGATCATATGGTATTGGATCAATTTGGGGAACCGTTTTTCGATCCCGAGGAATTACATCACCCCTGATCAGCTGAGTGGCTACCCTCTGAGCACGTAGCTCGCTATTTACAGTACAGGGCTCGCAAACCCTTAAGCAAGACCTCGCGCAATAAGTTACGCGCTTAATGCCCTAGGCCTATTGTGCCAGGGAAAGTCTGTGACACCCCAGTGGTCGACCCTAAGATGGTCCAATTTTTGTCTAAATTGGGGTGGAACCCCCGCAAGGGCCTGGAAACCGCTCTTAAGGCTACACAAGATAAACATTTAGATATTTTTGGCCCTTTGACAAAAATGTTTCAGCTTATAGAAGATTGGGTTGAGTCTGGTTCCCCTCCTGACCCTATGGTCCTTAGGGGCTGGCTGCAGAGGGCTATCTGCATCGCAGGTAACACAAATACCTCTCTTTCCATCGAGGGTCGCAAAGCGATTCTGTTCAAAATCAAGCCCAAGTTATCTAACCTGGCTCTTACAGAGATGGGCAGTGATGCTCAAGGCTTATTATTCGGAGACTCCTTTATTAAGGATCTCGGGTGCTACGTAGGAGCCTTTACCGCTTTAGACAAAGCGCAATCCTCTATGAGGAAAGTTTTCCACCAACTTGTTTCTCCCAGGGCTGGCAGAGGCAGGAGCCGTCTGTCCGGCATTTTTTCCAAGGCTCACCTCGCTCAGGCCGAGGCTCCTACTCTCACTTTCAGTTCCAACGTCCGCCCCTCCAGGATTCCTACACAAGCAGGCAGCCTTTTTTCCCATGGCGGGCAAGAGGACAGCGTGGCTCGCAGTTTACCCGCAGACCTTCCAGTAAGTTTAACTCAATTTCCCCTTTCTTCCCAATATCCTGTTGGGGGAAGACTCACCCATTTTTCACAGGTTTGGCAATTGATAACATCCATGAGGGGTTATGTCATCGAACTGGTAGGTCTACCTCGTATGTCTTACCTTCCGAAACCCTTCCATTTTTCACGACAGGACGCTATCCTGGTGGATACCGAAATTTCTTCCCTTGCAGAAAAGAGAGTGATAGAGCAAGTCGACCCGGACTCTCCAGGTTTCATCAGCAATCTTTTCCTGGTGCACAAAAAAGGAGGCGGCCTCCGTCCGGTTATCAATCTTCGGCAACTGAATGGCTACGTCCGATACCGCCACTTCAAGATGGAAGGTATCCATCTTTTAAGGGATCTCCTTCTAGTGAACGATTGGATGGTCAAGATAGACTTCAAGGACGCTTACCTTACAGTTCCGGTGGCGGAGGAATCCAGGGAACCTTTTTCAATTCCGATGGCGGAACATCGCGTGGCGCTTCACCTGCCTCCCTTTCGGGCTTTCTTCGGCTCCTTGGTGTTTCACCAAGCTCTTGAAGCTGTTGGTGGTGCTCTTACGTTCCCGTGGTGTCCGCCTAATCATCTATCTGGACGATATGCTTCTCATGGCTCAGGACAAAGACGTTCTGCATCTGCATGTTCAGTGGACACTAGATTTGGTCCACCACCTCGGATTCCTCGTCAACAGGGAGAAGTCTCAACTTACTCCATCACGTCAGATGGAGTTCCTGGGATTCGTGGTGGATTCCACGAAAGGTGTACTCAGCCTCCCAGCCTCCATGCCATCAAGGAGGAGATTCGCAAGGTCCTCCGCTTACAGATGACTTCCTTGCGGCATTATTGGCCTGTTGGTGGCGTCCATTCAGGCAATTTTTCCCGCTCCTCTTCATTACAGGGCCTTACAACGTCTCAAAATCAGCCATCTTCGTCTGGGGGCGTCCTATGCGGACCGGATCAGCCTGGACGATCAGACCAGGGACGAATTGTGCTGGTGGCTGGCCAACATGTAGGCTTGGAATGGCAAAGCGATCTTCGGCATGACACCGGATCTCTCCATAGATTCGGATGCCAGTCTTAACGGTTGGGGTGCGAGGTGTGGAGAAATTTCCACACGAGGTCCTTGGTCTCAGTCGGAGGCCGGACTTCACATCAATTGCTTGGAACTCCTGGCGGGCTCTTTTGCCATCAGGAGTTTCTCCAAAGATTGCATCAACTCCTGCATCAGACTACGCATGTCTCGGCGGTGCGCTGTGTCAACTCTCTAGGGGGTACTCAATCAGCTGTTCTTGCGAATTTGGCCAAGGACCTTTGGTCATTCTGTCTGGACCGGAACATCATGGTGCAGGCGGAGTACATTCCTGGCCTGTCCAACACTGTGGCGGACTGGAATTCTCGTTACCTCTCGGATTCCAGCGACTGGACCTTAGCGAGGCACGTTTTTTCATCTATTACGGATCTGTGGGGCCCGCTCCACATAGATCTATTTGCATCTCTCTTGAACTCTCGTCTCCCACTCTTTTACAGCTGGCGTCCAGATCTGGACGCTTTGGCGGTAGACACGTTTCTGCAAGATTGGTCTGGCAGTCGGCACTATGCTTTTCCCCCCTTCGCAATGATTTCCAGGACACTTCTCCAAGTTCGTCGCCAACACGCCACCGTGGTCCTCATAGTTCCCTTTTGGACTTCCCAACCGTGGTTCCCCACTCTTCTGGACTTGGTCATAGCGATTCCTCGGTTGCTACATTCCCAAGACCCACTTCTCCTGGATCCTTTCGGAATCCCTCACCCCTTGATCCTAGACGGTGTGTTTGATTTCCAGGAGTCCAGGCAGTTCTCAGCTCAGAGACTCCTGGCAGGAGCTTGGGCTCCAGGCACCCAACGATCTTACCGTGCAGCCTGGCAAACTTGGGCTGCTTGGTACGGGATTTGGATCCCTTTTCAGCCCCTTTAACCTCCATTATTCATTTTTTCACTTACCTGTTCGAGCTGGGACGACCTTTTAGGACCATCAACCTGTATCGTTCGGCCATATCGGCAGCCCACTTGGGTATTGACGGCATCCCTGTCGGTAAGCAATCGGTTATCTGTCGGTTACTTAAGGGGATTCGTCTTTCCCCACCGCCTCGCCCTAAGTATTCCTCCACTTGGGATGTTTCAGTGGTGTTGAATTTGTTTCTAGCTTGGCTGTCCAATTCTGAGCTATCTTTACGCCATCTCTCAGCTAAATTAGTCTTGCTACTTTGTCTCGTGTCTTGTAAGCGGGTATCGGATGTCCGCGCCCTTGACTGGGACGCCAGGTCCTTCATTCCGGAGGCTGTGCGTTTTGATATTGCCCGCCGAACTAAGACAGCGATCAAATCAGTTCTTTACCCAGCTTTCTCGCCTTGGGAAGCCTTGTGTCCCGTGGCTTGTCTCCGTGAATATGAGGCTCGCACCCTGCGTTTCAGATCTGGAGACTCTCCGCAATTCTTTTTGTCTTTTCGTCATCCTCATTCCCCTGTGTCTTCTGCTACGCTGTCGCGTTGAGTTAAATGGGTTATGCAGCTGGCTGGTCTCAACATCAACGCATTTGGTGCACACTCCACCAGGACATTGGCGTTAGGTGGCCGTTTAGAAGACATTCTCCGTGCTGCAGGTTGGTCTAGAGAATCCACTTTTCGGGAGTTTTATTTCAAGCCAGGTTATCTCTCAGCTTTAAACTTGCACAATATGAGCCTTCGTGTCTTGGAATAAAATTGTAGGATTTTACTAAAACATGACGTAAAGTCATGATTTTATGAAAGACATGGAGGCGAATATTGTTTCCCTCCTGTTTTTTCTCCCCTCCCTTTGTCTGTGTTGGGTTTGTTTTTTGCATCTGTTTTTCTATCTTGTTTTTATTTCACCTTTACTAGTGGTTGATGTGTTTAATTTTTGCTCAGATGCTTTCACGCATTGGTTTTTCATTGTCTGTTCAGTTTGCTATGTTTTTCTATATGCAGCCAAGAGGAAGAACGAAGAGAAGGAGGAAAAGTGACCGAGAAAAGATAGGAAAACATTCATTGAGAGTGGATTAATAAATGTGTGAGAGCGACAGATACTTTGTCAGAAACTTTTTCAGAACGTCAACTGGGCCATTCCTATAGCTGCTCAGGTGGGTTTAAACACGGAGAAGCAAGAGCCAGAGCTGAGTTGAATCAAACACCCTCACCCTTTAGTATAGGCTCCATATGTGCCAACCAAATGTGGCTCAGCTCTGGCACGACTTGACTAGTTGAGCTTGTGGTCTGTTTGAAAATGTTGGTTGGCCGACGAAAGATGCGCAGTTGCTACATGCATGGTGAGCGTTCAGCGCATGCTTGGGCCATTACAGAACGGGACATGCATTTTCTGTCCAACCAATATTTTGTGCAATATGGATGTGCCCAGCATGCTATATGGGCAGTGTGGGAGCCTTAAAAAAAGGTATTTCCCATATCTTGTCATTACAGTTTTACTGCAATTACGTTATTAGTGTAAGAAATATTTTATTTCTCGCTACAGTTGTCTTTTAATTTATTATTTTAAAATTGAACCAGAAATAAAGATGCAGGTCCGACCCCTAGGGTTAATCCACTGAAATAGATTAATTAGGCAGAACACCTTACTAATTAAGATTCTATACAGCCAAATTCAGTGTGTAACTAAAATAATCTTCCTAGGGCCGCTGCTGTTATTTTTAAAATGCATTTGCCCATTAGGAAATTGATGGTTTATCTTTGGAAAGTGAAGGCACCGATATACAGCTTTAGGACAGGCTGTTCTGAACTCATTATCATTCAGCAATTAATTTGAATTGGATCGAGGGCAAGTCCCTACCTGAATAATTCTTTTTCATATCGCTATTTGCCATAGGAGAATATATCTAGAAAACGTAGCTGCTGTCTTAATTTATTTCCCTATTTTATTTTTTTTAATTTATCTTCCATTATTTATTAAGCACTACAATACAAAAAAAAATCAAAGAAAACATACTGTATAGTTGGATTACTTTTATAATGAACAACTCGACTTTCACAGTTTGTTCATATAGTTCATTCCCAATGTTGAGAAATTTTGATTGGGTTCCAGGACTCATGCAGAGCTTCAATCATGACTGGTGGGTCGATCAATATGTTTGTATTTACGACTGAGATCAATGTCGTTCAGGGGATGTTGTTATGTGGTTTAGCTCGGATCTGGATGACAGGAGCCCCTCGACTAAATAGAAAGTGGCTTAGACACTAAACTTTTTATTTTTTATTTTTAAAGGACACTCCAGCCATCATCTACAGTTTAACGCATATAATAGCTGAGAGGTCCTTCTAAATTTCTGTATTGTACCCCTTACATTCTGCATAATCCCTACATTTGGCATTTTCATCATAAGTTGAGAAACATCTCATGACACAGGGTTTTATTATTGCCAATCAGCTCCAGCACTGACTCTGCAAATGTCATGGGTGGGGGGGTCTTCTGCAGCTTTGGAGCTGCAGCTTCTCCATAAAATAAACAATAATATGCGCTCTTCTTTAGTGAGATTGTCTATGAAAATAACTGTTCCTTTCACCTTATTCTATAAAGCACAGATCAGTATACTGCATTATCTAATAGCCTCTGCTGGGTTTCAGAGAACATCAAGGTATAAGTTAATATCCCAGTACACTGCATTACTTAGTCCAGCAGAGACCATAAACAATTTTTTCTATGTCAAATAGAATCTAATACAATCTATGTCAGTTTAGGATTCTACATTTATTTTAATAAATAATATAATATATATAATTATTAATAATATAATAGTAATATTTTTCCAGTAGTGCAAATTTCTATAAAAACAACATTGGAGTTATTTGATTATTTATAAATGTTGTCCTAGTCTAAAGAATTACTTTGATACACACTTATTGCATGAAAGCTAAAATCATTTAGCGTAATGTATGTTATGTACGAGTAGATGTAAATGTGTGCAGTAGGATCAGCAAGTCATTTAAAAGTGCAGTATATATGAAAAAGCGAGAGCTGTGTTAATAGTAATACCTCTGCCTGGTGTCATGTGCTGTATTGGAGTTATTGTCCTATTTAATATATATGGAGGGCACTGTCCATTAAAGAACAAACCTTCCTCGACTCTAAACCATCTGTGTTCAACTATTCCATTGAGTATTGCTAAGTAATTAAAAGTAATAGTGTGCAATGCCATCTTTAAAGAAAGGAGCCCTCACTCCCTCGTTGGAAGAGTTGGGTTGAATTTGCATTAAAATTGCCCCGCTCCTATATTCGCTGCCACCGGGGCTGAGTTTAATGTCCCAAGGCTTCTTATGACAGCCAATTCTATAGAAGTTAGAAGCATTATCATCTAAGGCTTCAGGGCACTTGATGGGCATGTCAAATAATGATTGAAGCACTGGGGCCTTTATAGTCATAAAGATCCCCCATCCATATGATGAAATACAAATCTATATTAACATACTAAAGTAACACACCTTAAGTTTAAGGTTTCATTCCTTAAACTTAAGGTGTGTTACTTTAGTATAGTATTTACATTCCATGTACCCCTAGGCACACAAATTTCTGTGGGTAGAACAGAGGCAAAAATAGAAGGTTATCATGGAAAATGGGTAGCCTTTGATAAATAGTGGATGCAAAGTAGGGTCATCTTTAACAGGGGGCAAAAGAAGCCCATCTCCCATGCAGGGACTGCCCTTAAATTAGTCACATTGTGTCCATGGGATCCAGACAGGGGCCTCAATTTGCCACCTCAAATGTTCAGAATAGATTTGTGGAGAATTCACAGAATGCTTCTCTATCTTCTCTATTCTGACCTCTCTCCGCACTTCCGGATGCAGCCACAGGGACAACCTCTCGCAGAATATCAATTAAATGTATTTAAATGCCTATCCATAATTTTCCAATGTGCAAAAAGCTCTTTATGAAGAACTATGATTTTGACCCATTACATGAGCATCTTGAGTCATCCAGCTTTTCATGGTGACCAGAAGCAATCAGCAATCCTTTTATTGAAATAATAACTATGAATGGAGATAAACACCACAGGAAGCGTTTAAGTGCATTTGATAAACACGCTCATGAACAAGATATGATTGCTTATAACTGTACTACTGTGGTATTAAGGGACTTATATATTAATATATGTATATGTTAATAGAGTACTGTGAACAACTATTTGCCCCTTTCACGATTTCTTCTCTTGCATATTAATCAGACTCAAGGGTTTCAGATCATCAAACTAATTTTAATATTTGATAAAGATAACCCAAGTTATTTAAACTATTTCATGTATGGAAGGAAAAAAGCTATCCAATCCTACCTGGCCCTATGTGGAAAGAAATAATTACCTCTTTAGCTACCAAATCAAACAATTAACCAAATGTTTTTAATAATTGGGCTCAATTTCATTCCACTCAGGCATTATTACTGCCAGCCATCTTAAAGCTAAACATCAATTAAATAGAACCCGTCTTGAAGTGAACTGGGCTAAAAGGTCTCAAAAAGCAGCAGGTGAGAAACATATGAATTCACTTCTATCGGTCTACAAAGGGTTGAAAAGCCATTTCTGCAGCTTTAGGACTCCAAAAAAATCACAATGAGAGCCGTTCTCTACAAATGAAGAGAACTTGGAAAAGCAGTGAAACTTCCCAGGAGCGGCCCGGCTGACAAAATTCCTCCAAGAGCGCATCGACGACTCAGGAGGTCACTAAAGAACCCGACAAACGTAAAGAACTGCAGGTCTCACTTGCTTCAGTTAGGTCTTATGTTTTAAGTTAGATTATGTGCATTTATAATTTTATGAGGATTCAGAGGGAAAATGTAAAAAAATTTGTTGTTTTTTTTACATTTTCCCTAGTTTTTACTAAAAATGTCCAACTATGGTATCAAAAGAAATCTCTATCTCTCCTTGAAAAAACAATATATAGTTTACTTGGGTACACTAATCGCAGGAAAAGAGAATAATCGCTTAACTGACATGGCAAAAATGGCTAAATTGAGGTACCAAAAACCCCTGGGATTGAAGGGGTTAAAAAAAGAGATAACACTGCCCTTTGGTCTAATTGTTTTGTGGTTAACGTGGTCACACCACATTTTACTGATACATTGAGAAGCATGGTACCTTGGGTTAAATAAAATAGTTATTTGTTAAGGTGAGAAAGTGGAACGCTCGGCCTCACGAAAAGAATCCAGAGGGAGTATCCCTACAGGTATTCAGATAGAATTGGTCCCATCTGTCCCAGGCCAATTGAAAAATGTGTGAGGTACTCAAAGCCGAATGCACCATGCATTAGTAGGTACGAGTAGTAGAACCTCCTGTAACAAGAGGGGTATAGGGGTTTTCCATCTTCTGAGAAATATAACCCTTCGCTTCCAGAAGGACATAAATCAGAAGTTCACGACAAGGTGAGTCCAGGTCAGGAGGGAGCATATCCAACAGGGCAACAGTAATGGAGATAGCGATCAGGATTGGGAGCAATTTGTTAATAAACTCAAAAACTTCAATCCAAATCCAGGATTTATCTGTAAATTCAAGCGTTGCAACTTGATCAGTGAGGGTGGAGAGAGATTTCATCCTGTTTTTTTCTGCTGAGAGGCTATCTTGATAAAATGACCTCGAACCACGGCCTTGGGGGCCAACCAGATTGTAGTAGGCTGTAGGTCAGGCGTCTTATTTAGCAAAAAATATTGCTTCAAGGAGTCCTATCTCGGCACATAGCAAAACCATGCAAACTGGTCTTGTCTCCATGGCTGGAAATTTGGCCCAAACCACCAAGGCTCAAAGCGTAAATTATATCAAAATGATTTGTTTCCATAGTTTGCCAAACAAGAATGGATATTCTGTAAATATGAGTTTATGTGGCATACTGGGAATCTTCCTCCCAAGGAACGAGAATTAAGTTGTTGTTAATGTCTGGACATTATCGTTAGTGTTGGAGCTATGGATCAAACATAATGTTGAAGAACAGTAGAGAGGAGAAACATATTGATGTTGTTGTGGGTAATCAGTCCCTCAATGGGTTCATTAGTAATTATATTGCATGCAAGACAGAACATGTAAACACTTGTCTACGATCAGATATGGACAAGAGTCTCTTTAACTATTTAAATCTTTGTCAAGGGGCTGTAATGCATCTGAATTAAGAACCCACTTGTATAGTGTACTCTTAATTCTGGAATATGGCCTCTGAAATCCAGTGTTTTTTAAGAATATGTAGTATATTTGCTATAAAATATATTCTGTAATATTGGATATTTTCCCTATTTAAGGACATTTGAGAACAGGATGTCCAAAAAAAACCTGCTGTGTACACTTCCAACAATTTGGAACTAAGTTACATAAATATTTATATAAGAGACAGTTTTACCTGAGGTTTTTTTGTCTATTTTGACATTGTTGTAACAGCAACAGAGGTTTATCCAGAATCCAATATCATCAGACAGATTAATTAGCGACAAGTCATGATGACACACTACGTGATAGATACAGCTACGGAGTGACAGGATTGTATGGATTTAAGTTTATGCTTAAACAGATGATAAGCTGCAAAGTGTTATGAACAGAATTATATCAGGAGGTTTTGTGGAATGGTGAAAGATGAGAGTTCCAGGGGTCTTACTTTAATATGCATTCTTCATTAGTGGGTCTGTATGAACCTTCAATGAGATATCTTGGGCAGACTAGGTGGGATGACATTGGGCAGACTAGATGGGAATAATGATTCTTTTCTGCCATCATTTTCTATGTTTCTATAATTCTCAAAAATATAACAAGGCAGAAATTCATCTGTTGAACTTATATGGGTCCTCCATAACATATTATTCTTCTGAGATTCTGCTCCAAACTTCACATAGAAGTTGTTTCAGATTTTGATCAGGAAAATACAGTAACTACATCCTTGGGCTTCTTTTTGGTCTTGGTCTAAAATTGTGCCTTCAGGCAAGCAGCCAAAGTATTGCCATTTAACTTCCATGGTTTCACGTTAAAGTGAGATTTTTAAAAGTTAAGCTTAGGTTATTTGACAGAGGTGCAAATATAATTATTTGGCATTATATGACAAACTCAAAGGGCACATGTTTAATATGCTTTCACGTGACACTTCATCTCATACAGCCTTGCTATTTTTACTTTGAGGTGGTTTGTTTTCCTCAAAGAACCAATTCAATGACTTGAGTGATTTAAAAAGTGTATTTAAAAATAAGATAGCAGGAAATGTCTTCCTTGAACCCATAAATTGGATGCTGGTCATTATGAAAAAAAAGAACCTTCATGTAAATGTTGTGCTCAATAGAAGCAATTAAAATGGCAAGGAAAAGAAGTGTTTTCATGTAATAATTTAGTTGCACAGTATAGCGGTGCACACCTGCCACACCAGGCTAACAATAGAAGGGCAATAGAGGCATAAGATGTACACTGTTGATGTATTTTATTTTTTATTCTAGTTGTTCCTTGTTTTTATCTCTTTCAGAGTTAACAATGTAGGATCTTCTTTAGTAAATACAGTGAATTTTGAATAAAATATTCTATTAATATTTGCAGTTCACAAGCACAGTGATTAAAATATTCTTTGACCTCAGGCCATCGCTTGGACATATGAGGTTTACTCATTAAATGGTGAGCTGCGCTCAGCAGTTATATCAAAACGTCAGTTCCATGAGAATTTGTCAACAATGCATAAGAATTAACCTTAAAGCTTAGCCTTCGACATTTAGAGTAAGGTCTAACTAAGAGATGCATGTCCGAGGTTTACCAATGTTAAGTAAAGACTTTTCTCTGATGTTAGTACAAAGTAATAAAAGAACGTATGGACAGTTTTGTATGTTCAGTGGATTAATTCAAAATAATTTATTTAATTAATTGAGAAGGTAATGTTGGTTTTATCAATGTTTCTAGAAAGAAAACTGATATGGTCATATTAGCCCAAGAGACGATGGAGTCTTTAGTTAAAATTGATACCTTGTACTGGGCTAGCATGGAAAAAGATGTTTCTATCTGAAGTAGAAATCTCGGAGGTCTCAGAAGCTACTAAATACTCCAACAACATTTCCAGCAACTAAATGTGGTATTTTATCCCAATATAATCACCGGATGAGTTAGCATTTCTATTGTGTTTTAGTTAGAATTGAATTGTGCCCATCAACATATCAGCTGTAATTGAAAATACAGAAATAAGGGCAGGTTGTCCATTGTTAAAGTGTTACAGAACGGTATGGCTGTAAGGTCGTTATATGTTCATGAATTATACCAAAGCTTTTATGTTCAATGGCTATTGTTAATGAATTGCAATGGGAACACGTTTCTGAGAATTTCTGACAGGGAACTGAAAAGCTGAAGCAAGTTTTTAGTCATGTCGGACTCCTAATAGAAGTTTTTTGAGTGTATATTCTGTTGGTTTCTGTGGTTTAACTTATGAAGGAAACAGGCCATTAAATCCTTAATGTGGAGCAGAGACCGTGGATAGGTACTCACTGAATGTGCTGACTGATGTTCTTATATTTAGTAGTTTGTCTAGAAATGCTCATAATATGACCCATAGATGCCTCATGTTAGAACTTCTAAATGGTACAATGTTGGTTTCCACCAAGATGGGAGCAGCTTTAAACTCCTGATATCTATTTATAACTGTACTATAGTTAAGATCTTAAACAGAAAAGAGACTTGAGATTTTTCAAAGGTTCTTCCCCATTTGGGGAGCTCTGTAGGAGAATGTGGTATTTATTTTGGCATATTTTGCAAGTTTGCATCCAAAACAGAAGACTAAATACGTAATTTTCTCTTGGACTAATAGGGCAATATCTATTTCACTTATTAAGATTCATGAAGGTTGAATTAGATAGATAGATAAATAGATAGATAGATAGATAGATAGATAGATTTGCCATAATGTGTCTTGAGCAGATATCCAATGTGACGGATATTGTTAGTATTTTTGGTATATATCCTTTAATACTGCACCAATATTGCTTTATGCGGGCCAAAACAAAATAATACAAATAAGAGATTAACTGCAAAAAACCCACTGAGATTCAGGGACTGGATAATGTTTAGTGCAAGAGAACATTTCTGTTTCTAATCCTTCTTAAAGGTTGCCGAACACTCTCACATATAAATTCTTGGTTCACATTAAGTGAAAATATTCCATTTGCTGGAAAAATTGTTCACCCACACCTCAAAGCATTATGTTTTATTAAAAGATATGTAAATGTGTAAATCCTTCTTTCGCCAAACACCTATATTGTTTTCGGAAAAAAGAAATACATTAATTTCTCCTGCATTAGTGACAATTACTAAAATGCTAGTCTTCCCTTTGATTAGGAGACATAATGAATGTTCCTATAATTAATGTGAATTCATTGTGCATTAGAAATTTACATAATTATTATTACTTTTTTTATTTATTTATTTTTTTAAATAGAATTATTTTACTACTTGGTGTATCAGTTGCATACAGCAAGACACAAAACACGAATATGCACATAGTTATCACCCCCTCTGCCAAGAACCCATCCCAGTGGATAAACTCCACCAAGCTGTGGCAAGGATTTGCTTCTTACATAGGAGTATTGCACAGCCACTCACACTCAAATTACAGGTGAACCATAAAGTGCAACATCCTTCGCAGAACGGGCCCTTAGATGGGAGCCAAGGGGCTCTAGAGGACTGCCACGTGTCAAACACTATAGGTGCTTGCTACAGTGAACATTCATCCAACCTTGAATTTAAACACATTTCTACTATCTAGAATAGTTACCTTCTCAAAGTGTTAGTATCAGTAGAAGTAGAACAGATGCCTGGGCAATAAAAGTGACCCATTTAAAAATAAACATTCTGTTAGGAAGATTAGTACACAGCCAAGCACGTAATGCCACTACACTTGTGCTAAAACCGGTCTTTCCTCCCTTTAGGACCAGGCTGCAAGGTTTCATCCCCACAGATTCATCAGCAGCCAGGATCCCCTTCCCGTCAGCTACAATTTGTTTGGCAATGTCTGCCAACTCCTTCTTCTGCTCAGCAGAGAGCGCTGGATATTGGCGAGTAATTTTCTTTAATCGTGTAACGCAACGTCATTATTTTTATGATCAGGCATAGACTTCTCGTTCGCATTACTTTATTTTAATATGTTGTTGAAACAGGAATGTTTTATTTAAGTGAATTGTGTCATCGCCAAGTAGACACATCTGTTTGATAAGAAAACATTATGCATCAGCTAAGAACTATCCAGATGAATAGGAAGACAGGTGAATAATGAGGAATGACAGAAAGATATTTAGGTGGTCGTTGAGCCATGGAGACTAAGAGCGACGGATTGTTTTGTAAAATATGTATGCTACTTCGAAAATTGTATCAGTTAACCTTGAGATGTAATTAAATTTTAGAGGAAAATATTCCACATGCCTTTCTTTTCAGAGAATTTACTCAATCTGTGCAAAAATTTTCCAGCATGTCAAAGGGCATTTAAAGTTTATTTTTAGGTGTCTTGAGAGAGGATTGCCTTTTGAATGTCTGCCTAAGGGCATTGAGTCAGATGTAGGCTTGGTTTGTCTCCGTAATTGGCACTAAGACAATTTTAAGTATGGCTCCATCTGGCATTAGACCAAACAGTGTCTTTCATGTTCTATGACAAGTGTTATGTACCTTGGACCAAATGGATTTCATGAGAAGTCAGTTCTATTAATAGTAAACGATGCTTCAATTTCCATTATTCCATAATCACTTAACAGCTAACTCCGGGGTTGGCAACTTTCAGAACTCAATCAAATGGGCCGGGTAATAGAGTGGCAGACAACATACACATACATATTATATATACATATATATACATATATATCTAATAGTAGTTATACCCAGGCTCGTGATGACCGTTGAGAAAACAGAGTAAATGCTTATTGGCACCTTCCGAGTGTAGTATCCCCAGAATGACCATAATTCCTATATTCCTAATCTTTACAGAAATTATTCTTCGTAATATCGAATATATTTGAATTATACATATTCATATTTTATAACACTGTTTTTTTGTCTCCATAGAACGTGCAATATCTGAGTGAAGCATACCTCAGAGATGACCTTTGTTCATCTGTAAAGAAAATGATGAAATGATTTATGCGGCTATCAGCTATTATCACTCATTCATAGGAAATTGGCAAAGCATCTCTAAAAGCATTATATTAAAAATGCAGATTTTTGTCTCTAGTCATTCTAATCTACTAACATACAGACATCAGAGCTTTCTGATGGGTTATATTTGAATTACTTTAATGTTAAATTAATCCTTACAGAATCTGGAAAATTAAAAATTGAAAGTTTCTTTTTTTTCCCACCATTCATTTGTTGTAATTCAGAGGTCATTCTAAAGCCACTGTGAGGATAGAGTGCCAGATATTATACTCCATCTACATAGAATTAGTGAATACACCTGCAATTTTGTAAGTATTGTGAATAAACTTTAATTTCCATTAGCTTTTCCAAGAATATATATTTATATCTTATTAGTGATAGAAACAAAGAATTTGGTAACAGGTAAGAACCTCTTGGTCATCTTTATTGACATATTAAAAGTTTTTGATAATATGCATATATATTACGTATAATGTGTATGTGTGCGTTTTAGTGTGTGTAAATATGATACAACCCCACACTATGTCGCACCCCTTCTCTGTGCCTTATGTTTGTCCTCACCCCATTCCCTCTAGATTGTAAACTTGCGAGCCGGCCACTCCATCTAATATATCGGTTTGTCTTAGTCTGTCCATTCTTGTCTTGTCAGACCCCTTGAATATATGTATTGTATAAAGTGCTGCTTACATTGTTGGCACTATATAAATAAGATAATAATACCACTAATCATAATATGCACCAGTGTGTCTATGTTAGTTACCAGGGGAGCAAGGGGCTAATAGGGACAAATGGCTTTACCTGCCCCTAGGCCAGAAGCTGCCAGCCCTCCCCTGCACATATGAGAGTCAAAAACCTAACATTCGTGAAAAAAATAATGATCATTTTCAAACAGAGGACAATAGTTACAAGCATGTAAAATGATTATAGTCACTGTATAAATTAGCACCAGAAAAACAATATTCTATCACACTTTCTATTTAACTAGAAATAAAAGAAGTCACCCAAATGTATTCCATAAAATAGAAATTTTATATATGGAGTTAAGTTCATATAAACCTACATTCACTAGAACTCAACTGCAAGCAGTTATCAGCTTCTTTGTTCCGAGTAACAAAGAAACTGTCAAATATGAGAACTTTTATCATTTGAGTATAAAACGCTAGGTTAACACTTTTTTAGAACTGCTTTTATGAGTGACAGTTTCACTTTAAGTCCCTTTTAACTCCAATGAAGACTCAGTCCTGCTGTGGTCCTTAGGGGCTAATTATTCCTCTCCTGCTCTATTTTTTGTATTTATTTTTTATTAATAATGTATAAGCTTCAGTTCCTGATGTGGATTAGGCACAAGTAAAAGCTAAATCAGACTTGTCCCTCTAGGTTAGATGCTTTTCACCACTTCCTTGGGGTATTTGTGGGGCAGCCTTATACATCCACAGATCAAAAAGCGGTAAAACAAAAAGGCTGCACTTAAAATAACAGATATAAGATAACCAATAATAGTTAATAAGCTGCTACGGTGAGAAGCTCTTAAAAGTGCACTAAATATGCAATAGTACAAATGTAAAAAAATAAAAAAGAGTATTTCTCTAACCAAGCGCTTATAAAATATTACATCTATAGATTATACAGTAACCTTAAAATACTTAAATTCAAGCGTGCATATGTCGGTCAGCGGTTTTCAATCAATGTCTCTCAAATGCAGATATCTCAAAAAAATCACTGTATGAAATGAAAGTGTTAAAACCTATACACAGTCTGCTCACCGTATTCAGAGCCAAATTAAAAATTTTGGCTCATAAAAGACACATATGGACACTCTTAAGGCGGTGTCCTAGCCCCTTTCTGAGAATAATCACTCAAGATGTTTTGTATTAATTTAAAAGTTTTTAAACAATTTATTATTGATACTTCAAGTAATTCAATTTTTTTAAAAATAATAAAACAATAATAAATAAATAAGATAAATTGTGATAAAAAGTGCTCAATACATTCACTGGGACGCGTTTCGTCAGTCCATGACTTCCTCAGCCAGTGTAATGAGCTTCCATCGTAAATATTGCATTTTTATACTAAAATCCAGTCCAAACTCTTAAAATTCTCAATAGTCTACAGCTGTTGGTTTTGTTTCCTGTGTCCATATATGGGCATACCATTTCCTGTATTACGCAATGTTGTTATATATTAAAAAATAAATAAAAATCTTTTTTTTCCTCCTCAAACACCTTTCGGTGTTAAAGTTTAAAAGCGTTTTTCGGTTTTTAGTATTCGGAACGGTAGCCGATATTCAATAATCACATTAGTATATATTATAAAATTGAAGTACACTACAACAGAAACATAGTAAATATATTAGGACCATTTAATGTACTAGAGGATTTTATAAAAACTAACATTTTCGTCAAAGTTCAATATAAATTTTTTTTATAACCATAAATAACTGAAAATTAAAAAAACATTTTTTTCATAGAGTACATTATCAGATAAAATGGCACAACTCAAAATCCACATTTAAACCAGTCGGTTGAAGTGTGTTAAAATTATAAATAAAACACATTTCTTCTTTTCCAAGGGTTTGATTAAAATCTCCACCTCTTATTTTGTTTGACCCTTGGGATCACACTTATGTTTAATTTTAAAATGCAATGACACACTATGTTTTTCAAACTCATTCCGTATCTTTCGGATATGTTCCTGTATCCTTTCCTGTATTCCGGTCTTGTTGTTCTACCTATATACTTTAATCCGCATGGGCATTTTAAAAGATAAATTACATTTTTGGTAAAACAGGTTAAAAGATCTTTGATATGTTTTGTAGGGGTACGTCATGTAATAGGATATGTTCCTGTCATCTGCCATCACACTGCCAATATCTGGAGTAGAGACTAGTCCAGTATCTATTGTTTTCTTTTCTGGTACGAGTTCGTTATGTCATTGTACGTCCTGTAAAATGATATGCTCCTGTCATCTGTCATCACACCGCCACATTCTAGGGATAAGACTTGTCCATTATATGTTGTTTTCTTTTCTGGTTTCTGTATAATTTTGTTATTGTGCAAAATTCAATAAACTACAAGTGATAAAAAATAATGATGATGAATGATTGATTTCCATATTTAATAGCACTAGATTCAAGGCTTCCTGGGAGGATAGAACTTAGAATTATTTGAGCCCATAACTTTTACCCAGCGTGATTCAAGCTCATAATACAATGGCCATTTAAACCTTACTGTTCAACTTCAGATTTCCTAAGGCACATGACACCTGAAACTGTAGATGTCAACAAAGCAATTATCGTAAACAAGGCCCAGTCTAATACATAGATATGGCTCAAATTCTGTTGAGGCCTATTAGCGCACAACAGGGCACTTGGCAGGAGATATATATTTCTGTTCACCTGCCATATGCAGCATTGTATGGTAACATTGTATCTTTGTTTCATTCTGCGTATACATGTCAATAGAGGGGGCGTTCAATCTACCCATAGCTCCCCATTAAATACAATGAAGACAGCTGGACGGGAACAGTTACAGTAAATGACATTACATAGACAAACACACTATATTCTGTTCATAAAAGCACATTATTATGGGTGAGGCTAATTTTTGGAAATCATATTTCCATTCTGTCTTTGTTCTGCCCACAATGATTTGGTTGGTTAGGTACAATCTGTCTCTAGGTTCATAGGACTGCAAATCTCAATAATATTGCACAGCTGCCAGCTAGGAATGATAAAAAAAAGTGCAACAGATGTTTTTGTGCATACTTGTCTTTATCTATGTTTTTTCTTTCTTTTTCTGTTTTTGCTTAATTATGAGCTTTGATGTTGCAATGGTCTAGCAATGATGTGACGGAAAGGCAAACCCCTGGTGAGCCACTAGCCAATTTATGTTCAACGATATAATCCGTATTTCATCCCAGAATTAATTAGGACGTAAACAAAACAATCAGATTTTTCTGAATATGTCCAAAGGAAGGGCTTTCAAAATGGAATTAAAGAAACTAGGGATGTTTCTAAAGCATTTGGTATTCCTTGTCGGAATAATTGGACACTTTAAGGCTTGTTTTTATAAAAAGGTAATCAGAAAATGTGATTTCTCTTTTTTCCTGCTAATTTATGTTTCAGTAAGGTTTTCTTTACTAAGTGCTCATAAAGTTCAATAGAAAAAGGTAATTTCATCTTGCTTTGATTAAGATTTAGAGAAATCCATTGACATTCTAACATGGCTAAATCCCCTATTATATCCTTATTTTTAATACGAAGGCACCTGGTGATTAACTTGTTACTGACGTGTTCTGATTTTGTCATTTGCAGACAGAAGTGACACTCTAAATCTACCTCCATTATATTGATTGTTAAGATGAAATCCTTCTAAAGAAATGGCAGTCCTTTTTTAGAGGACAAGCAAGAGCTAAATGCTGGTATTTTGTATAATAGGTAAACACATGTAAATAAACCAACTACATGAGTTCACTTTGGAATTCAGATTTGGCCTGTAATTACAAAAGTTTATAATTGCACTTAACATCACCTTTATTTTCAGTTGTGTTGTCATGGAAAGTTTCCTTTTTAAAGCTGTGTTTTTCTTAAAGTAATCCAAGGAGAAGGAAGGTTGGACAGACAGGCCATAAGCCCCATGTCTACAATATTTCCATATTTGTTAACATGTATGTCCCACTGAGCAGGAGATGTGGGTTTAGTGGGGTATAGCTGGTCCCTATAACACCTATTTTGTTTTATTTATTTTTAAATGCAAATTTTAAATATATATATATATATATATACACACACACACACATATATATATAGATGTATACAGTCGTATGAAAAAGAAAATATAACATTCATCTGGTCTAAAAATTAGTTAATTAAAACCTCAGATGAAAAACAACACATGACATATTACACAATGTCATGATTTATTCAACAAAAAGAAGCCAAATATTGAAGCTGTGTGTGAAAAACTAGATATACCCCTTATGATTCAATAACTTGTTGAACTACCTTTAAAAGCAAGAACTTGAAGTAATTGTTTTCTTTATAACATTATTAGTCTCTCACATTGTGTTGTGGAGGATTTTGGCCCGCTCTTCTTTATAGCGTTGCTTCAGTTCATTGAGGTTTGCGGGCATTTGTTTATGCACAGCTCTCCTAAGGTCCCACTACAGCATTTAATCAGGTTGATGTCTGGACTTTGACTGGGCCATTGCAACAGATTGCAATTCTACTGTTGTAGACTTGCTGGTGTGCTTGGGATCAGATGACCTCACGTTTGACTTTAGAATACTTTAGTATACAGAGGAGTTCATGGTTGACATAATGACTGCAAGGCCCTGTGGCTACAAAACAAGCCCAAATCATCACTCCCTACCCTTGTTCTTGACAGTTGGTATGAGGTGTTTGTGCTGACATGTTGTGTTAGGTTTTTGCCAAACATGACTCTAGGCATTATGGTCAAACATCTCCACTTTGGTCTGGTCTCTTTATTTCCAATGGAAGCAGTAATGGGGTACTTAGGTTCTAACACATGGCTTCTACATTTTGGCTTTATATTTGTTGAGTAAATCATGACACGGTGTAATATGTCATGTGTTGTTGTTCATCTGAGGTTGTATGTACCTATTTTTTAGACCTGTTAACAAACAGATGATTGTTATTATGTCCTGATATGTACCTTCTTTTTCACACGACCATATATATTGTTATTTTCCAGGAGAGATTTAGCTTGATCTCATTGGCTTCACTTTACATTATGGAAGGCCAACTCCAGTGAGCCTCTTTAAATCTCATATACTTTGATAGAATACTCTAGATTGCTATTCTGAAAACATTTTCACTCACTTACATAATTACATTGATGGTCTCAGACCACCTGCCTGGACAAATTGCTAAAAAATTTCTACCAATCATATTGTCAATGAATTTGCTGTGTTTATGTTGAAAAAGCCACTTTTCATTTTTTATAATCTGAGATTGATAATAAGATTTAAGTCAAGTACGTGTGACACAAATTCTAAAGAGAAAAGGCATGTTTACAATGTTATGCATGTTCAGTGAGAATAAAAAAAGAGAAAACAAGTTACAAGATAAAGCATGACTCAACATCAAACTCTATTATAGTGGTTCTATGTCAATAAGTAAAATAATTTACTAAATCACATCATTTTAATAAAGTATAACATAATTAGGCAATTACACTCCATGGTGTGTGATATATTTTATTTTCTTATCCCAAACACTCAGTAGAAACACAGTTTGACATTCTTTGTTAATAGTATTACTTATAGGTATAGTATAGGTATTTGGCTTAGATCTGATCTGTAGACGCCCCAATGTATCATTGCATTCACAGGACTGGTCATCGTTTTTTTCTTTGTTCCGAATAGTGGATCCGAATAGAGGGCCGATGGTATTCTTACAATCCCCTTAAAACCAAAAGTGAGTCCTACAAAAATTCCAAATAATGTCTGTTAAACAAGCTATACAAAAGTCAAATGGGGGATGTTCCTTAGAACCAGAACCAGGTCAGGGCTGAAAAAAAAGTCAGGAGAACAAAAAGCTAACCTCTTTCTAGAGGTTTAAATAGAGAAGACTTGGCGTCAAAGTCAATCCATCTGTGCTTCTGGAGGTTGTATTGTGACATTTGTGTGACTATGTGACGTGTCATGCAACCATCTGTCATAGTAGTATTTTTCTTTTGCCAGTTTGCTATTTATTGTTTCCAAGGCAATGGCTAGTTTTATGACACACCTGCACATGGAATGAACCATGAACAGATGACACGTGTGGGCTAATGGAACTTCTCCCCACTTTTAAGGTGTTTGGACAAAAGGTTGAAGAACTAAATTAGTGCCAGCCAGAGTGTTATATATTTATTTAGCTGACTTTTTATTTATTAATTTTGTTTTTGCAAGAGTGGTTTCCCATATTTTTTTGTGTCATTGGTTTTATGTAATTTTTTTTATTATTTGCATAACTTGTAGGACATTATCTTTTTTTAGTGGAAATACTTGCAAAACTCTGAACCACAAGCCGTGGTTGCTATATGCAAGGTAGGTCCTAGCCTTCTGGATGACCCCATCCTATGGAGACATTGGTTTTTCCATCACCATGGGAAGGGTTAAAGACCCGAAGAGCAGCAATATAAAAGCAGTTATACTGGAAGACCTGTGTGAGCCTATGACCCTCTCACTTCTGGCTGTAAGAAGGGAGAAATGAGGTTCTAGTATTTTACTTTTACATTAAATGTCGATAGAAACTCCAAAAATTATAGGGAAAACATGCTGCAAGAGATGAGCATGTGTTATGATCTAAAGCAAAAATATATTCTCACATGTAAGGGCTTGGGCTGTTTCATGGATTCATTTGTACTTCTTTATGATATGTATCATAGCAACATCTAAAGGGAACGTGGGCATCCCATTTTATAACGCAATATCTTTTTCACAAAGCGTCAACTATGTATGGCCCACGTGGATCATTGATTTCTCTGAAGGATAGAAGTTTTGAGTGATGAAATGAGATACTGCAAGCTGTCTATAATTTATCTTGCATTGTTCAGCAGGAAGGGCTGCAGATGTTTCTCATGAAAAAGTATAGTATATGGAATATAATAAAGTACTGGAGAGATAGCAGATACTCTATATTGCAATTGTGGTTATTATTAAGCATATACTGTAGCTGTTGTGGGAAAAAAGTGTTACACAGAAAATAACTTGGTTGTTATAAGTTATCTTCCATAATATCTGTGTTGTAATTCCAGAAAAAATCTCCAAGCGTATAAAAGAAAATAAAAACATTTACAATATAAATATGTGACTCTGTATTATTTATATAAATGGATATTCACTATATTCCCGTCAGAATTGTATTTAAAACCAGGCTCTGGTTTATGGTAAATCCCAAACTGTATGAGGATACTTCCCTGTAGAATAATGCTAATGTAGGAACATTGATAAACATAATTATGTGCGTTTTATAAAATGAATTTTGCTAGTCACTGCCTGCTGTGTGAGGAAGATAAATGTTCAGACCTTCTTGAGATTCCCTCTTACAGCCGCAAAACTTGCACAGCTTCCCAGAGTCTAATGTCACGAAGCCACTTTCACTCCCAAAATGCGCTTCACCAAAAGACAGCTTCCCCAAGTGCACATCTGGCCCCTAGGGGAGTGGGGGCAAGTAAAGCCAAGTGGTGTGCACTTGGCTTTCAAAAAGAATGTACACATTAAACTAAACTTCTAGAATTGTGCTTATTCCTATAAAAGTATATTAAATTTAAGTATTACTATACTATGGTTTTTTTATCCACTGTCTGCTTAAAAACAACTTTTAAAAGCATCTATTTTTAGTTTTATACTTGTAGTGCATACCTCCTGAAAATCAGTTTATTTATCCTTGAAAATTAAAAAATATTGTACGGAACAAAAATAATAATAAATTAAGATAAGCTATTAGTGACTTTCCCCGCAAAAGTACTGGATTATACTGAATTGCAATTAATAGCAGATTAAAAATCATTAAGAAATATGTCACATTTGTGAGCCTACTTTGTCGATCACAGCTTTGGTGCCTTTAGAAAACTTGTCACATTCAAACACTCCAACCAGGCCATTCCAACCAATTTGCTTAGCTCTACCCACAGCTTCAACAAAGAGTTTCATGCTCTCTGGTACACAGTCCAGACCCATCCAGCCCTCTCATCAAATTTATCAACTGTTGTAAAATCTACTGGAAGGGTGATTCTAAAACCGTTTTTCTCTGCTTTGGCCATCAAATATTTCACAATATTAGCGCCTTCATCATCATACAAAGAAGTACCGATCTCTATATTGTTCAAAACTTTCAAGAAGGTGAAGGCCATTCCTCCTCCAATGATCATTTCGTTCACTTGATCCAGCATGTTATTGATCAGCTGAATCTTGTCCTTAACCTTGGCCCCTCCAAGGATGGCCAGGAATGGTCTCTCTGGGTACTCAAAGTAATCAAGCTCCTTCTTCATTAAGAAACCAGCAGGTTTACACCAACCATGGAACTGTGGGCTCTGTGAGCAGTTCCAAAGGCATCGTTGATATAAAAATCTCAAGTTTAGACAGGGAGGCCCTGAAAGCTTCCACTTGAGCGGCATCTGCCTTAATCTTGTTCCCAGCGGCACCTTTGCACTTTCCTTCTTCCTCTACATGGAATCTCAGGTTCTCCAGAAGAATTACAGTTCCAGGAGCTGGATCAGCACACGCAGCTTCCACCTCTGGCCCAACACAGTCCTTCAGGTTCCAGAGGGACCTTGGGGAAACATTTCTATTGACTTTATTACAGACTTATCTCCCTCTTAAATATTTACCACCCTGATGGTTGTTGTGGATACTCTAAAATGGCACATTTCATTCCGTATGCCGGACTCCCTTTCTGCTGTCAAGACAGCCACCCTGGGAGATATTCAGGCTTCATGGATTACCAGAGAATATTGTATCCGACCGAGGAACTGAATTCACCTCCAAATTTTGAAAAGAATTTTGCCAGGAACGTCACATTCAACGTTGTCTCTCTACAGCCTTTCACCCACAAAGCAATGGTCAAACCGAACGCACCAATCAGACCTTGGAGCAATATCTACGCTGTTTTTCCACTTACCTACAGTATAACTGGGCTTAATTTCTCCCTCTCACGGAGTTTGCTTATAATAATCATATCCACAGTTCCATTAAGATGTCCCCATTTTTGCCTCTTATGGTTTTAATCCCTCTATGCTCCCAGGAACTCCTACGCTCATCACCGTGCCATCCGTCACAGAACACGTGCAAAATCTTATGCAAACCTACACGGTAATTAGCGACACACTGAGGCAAGCTCAACAACGCTATAAACAATATGCGGACTCCCATCGATCTCTGGCTCCAATTTACCAAGTGGGGGACAAGGTATGGCTATCCACTAGACATCTCAAGGTATCCGGGCCTACGAGGAAGCTAGGACCAAGATTTGTGGGTCCTTACCCCATCTTCAACATTATCTCCCCATTAGCTGTCAAGTTAAGTCTCCCACACACCATGAAAATCCACCCAGTATTTCATGTATCTTTATTAAAGCCATGGATTAAAAATCAATTTCCAGGACGACAGATTACCGCCCCGGAACCTGTTATTTTAGACGGCGCAGAGGAATATGAAGTGGAGGAGGTATTGGATTCCAGAATCCATAAAGGACAATTACAATATCTCATTCACTGGAAAGGCTACAAAGCAGTGGATAGGTCATGGGAACTGGCGAAAGATGTGCATGCTCTAGCATTGGTTCGTGCTTTCCACTTCAGACATCCCGATCGTCTTAAACCTTTGTGTGTCCGGAGGCCCTGCCTTAGGGGGGGAACCTGTCAGCAATCATACCGACGACCGACCCGCAGCCACTCACCAGAATACCCGTGGGTCGGCCCTCTGCCGCGTCCACGCCGCATCGAGCCGGCACGGACGCAGGTCAATCATCCGCCGCGTTCAAGCCGCATCTAGCCGGCGCGAGCGATCCCCGCCTCCTTTTACTCTGCTTCAGGAAGGAGGGGGGCACATGCGCTCCGGATGACGTCACCAGCCCGGGAACATTCAAAACTTGGTATATTTTGTCTCTAAGTGTTTCTCATTTCTTCTAATCGTTGTGACCCGGCTTGTTTAAACAGACTTTGATGCTTTTCTGGATACCCTGACCCTGGCTTGTTTAACGGACTCTGATTATTTTCTGATACCCCGATCCCGGCTTGTTTAAACGGATGTTGATGTTTCTCTGATACCCTGACCCTGGCTTGCATACCGGACTCTGCCTTATAGTTACCTTACAGGCATGGGGACACCATCTGGAATGCCAAGGTGACTCATGAGAACCACTGATTTAGCACCATTGTCCAAGCAATGCTGGATACTAGGTATAGCAGCCTTAATTCTTATTAAGGCTTATTTGTAATCTGGTTATTTTTTATGGGAGCATTAAAATCCACCCTCATCACTACCCTCTTCCCCTTCACGTCTACTTTGTCCAGGGTTAACTTGGTGCAAAGAGACATGTTAGCAGCGGCTCCGTTAATTGGAAATTTAGCAGTCCAGAGCCTCCAAATTGTGTTAAATGTATGCAATCTCCGATGTGCTTGTCATAAACATCTCCCATGTAGATGGGCTTTCAGACACTCAGACTTAAACCTAATGTTTCTCCTGCATCAGAACTTAATGTTACAGCTGGCTGCGCACAGACATTTAATAAAGCATGCCCTACCATTAACCCTTTCCCAGATTCCCAGAGCAGCTAGAAGACATTCATGCATTGCAAAATAGAGATGCCAATTTATTCTAGATTTCTTAAAGATTTTTTATATATATATATTTATTATTATTGTGACCAGATTACTGGGGAGCCTATCAGTTCAGCTGTAAACCGTTAATACACAGGGGAAATAAATCTAAATGTGTACACTAACGAACATACAGGGCAACATATACATCTAAGTGCACAATAAACACAGTACTGAGAACAGACAGGAGACTAGAACACATGTAGGCTTCTGATGCAACATATGCAAAGTCCAGAATTCTGACCAATAGATTCCAATAAGCGAGCTCTCATTTAGGTCTAACAGGCTCTACAATCATCCCTTTCCATCAGGAAAGCCAGTTGTAGCTTCATGTGCTTCCTCTCAGTGTAAAAAAACATTGATCACCCCCTCCCTACCCCAAACATACACTGGTGCCTTCAACAGCCACTCTAAAGGCATTCTACAGAAGGCACAGCTCACTGGTGTCATCACAAGGCAGGACTGCACACAGATAGCATCAACACACAGGATTGGGGTAAGTAATAGCCCCTGGCATGTCTTGTCATTGATTTGTTTAATTAATTCATAAACCTGTTGATATAAGCAGCTGATATTCATTTAGCATGCAAGCAGAATGTTGTGTTATTAGGGAATCAAATCAAGTAATTTAATTTTAGATATTCTAGACATTACAATTGGACGAACCAGTAAATTATAGAAGTTACTTCTGGATCAAATGATGTTCATTAAAATCATAGAAATGTATTAAGTCACACAGGGATCTGCTGCTGTGTGTTGGTGAATTAGGTTGTCAATGGGTGCAAATGTTGTCTAGAACATAAAAATTCTATAGTATATTATAATAAAAGATGTTTTTAGGGATTTAAAAATGATACTTTGCCAACAATTAACAACTTTTCTAAGGATGCAGGATATGTTAATGTAGGAATTTATCCAAAAGAGTGCATATTATGTACAGCCTTTAAAAAAATATTATTATTGCAATCATAAAAAGACATCTGTTGAGTTCCAACATAGTACAGCTCCATGAAATGTTTAGGATTTGTGTTATGTAGAGTAAAAAAGAACTCTTTATCTCTTACACACTGAGAGATTTAAACTAAAACACATTTCTATAAAAGTAAAAGTAAGGATGAGTTATTCTTCTGCCTCCAAACATCAGATGATGAACTAGGAGCAGTAAATATAAGGACACTTAGAACATCAGCATAGAGTCTGGCACTGAAAGGTCTGCTAATAAAGCAGGGGAGAGCTATGATACAATGAAAGCATGGTTCGTATTTTACATAAAATATTTATAACACATAAATATATAAAGAATAAATATATAACAGCTCACACCAATGTTTTGCTTTTTAAAAGTGTGTATTTTGATTTACACACACAAGCTGGATTATCATTTACTGTTGATCATGAGCCCTGAGACCACAGGTACAGGACATATATTTTGTGAAGTTAGAGGTTTAGAAGTTTTACTTTACAGAGAGGGTGGTACATAAATATCTCCCATCAGAATTGGTAGAGGCAAATACAATAAGGGAATGAAAAAAGTTTGCAGTCACCACATATTTCCTTTATTAAAGGGACACTACAGTGCCCTATACAGCACCATCAAGTACTTTAAAATGCATGTATTAACCTGTAGGGGGAAAAAATAAAAGGACTTCCCTTGGCACTCTCCCCCGTCCCATGGTATACTTTTAAGGATTTCATTAGGACATACTGGTATGCCCTGACTTTGTTGCAAGGACATTTCCCTGCCACTACACAGGAAATCAGGCTGTCTATTCACAGCCTGGACTCCCTCCTGCCAGCAGACGACCAGCATTGCTGACTTCCCGCTGAGTGTTGTTTGTAACAGCACCTTAATGCCATTACAAGTGTCAGGGTTTGCCTAGACCCTGCTGGGATCCCAGATCTCCCCCTTGTGGCTAATTGCATGCACTGCAATCAGCAACCAAGTCAATGGAGCCTTGCTTGCTGATCAAAGAGGGAAGAGAGTGAGACATCATCACAGGGGAAAAAGTGGAAAAAAAGGAATTTGTTTTTTATAAAATATAAACAAAAGAAATATGTATACAGGCTATGTTTATAATCAGGGGATGTTGCTGAACATAAATAGGGTCATTGTTCATCTTTGGCGCCTACTTTGTAGAATTCTAAATCAATTATGATTTAGTAGGTTTTTTTTTTTACACACTAGCACTCACAATTATAATGTTTAACATGTTTCTATGGTTTTAAATGAAAGCCTATTTTTATGAAAAAAGAGTGTATAATTTGTATGGGCACATTAAACAATCAAGAGGAATCTTGATTGAACCCACATATGGAAAAAAATGTAAAGACTTTAGGGTTCTAAAAACCTTTGGTACTGAAGGGGTTAGCATTGCCATACAGAATCAGCTCAGTGTGGTGTTTGAGCAGGGAAAGTCATCCAAAATATCACATGACTGACAACAATTCTTGAATGGTCTGGATCTGTACTGAAAATCTGAAGGATCAAGTGTACTAAACATGGAATCCGTCTATCCATCAGTACCCTGTTGCTGGATTTGAAGTACTGATGAGCAGGCAGGATCGGTTTGAGGGTTTTGGTCACCTGTTGGTGTTTCTGTAGGAAGATGTCTTGAAATACTTAAAGTGTACTTTAAACACGACATGGTAGTAAAAGCACCAATTATTGCTTATATGTCATGAAATCACAAAAACGTGGAGCCAGATTATTTAAAAATGTTGCCCATTTACCCCCAGGCACTACAACTGAATAAAAAAACACTGAAGTTTCAGAATCTACTTGCAGAAATATTCCATTGAATATTATTTCATAAGGGATTTAAAACTATTAATTCGAGGAAATGAAAGCCGAGAAACAAAAGGAAAGTCAAATGGCTTTAATTTCAACACTGACCATGATCCGTGCCTCTAGTGAAATCTCTGTGCATGACCATGAACTATTTTTCTTGATTCAGAAATAACAGAATCCACATATTTTGTACGTGCTTTCTTTCAATAAATGCGTAGGTACTTAAAGAATGTATTACCAATATCAGATTAAAAATAGGTTTCAAAAATATTGTGATGTTTTCTTTTTCAAAACGGTTCTAGTTTTTTCGCTGTTATCTTTAGCCCAATCTACTAGACAAACACCCCAACTCCTTATCATACTGCCTTTGGTAAACAACAGAATGGCTCTGTGTTAATCACCCATCACCCACACTCTGACTAATGAAGGTCTATGGGGGAAATTACTTTGTTAGCATTGCCATAAAGACTCGGCTCAGTGTGGTGATTGAGCAGGGAAAGTCACCTAAAATATCACATGACTGACAACAATGGGCGCCTCCAGGTCTGCAGATAAAGGAAATTTATTGGAACAAACTGGGATAAAAGCATTTTTATTTTGCCAACGCCGACCTACATTACTGTATACACAGCACTGGATTTTACGCAAAAGCAGGAAATAATTTTTTTCCACGGGACTTTCCAAGACCAATTTGAGTTGTTTAACAATTCTTTGGTGAAAAGTGGAAATTATGAGCTGTGAAAAAAATTGCCATTTATAGTAAATTGTTATTGGCAGTATGCTATTTATATTATTGTGTACCAACATTTATTATATCATGTAATTGAATCATGTCAGGTTTTGTTCCTGTACAAATTAGTTCAGGCAGTTTTTAATAAGAAAATTAGATTCATTTTTATGTTATATATAAAATTGAACTTTTTCCCATTTTATATTAGATCTTGCAATTGCAGCTCTATATTAATAGGTAGCTGGTAATTTAGAGACCCGCTGGGTTAACCAATATACGAAACAATCCCACGTAGAGATTCTATCAGTCCGAGACATATTACTGCCTGGAAAATGTGAAACACTAATTTTAATCAACTGCCATTGTCAAAAATATTCTATAAGAACTTAATGAGGGCAAAAAATAATTGATGTCAGCCACTTTGCCTGATTCCATATTCATACTTTAATATATCTTGCTCATTGGTGGATGCTGTCACACTTTTTTGACTGTTTTTGGTACTATATAGTATTCTTTCCACCAATCTTTGTTTTAAATTAAATTCCAATTTATATTATGAATATTATTTACTATGTAATTCAACGATATACTGTATGTTGAACAGTAGGCCTGCAAATGAGACAGCCCATGTAACGGTAGAGAAGGTATAGAAACATGACGCTTATTGGTAATAGTGTATATTATTTTGGCTGCTATACCCTGTATAGAGAAGGGCTTTTGTCACCATAAGTATTTAACTTGTGGACATGGACCAAAAATTATTTAGACAAATGTTTTGGCTCCATTCATTTACGGACAACAAATTTTGTTTTCTGCCATTAACAGAAGTGTTTCAGTCAATATGTAAAATCTTTTTTAAAGCCCTTGCTACTCCAGACACCCTGCTGGCTGAACGTGGAACTGCAAGTAAAACCCACAAACGGCTTCAGGCAGCAGCCCAAAATCTTTACAGGGGGAAGAATATGTGGCCTCTTGATAATAATGTCAATTTTCATGAAACAACTGTCAGCCTTTACAATCACATAATGTCTGTAGGATGAACAGGATGAATAACATTAACATGCATCAGGATTAACGCATAATATTCTGGTAAAATTATGCTATTGGTTAACTCATTTGTTCTTTGCATAATGTTTTGTATGTTTCATTTCTATATTTTTGTTTACCTAAATTGTTCTATTATACTATCTTAGGCATGCACCAGCCTGCTCTCCCTGCTTCTAATTACATGCAATTATTCTATTTTAGCTAAACACTTAGCTGTTCAGAAAAATTCTTTGGAATTCATCATGAATAAATCTGCGGCTCCCGTGTTCAACGAATGCATGAAGCACATAAATTTCAACAATGAATCAATGTGGAATGAAAGTACAGACACTAACCTCAGCAGAGGAACCTCTCATCGCCTCTTTATTGGTGCCCAACGCCAAGAGCCCAACCACATAGCCATACCTGCCACCATCTTTTACAGCCTACTTTTTATATTTGGCATTCTGGCTAATGGCCTCAGTATCCTGACTCTCATGAGGAACGGAAGAATGAAAGTGAGTGCGGTTCGCTTTTACCTACTTAGTTTGGCCATGGCCGACATCTTGCTTCTCCTTACCATCCCAGTTACACTCTATCGCTATTTCTGGCAGTACTACCCATGGGCTCTATCTGATGCTGTCTGTAAGCTCTACTTTATGATCAGGCAAGTCTACTGTGCCACAACTAGTTGGACCATTATTGCCTTTACATCAGAGAGATATATTGCGATATGTCACCCTATGTGGTCAATTACTGGGCTCCGAAAAACCCGCATGGCTTACTTATTGGCATTCATATGGCTTCTGTCATTCCTCACCACCATACCTGTGGCTATTGTATATGGTGAATCTTCAGCCTGTATCTTAGACTATACCGCTACCTCTCAAGAAGAGGCCGTACTGGATTCTACTGTATGTGAAATGTTGGAGCCAAAGCCCTATATTGTGTATAAAAGCATAATGCAGACTCGCAGTATCTTGTTCTTTGTAATGCCGCTTCTTACAATTATTATCTTCCACCTACTCATTTTCCACCATCTCAGTCTCAATCACCGGCAAAGGGAGAAAATTGGGCTCACAGGCACACACTGGAATTTTTCTTCAACGCAAATGAAACAGACTCAAAGCCGTCCATTTTCAGAGAAAAGGGCTCGTCAACTTATGGGTGAGTAATTTGCTGCTAGTCTCCACACTCATGGAGACTCGGGGTACCTAGAAGTGATGTCATAACCCAGCAACTTATTTTCCAAAATGCAACCCAAAAAAGGAAAGTGGAGACATGGCATTTTACTGGGCTGCCAGAATAACAATACATATTGTACATAGGCAGCCAGTGCAATACGACACTTGAGTTGGTAAGGATGTGCATTAATGGAATTATTCTCCAGCAATTTATCAAAATGCTTACCTGGTGAGCAACTCAATAAAGCAGCGGGAGAATGAGTAGTAAAGTAGCTAAATTTGATCTTGTTGACCTGACCATGAGTCATTTGCAATGTACAGAGCAACAAGTTGAATAGTCATGTCCTAACTGTATGTTGGTTTTAAACAAAATGAATTAATTACGGGTAACATTCTCTTTGTGTTAAATTGTTTTTCACTTTCCAGTTCTTTCCCATTCTCTATCTCCATTCTTTGTCTTCTATTATGTTATATGGATGTCCTTGTACTGTGAAACAGGGATATAATAAAATACTAAAAAACCCATCAAAGCCAAATATATTTTTGGTAATACGGACATGTCTTAATCATGCTGTAGTCATAGCTTTACATATTAATAAAAGGTATAATATAGATTGGATTTAGTTGTATATCCATTAGTATATTTTAGATTGCAGCTGCTATTAATTATTAATCCTCTTCCAGAGACTTTGTCGCATTTTAACCTTCTGTCTGTCAAAATACAACCAGAGGACAAAGAAGCCTTGGTGGACCTTCAAGGTTACTTGGACCTTTAGTATCTGCCCCCGATTCCTTTTGAAACATTACAAGCCTGCTCTACCGTCCTCCAAAATATACTTATGGGTTTGTTTATTCCCTTGGTCCATTGATGAGCTTTGTGAAGGCCCCTTAACCCAGTTACAAATTAATTAAAACAGATTAGTTACAAGAATGTGTTCCTCCATCTGTTTCTTTCAATTTGGCTTCAATCAAGAATATTAATCTAAATATAGTTTCCTTGCAGGAGCTGTAGTGGCTGCTTTCTTCCTCTGCAACTTCCCTGATACGGCTTCTTCTCTCATGCAAATTTATATCGATAACTGGAATGCACACGTCTACAAAGTATACACCTGGCTGAAGACCTACCTCTCTCTACCGCTCTGGTATCTCAACAGTGCTTTGGACCCAATACTGTTCTGTATTTCATCTACCTCTTTCCGAAGTGCTTGTTGGGAGACTCTGATGGCATTTCTGCCATGCCATGGAAAACCTAGCAATGGTCCAGGCCACACTTATCAAGCTTCTTGTTTAAGATCAGGTGGCTCGTCCCTTGTGTCTGCACCAAGTACACGCTCGACATGGACACTGAATTCAAATGAAGGGGAGCACAGGGAATGTCTGGCTCTTTCCCATTCAAGTGATCCAAAGCTTCTATACTTTCGCCAGATAGCCATGATGGAGACGGGTGATTACTCGATTCCCTAGAGAAATCAAAGGCCTATAGGCAGCTGCTTAGGATATTATGTTCAATGGTGTAACAACAGAAAAGTAGGCATGGCTAAATGTTGGTGCAAGTCCTTAATTTTGCTCCACTGGGCTTAAGACTCTATCAAGGGTCATCTGCAATGTTTCACTGGATCCGTATAACTCTCACATGCTGCTAACCAACACATACACAGTATTTTTAGCAATATTCAGCATCAGTATGCCTTGACAGAATTGTCAGGGATGTCACAGAAACCATTGTGACTAATTTAATCTATCCCTTGCATGAGAATACACATGCTACATATTGATGGGCAGAACTTTACATGTGATGGTCAACAGCATGTGAAATTCTCATACATCACAACGAGAGATGGCTGCGCGGGAACCTTATTAGCGAGGCTGTAATTTAATAAAGAATGTTTCAATTTCATAATGCGTATTGTCAAAATGTACTTGCAATGCATTTGGTTCCATAGACCTTCTGCACCCTTATTGAACAATATATGTGGGTCCCGGGCACTGGGAATGTGTGCAATGTCATTATAGCTGTAATATGAAAGTAATATTGTATTTAAGTATGTCTTTCTTTCACAGACGCACTTTGATGTTCTTACATCTTAACAACTAAATAAAAATGTAACAAAAAATTGGAGATGGAAGATGTTCAAATATCACTTTTACTTCTGAAATATTTTTGTTTTAATGATCTGCAACCGGATATTAAATATAAAGCTGTTGGTATGGGCCAATGAAAGAAAAAGGCTACGTTTAATTAAATTTTCCCCCTGAACTTCATGGACACAAGTAGACCTCCAGCCTCATAACAATGTATTTTCATTATATCTGTATATGTGTTTTATACCTCCCTAGACACCATTAATAGTGATTGTGTCCTTATTCTCTGGGGTATACAACAATTGTTCTAAAAGTTAAAGAGACCGGAAAGAGCAGGGTTTAAAATAAACTAAAAGAAATGTATTTTAAAAACAAGGATTCATGTATTGACATGGCAGAACTGAAATCAGGAAGGTAAAATAATCATGGCTTTAAGAAAAAGTCCTGTGCAAAAAATATATTTTTCTTCTTCAACATAAAATCTAGTGCCGTATACAATAATGTTGATTAAAATTGTCAAAACTGATCAATAAGAAGTATTCCTTAACACGTGGTATATGTGCTCATTAGAATGTGAACGAAATAAAAATAAATAAATATATATATAATACTCCCCCAATATTGCACTGCAGCACCCAGCCTGAGTATTCCTCCAAATACTCCAAAATCAAATGTAGTCAGAAGAAGGACGCATATACATTGGGAGAAAAAAACAAATCGCACAATAGTGTAGTATATTTGGGAAAAGCAGACAAGAGAAGCTCTGATTACACTCACAAAAGTAGGTGAATATCAAGCTCTTCAAATGTTGTAAAAAGGTTTTTTTTTAATATATTTTCTTGAAATCTATAAAAGTAAAAGCAGCAATAGTGCAGTATCTTCCCTCTTCATACATTAAAAATACGAAAAACACTGACAGGACATGGAGGCATAACAAGAGAGTCATGCAAACGAGCCCAGTACAAGTAAGGAAGGTTGATACAACCTCCAAAAAAGTCTCTCAACGCGTTTCGCCGGTTTGTCCCAGCTTCTTCAGGAAAATGTAGTAAATCAAAGCAGATGCTCCATGTTCCGTATACCGATTTTTAAAGACGGTCGCAATATGGACGCCGGGTACGTGCGTTCTTCCGTCATTCGTATAGGCTATCCGGGGACGTGCCTCGCGATGCGTGCGGTCATCTTAGATGAGGACAGAATGCCCTTTGTCACTCTTTCCCTCGTTACGAAGAACTGCGGACATTATGCCGTTTTTAATAATATATTTTGCGTCTGTTTTGTCTCTCATCGTGGGAGGGGAAAAGACATAAAAACCCATTATTCGCATTCAGATTTCCAGCCCACCAAGTTCTCCACTCGATCTACAATGAAACCATCTACCCAACCAGTCCCTTCACGTCTGTCTCTTTTATCCCTCTATATCCTTCTTCTCCATCTGCTCCCGTACATTTTATGTTTTCAGGTTATATTTATTTCCTCCTTCATTGTAATATCGCTAAAATATAATTATATTTATAAAAAATTTTAATAAAATAATTAAATTGCATCTGAGCTGTTGGGATATATATATGGGTCTTCCTGCTAGAAATGGTTGATTTTTTTATTGCAGCAGACGTAACTGTGCCTCATTGTAAGTGGAATTATTTAGTAAAACTATAATATACAGCATGAAAAAGGTACATTCTGTGCTATTTATGGGGAAAATAGGCTTTTCACTCAGATAACAAATGGCTATTGTATTCTCACTGACCTTTCATTTTGTTAAGCTGCTAAATCATATTTAGATGGCCGGCGCACAGTCTATTATCAGCGCGGCTGCTTTTGTTCTGATATGTTTTATTTTCTATATATATGAAATTCAAAGGTAAAGAATATTAATAAAACAAATAACACATAATGTGAATAGAGCGCGTGTATATTCATAGTGGGATTTTTTAAATTTTGATATTTCTATGGCTGCGGTGGCTCTGGTTTTTATCAGATAAACATATATTTTGGCGGTCCCGTGGAATTTAAATTTATTTTAAAAAACAATATGGGCAGATTAGACGAGGTTTGTATCTGCTTTTTATTATTATTAGCGCTTATTTATAGAGCGCCAAGAATTTCCACAGCACTTCTTACATTACGTACATTGAAAGTCTAGAACTGACAAAGACAAACGATATATTAAGCAGAGGGCCCAGCTCACAAACTGATAATCTAGAGGCTAAAAATAGCTATTTTTGGAGCATTCTAAAAAATACATTCCATTGTTTTTTTATGTAGTTGTTCTTTGCTTAATAATAATAGTAATAATAATCTTTTCCGTTGCTATGCTCCTGCATAGCAACCATCCACATGCTATCTTGCTGAATACTCTCCCAATTAAGATTCAAGATTTTCCCAAAATAAACCTTTTTAGCTCAAAAAAGAGATCTGGAATACTGTAGTTCTTGTACAAAATCAGAGATGTCCCACAAAAACGCATGTGCGTTAACTGAACAACTGAACGAACTACAACACCCAGAATTCTATTCTCTCGCGAGAATCCGGGAGATCGCGCTGTCTTATTTTGTATAGCTCCCTGTGCGTGTGGCTGCAATGTAGAGACGCGCGATGACCACGCCTCTCTTCCGGGAATATTCAAATCACCCAATCGAATGAGAGAGTTGGGAAATCCAGGGCCAATGGGGGAAAGCAGGGTTTGAGAGAGGCAGCAGCGGGGAATTTGAAAGCAAAATGGCAACTACAGGAGGAGAAGAGGAGAATTCGAAAGGGTTAAAGCGGTGAGTGCCAGGGCGGGTATGGTGTTTTTCTGTATTAGTGGGGTGTGTTTACTGAGGTGTCGGGCACCCCATGGGGAATGTGTACTTGCCAGGGCCGGACTGGCCCACCGGGATACCGGGAAATTTCCCGGTGGGCCGGCAGATCCGGCAAACTAACATTGAAAACAGCCGCTGAGCGGCCCCCCAGGCCGCCCGAAATCTAAACGGCCGCTGCGTGCTGATGCGGTCGGCCGGCGCTACTTTAATTTTTTTTTGTCCCATGATATGCATTTTAACCCCCTAAATGCAAGAGTGACGTATAGGGGCTACAAGGCATTTCTGGAGGCAGAGTGGCATATAGGGGGTTAAAATGCATATCAGGGTGCAGAATGGCATAAAGGGGGTTAAAATGCATATCATGGGGCAGAGTGGCATATAGGAGGGTATAAGGCATATCAAGGAGGCAGAGTGGCATATAGGGGGGCATAAGGCTTTTCTGCAGGCAGAGTGCCCATGATATGCCTTTTAACCCCCTATATGCCACTCTGCCTCCAGAAATGCCTTATACCCCCTATATGCCACTCTGTCCATGATATGCCTTTTAACCCCTTTTAAATTTCTGGAGGCAGAGGGCATATGGGGGGTTAAAAGGCATATCAGGGGGCAGTGTGGCAAGCCTGGGGCAGATGTGCATAACTGGAAGCAGACCGAGAAAGAAGAGCAAGAAGGGGAAGAAACTGAGTGGCCAATTTTGAATAAATGGGGGGGGTTTCCAATAATTTCTGTAAACTGTTGGGCTTTTCTGAGGTATCTCATGCGTCTTACTGGTGCTGTCATACGGGAACACAATGTCAAAGCCACCCAGCGGGGCCGATCGACACGTCTTCTACGGTATATGATGTTTTCAGTACTTTGAAACATGAGACCTTTTTCAAGCTGATTCTGTATCAAGAGATCCTCCGGGCACATTAATATAACTGCAGGATCCCTTCAAATGTTTGTGGAGTTCCCCTTGCAAATGCATGGGGGGGGGGGGGAGAATATATTTCCATATACATTTTGCTCATTCCCCAGCTATTTCTGTGCAGGAAATTTGTTCGCTTGAACACCTTATGACCCTATGTGGAAATCGTCCCCATTTCAATCAATTTCCTGCCACTGGCTGTTTTTCTGCCAGCCCAATGAGAATAGTCAGACCGCACCGGATAGTAGCTCCATGCATTCTTCTTAAAATCCCCCCCCCACACACAATAAAAAACCCCTGTTTATTGCACTCTAGTATGTAAAGCAAAACACCTTAGCAGATCTGCCTTTTTATCCTTTCCTTTCTTTTTAAAACACAAGAACTTTGGAGAAGCCTTTTCAGTTTCTATGGCAACAGCCCATCAGTGCCTGCTTTTGTGTTCCCGTTGAGACAATATTTTACTAGATTGAAGAATTATTTATTGGACGCTTTTGATCACTGAACAGCACTGCGAATGATTGAGTATTTAAATTATACATACTGTGTTCAATGTTCGCACCCCGCCGAGACTATTTCTATGAATTCCACGAGGAAGAAAATGGCTTGATGCACGTCATGTATTAATTATTCGTCTTCCTGGTGAATTCAGCGGTTCCAAAAATCAAACTATGCGGGGGATAAGGATAGCGTGTTTATCGTACGGAGATAAGACCCATGGCCTGAAACACGCAAACACGCTGCTCGTTCGGAACTGTGCATAACGAAAAGCACCACTGGCATCGCCTTTAAATGACACAAATGGGAATTTACAGCTCTTTTTAACTCAATGTATTTTTTAACATCAAATATTCCTTAGTGTGGGGGAAAAAATACTTTATAATCCCCCCCCTCCATGCTATAACAGCGGTGGGGCGTCACTGGCTGTGCACAATGCCCCTTTGTAAGCCCACGGCTCGTCGGGAATGTGTATGGGCCGCGTATGTTTTTCTGTGCCCGTCATATCGCACGCCATATTAATGCCGCCTCAAAAACTCACGGCTCTCGTGTAAGACTTTCTTTAAACCTCTTTTCTTTAATCTTTTTATTTTTAGATTGCTAGCCTTAGTCGTATAAAGCGTAAATGTAACGTTATAGTTTGTATTGTACGAATGGATGCTTCAAACGCTGATTTTCTTTCAATTTTGAACTTTAAAGTAGAAAATTTGGGCTAGAATTAGAAAACGGACAATTTTATCTGCTAAAAATGTGGTATATTGAATCTAATGAAGTATTTTACAAAAAGATGGCCCAAAAGAATTTTTTTGCATTTATTTTTTTTAAAGTGTATAAATAAATTGTAATTTTTAGTGTTTATTTTGTATTGCGTATTTGTTTATAAATATATACATTTATATCTTAATTGCTTTGTTTTCTGGTGTTCTAAGCTTTCTTCCTTAGGTATGCCAGTTTTTCCTCCCCTGTAATCTTTGTACCAACCCAAGTTTTAATTTCTTCTTTATAGTGATGCCCTCTGCAGTATTGTTATCTGCAATGAGACTTCCCTCCGAAGCCAACCGGTCATCTATAACCCCGACTTTTTTGTGGAGAAGCTACGCCATGAGAATCCCGAGGTCTTTACTGAGCTAGTGGTCAGCAATATCACCCGGTTAATAGACCTTCCCGGGACGGAGTTTGCGCAGCTCATGGGAGACGTCGAGCCTAAACTTCCGGGTAGCGGTGGAAGCGCCGCCACCTTCTTCAGGTCTCTTAATTTCCTCAAACGTAAAGGTTCGTAGAGAGCATTGTTAATATTTATCAGTTAAGAAATAGTAACTGAATCTTCTAGTTTGCCATTTGAGCACATTGATTTTAAAAAAAAAATACCTAAAGAAAAGGAATCTGAAAAAAGCTGCATTTCATTTATTACCATAAAAATATTGTTCCATGCTAAACATCGTTTTTCTGGTCTAGCTCCTGACGGGTGGTCTATTTAATTTCTCGGATGTATGCGGTGACATTCTGGATACACAACTTGCTAACATTCCCAGAGAGCTCTGTATAGGCGGCAAATTGGGTGTAATATTAACTGATGCACTCACCAATATTGCTGACTTTTATTTTTTTCTACACTTTTATTTTTAAATATGTTATGTTTGTATGTTGATATCCGTCACCTACGGTTTTGTTCCCCGAGCATCAAAAACTGTTTTGTTAAAAAATATGCACAATGACCAAACCTTTTCACTGAAAAGTATGGGGGTGGACTATAAAAATTATTTTCTTTCAACTTTTCCTACAACTTTTGTTTCCTGTGTGCATTATGCTCAATTTTATAGCATTAAAACAGTTGCGACTGTTATCTTTCACCAACTGATTATACATGTTAGGCCAAATCTTTCTGATAAGTAGGGTTATAGGTAAAGAACAATATTGAAGGGAAACATCAGGCAGTCTTCAGAAACTTGCGTTGCCATGGTGATTTGTGACAATTTAATATTTTGCACCAGACTTAAACTGATAACCCCCTGTGTCTTAAAGAGGATGTGTCATTCTTCCCAAAACCTACATTTTACAGTACAAACTATACAAAATATATATTATAAACACAGACACGGTTCACAGGGTGTGCATTTGCCTCTTATGAATCAATAACTACCTGCCTAGATGCAGCTCCCACCAGGTACATCCAAAGTCCAGAAATGTTTATTCACTCTCACAGGTCTCTTTAATAAATAGTACCGGCACCCTGACTGGTCTGCTGCTACGCAGCCCCATACTCCACAAACTGCGATGCTCTGCGCATCGTGCCATGATAAGATTATAAGTGTTATTCACTTTACCTGTCAGTGGTCAGAATGTTAGGGCTCATCGGTATATATTGTGTGTGTATCTATAGGAATTGTAACTTTCTTTTCTCTAAACCTGTGTGATTTCTCCCCGTCTCGTTATCTCTGCCCTGTTAAGTTGCTGATAGATGTTGATTGGATCTGACAGCCTTTGTGAAGGCAGCAAAGTGCTCCCTTTGAAAATAATTATGTGTGACGTAAAGTTAATCTCAGGCGAAATGATTTAATTGCTTTGTGAAAGCGACATATACACCTCTAAAGAGTTCAAATCGGTATTCTATCATTATTCAGATGTTTTGATCCATGAAGTCATCTGCTGAATACATCTATGTAGATAGCAGGTGTTTGGATGTTTAACGCATCATAGCTTTCCTTTCAACTAATAAGTTGTTCCTGAAACTGTCCAACTGTAAAGAAACTGAAAATATGTCATCATTTATGAGGCATACGAATTAAAAACCTAAACTGATGATTATCGTGGCTCAACTTCTCAAAAGCTACTGTATGATGACAAGGTGTCACCTCTGTCTTCATCCTTGAATATCCGCCGTGGATTTGTCATCATTCAGTCTCAGCTGTGAGCATCACGTTTTGGTATGAGAAATGAGTTCATTATTATTCTTTATGCACAATGAGGACTTGAGTGTTGCTTTAATTGATCAGGATTAGCTATGGGTTTTTTTGGGCGGGGGTTCAAATTGGGAATATTCCCAAATTTCACATAACCACCTCAAAGTAAAAAATATACTATTTTTTCATCCCTTACACAACATATTTCATACAACGCTGAAATTAATGCAACAAAGTAAAATGCTTCCATGGATGTGCCCTTAAAAAAGTCGTTTAAAAACGCCTCTTCAAGCGTGATTGGAAGCCAGACTATATCATTAAATGGGTGCGTTTTGTTAGAACATAGGCCACAAATTCAGTAACCCGTTATAAAACCCCTTATATTAAAGTCTATAGGGGTCACAATTTTACTTTGCATTACCGTACATCTATGAAATAACTTAAATAAATGGATTTCTACTTAAACAGAATAGCTCATCTTCTCGCTAAATGTCAGAATAAATTACTTTTTATATATTATATATATTATAAATTTTTTTTTTTCTGCTTTTATTATTTATGGCTGATCCACCTAACAAAGCTGTTTCCCTGCAGAAAAAGGTGTTGTATTTGGAGCACCCCTCACAGAAGAAGGCATCGCTCAGATATACCAACTCATTGAGTATCTGCACAAACGTAAGTATGGGATATGGATTAACACTTTCAGTGTCCACAAAGTAATTCACTGTCTGTCTCAAAATCAAGCAATGAAAGAAAAAAACAAAGCCTTCCAACGATATATAACTGTATAATCATACCTGCCAAGTGTCCCTGATTAGAAGGAAGTCTCTTTCTTCCCACAATGTCACCTGTTTTCTGGTATGAGTGTATCCTAGTGCTCTGCAGTGTTAAAAGTCACAGTAATGCACAAATAAGATATTTTTTATGCTTCACTTAAATAATTATGCCTATGGTCCAAAGACTAGTTAAAACCCTGGCCTTAGCCGCACTAACCTCACTCCAAAAACAAAAGTGACTCTCTTTGGCCGTTTCCAGTCTGGGGGGGGGGGGGGTTGGGGGGTGTATATGATACGTATGGTCTTTTTGGACGGAACAGAAAGGATGCGAAATTAAGGGTGGCAGGTATTAATTGCCTCTTGTCAACATTAACATTAATATATAATGATGTCTGTGTGTAGGGCATGCAACCTTTCCTATATATACATTGCGCGTATTTTTGGATGCGCACGAGGGCTTATTTCGTATCCTGGAAACAGCAATCGACAGCAAGTACTGAAGGACGCTCTCAACAACGGGATCGATTATTGATGTGGAATCTGGGGAGTTTCATCCTAATGATATAGTACGTTACTGAAAATGTTTTTGGGCGAATTACCAAGACCTCTACTGACACAAGCATTATCCCGCTCATAAAATAGCCGGTATGGGAATGTACATTATATATATGATTTAGATGACTGCTCAGACTTCATTGATGTAAAAAAACACAAAGCATCTCACTCAGAAGATATATGGTTTGTGATAGTATCTCTTGTTTACCTGACACAGAAGAGGATGCCCCGCACCAGCCCTTCTCCTACATGACCCGACATTTCTTGCCACTGATTGGCTGCTTCCTGCATCCAATCAGGGACAGGAAAGTGCTCCCACCGAAATCAATGGCAGTGCTTAGCTCACGTGTGCACAGGGATCTAAACAGCCCCCTGCATATGGCCTTCACCGAAGGTGTGTGTAACACATGCAAACACGTTGTCGGGTGAGGAAAGGGGCAAAAGCATATGGGGGGGGATTCTGCAGAATCCCTCCACGCATTTGCAGAACATATATATATTCCACATCGCTTAAGCTTTGCTTTTTTTCCTTTTTTATACTTTCACCCTTACAAATACTAAAAATGTTACATCCCTATAACCATTTCTTTCCCCTTTTAGACCTAATGCTTTTTGATGACAAGGGCAATAGGACCGGAGCGCCGAATAAAGAGAAACAAATCGAGGCTTTACAACTCCTTTTTTTGCTCCTTCCGTCACCAAACAGAAATCTTCTCAAGCTCCTGCTGGATCTTCTCTATCAGACGGCAAAAAAACAAGACCGTAATAAGATGTCTGCGCACAATTTGGCTCTGATGTTTGCACCTCATATCGTATGGCCTAAAAATGTAAGTTCTCAACTGTTCATCCCCGAACGAGGTGGCAGGTCTCTTTAGGAGGTACTTGTACGTCTTATGTCTCACTGTATGACGGTTTAGGACAACCTAGACTCCCCCTGTCAGCAGAAGCCAGCACCCATCATGTGGGCAACTGGACATTCCCTTCCGGTTGGTCACTAGAGGACAGGATAGATCTTGATTGGTCCACCTGCTGACTGATGTAGGTCTAAGGAGCCTTGCTTGCTGATCAGTGTGATCAGTGCAGACGAGATCAAAGGGAAAAGAGCGTGAAACAATGTTTCTCCATCTTCCTGCAAATTACGGTATATTGCTTACTTCTGTATTCTATAGATTTGTTTACGCTGAAGATTTTTGATGCCCCTGAAAACTTTTGAAAACCATGACATTATAGTATGGATGCCATTTATAATGTTTTCCTTTTATTTTTTTCATTTTTGCTTTTATTGTTTCTCCTCTTTTCAGCTCACCGCAAATGACTTGCAAGAACATATAATAAAGCTAAACAATGGTGTGACCTTTATGATCAAACATTCACAGAAACTTTTTAAGGTGAGCCTTAGTGTTCTGTTTTAAAAAGGTTTTGATAGTTGCTTTCACTAAAATGTATAATTCTAATGTGTGAAAAACAGTTTAGTGAAGGTCGCAGGTAACAATGCTTATAGCAACGTAACCCTGGGTACTCCTTTTAAAACGTATTGGCTGGCAGTTCTGCTTGCCTTCCTTTCAGAGTATCGTTGAATTTAGCATAATTAAATTCATTACATTTCTCCCTGCTTTTTGAGTGTAATTGTTGGCAAGATTCATTCAAAACCTCTAGTGGATGAAAAGATCGGTGGCAGAGCCAGAATTAATAATTTTCTGCCCGGAAGTACTTTTTCTCCTAACCCACCCTTACAACGGCTGCCTGAACCAATCGGCAATTTAACTATAGGAGCGAGATAACAAAACAAAGAGGGATAATCCTTTATATCTTGAGAAAAGGAATTTAAGGTCCCAATTTTTTCCCAATGGCGTACACAGGGTGCGACAAATAATGGGCACCAGGTCACCATGGCAACTAGAAATCACTTCCTGACGGCCGGTAATGGTGGGCCACTGAGATGGGGTTAAGTGATGTAGCAACAGGCAGAGGAGGGAGGGTGGGGGTAGTGTGTGTGTGTGTGTGTGTGTGTGTGTTAGTGTTCAAGTATATGTTACATATGTATAGTGCCAGTGTGTGTGTTGTGTATATTACTGTATGAGGAGTGTGTGTGAATTCATGTATGGTGTTAGCATGCGTGTGCATGATCGTATGTTGTTAGTGTGTAACTGTAAGGTTAGCGTATGCTAGTTACAATTTAGCCATTTAATATTGGTTAACTTTAATCTACTATATTAATCTAATTGAGTTGTTTTCACATATTGATACGTTCTTTGTTCAATGGATTAATATAAATATATATTTCACAAACATATTGATCAATGTTTTATTAAAACATCTCTAATTATATGCAATAAATAGAAAAATATCTCTATCTTTATAATGGGGCATTATTTCTTAATGATCATCTTTATACAACTTTTAACATAGGTGGGTGACCAAATGTCATTTGTTGTGACATAACTCATTCAATATTAAGTTTTTAGCGCTTAATTATGTTTTTCCTCAGCTTCCAGATTACAAGATACATAATTGATAATAAATGTGCGCATGGATCACTGGCTGATAGCTCTGATTGTGATCTTTTGAGGTCTCTTTTCTGTTGGGCAAAGCTTAAGTCATATTACTATACGAATAAAAACATGGTTTCGTGTTTTAGTGTCTAGTGAAAAAATATATTGTTACGGGCACATTGTGTTCTTTTCTGTCACAACGCAGACGGCTTTTAAATTGCAGCGGAGATGGGGAGGAATTTGTACCGTTTCTGCTAATAAAAGCTGTAGGTCATTTGTGAATGCAGTCATGGTAACATAATGGGTTTTTTTTCCCTATTTTTTAGACTCTGTATATGACCGTATATAATATATATCTGTTATCGTGTGTGGTGTTTTTTGGGCAGGGAGAGAGGAAAAACAATGTAGGCACGAGTCCTGGGTATGCGATAAATATGATTTTGACAGATGTAGAATCCATGCAAATAACGACATTTGCATCTCACAATCATATTTATACCATTTCTACCAGATGTTTGCACTTAAGTTAATTAGAGCATCATTACATCATTACATGATTTCATTTATAGAGCGGTGGCAGATTCCGCTGGGCTGTTAGAATAGGCGGACAGTGACAATTATATATATATATATACATATATTATATATATATATATATTCAGTATAATCTTGCGAGTTTACAATCTATTATCCTTAAGCTGCCTCTTTGTTACAGAATCCAAACCTCTTGCATCCTGGTGAGTTTTACTGTGTCTTATCATGTAGGCAGATGTGGATTTTTATTTGTTTTCCTGGGTATTGTAGCCCCTCTGTAGTGCATATTCTAGACATGACAAATAATCTACAGCTATAAATATCTGTCTATATACATTTGGATCATTTGGCAAATCGTCCTGCCATGTGGACAGCCCCCGGTTTACATTTTTAACTCTTGACAGTCTTTAAAGTGTCTGCAGCAGTGTAGCCTTCCTCTTTTTGGATTTTTCCTCCAGGGGGGCTCTCTGTCTGTGGGGGGGAAAGATGTTGTTACGAATCACACTATTCTCAACTCAGCGCCAACAATTGAGTTGTTGCATCAACAACAATACTTGTATATCAGTAATTGCAACACTACTTTGTGAACAGGTAGGTTCTGATGTGTCTTCTCATTAGGCAGAATAGCTCTGTTAATAGACTAGACAGTGCTATTACGAGGGTCACTACAAGACGGCTGTATGCACCGCGGTCCTTTAAAGACATAAAGTGTGAGCCTAATGCAAAAGATTCAACACAGATAGCAGGGAAACACGGGTCCTACAAATAATGGCTACTCTTTTTAACAATGATCCAAACTTTGTACCAAGGAAAATAATTTTTCCTACCTATACATATTAAAGTCTTTTGTAAGTACTTTTAATATGGATCTTTTTACTTTCTGTATAACTTGAAAAGCACTTCACTTTTTCAATTTTGCAGCTGTAGATATGTTCAGCAATGCCCCCCCTGCTTTTTGCAATTCTAGCCAATTTAGGCTGCTTAATGCAGCCAATCACCGTGTAGGAGAGCGCGTCCTTCCAAATTTAATAAGCACGCCATGCAAGGGTCTCGTTTGACCTGCTTGGAAATATTTGGCAAGCGCATATGGAGGCGGTGTACGAAGAGTAGTCCCTTCTGTATGCTCAGATCTAAGCAGAAGAAGCGTTGCTGTTGGCTTTAATACATGCATTAAAGTGGATATGACGTTTGGAGTGTTACAAAAATGTTTTAAACGTATCCCGGGGCAGGATATTTTTGACAGTGTTTTAATTTACGATGTGTTGTGTTTTCAGGCACCGGCGTATATAAGAGAATATGCTAGACTTTACTTCACCGGGAGCAAAACACCGGCTTCAAAGGTAAAGCTTTTCACGATCCGCATTTACGAATAGAGCAAGGTGAAAAAGTCAAGCGGCAATAATGGATCATAGAGATGGAGCAGTTAATCTTAACAATATTTACTATTATGCTAAAAAAAAATCTAAACTGTCTTCTACAATTATGAAACTCGCTGCCTAACGGCGGACGTAGCTCCCTATGGGCCTCAGTAGATGTGGATACCTTGGGTTCTAGCAATAACATTTGCGCTGGGTACGATGGCAAACCCCTCCTTGCTCCATACACGGTATCCTGGGATTGCACTCGCTTTTTCTTACGTATGTTTTTATGTACCCTTAGGACGATCTGGATTTGCTGTCTGCCCAAACCCCCGGGGATGTTCATTTTCTGAAATACCCAAAACGCAGCAGGTTGGCATCATCTCCTTCATCCTCTTCCACTCAACAAGAAAAGACGCAGCAGCACACAGAAGAAGCCTTAAAGGAGCTGTTCAGACATGTGCACAACATGCCAGATTCTGCCAAAAAGAAGAGGTTAATTAGACAGGTATGGAACTGTTCACAAGCTGGCATTTTGGCCCTTTGAACTGCTTTGACATGTTGTAATCTTGTTATAATTAAATAAAATTCTGAATTTATTTGCTTACTAATGACAGTGATAGTCACATAACATTTGATATACTGTGTATATGAATCATATAGAAAATGGTATAGCTTCAGAAGGTTTTAGTTTATTTTTCTGTAGCAATACAATCATCCTTAATGTCTACCATTTGTTCCTCGAATGGAAATAAATTGGGTACAGCCTTAACATGAAAGAGAAAAAAAGATGAAAACCATTCTTATTCAACGGAGCCTACTAACTGTTAATTAATGAAACATGCATAGAAGACGCAATTAGGCTCCTAATCAGTGTTTCTGTATTAACCAGCTCTCGTTGCAGGGAGGGCAGTGGTCCCTGAGATATCAAGATTTTTAATAAAGTATCCTTGGACATGCTGATTTTAAAGATAGATCTTAATTATAATCACTACTAAAACAAACCTATTTATACATTCAATTGCAAACAACATTATTAGTAATAATAAACCAGATACCATTTAAGTAGGCTATACGCTATGTAGTTTTTTTATTTTATTTTATCATGCCATTTTAAGCACAATTGATTTAAGTATACATTTGCTTATATGGTTTGTCGCTTATGCATGACATGTACGCAAATTATGTGATAAGCTGGTTTACCTGGTGCACATGGTGACCTCTGCTGGATAATTCCATAACAACTAAAAAACATTAATGGTTTCTTTTTTTTTTTTTCTTAAGTTTATTTTAAATAAACTTCCCTTGTCTTTATTAATCCATTTTCTGGGTTCATGTTTTTGCACACAGTGATGATGTCATTCTTATATTTCCATCATAGTTCCACAAACATCCGGGAACACCAGTCATGGATCTAGGATCTGAAAAGAAGCACACTCGTTCCCGCTCCTTTAGTGGCATGATTAAGGTGACTCCTCGTAGGATATGGGACGGACTTCCTGTACTATAAAATATTCAATTTAATGTTTGTACATTTCCATCAACACCTTATAGTTTTTATTTCATTAAATGTATACACACTTGTTCATCATGCCGCACGGTCCTTAAACAGATCAGGAATTCTGTTTGTGATTTACTTAGTTACGACCATAATTAAGTTGTTCGTGGTGCAATATCCAGAAATCCTGGCCTGTTTGTCAGCCTTTAAAGCCTGAGGCTTGTCTCAAACCCAAACCTCAAACATAGTGTTCTGGTGGGAGAATGCCTGTTCCTCAAGTTTGCGTATGATACCTTGCCACAAATCCCGAAGATTTACACACTCTTATTTTTGTATTTATGTAGCGGAGAGTACTGGGTGGCCAGGTTGCATCTGAAAAGAAGAGCAGGGTCATAACTCCACCATCCTCAGCGGGATCGGAACATACCAAAGAGAACCTAAAATATGTAAGATCGGTTTCAATTTCTAATTAATGTTGCGACTTCTATTGTGACTTTAAGATGACTTATCCTACTGAAGGCCCATTGGGTTGACAAGGCCATTTAAGAGAGAACTGTATAAACATAATTTTGACAGGACTTTTAAATATATTTATACCTGTTAGTATTATATTAAAGATTACATCCTGACAATGTGCAGAATATTGTTCCCATTTACTCCTTTGACCAAAACTCCTAATCAGAGGTTGCATTCTAGCTGGAATTTGTACACACATTTTAAATGTAGGATAACATTTTATGTCTTAACCTTTGATGTGCTTTCTTGTTAAAATGAAATGCTTTATTAATTGTGATTGCTATCATTGGTTCGATTTATTGTAGATATCACTCGATTCTCCTGCAGTCTATTTTACCCGGGCAAAATTAAAGCTATCGGACGACCTCCACGCCAGGAAAGAGGTTTGTTGAGGCTGGTATTCATTATGAGACTGATTGAATTGCCTTGTGCATGGGACAACCGGCATTTTCCAACTACTTCATCCTCTACAATAAAATGTAGAGCCTCTGGCTTAAGATTTATCTGACGAGTAGTCTTCTGCTTTCTTGGTTTTGTGAATTTAGTTTTGCTTCCGAATGGAAGGTCGCTGTGGACACAACTATCAAGCAAGGCACAAGAGCAAATTGTACATTATTATCATGGTCCAAGTTTGTTCCCTTCAGCACAACACATGCAAGTGCTAGGAAGAAATTACATTTTACTTATTCCCACAAAGCTTGTAAAGTGATTAACTCATGGTGGTTCTGTCCTGAAGGACTGTCTTTGGTGCTCTAGGTGATCATGATCAGTGAGGCATAGGTCATCCTTTGGGACTAATTTGAGAAACACTGCCAAAAGTCAGATTCATTGTAGCTCTGCATATTTATTTAGCTCTTCTTTATCACTCTACAATTTGGTTACGAGAGCAGTCATCGCATACCCTTAAAAATGCAAAGAATTAATGTGACAATATTACCATTGCGACGCTTATTTTTGCTTTTTATCAACAGGTATCAACCAAATCTAAAAGGGCTCATCTGTTGTCTTCGCAAGAGACTTCGATTTAAAAGGATTTGGAGTATTTGCTTTTTTTTTTTTTTAATTTTTTTTAATTATTTTTACATGTGTATATATTTCCTATCCTCATGTCACCCCAGTTTGTGAGCAAATGTTACAAAAGAAGCTGTGATCTAATGAACCCACGTGGGATCCCACGATGCCATGGACTGTATGTGTGTATGTATTGTATTATAACCTCGAGAAACATTATTTTTCGGATACTAAATGACTAAATCATTTAACATATGGAGCTGATGCATGGTAATTCCATGTACAGTATTTCTTGCATTGCTTTCTTCCCCCCATCAGTTCTTATGTTGACCGTTATGCAGGAAAACATTTTGTTTTCACAGCAGACAATAAGTTTTAATGTATTTTAACTGTTAGGTGCTTTTTGTGGACTAGATATCCTGTTTACGTTTTAACGTCTGTATATTGGAACGGGGTCGTGTAAGGTTGTTTTAAGATGGCTTACAGAATAAGTGTGTTTCAGGATAGGTTTGGTAATCTTGAAATGTTTAAAAAGTTTCTGCCTTTTTTTCATGCAGAGTAAGGCAGTTTGGTTAATAGCTTATGGCTCGTATGTGTGTGATGGAAAAGTGGTCTGATTTCAGGTCCTGTAAAGTAGGTCCCGTTTGTATGTCATGAAACCCAACGTGGCCTGCCTAAAATTATGGTTAAGTCATGACAAAGGATTTTTTTTTGTTACTATTTTTTTGCACACTAATTTTGTGTTCCCTACCCCCCCCTGTCGGTACTGACAGCAGGCAGGCATTAATGGGTTAACAGTAGGTTCCTAGAACATCACATCTACGGTTCCTCTAGTGTAAGGAAAGCCGTCCTTTCCCTTCGCTTTTAAGATCTATCCTACAGTGATAATTAACTTGTTACTACAGATGTATATGAGATTGTGGTAGTAACATGCGTTCCCCAAATTCCGGTTGCCGGAAGATCTCCATGTCTAGTGAGTAGATCTGTGGCTTACGTAAAACTCCCACAATCCTCTGCCAACCAAATGCAGTTTGTTGGTCTTATACCCATAATCTTGCTCCATGTGAGTGATACTTCAGTTACTGTATTCCTGCCTTAATGGAAGTCCTGCATAAAAATCAATTCCGACACATGGAGGTAAAATGGGATCAATCTGGATCCGCTGCTTCTTATACGCAACTTTTACCACTTTGCACTGACGTAGGTTGTTTTACAATCTCTTCATACGAAAGTAGACTTTTAATACGGGCAGCTGTTTCTATAGATGGATACTATAGATAAACCATCAAAATCTTTGATGTTAGAAGCAAAAGACCCTGTAATATTTTACTGAATGAAAGCTATATTTGAAAACCTTACCTGTTTTTCAAGTAGGCTGTGGGAGCCGCGTTGCCATTTGTTTTGGAACATCAGCAGTTTTGCTGTATATCTAGCAGAACGCGAACAAACCAAATGATATAAAAACTAAAATAGGTTCCCACTGCTGGCTAGAAAATATTTTCACGCACACACAATAAAGGCACCTTGTACCTCAATATTCTAAATAGTTTTAATATTTCTTAAATTTTTTAATACATGTTTTCTGCAGCCTGGGCTCTATTCACTAAATGGACAGGTGAACATTTCACGTTCCTTTTATCACTATGCATTATCATGGATTTGTGACAATCAATAAGCCAATACGCAGTGTAGATGAATAGATCCTTTACCCCGATGTTTCCGCATAGATACCTTGATCAATTCTCTTGCCCCTGAAACATTGAGGGTAAGATCTTGATGGTACAACCTTCTAACATCTTGATCTACTGGAAACCTGTGGTTTATGGTATATGCAAGTTTATTTGTGCTATAATGTTTCTGTATGGAATCTATTGATTTATGCTATGTATCGGATCATTGATCGTCACAAATACATATAATGCACAGTTGGTGTGCCAACTCTTCTGTTTTTGTGGTTTACAAGTATCGTTTGGTTGCCTTGGGGTTTTGGCACCCACTTTATATACAATATATATATATATATATATATATATATATATATATATATATTATACATATATATGACTGTGTGCCTTCTTACACCCTGTATAGTAAAGTAACTTTTAATAGTTACCATGCCTCTTACTCCAGGCAGTGCATCACAGGGATTTGAATATTAAATCAAATGGGTGGCATGTCACCAAAGTCAAATAATGATTTACTTCGAGCTCATTCATGTAGTAATAGCGTGTATCAAACGTACATTCTAGAAATATAGCCCCCTTTTTTTTCCTGAATAAGCAGCCATTTATTTTAAGACCCGCAAACTCCTTGTTTCTTCATCAACAAAGTAAGAGACGTTCCTTTGTCCTTATTAATGGAACTGTAAATGTCACTTGTGTTTGCTGTGGAGGGCCAGGGTAAAGGTCTCTATTTAATCTTTACTCTTCCCAAGGGATTTTGTCCAAGGTTCCCGTGAGCTATAGAACACTTGTAGAGCTGCCGATTTAAGGTCAACCGCGAGCAATGTGGGGCCAAGATAATATTGGGAAATCGACCAAAAAAAAAAAGCTTGATAGACTGAGCCAATGGGATTTTTTAAATGTAATCCTTTTTTTATTGAATAGTTCAAGTTTGCTGATATGCTAAGTTATATAAGTATTTTGAGTTTTATTTTGTTTTATCAAAAAACCACTTGATGCTATTGACAGGTCAATATATATTCACAGGGCTGCCCACTTTTCTATGTGTAGATATAGTACAGGACAACAGTTCTCCATATGACCATAGATAATCCCTTTCTCCATGTAATGGATGTGCGTAGCATCTACCTACAACAGCTCATCCCAGTAAAATGTCTTTGGTGGGACTACGAGACTTTAAACCCACGTCGGTCACTACAAGTTTTGTAATGCTTGATAACTGGCAGATACTCAATTCTCTCCGCTATAGTAACTAAAATTTCTTAGTTGAACCTTTACCTTTTGCAGTCGAAGCTTTTTTGACACATTTGTTCTTCTCAACATGAATGTGGTCTTGGTAGCATTGTAAACCCTATGAAGAATATCATCCTCTTATTCCCTTATTCTGGGATTATTTGATTACAAATACCCCTGCTTTCTATCATTAGGGTAGATTGTACCATTTTTGGCTTTCATTTGAGAAAATGTGCTGAAGAACTGAGGTTCTAGTCATCCAAGGGAATAACCTTTCTATGTGAAACATACATATTTAGTACATATATATTTACGTAGCATTCTGTACATTCTGTATACGTAAAAGGATAGGGTCTTTTTTTCTGTGCCTATACATAGGGATGTGTATGAGAGACGGATAAAATGCATATAAGGGTGATGTGTATATATGTGTGTCTGTGTATACATCAGGCGCATGTCACAGTTTTTTAATGGGGTTATTTATAAAAGGTGGTCTTGTTCAGTAGTATTCTTAACAACATGATGAGACCATTTATAAAAAATATTTGCAGTAGTTTTTTAGACATATCACCCACTTTCTATTTTACATTTTTGGAGTAGCAGAAAGACTGATTTGGTGTCAGAGGGAAGCTGACGGGTACAGATATTACATGGTTCCTGTAAAATAAAACTGAACAGTATATTTTTATCGTGTTCGCAATGATCATCAGACCTCGTCCTGGGCCTGCTTGTGAGATTTACAGGTTAATGGAATATTGGTAGACCCCAGGACATTGATGAAACCACTAGATTTAATATGCATGTATTATACCCAGAATGTTGTGAGCAAAAAATAATATAAATCCATGATACTCATTTTAGCAGCATAGACGTAACCAATAAATGTGAAATCTGTTCAGATGTTTTTAATGTGAATTATGTGTACTTTTTGTGCCTTTAAAATATGTGAAGCTACATAGTTCCTGAACTAGCATTTATGGTTATTTAACCTTAATATCTGGTGGGATCGAACTAACTTTACAACTACCCCTGTCTGTATTCTTGTACAGGACACTGGGGGGGGGTGTAATCGGAGCTTTTATTCAAGGTCTCCCCATAAATGACGGAAGCTCCCACCAGCAGGGATTAGTTGACGCTTGATGTCCAGCTGCTCTGGTCTATACCTACAACCATTGGGATGAGCCTACTGGGAAATGTAGTTGGTACAACAGAGTGGTCATTTGTCACAATTAAGTCATAGCATGGCTCGTAGACATGCACAGCTGTGAAAATACTGGAAACATCAACGCATACAGCATTACGCTATAAGGTCTCAAGAATATAAGCGAGAATGTATACCCGAGTTCTCAATACAACCATATAAATAATTATGGTTAAAATCAATTAATAGCCATTTATATTGACAGCATTGGGCGATTTTTATTAAAGGGGATCTGTTGGAATGTGGAAAACTTTGTTAAAACAAGTCAACAATGTTTTGTGACATCCATAAAATGTTTTTAATATGTACTAAAAGTTTTTTAGCCTTTGTTTTTTTCCAGTAGTTGCACTTTATATTTTCATTTGATTATTCAAGGGATGAAATGTGAAGAGTGTGAGTACACATTGCTGACCTTCCCGGGGTCCTTAATAAATCTCTAGTAACGGCAGTCACTAGAGGCCAGGCTGCATTTACTTAGTTGAGTCAGGAATGTCATTAGGTTGAGGGCTCATGGTAAATATGTATTTGTTTTGGTGACGAGTACAAAAATCTTCACGCGGAGCTAAAGCTTCTATGAAAGGAGAGAACTTCATAGAGTCTGTATTCTCAGTATGACCTTTGGTCAGTGACACCGATATGCTCTACCATCGTAGGGTTTTTATTGCAATTTCCAGTTGTTGAGCATATTTGATAACTGGATTCTGACTGGGATCTGTTCACCAAAGGGAGAGTTTGCAGGAGAGTTGTGGTTTCCACTCATCGCCTTCACTATTCTCCTTCTCTAACCCCCAATGAGCTTCTGCTGCATCAAGAGCTTTGCTGTACCCTGTAAAGTGCATAATAAAATCAGTCTCCTCATCCATTGACTAATGCATTCTACAAGGCCAACTCAGACCTTTTCATAATGATGTGAAGGTATTGAAGCCACAACTCTCCCTTTAGTGAATAAGCCCAAATGACTTGCAAGTACTAGAGCTGCAGATACTGGTATGGCATGAGCTATCTCTGTAACCACTTAGTGGAAAGAATACTTTGTCATATTGCTTGTAAAAGGCATTCTCTTTATGCAAGAAATTCTATCCAGTTCTATCAGAACAATTACCCCGCAGTCGTAGAAAATTACATTTTATATTGGGGATACTTGTGAGTGTTCTGCTTGCTACCTGCGAGATCTATTTATCAATAAACTAAACCCTCCTGACTTCTCATATGTTTCCGTACTTGGGATATAACCACTCCTCTACTGCTGATTTGTCAAATGTGATATTTTTGGTTAACGTCTTATCCTGTATAAGTCTTTTCCCAACTCAAACATCTCAGAATTTTATTTGTGTCTGTGTTTTATAACTTTGTATTTATGTTTAATGTATGTCAAGTTGCTAAATGTTTTATATTTGTTTTCTAACGTCTAATTTTAATATCAATGTTTATAAATAAATGTTCATTTTCTACTTCTATGGGCAGGTGTCTGTCTTTGATACGTATGAAGCGCTGCTGCTGTATGAGAAAGATCTGTATTTAGAACTTGCCAAAATACTTAAAAGAAGAAAGGGGGGGGGAATAGAAAAGTTAAATTAAGTTAATTGTCCAGATTTTGTGAAAGTTAATGTAATTTTTATATGGGGGACAGTTGTCGGGAGAATTGTGGTTCCAATATAATGTATGTCCAAAGGTGAGGAAATCACATTGAGCTAAACTTTCTGCCGCAAAAGCCCATTGAGGTTGGACCTTCATAAAGTACTGTATTTGCTCTATTACAAGACAACCCCCCAACATTTTAATATTAATTTAGGACATATATGACTCCCCTATAGGACAAAAACCTTTTACTTGTAAATATTCACATATAAACTTTTTTCATATTTAATAAAAACTATGATTGAGAAATTAATTTCCTGTTTTATTTTCTGTCTCCCCCCAGGCTTGCCACAGAACCTCCAGATATGACTTATACGCAGACTTATATGCCCTCCCAGACTTACGAATGCATCCCCTGACTTGCCCCTCGTGCTCCAGACACCCTGGTTTCTAGTGAACGTCTGCGCAATACACGTAAACTGCTGCTGCTGCCCGGCACTTCCGCCGGGGCTTCTATGTCACACCGTCGCTTGGTCATAGAAGCCCCGGCGGAAGTGTCGAGCAGCAGAGGAGGTTGTCTGTGCGCATTGTGCCGACATCCATCGGGTGCCCTGCAGTGCTGAAAAGGGATCTGGATCTTAGTCTTATAGTCAGACCTCTATTAGCTCTATTTTTTGCTCTGAAAAAACCTTGTCTTATAGTTGAGCAAATATGGTATAGTCAAGGAACTGAAACACGACTTTCCAGCAAACTCTCCATTTAGTAAATAGCCCCCCAAAATATAACCGTTACATTGTTGTTGCCATTTTAAAAGCAGTTTAACTTACAATGTTTTCCTGCTTTTGTTGAGAAAATATGCGCAAGCAAATATGTGGTAGAGGCTTCCCAGGTATCAGGTTTACGAAATCTTACATTTTAAAGTTTGATAAACTTTTGTTGAATTTGGGGCATGTGTATCAGAGGTGTGCGATGTTACCTACAGATTGCATGTTAATTGTACACTTGCCGCAATGCTTCGTGAAATTACTTGCATAACTTTGTAAAATCATATATAAATATAAAACGGAGTCATTTTTTTACGGTTGCAATGCATTCCCTACAATGGTGTAGAAATCTTGCAAAGTTAATATTATATTTTAATGCTTGGAGCCCAAATTCCGCACATGAGACAGTAGGGGGAGCTATTTCCTCATCACAAGGAATACATTTTCTACGCTGCTTTTCATCATAAATCCATTTTGCGTTTGTCTTTCACGGGTGGTTTCAGATGTTTAAACACTGCAGAACCACCAAACGTTCAGGTTACGAATTGTATTTGGTTTTATAAGTATGATGGATATATTTGTAAAGGTAGATGAATCCGGTTTGCTTCTGGTCACTCAACCATCAATTCTTTAGGTTTTGCGCATGCATTCTATACAAACATACATCACTCTGAGTTACCAAGTAGCAGTCTAGTGTTTTAACCAAGTAATACATATAAACGCAATCGCTCATGCCGGACAGGTGGCCTTTATGAGTAGACTTAACAACAAAGCCTGTTTTGGTTTTATGGATCCTTCAAAGTAACAAGAAACTAATGTAGCTTAATAAACAATTTAAACATAGTTATCCAGGCGGTCGTTTTGAAATGCTTCACCGCTTTTCCAGTAAACCGGTCTGACTGGTGGATTAGGGAAATCTGGAACACTTGAACTCACTTGTGTCTAGATTACCCGTAATACAAACTCCAATAACTCCAAATGGGTTAATTCACTAAATCATCAAGTGAGCTGGAGCAAGGGTTTTTAAAATATTCTCCCGTTCGACATATCTTTGGAAGGTGACAGCTGCATGGTCATTTTGGCCTTACCGTAACTGCATTTCTGAAATATGAGAAAAAAAAGTCTTAAAGTTAAAGTAGTCACTCCGGGCTAGTCTCTGAAACGAAAGGAGACTGCGATTCTTTCCACTTGCAACAAGTATTTTAGCAAGGACGTCGGATAAGCCTTTCAACAGGTCCTTCATCACGTTGGTATCCACACGAAGATTGTCCTAATCTGCACCCCTCTTTAGTTAGACCAAGACCCTACAGTCTGATTTTGATTTATTTTGCCATACTGTCTATCTCTCCCTTTTTGCAAGATGTTGGAAACAGTTGATTGACTCCTTTCCACGCAATAGTGGAACAACATATTTCAAATTGTTGCGATATGAGCAAAAAAAACACAAGAAGTGGCCTACAAATCGATGACCAGATGGTATAGAACCCCAGAAATGTTTTTTTTCTCTCATTATAAAAGGCAATGAGTATGCAGAATGGGGGTGGTTCTCAATTAACCCTTGAGGGCGCATGGTGCCCACTCACCCCCGACTTCCATCCTTTCTCTCAGTGGGATAAAGAACTAAATGAGTACTCATCCTTCAACCCACATATCTCGGAAGAATACATATCAGCTACTGACACAACCGAGGATGAAAATGCACGTTGGCCATTTAGAGAAACTGCATTAATTTCCAGGAACAACAACTTTTTCATACACAGCCAAAGTATCACAATATATAATGTGGTTTTATCAGAAAATCTTCTGTTGTAGTTTTAACTGGTAAACAGTTTTGTCATTTATACATAAAAAGTCCTAAAACTGAAAAAAGGGCAGACCAAATGGGGCGAATGGTCCTTATCTGCCATCAAATTCTATGTTTCTATTTGGATTCTTTTCAAAGGCTTCAACTGCTATTTTTCTTTGTGGAAGAAAGAATCCGTTTTCCGTTGATGACTTCATTAGAAAAAGCGGAAAGCCTCCAGCAACCACAGGCCGCGATGTCCTGAATAAAGATTTAATAAAGTTTCTCAACACTTGGCCCATCCAGGCCATTCTTACTCCAAGCCAAAACATGTCCTCCTAAACCTCAATTTGTTCTATGATTATCGCTCGTTTCCTTCGAGATGAATTTCTCAAGGCTTTCTATAAAACAGGCTGTTATGTGCCCACTGTCCATGAAGTACCCCGTGGAATGTGCAGTGCCCGCTGTTCTGCTAAGAATTGTCTACAGCGATGGCATTTCAGATTAGGCTTCCCGTGAATCCCGCTTGATTGAAGCTCTTTGATTGCTCTTGCACTCTGTGACTACTTTTAATTCAGACCCATGGTTGCATGCCGGGCTACGAAAAATACCTTCTGCCTGATCGTTAAGAAGCCAAGCTTTTCTTTTCCTGCCAAAATCTGTTCTGCTTTTTAGTCAAAAACAAGCCGCTTTGTATGAGATGTCTTCCTTTCTGATATGTATGTTTTTGGCTGTGTTTGAAAGCACTCGGGATATGTGTGTATATAAATATATAGAAAATATCTATAGTGGGATATCAAATTAAAAACCTTTTCAAACCGGAAGGTTCAGCAGTCGGAAACATGGAATTATGATACCCTTCAACAAAAGCTGTGGAAGCCAGAGCCACGCTGGCTAAACTACCCCTATAATCTGCACTTCCATGTCGGCAGGGCAAGTTCTGATATATTTGGGTCTATCTTCTCCTAGCCTTTTCCCCAATGCCATGTTGTCTGATACCATCTAGGACATGGAAAATCCCTTTGGAAAAACTTGTTTTAGCTGCTGTGTTTCTATGGCCATTTGTATCACGTGACTGCTTGTGACATCACAACGCACATGATGTTACAGGAAAAGGTCTTGTGCGTGTGACATCACTGCGCAGGTTTCCGCCATTCATAGGAATATTTTTCATGTAGTAGTTATTGCACAGCGGGGCACAATTGTGATGTAACCTTGTTAACCCCTTGGCATCATAGACATATTTCAGCCCATCTAGTTTGACAATTTTCACCACTGAAATTTTCACTTTTCGCCCCGGCTTTACTCCCCGCTGCTTTCCAATCAGAACTAAAAATGAAACTTAGAAAGATAGAATCTGACAGCAGACCCATTCCGCACACATTCTGCCCACTTTTTCCCATTGCAGGACTGATTACGGCAAAACTATTTTCATACGAAGGCACACAAGATGTTAATAGATAAGCGCATGTGTGTGCATCTAATAGAGACCCCAAAGTCCCAGTGAAATATATAAAATTACTGCAAAACGTCAGTAGAAAAATAGGAATAATGAGATAAGGGAAAGAGGTTCAACAACGAGTGTAAAACGTTTGAGGAATAATAGGATTAATTAAAACTCCAAGACATCTTCTTTAAGCTATTTAATTGCTCTGCTTATGAAAAAAAGGAACACAGAATATAAGAGATGCAATTAAAGGACACGATATTTTTTTCAGAATAACCAGTAATGTATAATGATCTTCTTAATCTCCCGCGTGCTTTACCTGCGCTGATCCGTTGATGCAGAGTAAATAGCGAGCCAGAAAGCATGTCTAAGTATCCATGATTGCTTATGATTTTAATTATTGTTATATCAATCAATCCGGTCCTTTTAAGTAATTAGCTTTCATTTTGGGCTTTGCTTTACATCTTAAGATAAGATAATGTTGAAGAGGTTCTGTTAGATGCCCCGTATTGGGTATTTCCTTTGATTCTCTGACCTGCATATAATGTTTGTATCAAAATGGTTAGACCTGCTCACCCCGGGGTAACTACACAAGGCAGAAAGCGTCGTATAATTATATCCCAGGGGCATGACCACTGGAGGGCTGGAGACTTCTGCTATGGTGGTGAAAACCAAGCCAAGTAGCCCTATAGTGTAGATAAGTTTATTTGAGCTTCAACGCATTCACAGAAAGGGACCACGTTGGAAAGTAGCAGCGGTGGGATCACAAAGAGGATCCAGACATGGTTGCAAAGTGCTTAAGGGCTTGTTAAAGACCTCATTGGCTGTCCATGGAACAGCAAGTAAACTATAAGAAGGAAAGGAAAAAAGAGACGGGTCCCTGGCAATGGCCTTCAAATTGAGGACTCCAGGGGATAATTCCCACCGTGCCCTATTATTCGGCCACAAATGTGTGTGACAAGTGTCATTATCCAATGGCCTGAAATTATTTTTTTCTTTTTTAATCTATGCATGTAGCCCATAGCGATATAGCTAATTGATATAGACCTTGATTGGACTCTTCCACTTGGCCCAACATTGATATTAACTTTTCCAGGTGTTAAGTATAGCCTAACTGAGTGAGTGTCACAATCCCGTCGCAGCAGCATATTGGGTCTCCCTCCCCATCGATGAAAAATAAAGGAACCCAAAAATGAACCCAAATATTTGGGACTTTACCTAATTATCTCTCCTTAAATGACAAAAGAGACGGGCATTATGGGCACACCTTATAGACTTACTTTACATTTTGTGAAGGATAAAGGAGATTGACTGTGGGTAACTGAAAACACATAACAACATAAAAGCTAGATGTCCTCACATGTATGTTTATCTTTAATGCTTATGTAATTTTGTATTTGAAGCCCCCTTATGAGTATACCATGGGAGCAGCCATCTTAACTTCCTTCAGATCAGGTTATTGCTCCCGGTCCTCGCACATCCTTTACTTTTAAACCAAATTCCTTAAAAATGATTAAAAACATGCATTATACAATGTAAGGCAGAGCTTTGTAGGTGGCCCTTTAGATGAGTGATGACCTAGCGGTGGACACTGTGGGCATCCGTTCTGGTTCCATCCATGCACATCACCTCTGAATTGTGGACATACTGAGTTCCTTCCTTCCTCGCAGCCCCTTTAACCAGAGATCCTGTCTGAATTGTGTAGGAAGCTCGGGGATTGTACCCGAGACCTAACACAGAGCTGCTTTCCCACTGTGGTATTTGTCCAGTCCCCGGCCATTAATCTCTGACCCTGACTGCTGTACAAAGAGAACAAAACTGAGTTAATAACAGCAAGTGAACGATGCCCTTTCCCATCAAATGCCAGACCGCTTAACCTCTGGAAAACTGGAAAATGTCTCTTCTTCCCCCAAATATTTCACTTCATTTACACTCACATGGTTTTCACATAAACTATGAATCTGTAGCACACCCGTAAAACTACTCGCTTGTAGGTCTGCCGCTAATCATTCTAGAACTGTGTCTATTTATATTACCAATAATCACCCAATAATTAAAAGAATATTTAGCAGGTATCCCTGTGTAATATGTTTAAATATATAATATATACATTTACAGCTGTATTAAACTTAATATCTGTCAAGATATAGAAACTGTCCTAATTTTAGTCTTCTCGTTGACGATGTCTTGGGGGCGATGGTCGCTTTCATCACTCGTAGTTTCTGCAACTCCACCATTAAGATGAGAACGTACAGGCTGCTTCATCTGGAAAAGACCCGCTTAGAAGGAATTCGGTCTATATGGTAAATATGTCTTGATGCAGAGACTCAAACCTTAATCAGTCCTTGATCAGTTCTTAGATTCAGGAGCCATATGCCTATCCCATGCATGTTTTAATTCCCCAACCTCTACCACGTCTCTTATCTACCCCCTCCCAGTAAAGTAATATTTATTCACGTTACATCTCATCCTTATGACCGCTTGTTCCAACATTTTTCCTCCTTTGGAATTAGATCCCTGTGCAGGTTATCTGTTACTTTATAAAATAAACGCATCCCGACACTCAGGTTTGGAATGGAGTCCTGTGCCAACTCAACAAGTTATACATTTTTAACATCATAGACCATGTATGAAATCCAAGGAGCTATCAAATACGCCAGCAATATAAAACCAAACGTATATAGGAGATCAGGGTCATATTTGTCCTTTAACTGCTTACTAAAAGCACATCTTAATGTACATGCAACGTATATAAACACAGGATGCATTTTTATCTGCTTCCCTGGTTCAGGAGCAATATAGGCGCACCATTCATTACCCCTGAAGTAATTTATTAATAAGTGGTGTGCAAGCATGCAACATTTTGATTTCTTGCAACATCCTTTGTTATCAAACTCTATTGACAGGGCTGTCTGGATTTGGGCTGCAGTTCCCCTCACCGACCACTAGGTGCTGCTCTAAGATTCCAGTCTATGTCAAAGTTATTTCCATGGCAGCTGAGACCACAGTAGGTAATCCAATTGAGAACAGCTTGTGTTTGAGTAGATTTTTTTTTAACCCCCCCCCCATTTTTAAAAAAGTAGACACTATTCAACATGTTGTCATAGCGACGGTATATTCTTTCCAAGAATACCTAAATATTAGCTTTTTTTTTGCCTTCAAATGCAGTCTCCAGATGTGACATGGTTGCATTCACTGGCAGTTTAAAGAATGACAATTGCTTGATTGAAAAGAGAGAAGAAGACTACAAGGTTTTTAACCTTTCGTGTAAATATGGCTGTGCTGTGTCAGTCATTTGGTATTCATCATCATCTGCGAGTGACTATGGGAAAATAGGGGGAAAAAAGGAACAATTCCAAAAATGTAGAGTTTTCACTAGTGTTAAACGTAGTAATAATATCCTTTTGATGTATTAACCTCAGTATAGATCTGGGGTTTTAATAATGTGTTGTTCACCCTAAGCAGTGGCGTATTTTTTAGGTGCTGCTCTAGGCCGCACCCAAGAGCCCCGACACACAGCCCCAACATACCTTTGCGCCACCATCTTCTCCGCTGTGAAGCGATAAGACGTCTCTAAAGGGAAAATATCCTTAATGCATTTGACATTACCCAAAATCAGGGATATCCCATCATACCTTCCAGTTACAGTGTCAGATCTATTGAGTGGGACCTCCACGTCTGTCTCATTTTATTTAAATATATGTCAGTACCGAATATAACCTGCAGCGTATAATTCTGCAAAATCAGTCAAGAAAAATAAAACAATAACTCTCTGGTACTGAAAGTGTAAAAAAAAAAAAAGGCGATAATAAGCGTGTAAAATGTAAAATCACTTAAAGGGGAACTCCGACCACCCCTTAGGATATATTTTCAAAGCTGGCTTTACACATTGGCAAAGGGGGTTACCGCAAAATGTTTGTGTGCCGGTCATTTGTACCTCTGCTCTATAGTCTTTATAAATGTAGTGCTCTTTTTGTGCTCTCATTAGAAGCTAAGCGTGCTTGACTTATCTTACTGATCTGTCTACGTTTCCACCGAGAGGGGACAGCGGGGAACTTTGCCTGCAGCAGCACCAGCAGAACATTTTTACCATTTGAGTCATTTTGTATTCCACCTACCTACATAATCTTCCCTACAGCATTAAGTATGTTTCAAATACATAATTAATGCTTTATCTTAAACCCCCATAATTACTTCATTTTACTTTAATTTTACTAAATACATGTTTTACACGAGTACGCGCCTACCCATGATCCTCTGGTTCTCCCCAACCTCTGCCTTCAGAACCTGTATAGTCCTGGAGATCTGGTCCTGGGATTATGTCAGACGCGATTGTCAAAAGGGCAGCAAAATGTGGTCTTATTTTGGGCACTATGCGGCTTCGCAAAAGAGGATAGGACCGGCTGTGAGAGAGCAGTGAAGAAAGATGTTACGGCTGTCTGTGCAGACAGAGGAAAGAAGGGCACCAATGTGAACGTCAGATAAATTTCCCAGCACACTGCTTCACCTGACACCTACCTACAAAGCTCTCATTACTATGTACCGTACCGACTACATAGCTATACCACCACTACGAAGAAAACAAGTGGTGAGAGTTCCCCGAAGAGTTCACGTTTGCAGATGTACAATCTGTGCCGGAAATAAGTGTGCACGGATTTTTATGTGTCTGTAAAAGAGGATGGGGAAATGTTCTCAAGATAAGACGTGATTTAACCAAGTTTCCCTAAATTAGTCCTTTTCCCACTTCAGATGTTCTTTGGCTGGAAAATACTGTTAAGTGCAACAAACTGGAAAAGGTCAAAAAAGTTTGTGAGCTCTCTTTATGTATATATACGGTGTGAGAAACTGATTTTCTGTATATACCATATAAAGCACATTGCTTTCGCACATCAAGGCTGGACTGGGGATGACTATCTGGCTATAGCATCAGCCGCCAAATGATATACATACGCCGCCGGCTGGATACGCATAGCGACATTGTCACATCCACTGTCACCAAAAAGCACTCTGCGGTAGTTCTTCAGCCCTGAAATGCATAACAAGAAATTGAGCCCCAAGCTAAGAGGACAGGGACTTAGACGATCCCAACAATGAGGAGGCTCAGGTGTAGGCAGGTAACGTTCGGCACTGAGTGGTATGGGCAAAGCAGCAACAGAGCCAGGTGCCTCCATAGGTAAACTGTAGGCAAGAGTCCTATGCAGGTAATACAGGGTATCACGGCTTAATGCAGGACGGATAGTCAGATACAGCCTGGTTTGAAACGCAAAATGGGTAGTCATACAAGCCAGAGGTCAGTTCATGGAACAGGTAGTCAGACAAACCAGGTATGGTACACAGGTAATTCAAACTGTTGCAGAATCAAACTGTAGGCAGGAGAATAGTCAGGCAAGCCAATGGTCAAAAACAGCAAACAAGAATCTGAGTATAACTCTGGCACCCAGCTTCACTTCCTGACACACATCAACCGCTGTCCCTCCACTGTTTCCTTGCCGGCGGGATTACGCAGCCAGTTGAGATTGAGTGCTTGTCACCTTTAAGCCTCGCGCCGACTGACAGCAGCCTGTCTGCCGGTAGCCGGCCCCAGTGACAGGCATGTTACGTTTTTATACCCTTGCAACAGGTAGTCGCGTGTATCCAGTTGGTGGCCAGTTGGCACAGCACAGAACTCGGTCTGCTGCAGGAGTGGTGGTATGAACATTATGCAGACAAATCACCAGTCCATCAGGTATTTGTCTGGTGTGCCTGATGTCCATAACTTGTAACCTCCTGGCAAAAAGCCATTTCTCTGGGTCACCAGAGAAACTCCAGGTCGGTGGTCGCCCCAATCCAACCACGGCCAGTTTTCCTGTGTGGGGACTATCCTTGCAATGTCAGTGTGACCACCCATCTATGTCGGAGACGGCCCCGGGTAGCTGGAGCCTGGATGTTCCAAGGTATGCTGATGGATAGTCCATACACTCATGATAGTATAAAGAAATACTGATGGATCTTCTTAGATGTTACTCATCCCTATTGATGTGGTCTTCAGAAAAATCTGCGTGCCTTATATGTTATTCAAATAAAACATGTTTCACCTGAGATGAAGCACTCAAGTGATTTGTGAACAGAGATAACATTAACTGGGTTATCCACAACACATGCGGCGATGATATCATGTCAAGATTATGAGCACACATCCGAATCCTAGCAGCTGGAAGACCAGAGAGGTTTCAAGGGTATAAAAAATATCCTTGAGTAGGAGGGAAAGTGCTGAGATTGGAAGAGTAAGACAGCGTTGGGATGTGTTTTTATAGAGTTAAATGACAGGAAGTCTGGCATTTCCATTTGGAAACATTTAGTGTTGTTTGGAAATAAATGAGTGAAATTGGAATTGAAATCATTTGTCTCTTTGAAGTGATTTTACTTGATGGACACAACAGACGGTCCCGGGGCTCTTTGAGTAAATATTCTGTTGAACATCTAATGTTATGTATTAGACACCTACAAAGTTTAATGCATTCATAATGTAAATTAATAATAACCATCCCTGTGCTTAAAAGACATGTATAAAAAATATAGTAATATTATATATTATATATATAATATATATTGGATGCTGTTGAATTTATGTCACGGTTGGAATTTTGTATGCAGTCCGCTTCCATAAAGAAAACCCCCCCATATATTTGGATTTCACTGTTATCTGAGTAAAATCCCAAGTATAATAAATCTTCACCATTACTAAGTGGTGGAAAGGATCCAGAAATCCACTCTTGCATGTTCGTAATGTAAGCGTGTAATGTAGCTGTGTAGCAACCACCAAGCATAACATTTTACATTCAATTTAGCAAATAAATATCATAGATCACTATGGTATCCTTCTGCAACAACACACATCTTTGTGTTCACCTGTGGCTTTATCTCATGTAGCTCAAGAACAGTGGAGTAAAACTTGCATAGTATATAGTACCTCCCAAGTGTCCCAGTTTTCATGAAAGACCCACAATTTTGGGGTGATTTCCCTATTTTTGGGGGGCAGTGAGGTTCATGGGCCAGTTGAGAAGATCCTTTGATCTCCCTTGACCTGCCCAGGGTGTTAGAAATCAGTGGTGGTCCATGATGTTGAAATTAAGTGGCATCCCTATGATCTAAGCACCATATCCATCTGCTTGCATGTAGGGTCCTCAAGTTATCAGTGTGATCTTGAGCTACACCACATTACACCCTGGCCCAGCATGTGCAAAGCCCCTTTTAGTACAAAACATATATTGCACAGCGCCACATGCAATTCCCATCAGTGAAGACAGTCAGTGGTTCATGGATCTTACACTCAGGCCGTCCTAAGCAAAGGAGGCTAGAAGAAGGTTTACAGAACACCCACTAGAGGTTTCCTATGAATAATTTATATTCAGTAGTCATTACAAAGCTCTCTAAATTTGACATGTTTCAGGTTAAAAACCCTTTGAGCAGATGCCATATAAAACCAATTACATCAAGGGCTGAAAAGCAACTCCCATAATTCTCACCAAGACATTGGACAGCCAAAGAGTGTTTGAGAATAATGGGATCCCCAAACTAGGTAAACATTAGCAGATTGCTTTAAAAATTCTATCTATCCTAATTTTATGGTGTTCATTGGAATATTTCTTATGACACATAGCATATGGGATTATTAAAAAATGTCAGATGATGTATAACAAGGGCATATCCAAAATAAAGCCATTAAAGTAAATTATCCATTGGACAGTGAGTGTTTATTAGTTAATGGTTAATGTTGGGGTTGAGAATGTGGTGGAAGCTAAGTATGTATAACTTTAAACAACCTGACAAAATGGCGCAGCATGTAGTAGACAATCGCTCATGGCGTCCAGCCATTATATGCCCTTACCTAAAACCTTGCTTTAGTTTAAAATGGACTGGAACATTGTTGTAATAAATGTGCAAATATGTAACAAGGGCCGAAATGAGCAATGTATACATATTTAGCGTCCATATAGGACAATGGTATGCACATAATGTTACATGCAACTCCACGCACAAAAAATAAGCGTCATTGTGACCACTTCCTACTTCACCAACATTATATGGGCAGAACGTGACATCATGGGGCAATCTCCAAAAGTCATTATTAAAGAGGACAATATATGAGGAAACATAAAGATACCGTTTCACACAGCCTCGCCAGCATATATAAGGACTTATAAGTATTTTAAAAGCACTCCTAGTGAAATCAGCACTTTTGCAAGGGGATAAAGCAATAATTTTAAGGGATCATATTTATTTACGTGCAAATGGTGGCTGTGGTGTCCCTTAAAACTGGCATTTCAGCTTCACACCTTTTTCGCCCCAACACAGGGGAGAAACAATATAAGTGGGGGGAGTGATCATACTTATCCCTGGGACAGGTAGCTGGTAAGACTCCTCTCGCTGATATACCGGCAAGATGAGCTTTTAAACACTCTGGTATTGTTTATATTAATCTTTGATGGCGTGTTATGGTTTCTAAATGCAAGATCCTGGAAAGTTGCAGAGATTTAAAACTAATGGAGGAAAAAATTACAATTTTAATCCTTCTGTGAGATGCAATTCCATTTCAGACCGTGCCACTGCTTTCTGCAGTCCGATGTTTGCTGCAGACGCCCGCAACTTACATCTGATTATAATCTTTCCATATTACTTTACATTCATTTTGTGTGTTGATACTTCAGAGACCCGCTAATAAGTAGGCTAGGAGAGATAAAAATACAAAAACCAACTAAACATGCTCTGCATTAGAACGTCATAAATGTGATGTAAAAAAACCCTTAAAAAGCCACCAAACTCGAAACTCTTTCACTGTACAATGTAAATCAGTTTCAAGAGGCTTTTTCTACTACCCAGGACCAGCTGATTATAGTGATCTGGTCTCCAGCAGGCACTTGCTTGCTTTTGACCTTGATTGATAGAAAAGATCTTAACTAGATCCCGTCTACAGACTGGTGATGAAAACAAGCATCTCGCACGGCTCAAGGATAATAGCTTTTCTGATCTCAGCAGAGATTCCTATCAGAGTGCATCTGTAGCTGATCAGCTGTCAGTCGGCAGCTGCAACAAAAGAAAGTACATCTCATTAAATACATAGTAGTTTTTAATGTTGAACTGGCAAATGAAAATGGTAAATGATAATGCTGAACTGAAAGAAGCCAAACTTTTTTTAAAACATTTAACAGCTCTTCTGCCCTCTTACACATCAACATCCATTTCTTTGTGGCTTTCGCTGCTCCAGCTTGATATTGAGCACTAATGTGGGGCTTGTCATCAAAATCAACATTTCAAAACTCCACAAGGTTTGGAAAAATGTGGATCCTCCGAAGGAGGAGATATTAATTCATAAAACAAAATGATAATTGGTTGCATGTCGCTAAAATAATTTTCATAATGTTTTCTTCCTAATACGCATATTCCATCCCCCACTATAGTGTCCCTGCTCCCGAGTCTCCATTGATTTATATTTCACAAACTGCAAGTCAGATACATTACGTAGCTGCTTGTGAGATTTTAGGAAGCGTGGTTTAGGAGACATCGCTTCCTTGGGACCTTGGCACTTCCAATAATTTACCCAATAGATATTCAACTTTTTGTTTTTGGACATTTTTTTTAAAATTAAGTTTAATTAATTATTGCAAAACCCCTGATTTTGCAAGTATCACTTTTTCAAATGAATGAAAGCAGACTAGTTACCCCTCTGTGAGAATCCTCATTAGAGGCATATTTACCACCATATCTCCTAATATATTTCCGTAATTAGACTTTTCCCCGAGGTAGAGGTAGCCTCGTTTTGCTCAACTGACTAATCTGCAAAAAAATAAAAAATGATTTTTGTAGTTAATTGTGGTTTAATAATAAGGCCACAGTCACAAGGGATTTCCAATGTCCAAAGCTTAATTTGAAAGAAAGAAAGATTTTTTATCATTAAGGGTTATGGACGCTTATTTTGTGATTGATTTGATTATTCAGCACATGGCTAGACAAATCTGTATAATGTAATGGGCCAAATAGGAAATGTTATGAGCCAGCTTAGTTTTCCTAGGAGCCAGGAACAGATGCATCCACAGAGGCTAATGTACGAGAGAACAAAATGAATGGGGCCAACAGTAATGTTTCTGGAGGCTAGATACATGGTTGCTTGGACCTTGTGTCAGCAGAATAGGACCCAGCCATGGAGCATCGGACTGGAATCAAGAGGTCTGAAAATGCCAAGCTAGCTAGAAGGCAAGGAGAACAATCCACAGCTCAGAAGGTAGTGGCTAAAAGCACCTCTCTTTCCATCATTAAAGGACCTCTGTCTCCAGGTGGGGGCAGACTTGGCTTATGTATAGACATGGTTTAGCCACACCAAGATCTGTTTCAGCCACAGAGTAGCTCATGTCTCACTATGCCCAGTTCTCCTACCTCTCACTCACTCAGGTGAGTTTCTGCTACAGAAGATACCGAGTTGGCCTTTTACGCCCCAGTTAAAATGCATCGATTTTTTAAAAGGTTTGTTCACCCTCTTAACTCTACATTATGCTTGGTCAACTACTTGGCCTTTCCAATTAAACGGGTAAGCCCCTTTGTGTCCAAACAGATTTGGCCTTTGATGTTGCTCTCATTGTGTTCTTATGGAATGGCTAGCTAAGGAGCTGAATTGCCTCCTATGATATCACACATTTCCTGATACATTACATCGCTATCACTGTTATTGCGCTTCCCACATAATACAGCTTTCTATGACTCTTTTATTTTCTCTCTGTCATTCATGAGTGAGTAAGACAGATCTGCTGGGTTTTGCCTATCCTAAAGACAGTTTAATGCATGTATCAAATTGCTTAAGCTTTTTTTATTTTAAGCTATGTCAAAGACTGATCTATTAACAGAAGATTGTTATACAGGGTTTGATGAAAAGCAGGCTCCTCTCACCAGCGAGTTCTGTAGAGGTACAGTAACGAAAATCCCTAACCTGTCATTTTCTCCAGTAGAACAGCAGGAACTCAACCTACTTCTGAGTCTGCTCTGGTTATCAAAGAGCGTGAGTCATTGTTTCTTTGAAGACCGCAGTAGACGGTCTACTGCATAAAACCTGCAAGTATAGCAATGCAAATAATCTTTCGAAGAGATCCTGCTCTCTTTATTTGCAATTGCTTGTTATTTCTCACCATCCATGACCATGAAATATATCATACATGCCCACTACAATATGGACATTCCACAAGATTTGTGAAGGATATAGCATTGCCCATTTCTTTTCCTTTTTTTTCCCTCATAAACGGAAAAGTTTATTAGAGAATATGATGACTATGTGAAAGATCAAGTCTATACATGGAAAATGTATAAAAGAACGATCCGAAAAACAATTTTAAACAAAATGTGTCATTCAGTAGTATGGGCAGTTCAGATGTACCCCTGAACTCAGTCTTCGGGATCCACGCAGCCTTCTCATACTTCTAATTATTTTATCACCACCCCAAAATTTGCAGTTGATCCCTTGGGACGTCCAGTTGTGTCCAATATAGGGTGTGGAGGTGAGGGTTTGTCCCAGTGGTTACCATGTAGCCATATATAATTAAAAACATTCCAACAGGGGAATGCATTGTCCATTTCTTTAACATGGAACACCTAATCTGCTTTAATCCATGCAGGCTGGACCATCCCTTGGGTCTGGTGGGATGCATGCGCACTTGAAGAGACTTACGGGAGCAAACATCAACCTCTCCAGGCAAAATGGGAACTGGCATAAAGTCTGTGGTGTGATATCTACACACTTCTTCGGAAATACATAACGCAGTCTTAAGACCATACTGGTACCTCACTAGCCGCACCTAACTTTGAAGAGGTTGAAAAAATAAATTAGCCAGGTCATGAATATCAATATGTTCTAGAATTATCATAACACCTATTGCCAGGCAAATAATAAAGTTCTGGTTTCACTTGTTCTTTACTGCTTGATCTAAGTTCAGCTTCACCGATCAAAATCATTCTTGTTGCTGAAAGACATTACTTAGGTCTGTGTTAACTATGCGGCCACAAAGAATAATGGTCAACATATCTGTCTATAAGTTCAGGGTGGCTTCACCTTTAAGAGGCAGCTCTTTTTTTGGAAGTTGTAATGGTTAGTTCAAAACAGAGACATTTTATTTTAACAGTTATTGTTTGGATTTAAAAAGGTCAAAAGAATCAGAAATTTACTCATTTGGAGTGTTCCTTGTAGTAGCCATGCTAAAAGTTCATTATACTAGAATTTACGAGTCTAATGGATCCAGTGAGTATTTCGAAACCTGTTTAATTCGGAAGGTTAATGTTGTTTTTTTTATAGGAAATATTTATAAAAAGTTTCATATTAAACATTTGGTTGGAAAAATTTAATATTACTTTTACATGGTAGGAGAAAGCTTCAAGAACCCCATCACGAACCTAAAGCTGGTTGGCTATTATTTTATTAATATAATGAATATATTAATGTTATTAATATAACCATATAACCAGTGGTTATAGGCATATAACCAGTTTAGCAAACACAGTGTGAATGATTACACTATAATAATAATAATAATAATAATCATTTCACTACAGAACAAACTGAAGAGATCATTCAACAAAAAATGTTTAGTAAGAACGGGTATCCAGAACATTAATTAAAGGTACTATAAGGCCATCAGACTTGGGTCTGAGAGGGGTGGTGAAATTAGATCTCATACCGAGTTTGTACTGCTGGCACTTTTTATAACGCAGTTAGATTTACGGCCATACTAATGCTTCTTAAACGGCTGTGAACATTTTGAACAGACTCACAAAAACAACAGGATATTCTAAAGAACCAAACAGGTGTCCCTTTTACTCGCTCTGTTACAGACGGCATCAAGTTTCTTCTAAAATGGTCTTGTATTTTTGTTCTCGTATGTGAACTTGGCAGGAGGACAAAAATCATAGAAAAATACTAACAGGGAGAGACACAGATGGGAGGAAGTAATGTGCTCGAGACTGGCATGTAATATACATTTTAAAAAACTATGGAAAACTGCTCGTAGGAAGTAGCTCGCTGAACCTAACCCCACGTTCCTCTCCAATCTTCCTCTGTATGTATTCCCATGTCACACAAATGGAGTGAGTGCTTCTTAAATGTCCATGGCATGGATCCCGAATCTAAGACGAGACCAAGGACCATTGAATGTATGGCCCCACATTTTGATAATTTATGGCTTTTGAACTAAAATGTGCTTGAGTCAGAACTCCTTGCTTAGTGTATAAAACTGGAGCAAAGCATTGGCTCTACGTCTGGTTGCCAAGGGCTATTGGCTTTGTAAGAGAGAATCCCCTTTGTCTCGCTCTGGAAGTTCTGATAACTTATAAACATTAATGGAATTTATAGCATGGGATAGTAAGACAAAACCAAGGATTGATGAAGGTCCAAATCTTTACAGAGCAAAATGGGCAGACTACACGGGCCGAATGGTTTTTATTTGCCGTTAAGTTTTATATTAATTAGTAATTATAATCTAAATTTCCCATTGAGCCCTGTCCACGGATATTTCTGTATTGTACTGCATTGTTACAGAGCAAAAATTACACCAATTTTGGTTCAGTAATTCATTGTGGTGCTGAAGGCAACCTCCACTCCACTTCATGGGGTCTCCCTAATACAGCTATCTGAAAGACCCAAATCTCTCTAAATTTGGACCAGCCTACGTACTGCGCAGGCTGCACACAAGCCCCAGCTGTAGGGTGCATGCGTAGCCATCTGTCCGCTAGTACCAATCTGTGTATGTGACAGTCTGTGTCTCTTGATGTATGTTATACCCCATTATCATTTGTGTGCCAGTCTCTATGACTATCATGCATCTCTCATTTGCATAATATTCATGAATTAATTACTATGCAAACTGAGTAAGGGATGCCTAGGGCCACATCACTGAATAACGTGGCTCGGTGAACCGCAAAACTACACAGACAGTAGTGATGCAATTCTATGATGTCATCATTTTTACATCTCTGCTGCTTTTTTGTACCCACCATAGACCCTTCATAGATGAATTCATCCTTGCACATCAACAGCAGTAAGCAATTCACCTACACACTACTCCATACAGACATTGATTTAATCTCCCTAAATGAAATTACATTTGATCTCTTCTAACCCCTTCCCTTCACGACAGTCTGCAAACTAATAAGACAATAGAGATGGCGCGGTATATGGCATATAATAAATGCAATTTATTCCTGATGTTCCAGATCAAATATTAACATTCCTTTACAAATCACATGCAATTGAGCCATTAAAATGCTGAGTGCTTTAGACGAAGAGAAAACGGAGTAAGTCATTCGTTTCTGAACATGTTTAAATCCCCTGCTGCAGACTATTAAATGTAGCGCAGTGAGAGGGGCCGCAATGCATCAAAAGACGGTGTCACTGAATCACATATCGAATTAACCCACTGACTAGAGAGACTGACCAATGCACTGATGCCCGAAGGGTTAACGAAGACTCATATGGATTTCTGGGTGAATTGTATACATATATCTATCAATATATAGTCTGGGGGGGGTTTGCTCATTTTTTTCCCCACTTACTGACATAAGGAAAATGAGATTGGTGAATAATAAAGACCAGCTTGTTAGGATTAATAATAACATAATATTACATACATTAGGGCAGAACTCTAGGAGAAGAGCAACAAGAAGCAGCACTGTAGGCATTGAATGGGTTAAAAATTCAGCTTTTTCATGACGGTGCAGGCAGACCGGCGTGGATTTTTTTTTTATACGGTAGAGCTGGAAAGATACAGACAAAACCAGTATGGTTTGCAGGATATTGTTTCATCCCAATCTGCCCTTTTGCTCTCAGTGCAGTTTAAGATTTCGAGTATCTTACGGGCGTATATATCATTTACATTCTTACAGCCGCCTCCCTAACGTGTGGGGTATTCGTTTATCTGGCACTGGACGCCAGGTGGAACATTTGTTCCGCAACCAGATCTTCTTACAAATTTCTCTCCTTCCATAAATTAAAGTGAAGGATACCTGGCGTCGCGGTCTAACGTTCAAAAGAGAAAAGAGTTTTAACTAATTCTTCGGATTTTCCCAGATTCTACAGTTCTATAAACGAAATACAATTATTTACTGAGACGAAGGCAGCGGACCTTATAGAAACAAAATGATCTCCACCAATATATATATTAAAATTCATTTAATAGTAGATCCTCTGTAGGTCCAAGGCCTTACCTTACTCAATACACATTTTCCTTAACCTAATTATAAACAATGAATTATTTCAACCCCTTGCTTGAGGCATTTGCTTTCCATGACCTATGGTTTCAAATGGTGATATTCGGAAACTCCTATGTAAGTGAATTAACTCTTTCAGTGACAGAGGGTTCTATACAATAACCTTGTTTACTACACACACCAGAAGCATATGGAGACTATATGTTGACCTTGGTATTGTCCTGAAACTGCCAAAACTTCCCACAAAGCTGGTCTTGGTATGTCCCCTTCAGTTCCAACTTTGTGAGAACAGTTTGCGGAGGGCCTTTTTCTATTCCAGCATTACTGTTCCCCACAGCAAGGTTCATAAAGGCATGGTTTGGATGAGTTTGGTGAGGAAGAACTTGACCGGCTGCATAGAGCACTGACCTCAACCCCATCGAACACCTTTTGGGATGAAACTCTCCAAAATCTAGCGGAAAGCCTTCCCAGAAGAGTGGAAGCTGTTATAGCCGTCTATGTCATTAAAGTCTCTGTTGGTGCAATGTTCAGGTGTCCCAATACTTTTGCCCAGCGTATGTAAGCCTCAATTTGTAGCATTGCAATTGCACTGTCCCTTTAAAACTGGAACATGGCTTGTGTGACATCACATGTTGGTACCAACCCAACAGGTACTTGATGGCCAAATGGCAAGTCCATACCTAACTGTTCTGTTCCTTTTCCCTGTCATATAATGTAGCCTTAATGTTATTGTGGATTAAGTCATAAAGCACCATGATATTCAGGACAAAGTTCACACCATTCTAAATTCTTTAAGATCCAGCAATGCAATGCGGCACAATTCACATTAACTGATCTCATATTTCTTGTTACATTTAAAAGAATTATAGAGTTGCTTATTGTTTAACAAAAAGTGTCCTTGGTTAAGTGTCTGAAACAAAGAACTTTCCCTTTAATGTTTTATTCCATATGTCTAGGAATGAGTGATCTGAGGATCACTACAGTTCTTTCAGAAGTCCTATTATTGCACAGCAATAGCACATAATCCTCTATATAAGATGAAAAGGAGGGAGGAGAGGTAGAGAGCATGTATATGAGTCGAACTCTCAATGTATATTGTTGTAAATAGTCGTAGGGCAGGGGTTAGATCTTGAAGGAATACACAAATAAAATGTGTATATATTAAAGTGTCAGTTTGTGATAAAGCTCAATGGTTCTGCTTTATTGATTGGTAAAGGAATACTGTATATCACACAGCCACTCCTTTTACCTTTTGCTTCCCTGTCCTGACCGACTGCCTCACTTTACGTCATTGTTGTAAAGTCCAGGACACACAGCATGTGTGTTTTAACAAAAGTAAAGGGGCAATTTTGTGGTTTTATTTTAGACTCTCAGTGTGAATGGTCATGGTTGCTAAATTTGGCAACTCACCCAAGCGCATATTTCATGCAAAGTGCCTTCATATTTTATATCATGGATGGATTCTCTGGAACCAGCCCTGGTATCTGTAAAGGATAAATAAATTCTAAGCATCTTATGTGTCCAATGGTTGGATCATATACCAGATGAATTAATTGGACTTTTTTGTGTGACTTTGTGTCCAATTGATGGTTACCTATGTCATTAAGTAAGGCACTTAAAAGGAATCCATTATATTGAAACAATGTATTTTATTTAGAAACATATTTACTGCTGTGTCTATAAACAATATTGTAACTTTTAGGGCTGTAGGACATTCATATCCAGAAAATATTCTGGCAAGGAAAGAGAGACAGGGGGGGGATTTTGGGTTCCAAAGAGGGACTTTCCCCATCTAAAGAAGGAAAGGTATGATAAACCAGGACTGGCATCTTGTTACACTATAATATAGCACCACAGTGCTCTGGGGCAGATGTAGCCTTTGCCCTTTCTCCTTGAGCACCAGGCAAGTAAACACATAGGTGGGAGAGGGTTATAAAGCTTTGCACACAACCAAACTTTGAACTCTCCTAAAAAAAGTGCTTTTCATGCCAGTCAGCATTGTGTTCTTACCCCCCCCCTTCCTCTTTATGTGTTAAGTGCTTGGAGGTATCAAGGCACCACTGGCTGCCATTTATCTCCCTGCTTTAACAAGGTGCTGAGTGTTAAAAGCTCTACATGCATGCCCTGCTTCCAAAGTCCTTGTAGTTCTGTGCAATGTGCCCCTTCCTCATTCCCCTGCTCTTCTGTAGGGGGTAAGGCTCTATTAGAGAAGGCTGCACACTAGACTATAGAGGAAGGTTTGAAGACAGGAGGAGGGAGCAGGGAGGAGTCACACTTGATATTTGTGTCCCTGAATTGATGGATGACTGCTGTTATGTGCTTGTGTATGTGTGTGTGTGTGTGTGTGTGTCAGTGTGTCTCTCTCCCTTGTATTTATGCTGGTACCAAGGCTGTAGAGCAGAGACACACTGCTTAGGGTAGAGAGGGGGAACTCCAGACAGAGGAGGGCAGACTTCAGTGCAAAGGAGCTCATTTAATAACCCCAGTGAGTGCAGTAGCAGCAGAAAGCAAAAAGGGATGTCTTTAATTTAAGTTCTATGGTGTAATTGTTAAAATTACCCCCATTATCTTTTTTTATTTTTTATTTAATATATACGATATCATTTGCATTGGGATTGCCAAGGAATCTGGACACTGCCTGGATCTTATCCGGGACTCTGATGATTTAAAGGGATTTTCAGCACTCCAGCTTTGGGGAAAAAAAAACGTGATTTCTGCCAGCATGGCTCTGAAGAAGGGCTGCTCTACCTTCTCATTGTGGATCAAGGCTGGATTCTGGCTCCTGGCATGGAGCTCTGTCTGCCTGGTGTGTGCCAATGGATGCCCTGCCTTGTGTACCTGCAGTGGAACCACAGTGGATTGCCATGGTTTGGGACTTAAAACGGTTCCAAAAAACATCCCAAGGAACACTGAAAGACTGTAAGTACACCAGGGATCTTTTCCTTTTCTCCCTACAACATATTTACACCTGTGCAGGTTAACCCTCTGGCTGGTTAAAGTGGCCTGTATTCAACACTAATTCGAACATTAAGAGGTTAAACAAAATTTAAATGGCTTGCATAGTAGGTATGTGAAAAGTAATGTGGTTGAAGTAATCTGATCACCCCCTTTTATATATATATATAAACTTTAGGTAAATGGTAAATAAAAATATATTTTAAAATGAAAATTTTAGTTTATACTTCTTTATACATTTTTGTAATTAACAGGGGTTGCTTTTTAGGTATTCACTAACTTTAGAATTGTTGCTGGTTTATTGTATTTGCCTTAGCTTGCTCTTTAAACTGGGTTGTGGACACGTTTTGTCTTTTGTATTTGCTCCAAGTAATCAGCATTTATTTATCACTGCCAAATACTGAGGGTATTCCTTGATTACATAGGGATTGGGACCAGCAGAGTCCCAACCAGATGCCATGCTGGGTTTTCTGAAGGTGGGGGGTTAATATTCAATGGATAGCAACATATGCTGGCATTCTTAGGCATATCAGCAAAAAGCCCCCCTTTTCTGTTTGCATCTGAGCTGGCACCTAAATGGGCTTCCACGACCTGGATCATTCTAGATAGTGTTGGAGAACACTTTAGCAGAGAGTCCAGTGCATTAAAGCCTGCAGCTGCTGCAGAACATCTGCTGAAAAGGAACTCTCAATAACTTGCATGTGTTAAGATTCCAATTCCGTTTCATAGCAGGCACAATAGATTGACAGCTCTTCGACCAAAAAACAAACTATTAGAGCTAGTGGGCTTTTCAAAACTCACATATCTCTGTTTATAAAAAAATATATTTTTCTATGTATACACACATATATTATATATTTAAGTTTATATAATATAAATACGGTATATATATATATATATATATATATATATATATATAATGTATTTTCCATATAAAGCCTGAAAAGGAAAGAAAAAATCATTATCCCCACTGTGTCCCCTATTTAAATCCTGTATTCAGTCTGCGTCTGATTTTCTGTCTGTATTCAAACATTTGGGGGACCAGAGTCTCAGTTTATTCTTGTTTCTGGATAATGCACCCAGAGGCATTGTGCTGATATCACCTCCTATAAGTGTAATAATTATATATAACTCCAGATCTCTAGCAGAAAACGTGTAAGACTATTTAATTTTTCCCTACAGTTTAATCTTCCTCTCTTAGTTCCTAGCCATAAAACCATTAAAGTCTAAAAAAAAATGCTCATAAACTTCAATTATATGTCAGCACCAGCATCTTGTATATTTCCCTGTTATATACACCAAGTACAAGCACTGGGGGCCTTACAAGAATAACAGCTGGGACCATTTTGCAGAGACAGCACCCAGACACATAATTAGATGGTAACTTCTCTCTATCCTTGTCAAAAAAAATCAATTGCAAATGAAAATGAACACGCGTGGCGGAATTTGGAAATTGTCAGGATTTATCCAGATTTACATATCCGCTGCAATAAACAAATGTTAATGATGTAATAAGAAATATTCTTTGCACTTCTAATTGCATTTGGAAAGTTTTTGCTGGGCTTTTTAGTGACGCAGCCCTACATTCTGCGGAAAGTTTGGGAGCTTTGTCGCGGATGTAAAGTATTGCAGACTGACTGTCATGATGGCGATTTAATAACCGTTAACGGCGTGAATTTTGCATGAATTTTCCAGTATCTTCTGAAAATTACAGGCAGTGTATAATCTGTGTTTTGGCATCAATTCTATATAATTATTTAATGGACAGAAACAAAGAATTTGAAGGCAGATAAAAGCCATTCAGCCCCGTTTAGTCTTCCTATTTTATGGACTCCAAGCATAATAAGTCGTCGGTCTCGTCTTAGATTCAAAAGCCTTATGCCTATCACATGCATGTTGAAATTCCCTCACTGTAGTAGCCTCTACCGCCTCTGCTGGGAAGCTGTTCCACTTATCTACCACCCTCTCAGGAAAGTAAAACTTCTTCACATTACATCTAAGCCTCTGACCCTCTAGTTTTAGATTATGACCTCTTTTTCTAACATGATAGAACATTCAATATTTGGCTTTTTGAAACACATTGTTTTTGCTTAAAATACATTTGTTTTACATAAATATATAAATACATTATGTAGCCATATTTCAGAAATGTTCAGAGCGGCATATTTTTTACCTGTTAACTGTAAAGTATTATTGACTGCGCCATTTAATTATACATCCACCAATTAAATTTTAGACATCCTTCATCACCAAGTAATTTTAATTATCTTTCTCCATGTCGACTAGCTCAAATTACATCACATCTCCATTACACGGATGCAGTTAATAGCCTAAACTGTACATGCTGGAATGATTTTAATGACTGGTTAGAGGAAGGAGCTGGGAACAGGCAAACGTCGAACATCAAGGTGCTGGGGAACGCAGCTCCCATCATGCTCAGGCATCCAACGTCCATAATCATAAAGGAGACAGAAATATACAGTATAACAAGCTAAAAACCACAGAAGAAAAGGCATTTGTGAACAAGAGTCACAAAGTAAAATTATAAATATTCTGTATTATAACTTTTTGCAGAATTGTTCAAAATTCCTATTATTCATATTTTTTTTTGAATAGGAAATTCCAGGCTGAGCTTTTAGAGGAGTACATGAAATGCCTTAACTTGTATTTCTTTGGAAAAGAGTAAAGTTTTGATGAATACCAAAAAAAAAAAGAGAAAAAAGAAACTATAAAGCAATTTAATGAAAACCACAAGGTTTGTGGAGCAGTTCATGGCTGAACCAGTCGAATGGGATCGCAGTCTGCCTTTAGGTTTCTTATCTTATCAAAGCTTTTCCAGTCAAGTGCATTGGTATCCCTTGCCTCCTTCCAAGTAATTATGAGCCATCTATGTTTAGATCATCTCGATAGCAGACAACGGCTGAAATTTCCTGCGTTTTCATTGCCAGACCATCTGGGGGGGGAAAATGGTTTTCTACGCAGACATTCATGTGCAGTGTAGACGGAGAGCGCTCGCATGAGACACACTTTAACTTATAATCTTATACTGCATGTGTTGGCTTTTTAAATCCATTCTCAAGTATTAGTAACCCTGCGTTGTAACGCCTTATCATCCAATACCAGCTGGAAATATGAATAGTATCCTTTATGTAGAAATCGCCGACGCATTCCACAGTCCTCGGCGGCGCAGGACAGACCGTTACAGAAACGAAGATAAAGCACTTGCTAGACAGATCCGCTGATTGCACCGGGGCTGCGGCAACTCTATTAGTGGCAAACGGTGCCGGGATGGAGTGCAGATGGTGTTAACCGTTTGAGGGCCAACCACACTTGTTGCTATAAGGTACCCAACTGAAACTCGCGCATGAATAGCATATGATTAAGGAGTGTGGAGGGGAATGTATTCCGTCAGAGTATACTAGCGAGGAAACACAGAAACATAGAATTCGGTGGCAGATAAGAACCAATCGGCACATCTAGACTGCATGTTTTTTCCGTTTGACTCTAAAACTCCAATCAGTCCTCGGTCTTGTCTGAGATTAAGGATAGCCATATGCCATACCATGCATTTTTAGCTTCCGTCTCTGTATAAGCCCCTACCACTTCTGCTGGGAGGTTGTCTCACTTATCTATCACCGTTTCACTAAACACTTATGAAACCAACAGTATAACAGTATAGCCTTGGGTAGAAGGCTCGGGCTTTGTTTTCCACGTGGATCCTCTATGAGAGTTATATGTGATTTATGTTAAGACGTTTATCATCCTCGCAATCATTTTGGGGTTTCTAAGCTGCTGCTCCATAATTCATAGCGGAACGTTTCCTCTTCTGCATAAGCCTTAAATATTGTATAGAAACCCTCTCTCCCCATTAATGCATTATTGTGAGTCATGCGTGGTCTATTAATTATTAATCATTTCATTATGCTAGTGTGTAATAAGTCTATTGTATGCAGTAATTGAAAGTAATGGGCAAACAACTACTCACATCTAAAGGAAACTTGCACCTGGTTTGGGATGTGGCCGTCGAACAGGGATTTACTAAGAGACTTTAGGTGAATTGATGACCTATTGATAAATAAAGTGGGACATCAAGGGGTGAAAGAGCCACTCAACCACAGACTAGATTGTCAGCTCCCAAGAGCAGGGCCCTTTTATACCAGTTTGTTATTGTGTGTGGTTTAAAATTATATTACTGACCCTGTTGTAACAGCGCTACGGAATCTGCTGGCGCTATATAAATAAATGTATTGTGATTCTGGCGCCAAGGGGGGACTGTCCCTCTTAAACAGGGACACTTGAGAGTTATTGGTTCGATTAGATTTAGCTTTCCTTGCTGAATAATGCTCTTAATGGGAAAACTTGGCTTTACGGCACGTCGGCAACTGCCTAGGTAACGCGCGATAAGTCACGTCACAAATACATGAATTCTATTGTACAGAATATTGATTTTTTTATAGAAAATGTCATATTTATGTTTACTTAAAGCCCCTGTTGAGAAAATCGGAATTTCAAAGGCACGCTGTCAGAGGCCAACCTTCTTCTATTATAGATTTAGTAACTTTGTATTTTAGTATAACTTTGTTATGTAGGAAGTTGAAGGTCGAATACATTTTCCCCTTTACCTGTTTAATAACACTAGACTATTAAATTATAAAATTAACCCTTTGCGTATAGTTTAAGGAGATGCCAAAGTTTGTAGACAAACTTTATATTGAAAGATGCCTTCTCAGAGTTGTTAAGACGACTTGAAGCCTGGAAATGGGATGGTGGATCCGATGCCTTTTAGAATGCCTATGAGGGACAAACTTAGAATTATTGGATGCACTTTATTCTTCATCCTTTCCAGTTACCTTTCAAAGCTCGGCCACCAGTGGAGGGCTGATAAGTTTGGTTAAGAGGAAACAGTTTTTCTGGCGTCTCAGGAATTAGTAATTTGTGACGTCATCAATTTTTTATAGCCGTTTCACAAATGGCTACAGGCCAGATTTTTCACCAAACCAGCCATTATACATCTGAAGACAACCAAAAGATTGCAATCCAATTAAATTCACAAAGGATTCTTCTTGAAACTTCCAAATTATCTGTTTCATTGTGTTTTCATCAAATTCTATGTTTCTGTGTCCTTAAAATAAATTGTAGTATTGCCATTGAATTTATTTTTGTACGTTTTGATCCACGTTACAATGAAATTGCGCACTATACACATTGTTCGACAACAGACTGTAGATCAGGCATGGTATGTAAAGTTTTCCGGTCAACTCATATTTTAATCAAGATGAAATCACTATAAATATTCACAGTAAATATTCACTAGACCTGCCTAAAATGGCACATTTCATGCATTGAATAATAAAAAAAAGTTTTTTTTATACCAAGACCTTTCAACTTTTATATATAACTTTTTTGGGGTCTTATTCTTTGTTTATCACTTCTTTCTTTGTCTAAGCCTGGCTTAGCATTGCGTTATAATGAACACATTAAAATCAGACACTTTCTGTATAGAAAACCTATTCTTAAACAATTCATGCTGCCTGGCCATACGATTAAATTCACATGTTAACAAAAAAAAAACTTTCCAGAACACATCAGCTAAGCTAATTGACAGGTTTTCAAACACGTTTTACATATTAATGAACTCCATGTGATATATTGCACCTGGTAGCCGGATTAAGCCATGATATTTCCTATTCCTGTTACCTTTTGCCAAACTCTCTGTTTCCAGGAGGCATTAATTACCGGCCAAAGTTTGTCAGTACTGGCAAGCATCATGGCTTCTCTGAAGCAGAATGCGATCCAGTACAGAAATGATCATTATGATTTCCGCTGGTTACTGGCCGGAGGTGATTTTAGAGTGATTCATTTATTTTGTAATAAAATGTATAATTAGACATATGTGCACAGAATTAACTTGCAGATTTTTGATTCTGCTTCATGTTTTGCTAGTAAATAGGTTTGGGAACCGGCCACTGACACCAGATTTATTTGGCGTGCGGGATTTTTGGAACTCCTACATCTTGATTAATGCCCGCTATTATTGAATAGCACCTATTTATTGGGAAAGAAAGAGGAATCGTCCTCATTTAGTCAATAACACATATAAGCAATTAGGGATCATAAACATTTATTAAGTGACAATATAGCTGTAGAGACCGTAAACGAAGATGAAAAATGATCTTGCATTAGATATTTATCGTCAGGGCTTTCCCGGTCGCACTGCCAATCCTTTCAGATTCTATGTTAATCATTGATTTTCTTATCAAACCTTCTTCTTAATGGAACGTTATCTACATTTAACAATTGTATTTTTTATTTTAATTAACAATATTTTTTTCAACTCATGAAGCCTTGTGTTTGCTCATCTGGATACCTGGAAACTTCCCAGGGTAGGCCATCCAGAGCTCTCCCTCTTCTAGACACGTGACGTCTGGGCTAGCCATGCAAGGGGAGGGTTAGTCATGCGTGGAGGAGGGGCTAGCTGTGTGAGGGGCGTGGCTAGCTCAGTTTAGCCATAAATTAGCTGGGTGTGGTAGATGAAGTGGGAGAAAGAGGAAAGTGACCCGGAGACCCGGAGAAGCCGAGCGTCACCTGGAGACTCCGGGTCAAACACAGAGAGTGCCCAGGTAATGTTTACTTATCGTGCCTGCTTTGACTAGGTTGGGCACAGTCAGGATTTTAAAAACCCTTTAACCATGCCCCCTCCCAACAATGGTATCCCACTTTGAACACATGATATGGACCACCCAAAATGAAGTTGACCTTGCAATACTAATTATACCTCTACTTATAACCACCAATGCTAAGGTTTTCCTTGGTGTCCTCAAGGGGTCCACTTTGCTTGAGTTCCATTGAGTTTTCTGGTGGGTATTCTTCAAGTGGCTGAATCAACTCCTGCTTTATATGTAAGCAGGTCCTACTGTTTTTTTCCACCTTGCATGTCTTGAGAGTGTTCCTGCCCAGGTGGACTGAAGTAACCATTGTGTCTATATCTGCCGAGGTCCTGTTTAACCTCCCGTGCAACTTCCTAGTCCCAATCCTCATTAGTTATAGTAATTTGCTAATTGTCAAACACTTATGGCTTCCTTTATGATTCCCAAGGTGAGTCCCTATTGACTTCAATGGCATCTCGGCTTAGGAGAACTTGAGATACTGTAGGCAACTATACATAATTAAAAAAAAAACAGACAGTAACATAAATTACTAATGTCCACTTGAAGTAACCAATTGGAGTAATGAGAGGACTGTAGGGGTCAGCTTTCTGGACACAAAGGTTTCTTCTTCAGGTATCTTGTATTAATGGCTTGATGAGCTGGCATAAAAGAAGTGGTCAGGTCAGATTTTGTAACAATTATGTGTGGAGTGGAGGCAACAGAGCTAATCTTTAAGGTCACTAAGGTCCCTTCTTCAGGCATTAGAATGGACCTCCGGCACTCGGATTCTGCATCGCCTTGGTTAATCATTAAATATAATACCAAACAATCCGCCTTGTGGTTGCTCACTGGTTAACCCTGTACCACATTTAAATATAATATACTATA
>VKOC01000007.1:5767514-5779932 GCA_009364415.1 Spea multiplicata
CAACCTAGGAGCAAAATTAGAAATTATATTGATTCTTAAAAAAATAATAAAACACATAAAACCCACATTTGACAAAACCTAACAGACCAGCAGAAAATACTTTACTGGGTGGATATAGCTTAAGGACACCAAAGGACATCATCAGCCAGCAGATGCTTCGGTCTAGATGGCCTGATGCTACATATACTATATATATTATATATATTACACACATACATGCATACATCTATATAGCACTACCATTACTGCATTGCAGCTCCACCCATTATAGAGCGTTGCTGATTTATATATTAATTATACTTCCTTACAAATCATAAGAGTGGGTGAGGCTACAAGAACTCATAGTGTCTCTGCCACTCCTATCACACTCAGCTGCCCAAGCTGCTAAAGGCATATTAACGACAGCTTCAGATTACTGAGAACTACAACGCTCATCGTGGTTGAGCACGATGTGCATTACAATCCACTGGAAGTGGAGGGGTTAATTCCAGCCCAGATGACACCCAAGGTCAGCTCACCTCGGGGGCCCCGGGGCCCAGATATTTGACGCAGGAAGGTGCTGCCCAAGTAACACCCGGTATTCGCCCTTGAATGTTACCTTTCAGCGCCTGCCCTCCTCGCTCTGCCTCTTGCTGACCGGTGGGGCTGAGATCTGCGTCAAACCAGCCGCAGAAGCGATTCTCTTGGTTCCAGGTGCTCTCTCCGTGACGGATAAGGACTAGCTTGTAAGCGGCCATAGCTTCTCTTCTCACCGGCTGTCACCTGCAGAATGGGTATGGAGAGCTGGCGCATGCGCCGCTCAACCTACTGAGGAGGGTGGGACATGGTGGGTTAGATGCTATTGCGCATGCCCCTTTCGTAGGACTGCATTGGATCTGACCCTATTACCTCATTGCAAGAGAATCGCTTTCAGCCATAACTAAAGCGGGAAGCGTTTTCTGTTTCAGTGAATCTCTCCACCAGTACAGATTAGGGAATGCTGCGGGTTATGTACAAAAAGTGATTCTGGTGCAAAATTCTCAAAGTGGTCTCACCATAGGGGATAATGGAGTGACTGTGCTAAGCGGGCCAGTCATTTGGTTGCTATGGTGATGGAAATCTCTCCTCAGATGAATCATTTTGGAATATTGCGAGCAGCGCCCTCTTTTCTTAATGTATTGGTTTGTCTTAGTCCAGTTTTGTCAGACTCCTTGAATGTATGGACTGTAAAAAGGGTTTCCTAAATTGTTGGCACTATATAAATAAAAGTTAATAATAATAGGGATAACTTTTAAAGCGCCGTTATGTTGCGCATTACTGTATAATTATCGCCTTCGGAGCTCATTTTACTCTTATACGTCAAACATTGTTGTATTCTGTGAAGGAAATGAAGACAGATTAAGATCTGAAAGGGGAAATGTCCTACCAAATGAGGGTGACTAGGAATGTATGTGTTTAAGAAGCATTACCCTTTTTAAAGATGGTGGTACTGGGATTTCCCATTAACCCCCCCTCACCCTCCCTTCGCTCCCTATGGGCACGTGCAGCACGTAGGAGGACGAGTGCGACGTGACCTTCAGCTCCGGATCCTGAAATGATGCACAAGGCTGTCACCGCAAATACTTGGCATCTTCTCCCGCCGCTGCTTTTTACAGCTATTTTGGAAAGCATTTGGCAATGCCGGGGAAATTACAATTTCTGAAAAATTGTAGCCTTTTTTGGGGTACAGTGATGGCCAATTGTAGGAGTGTGCCCATCGCAACACATTTTTTTACAAATAATTATACTCAATTTATTATATGAGTTATTGTTTACCATTACAATTATAGTATAAAAAATAAGTTAAAAACATAAATAAGATATAAAACAAATATCTAAAAATAAAAAAAACCCTCTGGAAAATAACGTCAGAAAGTTCAAATATGTTCATTTTCATTGGCAATTCCCGTGGTTTGGTGCTACTGTTCGTGATGAAGGTGGTTGCATGGCATAGCTTTACTGGTACCAGTTGCTACTGTAATGGGGAGTCAGCAAAAAAGAAAACACCACACATTAGAGTGATGAGAGTTGTGGTCATTGGACAGTCCTGGTTTTCTGTCATCTTGTCCCGCAGTGAAATCTTTACCCATCCTAAGGGTCCCATCATCAGTTTCGGATAGAGTCTATTTGGGATGTCTGTGTTTTGATAGGATTGCTGATAGTATTAGGGGATAGCGACTTAAAGAGCTCTTTCCGGACCCCGTGCACTACAGGCATTTTTTTCTTTCGCTGATATTGTTGTAGGTGGTCACGGAAGTCTCTGTGAAGCATATTCACATAACCTTGTGGTTCACAAAGAGACTGGGAAAAAAAGAAAAGGAGTTTCACGTTAGCATCAGCACAAGATAAATAAGAATGTAAGTAGTGTCATTAATAACCATACCTGGGAGCTTGGGGGGGGGGTTACCCGGAGCTCACCCTGTTCTGGCAGAGTGGTGTGCATGGGGAAGGGCTAGCTATATGTGGGGTGGGGCTAGCCACACATATAAGCAGCTCTAGCCGCAGAGGGTTTCATGTGGGCATGGGCAAATGCTGCTCCCATGCCCAGGAGACGCTGGGTCAAACCCAGAGAGTTCCTAAGTATGTCAATACCCATCAGTCCAAACTCAGCTAAGATCTGTGTGTGCGCATATATATGTGTGTTTGTGCCTAGGGGCCCATTTCCAACTTTTCTTTCCCACAAACCGTTGCTGCTTTTCTACTTCTCCTGATGACTTTCAGTCTTGCCGTTTAGCGCTTGGCAATGGGAGACCATCTGGCCGCTCCAATCATCCCACTGTCTTTTCAGCCATAATAACAACTTTGGCACAGGCTGCATCTGGCTACGTGACATATGTTACCCACCTTATTGTCAGCAGTTCTGGCAAATTAGATCTAAAATATTTTTTATGTAACTTGGCGTTCAAATTGAGTCTCAGGGTGAAGACCTGGTTCCCTTGGCGTTCAGGTCAGATTGTTCTCTATCTGGGTAGGGAAGTGGTGTTTCTGCCTACTTTCCTCACACACAAAGAGCATTTGGGGGGCTAGCCCTGCCCCTAGGAGCAACTAGCCACACCCTTTCATAAAACCACTCCCCCCAGAAGAGGGAGCGCTCCTGGTAGCCCAGGTATGTGCAGTCATGTGATTCCACAGAGACGTTTTGTGTTGTCTCCATATGGCATTTGTGTGGCGTGTTTTCTGTAGATGGCATGGCTTGCTGTAAAAACTTTCTGCTGTCTCTAATTCTCATTTGTGTGTCATCATGCAGAATAAGGATTTTTTTTTTTGCTCCAATTAATATTTCTATGAAATTCTCCAGTAGGCAGGCCCTATCTTGCCTCTAATTAGCATTTTCATGACACTGCTCACCAGAGAGGCTTAGCACAGTTGGCATTAGTGTGGCGTTCTTCCCCATACAGGCTTTGTTTGTTGGTTACCAAGTCTTTTGTTCATTCCCATTTAATAAGAATCTTATTAAACAACAGCCTATCAACAGCCCACAGAGAACGGCTTCTACAACATCGAGTCATGTTTTTAATTAAGAAACCCCCCCTCTGTTTTTTTTGGGGGGGTTCTACGGGAGGTATGACTTGAATGGATAAGCTGCATAGAAGAAAATTGTCTGGTGTCTCAAATAGTCCTTTACTTGATACATACAGTATATCACTTGTTAATAGGAAGGCTGGCAAAGTCTACTATTTAGGCAACATAAGTGTATTTCTGTAACAAAACGTGTATTATGATCTCTTTCCATCCATACCTTAAAATTTTCGTAAAATTCCTTATATCCTCCCTTTAAGATATAAAGCTCAGGATAGTATAATTGCGGATACATGTTCGCATTTCTGTCCAGATTTCGTAATGCTCGGCACCTGCAACAAAACAAGTAAAATGGAAAAAGAAATCTGAATATATAGAAGACTTTCAAGTTGTATTATTGTGTTACTTTTGAGGTCTAACTATTTGATTGGTGTGTGAATATGAATATTATTATCGCTTTATGGCAGCAGTCCAGATATTAAGACAAAGCTCCTCAAAGTCACGATGGATTATAAAGAGCCATGCCTGCAAAATTGACATGTAGGAGAGCTGCGCGGACCCGTCATAAGGCATAGTTCAATCAGTGACGTGCGTCTTAAGAAATCTGACTTAAATATGCTTTGTATAGGGCCATACAAGGTATTTACAAGCAGAAGCTCTATGGGTTTCGCCCTTCCTAATATAAAGTGAGGTCATTGAGCTCCTTAGTGAATATATTAAACCCCTTTAAACTGTCTACTTCAAGTTTTATAGTTTCGAGGTCTTATTTTATGAGCATCAGTTCCACTATAAACAGCCAATTATTATTCTCTGAAATTACAAAAAATAATGGTCTTTCATGATTAAACTCAGGAAACACCCAGTATAAATGACATCATCTGGGGGTCTTAATTCATTTCAACCCCAACTTTTGTACGTTGAAAATACACATAGCTTAAAAGGACACTCTATGCATATGATAGCAGTGGGCTCCCTTTAAACCATTGTGTGGTCCATTTTGCAGAATCCCCCAAAAATTGAACCTTATAAGATATTCTTCTGTATTTAGAACTATAAAACTAATACAAACAGCAAAGTATATTAGTTGGTACGCACAGCTTGGGTGCTCTCTCGGAAGAAAATTCACAGTGAAAGATTAGGAGGTTCCTGCTTTGGGAAAAAGACGAGTGCTTCATAAAATGGTCCGATATCTGCTCTTCTCTGTACAAATTCTTGGAGCCCTTCAACAAAGAGAGAGTTTGCAAAATTAGTATTAGAGGATGAAATAAACACATTTTGTGGGATGTTTTGAGCCCTTGCAGTCTTGTTCAGAGCTAGATCATACACTAGGAACCCCAGGAGCCTGCCTAGGGCGAAATGAGCTCGTAGGGGCCAACCAGTGCATATTAAAGAGCGTGTGATGGCTGAAGTGTGCCTTTCACTATTTCAACTCACTGTTACATGAATAAACCCTGTAGGTCTCAACACATTTTAAGAAACCCAGGTATTTCTGGCTGCGATATATTGAAGAATAAAATATAGACAGCTGAAATTAAACATTTAATTAAAAAGCATGAATTTAAAAATCATTCGGCCCATCTAGTCTGTCCATTTTTCCTGGTGATTGCTTTATGCCTATCCCATGCATGTTTAAATTCCTTCATTGTATTAGCATCTACCTCTTCTGCCGGGAAGCTGTCCCATTTATCCACCACCCTCTCTGTGAAGGTTTTAGATTATGACCTTTTGTTCTAACATCTTTCTTTCAAATAAGCTTCACTTCTGTACTTTGTTAAACCCCTTTAAGTATTTTAATGTTTCTATTGCATCTCCTCTCTCTTCTTTCCCTAAGATATATATATTGAGATCCCTTAGTCTTTTTGATATTTTTCTTCCTGAAAACCTCTTACCATTTTTGTAGCCCTCGTCATATTGCACATGGTATCATGTAACTAATATACCTTTATGTGTCCTCCAGAGAATTCATAAGGATATCGACAGTCCACCACACAGTACTGCTGCGTCACGTCGTTATATTCCCCTGTGAGCAGCTTTGCTAGCTGGAGATAAAGCAACCGAAGTCAAGTGATGGAAAAAAAGAATTCTTTCTGAGAGTCCAACAACGAAATTCCAGTGTGAGAGTTACCATAATAAATACGTTATTGCTTATTTAAAGAGTTATTGATTCATCTACTAATATGAAATTAAAGAAGGATCTGCACAAATTAATAAGTGAAAGTCATTCATGGAATCATGATCCTTGTGCCAAAGTTCTGACGCTAGAAGTCATCATCAGGATGCCAAAAATCTGTACAGTGCAAGAAATCTCTAGTATACAGATCGTATGAGGACAGAAAAGGTGAGGATTTTTTTTTCTAATTTACTACGACTGATATTTGTCCATTGTAATGATAGATAGAAGTGTGTTAGCCTCCTAAATTAACATTCTCACTTTTGGGATTGCATCTCTAGTAGACATTAGAGCCGTGTATTCTCCAGGCATTAACTCACAGTGACTGTAGCTGCATATTTTTGTGCACATGGACCAAAAACAATTCAAATAAATGTAAAAAAAAAAAATTAGTGTTTGGTCCATTCAGTTTTCTTGAAATTAAATTTATTGTCACTCATGCACTCTCACACACATCATTCACTCTCACACACTCACCTCATTCACTCTCACACTCTCTCATGCTATCTCATACTGCGGACATGTGTAAAAGGATGTGCATGGAAGCAGACTGCAGAGACGGTAGAGAGACATTGAGAGAGTGTGAGGGACAGTAAGAGTGAAAAAAACAATGAAATGCAAACGGAAATTCAAAGCTCTTTGCTTGATTTTTGGTTTTTTTGCATTGGGGTCCTTACTCGTTTTCAGACATTCGTACAAATTGACAAAGTAGTCAAAAGTCTATTATTTATGTTAATTATAATATAGCAGAACTGGGAAAAACCTCATTAACATTTGTTAGAGGGATTTCTGCCAAAGTGGTTTTGTTACACAAGACTTTCCAATCCTCAATGAAAAAAAACCTTTCTATAAAAGCTAAAGGGTTAGGGTAAAATGTCAAATATTACTTACAGTTGCACAGCTGATATACTTAAGGTCCTGGTGTTTCCCTTGTTCAATTGGTAAACAATAATTCTATAAACAGGGGGAAAAAAGTGAATTTAGAACAGTTGTGTGAGATCCTAGTATGCCTAATCACAATGGAATGGGGAAAAACTAAAATAAAACCATCTCTATTTAACATATAAAGACAGAGACTTACTTTAGTAAAATCTCCAATCAGTTCATCATCTTCACTGTCCGCGATGTTACATTTGGGACTGTTGGCGCTCATCTGCAACAAGGAGAAGCCAGAGATTATTTATTTGTCTTGCAATATTTATTCACGTTCAGGAACATTTGTGGCTTATGAGAAATCCAACAAGTAGCTCTCCAGCTGAACAAACTCTCATGATACTCAGCTAGCCATTAGAGCTCTCATTTCCAGATTCTTGATGACAGCAATGAGACTTGTAGTTCCACAATATCTGAAGAACTATTTATTAGAATCTCCTCTGCTGTATTATGATGGACTGCAAAGCTTTCAATCTAGTAGGAGCATGAGAGCTAATGGGAGCTCCCCGTGGTCAAAGAAACTACTGCAGGGTTGCACCTGGTAACATCTGAATTAAGCTCTATTATTATCATTATTATTATCTACATATGTTTGTAGAGAAACCATGTACTAAACTAAACACATCTCTCTTCTCATCTCACATCTCACTTTTACCATTTTGGTCATCTTTTTGATGAGTATAAGCATTGACCTTATTTGCGGCTGATGGCTTGACCTGCTTTCTTCTAAAGATATTGGCGCGTACATCGTAATGATCATTATTCAATGCAATTTAATTTCAAAACTAAGCAAACACAGTATTCTCCCGGTGATTATAACAAAGGAAATTGTTACAACCAATGGTTCATTTATACGGATAGATCTTGAGGTGCCCTTGGGACAATTCGGCATTGGTTATGGAGGGGTGATGATAGTCGGTCATCCATAACAAGAAGGGATCTGATACCATATAGTATTTACTTACAGAAAGCCTGGGCTCTGGGTCAACCCTGTTTCCATGGTGGTCGACTTTAACTTCCTTGGTACCGGACCCGGTATCTCTTTCTGACCACTGGATCTTTGGTCCTGTAACGCAATCCGGACTCTGGAACAGTTCTGCAAGCTTCACGCGAGATTTTTTCTTGAAAATAAAAGAGATATGTAAATAGGGGAGGATTATTTGTCCACCAACTGACTGCTTAAGTTATATCATTTTTTAACATGGTTTCAAAGTAGAACATGAAATAGTGGGCAGGTTGGATAGTGCAGAAAACATGTTTTAGCCAATGCTGTTTTTGTGAGGTTTTTTTAATCCCGACGTATGCATCATATATAATGTAGAACTCAGATGTTCATGGATACAATTCTATCTTCCCGATGATCTGTAGGAGGGTAGCATAATGTATAGATCAACCCCCCCCACACTTATACTGTCTTGTGCAAATCGACAGTTGGACGTACAGAAACTCATCACAGTCTTAAACAATCAAAGATTTAAGGAAACATTGTCAAGAACTTCATAAGCTTGGCATAGACCACCAGGGACAAAATGTACTTAATCTGCGTGTTCGCTCTCATACACGCACAGGGCTGGGTGATCGCAGAGATACCCAGTGACTGTAACTCCCATGGTATTCTTAACCATATTTAATATGTTTTCATGCTCAGATACTGGATTTCAGCGTTTCCTTTTACCTTAGTTGAGTATGGATGAGGGGCATTTTCACTGTCTCTTTCTTTAGCTCTTCTTGCAGGTTTTTTCTTTAAAAACAAATATAACAAACAGTTACGTGCTGGAAAAACATCCGAGGAACATATATATAATTTCAGTTCTCTAGGTTACCTGAGATATACCACATATGATGTACGTGGCAGGGCTGGCAGGGTGATCGGATGGGGTGATCTTCCTTAGAGTGATTTAATAATCAAATTTGATTTGCAATCCCAATAATATCTCACAATTTAACCTGTACAAATTACGCACATATTATGACTTTTTTTTAGCCAGAATATGGGCCCCGCAGATATTAATACCAACAGTCACAGATTCATCAGAACAGTCCCTACCACACAGTCCCAGCTGTCTCTGGACTGCTAACAACTGTGAACGTGCAAAAGAGGTGGAACGAGGGACGTGGACAAAATGTGCTGTGTTTTCTTGGCCCGATCTAATAGAGATACACCCTGACTCCTTTTAATAGAATGACTTAGTCTTGATCCCTTAATAGGACATTCTGACTCATGGAAGTCTATGAATGAAATGATATCAGAATTGCCATAAAGCATCAGATCAGTGTGGTGTTTGGACAGGGAAAGTCACCCAGAATATCACATGACTGACAACAATGATAAATCCTAAATAATTGATATTTATTGCTGTAAAATGAAATAAAATTTGTTTTTTTCCCCGTGTTAACTACATTAATAGACACCACACTGCATTTAATGCTGAAAGTAAAATAATCATTTTTCCATGGACTGTGTTTTATCTAACAGATATATCTGCCCTGTGTTTGCATCTAAAAGACATAAAACAGAAACACTTACTGGCTTCCAGTCCCTTGCTTCAAAAGAAGAGTCCCTACAGGGGAGAAATGTGTGGTTTTGTTAGAATTAGTGAAAAGTAACCCGAAAGAGATACCATATTGTGCAGTACATTACTTTATGTATTACTTTTAGCAGTAATATATTTACTGTTGTTCTACAGAACAACACAATGTACCATAAATGTGTCTTATTTATTCTTTAGCGTAGACTTGACATACAAATGTATATTACGGTATATTTTTTTGTAGGGCAAGGAAAAACAACACAGAAAATTTAAGAAGCTTCTTTTGCTGCTATGGCAACCAAACATTTCAACCAATCACTGTCCTTGCCATGTGTACCGGATAGAATAAATTGTGCCCTTACAGAATAGTAATTGGACAAAGATTTAATTCCAATATTGTCCCAAAACACTTTGTCCCCAGACAACTTGTCTATGCTGTCTTAGCCCCCAAACAGCTTGCCTGTGTTTTGATCGGATAATCTCTACAATATCCGTGGCCCTAACGGCTAGTGTTTGCCATAGCAGGCAGGTTTTAAAAGGGGACGGGACCAGACGCCACTGAGCCTGCAATTTATCCCTTTATTATGTGGTGGTTGCCATAGTAAATCCATGTGTAAAGCGTGAATAAATCTGGCGATGGATGGTCTTTTCAGTGGCAACACAATTTTAGGCAATAATCTTTAAGTAAATATGAGTGGAGACACTATGTCTGTGACTATATCTATTTTTAACAGTATATATCTTATAAGCTTATATATAAGCAAGTTGGACATTGCTTGGCTTCATAACCAGTTTAAAGAATTAGAAAATGATTTCACATTACTGCGACAGTAAACGATGTTACAGATTAATGTACTGGATGAAAGAAAACGTAGGACTCCCTTTAAACATTAAATCTCTGAGCTGCACTTTTTAGCAGTAAATCTGAGTAATTCAACATAAAAAGTACCTTATTCTGGAGATGTGAGAATTTAGCTTGGGAGTTTTCTCATTAGGGATACCTGTAATTACACAAATTATAAGGTTTTCCATATATCCTAATTCTACACTGCGAAGTGTAAAAAACTTGTCTTGTCTGCCTGTTTTCTCTCATGTAAACACTTAGACCTTAATGAGTCCTTGGTGTCATCATATATTCAGGATAGCCGTATGCCTATCCCTTAAGTGTTTAAATTTCCGTACCATTTGCTGTTCCCCTTACCTACCACCCTTTCATTAAGTTAAAACTTATGTAGATACACCTCATTGTATCTAACCCCTCGACCTGCCGATTTTAGATCATGACTTCTTGTTCTAGCATTTCCCCCTTTGAAATAAACAGATATTAAATGAGAAAGTAGAATCTGTAAATTAATGAATTACTTTACATAGGAAAAAAGGTAACATTCCCATAGCATTTATGTAATAGAAAGTGCTGGTTCACTTCGTAAGTCACGCCGAATATGTTGCTCGTAAAATAATTACTGTTAAATAGACAAATGTTGAAGAAATGTATTAAGCCTTTAACCCTTTAGCAGCAGCAGCGGATATACAGTGCAACCCCGTGACTGCAAACGATCAAAGTTCTTGGGTAAAGTGCCAAAATCTCTTGACGTCTCTAATATTATCCCTGTTTAAACAGATCCCAGGAGTATCTGGCTGTGCTGTATTAATGAGAAACCCTGTGTCTGTTGTAATAGAGGTAACGGGCATGCGTCGATTGAACGGGGCTTTGTCCAGACCTGTAAGAGTTGCTGTCTCCATGGTAGTATGAGGCAAATTAGATGATTCCGTGGGGCTTGGACTCTGGGACTCAGGGGACAGCTTCAGCCTTCGTCTTGGAGAGATGCCAGATAACCTGTAACAAAGGGTACCGGATGCTTATTGGGGTAACAGCATGCAAGTTCATTAAACATTCCATAGTAACGATCTACGGTACATGATATACTCATCTGTGCACCGGTGTAAGTACTCACTACAAAGCTTTACAATGAGCGTGTAAAATATTACCATGATGTCACACGTCAACACGTCATACATTTGTCATCAGTGTTTTTGTCGTGGTGCATTTCAGAGGCAGGCAAGCCATTTAAGCGAGTAGGGTGCATACATCCACCAGAAGAAGACATGTACGTGGAAGCAATGTCAGGTTTAGGAAAATAGGGATCTTAAGGCTGTTCTTTGGTCCGCGTGTAAACAGCTGCTACAATGAGTGAACTATTAACTATTTGGTAAATACAAAAAATTAACTATTTACTACAATGCAATAAATTTCATATATTTCAGCTGATACGTCACCTTTGAACAGAAACATGAAACCAAACACCACGTTTAGGATTTAACATTTGGATGTTCATAAGAATTATTACATTATGTTAAAGTGGGTTCATGGAACACCACACAACTGCGATTCACAAGCATGTTTTACATATATATACCGGTATATATATATATACACATATACATATATATATATATATATATATACACATATACATATATCTGTGTAATGCAATATATAAAACATATCAGGGTGGGATGCAAGAGACAAAGGCAAGAGGGTGTGTGTAGTCACAAATTGTGAGCGTACATCGGACAGGACTGAGATTATTGTCTGTCAAATGTATTATGGACCACTTAACAAGGCTTGATATCCCCCCCATCCCACCAAGCCTCCCCTACACACACTGAAAGTATTATTTATATTAGCTTTACCTGTATGCGCCAGTCTGACGCCCCATTTTACCAGGCAAACAGATGACGGGTGACAATCCCAAATCCGGAGAGAATGTCAGTTCTTCATCCAAGCTGCTGTCTGAGCTGCCCGGTTCAATTCTACAGCTAAGAAAATCTAAGAGATTCACTTCATCGGGCTTCACGTCGTCTGGAACATGAGACATCGCGATGACAATTCCCTTTCTGCATATATATAAATTAAAAAGTAAACATAGTGTATTTCCAACTCTGCCGGGCGCTCGTGTTAAGACGTGCTCTCTAATAAACAAGACTTTGATCTGCTGCTAGCTACTTATTCAAAGCTCCCTCTCTGACAGCCCCTGATCTCTGTCCCTAGGTAATGGTTTCTACAACAAGCTGAGCTGGGAACAGATGATTAGTTGTCGGGATCCATGCAAAGCAGCTTCTGATGCCAAGGTTTCTTGTTGATCCTGTTTGGGGGAGGTGTACTCAGCTGAGTAAGCGATAACGGTACACTCTACGTGTGTTCACTACCATGTATACCGTTCTTTTTCAGGGTATTTTTGTTTCG
>VKOC01000007.1:5780032-5821956 GCA_009364415.1 Spea multiplicata
AAAAAACGCCAAGGCAAAAAACCCACATGGCTTTTTCATGGCGTTTTTTCTCTCCCATAGACTTCTATTGGAGAAAAACGCCAAGATTTCCTTGCAAAAAACGCCAGAGTGTCAACATGCTGCGATTTTGAAAAACTGCCACAGAGCCCAAAAAAGCAGAAAAACGCCAAAGAGGACTGAAAAAACGGCAAACAGAAAAACGCCAAGTGGAAATGGCATTTTGCGATTTCCTATTGAAGAACAACTAACATCTGGCTGCAGCGTTTTTTCACTAAAAAAACACAGTGTGGCTGAATTGGCGTTTTTAGCAAAAAAAACCAAGTGGAAACCTATTCTTATAATCGCGCAAATACGGTAATACCTTCCTTGCTCCGAGACATACAAAATAAATCTGCTTGTTAATTCGAGAAAGAATCCCTTTTTAAAGGAACAAGGTTCATCTCAGTCCCCATGATCCAAAAATATACATCCATGAGTGCTGTCAATCATTACATACAAACATTTTAACTTATACTGTGAATCTATTCTGAGAACCGAGTTCTTAGCCTCCATACATTATAAGTCATTTGCTGCGCTGGAAGTTTGCAATCTCATTTAGTTTTTACAATAGGTTATTTTCAGCTTCCAACATATCTCTGTTTTAACAAGATAACTATAAATATGCAGGCAGACTGCTAACGGTACCTTAGATTTGTAATTTGTTCCTACGTCAGTCTTTTTGGACAGCGGCCTGTGTATTCCGGCACCTCCAGCTGGAATAAAAGCACATAAGTTGGGGAAAATGGCAAAATATTAATTGCTTGTCAATGGTTAAACAGTAGTAGGAAGTAGAAGCACATGGATTGATTTTACAAACCTCTCCTAATACATAAAGGAATACATTAAAGGAAAGTAACAAAGAATGTGCTATGAACCGCCAGGCACCTGTCACTGCCGGCTCATTCCCTCTCCTACACAATCCTCTTAATGGAGCCAAATGCACATGTTTAATGCCGGCCATCACTAGATGGCTGTAAAGAAAACACATCCCATACAAAAACGTATAATTTAAACTATATTTCAACATGTCTACATCATTATATCAGACAAACACCAAGCATTAAATGTATATTTTTAAAAATGGGTTTTGTTGAACAAATGCATATTTATTAGCCTGAAGCTCAATGTCTAAATATCCTAATTACCTTTGTATTGTGATGATTTTTCCACAGCCTCATCATCATCATTATTATCTTCTCTAAAGCGCTTCTTTTGTGCTTTTTTCTGCAAAAACAAAATTTTTCTCCTAAGAAAATTCAACAAAAGACTGGATGGGTAACTTAACCCAGGGTCAATAAAAAGAGGGGGGTCAGGGAATTAAGAGGGTTAAAGCAACAGTGCCTTTATTTGATCAAAGTTGTCAATCAACCAAGTTAAGATATATAGTAACCCTGAAGCAGAACTTACAGTCCGGATTCCAACTTCCTGCATAAGATCCGCCATCTCTTCATCCACTCCTTCTAAAAAGTAAAGCGAGTGAATTACTAAATGACAGTCTTAGAGAGTGTTCATTCATCAGTGTTCATCCAAATGACATTTTTATGTATAACTCCAATTGGAAAGCACTGTAGTGTTGGCGCTTTAAAAATAAATATTAATAATGACTTACATTCTCCATCAGGAAGTTTTGAGTTGTCATAAAATAAAAGGACAATATTGTCTTAACATTGTTTCATGCGGGTTCTGCGCTTGGGATGAGGAGTGTAGATACAGTATAGATAGAGTGGGGGAATACAGCTTGTAGACATGCAAGACAGCTTTATACAGTATATTGTTGGATAAATGGGACTTTATGGTATAATCCAGAGCTACAGGCAGAACTTAAACTTAAGCTGGTCGGATGGACCTGCACAGACACATTATGGTTTCCATATCTGTATAATAAAAGCACCCAACTCTTCAAGTACCTGAACTATCATCAACACACCTTTTGATTTCTCTTCCTCTGCTTCGTCATCTGGGATTATAAGACGTCCGTCTGCGCTGGTTTTAAAGTCATGCTGTAACTTGCTGGACTTAAATTCTGGTTTTGTGGCTGTAAGTCAAAGACAACAAGATTTATCGCACACTATATTTCAGATTGTTGAGATTGAGAGTCTCAGTTATTCTCATATTGTTAGAAAAAGTCCATATTCATGTATTACCGCGCAACCAACATATAAGAGATGCAAACAGAAAAACCCCAAGGAAATAATTTTGCAACAAACGTGGCCTTAGTGAAGATGTATTGATCGAGAACAAAGATAAGGTTTCGATCCGGAGGATTATTGTCCAGCCTTGATCCTGGCTTCCTTTGCAGTCAGGGCAGGGTCTGCCTCGGCACCCTAGTCCTCTTATTCATAGTCCACGAGGAGTGTCTCAATCTTGTACCCGATTAATTTAAAAAAAGGCATATTTTTGTATCTCAATTTGTGTTTCAAGTCTGTTTCAAAATACCTCTAATATTTTACAGCTGCCTGTGCTAGGGGCTATATAGAATGTATTTGTCACTGCAAACAGTAAACCTTTTTGGACTGAGCTATTATAAAAGCAATACTTTTGTCCAATATGGAGCAGAAAAAAATAATGACTGCATTACAATTAGCTTGCAGAGATTGCGACAAGACCTTATCTGTCAATGTTCTACATTTATATTCTCAGATTAATCACTATTGCTTACCCAAGTCCCCAGAATTAGGAATTTGCACTCACTCCCCACAGGAACTCAGGTGCTTAGCTGTGCCAGGAAGGGCCAGCTCCCCAGTAAATCAAAAATAGAAAAGGCTCCAGGCACGCAGGGTTTCCATCAGACAGTTTTAATGTAGGAAACAGATGACAACGTTTCGACCTCACTATGAGGTCTTTATCAAGTTGCTTACCCAAGACTCTCTGTGCCGCGTTTGGATCAAGGAAGTTAAGAGGCTCATCTTCCTCTCCCTCCTTTAACCAAGCACTGGTCTTCTGCCTGACCTGCTTCTTCTGTTTCTTTGTTGGCTTCTCATCCTCATCATCTTCATCATCTGTATCTGCCAAGAGGTCGTCAATGCTGTATCAAAAATAAACGAATAAGCACATGCTACAGTTGCAGTTACCAACATTCCAAGCAACTGAAAAGGACTACATCAAGGTAAAAACATCTATTTATCAACAGAAGGCAAGAAAGTAACCAGACATAATACAGAGATCACATTCCGAAGAGCTCAATGACTCTAGATTGTCACGTGTCCTGTGAAATCAAATATTTAACTGATAAATCCCTCAGGTTTCCGCTTTTGGCATATACTCAGATATGCACAGGTTTTAGTGACATGAGAACATAAGCACAGGCGAACCAGATTTCCCTACGACACCCCTATGGTAGGGAGCAGAAATAGACCTACCCGTCTCCTTTGGGTTTTGCAGCCTTGTTGTCGTCGTCATCTTCGTCCTGTGATGCCGCCTCTTTGATGGCTTTTTGTTTCTTGTTCTTTGCCTCCGCCTTGCGTATGTTCACCAAGACTTTGTGATAGTCCTCTGGGAGCATGCTTTTCACCAGCTCAAACCTACAGACGTTCACAAATAATGAAACATGCATTGAGGACAAAACCAGAAGCAGGACACGGCGTGACCCACCGCGGTCAGCCATCCCTCCTTCTCACTATGCATCCCCTACGCTTGGCGCTAGGACACAATGTCACGGCAAACAGGAAGACATACTATGGCGTCTCCTTAGCCTTAATGGTCAGGTTACAGCACCCCACCACCAATAGCATATCTGCCCAAGGCAATGTGGCCACCGGGGCTGCCTCCCCACCCTGCCCTTGATGCTCTAGGCCTAATCAATCTAGACCAGAATATACTGCTGCCCATCTGACGTTATTTTCTATTGTCTAAGTAACCCTTGTTCTTTAGTCATTTTAGGACTTCTTACCCAAACTTCCGGATAAATTTGGTGAACATGTTCCGGAGTTTTACGCGGAAATGACGCCTCATATCACTGTTTATATTTCCAATCGCCTCCAACTGCAAATTAGAAAAAACCTTTTAGAAAAACAACCATTTTTCCGTATAATTTATCTTTAGGATAGAGTACAATTCAATGTGTATTCTTTAATGAATAAAGGTCAGCTCTGCACTAAAGTTCTGATGTCATCATAATTAACTTTTTCTGTGGTTGCTTTTACTACTGCCCAGAGGACTATTGGGTTTGAACAACACGCATGGACGTTTTGCTTGTAGGAGAGAGAAGAGAAGGGAGATTGAGTCATTCTTTTAAACTTAAAAGGAGCAAAAATGTTAAAACAAAAACTAGAGGATCTGAGGCTTAGATGAAATGTAAGGGAGTTTTACTTTACTGAGAAGGTGGTAGATAAATGGAACAGTGTCACAGTGAAAGTGGTAGAGGCTAATATAGTCACGGAATATTACTGAAGGAGATTATTCAGGTTATTACTGTTCCAAGCAACTGATGCAGACTAGGGGTCCCTTTCACCATTGTAGATTCTCCATCGTCTGGCACTTGCAATGAAGATTAGCAATCCCCTAAATACTAACATACCATGTGCTGATCTCTGCCCAAGAGGACACTTTAAGAAACCAAAGCTCCAATAGGTTTTAAGGCAAACTAAAACATGACCCAAATTTCATTGAGCTGTTGATGGAATTTGATAAGACCAGAACAGTTAAACTCCATAGAAAAATCCTCTCTGTGGTGCATCCCAATCTATTAAGAATTTCTATAATAGAAGATAGATTTAAAAGGACAAAAAAAGAGAGGGAGCAAAAACAGTGGAAGTACTCACCATCATCTGCACATGCTTGGAGAGAACGGTCATATCCATCATGAAGATAACAACCTTAATGAAACCCAGAGCAGCTTTCACCACTTCACGTGTCTTTGAGATGAGGAGCAGGCACACATTCTCCAGCAAGTGCTCAATAACCCCCACTCCCATCTGATCTGTTAAGAGAAGAATTAAGAAAATATAGACATTTGCCAGAAAAGATAACTGGAGCATGGTAGGGGGGATAAAGGAGACAAAACCAAGGGTGAAAAATGTAAGCCACTGTTATCCTGCGACTGGTGCCCAGGAAGAGGACACCTATCATCCTCATTAAGCCCAGAGAGACCATAGAACATAAGTCCTCTAACCACACTAGTGGCAACAAACAGTTAAAGTCTTATTCGCACACATTCTTGCAAACGTAACATACAATTCTAAAGATTACACAATAAACTGCAGAGGTTCTGCTGTAAGAGACGTCACTCTATTGTGTGTGCATCACGGCTCAGATCGTCGCTGCAGACGGGTTTCCGAGAATTAGCACCAGCGATTCACCCGTCTAGTCATCTTTCAATAATAATTGAAATTTATGATAATTGCGTTGCCCGCAGAAACCCACTGACTAACCTTGAGTTTGATTAATAAATGCATGACTTACTCATAAATGTGTTACAATTCAACTCTACAGCACCATCATATAAGCAGTCCTCCCTAAAGAAATAAACACTGTGGAAATAGACTTGGCACGATCCGCCGTATTAATGGGCGAGATAATTGGGAGATCAGCGATCCCCCTTGTAAATGGCCTATTGAATAGAGGCACGGATTGACCAAGAGGGCAATTAGCTCCTTGTTATGTTTAGTTGAAAATAAACTAAATGAAAAACAATATGTATGTGCTATCGGTAACCTAATTATACCAAGTGTGATGAGGGTGATCGTTCACCATTAATATCTCACCTTTGAACTCAAACAGCAGTCTTGTAAGTGTAAGCACAGCACAACTGATCATCGTGACTGAGCCGGTCAATCCAGCATAGACAACGGCCAGGTAGCTCTCCATAGCCTCTGCCAAAGGAACATTAAACAGAAGAGTGTAACATAACCTTCATACACGTACACAACGAAACAAATACATACTTACTATGGCTTAACTTAAAAACCTGAACATGAAGATACAAAGTACTGTATTTAGATAAAACTAATTATTCTAGACACACATTTCATTGCGTAAGTAACAACTGCTTAACAGAAAACAGACGTTCACTAAACACTACGGGGGTCACCTTTCTGGTCTTCCCTGAAGCGCAAGAAAGCGTGTCCTATCTCTGCCAGCAGAGTATACGCGTTCTTCCGAGCTCCTACCGACACTTCTTTGGTACAGATCATTACCTGTTGAATATTGTCAAAATAAAATTCCGTTTGTCAAAGATCCTCAGTGTAAAAGTGCATGAGAAAACATTTTGAGGCCAACCACAGCACGATCTGAAGGTTATCTATGTTCACCTTTTTTGTAGTGAACTATATCTCCCTCAACCCTCAGATAACCAAATAATCAACGAACTGGTGACTTCCAAAGGCAAAACGGTGGTTACATGCGCTCTCTTATTCCAGCTAAAAGGATATCCAAGCTTAGATGCTTCTGTCATCTGAATTATATATGATAAAATAAAAACGCTAAAGTCTATCTAAATATATATTTCCCACGTGCCAAAATCACAATATGTAAATTGACAAAAAGTGCTATTCACGCCAGGATACAGAATAAAAATATACAGTGCCAAAAACAGAGGTATTGGTAATTTCCCTCGTTTTCCTTTTAACATTTATATGTAAAGTGCACAAGGACTTGTTAGAAGGCACTTTTATGGCAGAGTTTGGTTTAAAATTGGGATTAGGCTGTATTCATAAATAAAAGGCTAGCTGAGAAGTAAAAGGCTTTATGGGGTATATTTACACCAATTCCTTAACGTGATGTGGACCCTCACCTCTGGGATAATTGAGGCTATGAATTCTTCATGATCGGCTCCAAGCTGCTTCACAATGTGGATCAGGCATTTCAGACGCGGCTGCCAGCGGGGACAATTAAAAGACAAAGGGTAAGACAGACCAACAACATCCACGGATGATTGAAAATGGAAGAATTAGAAACGGGGGAAAAAAAGGAACTTTCTGATGATTCGTGAAACCTGTGAACACTTCAATTATTTTTATGTGTTCTGCATTACAAAACAATTTGGGCACCAGCTCACTTGAATTTATAATCTTGCTACAGCCAGATCACATTTAAAGTTTTTTTGAAAAGCAGAGCTGTGGATGTGAACACTGGTCTCCTAACAAAATATATTTGGGGGCCGCCAAAAAAAATAACCTATAACATTATCTCGTCTTACCCTTTTCGCTGGCGATGAAGCACTTTTCAGCGAACCCAGAAGAGTCTTCTTAAGATCTTCAAGGTTGATATTCACAAACTCTTTACAGGGAGGTCTTTCCCCTCCACAGATCTCTTCCAGGACCCTGTATGCTTTCTTCTGCATGCTGTGGTTTTTATCCTGCCAATGGACGACAATCAGTCATCAAAATAGCCAAGCATTCAGTTGATAGATACATTTTATTGGAGTATACTTACCTCCAAGTATGGCAGAATGGTCTGGTACACCTTGGTCATGGAAACTTGATCAGCATAGGGGACCATGGCCACAATGAGATCCAACACGTACAACCTACACATAAAGAATGGATATGCATTTAAGATGCCCTAAATCCCACTTATTTCTGTGTCTCGATACTAAAAATAAATATCCAAAGCAGACTTAGATTTTACCTTGTGGTTTCTGAATTATCTGCTTCAGTCAATTTGCTGCTTGCTTTTTCCAAGAAATTGCTGACCATCTGCAAATATTTAAAATAATTCAGTATTCAACATTCATATAGATGCTAGTAGCCTTCAAACCTTTAACTAGTTTACTGTAAACACACAATGTAAAATGTTTCAGAAATATTACTCTGATGTTATAGAAAATAGATCGTTTCCAACTATCTAGTCTGCCATTCTTGCTCTTTTAAAAGCTCAATTTTTATTTGGTCTTACGTCTTGTCAGAACAGCTTTATGTATGTTGCAGGTACGTTTAAATTCCCTCACGTTACTAACCCCGCCACTTCTGTTGTTCCACTTATCTACCACGCTTTTAGTGAAGAACTTCAATACAGTACCTGATTGTCTGTGATGGTGAGATAAGCTTTGACTGTATCGAGTACCGGAAGTCTGTTTGCGGCTCCTTCTCCCGGTCCCGGCTGCAGGCTGTACACATTGAACAGAATGGGGAGAAAGTTCTTGGCAAACCGTGCCACCTCGGCTCTGTCGGCCTCTGTGTGTGTGGAAGGAGGGAGAATGGACAAAGATAAAATTAGCATTTTTTCGCTTATTTTATTTTACCAACATTAATCCTTTAGGATTTCAAAGACAACAAAGAGGTAAAAAGCCAGAATCCATAAGATGTCTTCTATGTCTAACCATTACCAATATGAGCCATGGCACTCAGCAGCTCTTAGTTCAAAGATTCACTTAAAGATAATCGATAATAATATACAGAAATAAACACACTCTAATATGCTCTGAGCAATGCTCATCCACCAATTTGCCAAGACATAGTTTTGGGTCAGTTTACCTGCTTCACAGCCCTTGCTAATGAGAGTGCGGAGAGCCTGGCACACGGTGAGACGGAGGTCAGGCCGATCGCTGATTGCCATTCCTAGGTGGCGAGCAATGTTTTTAAAAGAGGTAGCAACATCGACTGGTTTGGTGCAGAACCCAGGAAGCATCGTCCACATCTACATATGACGGGGAAAAAATATATGTATATATATTACACACATGCACATAACAGATTAATCCGTACACATTTGGCATTCTTTGTAGACCCTGGAACTGTGGGCTTTACATCTTGAGTATAAGACGCCAAAGTTGTTCCTTCAGGAGAAACAAATGATCCATAACATGCCTATAACTAAAAGAACATTTGCTGTTATTAATGTGTGACCAACAGTCTTATTAATAATAATGGACAGCAACATGTAGGATTTGGGAAATGACAGACAATACTGATGACACCCCAAGGGGTTAAAACTTTTAAATGGCAAAATACAATGCAGGAGAATTACAAAAGCCAATCATTCCTCAACCACATGAAAGAAGATGCAGATGAGTGAAGGCAATACAAATTATTGGTGGTCTTTGCTTACTTGCCACTGCAGAGTGTCATAAATTTTGGCTTCGAGATTTCTCCCCGCCTGGGCCAGTTCACCAGCTGAAAAAAACAAAAAAAGAATCAGTGTGTTAGCCAACTCTCGTTTCCACTAGACACTTACATTTGGATGGTAGAACAGTACTTGCTAACTCTTGACTTGCCCAACAAAATCCCCCTCAATGTACACACTTTGCTTAAATAAGTACTTTGTCTTGTTGTACCTTTAACATTGGCTATTAAGCAACTATTGAAGACCCCAGAACCCATCGAAAGTACTGCAAGAGCTACACAAGCACCATATGATGAGGACCGTGGCTTGAATGGGATTTGGTACATAACTTCTCTTACTTCGATATCTACATATTATCTATTCACTGTACGTATACCACACGTGTGAAATCAGCTCATGCTGTACCGCATGTACTGCACCCCAGTACGTTCAAAACAATCTTTGTAAATTACCTCGACTTTTCACTCTGGTGGCCAGAGGCAAGAAGTACCTCGTAAAAAACCCAAGCTCCGTGTTCTTCACGTGGTCTCGAATGACTGGTACGAGCCAGCTGCGAGGGAAGTCGCACTGCTCCCTGACAAGAGAACTGCACATTAGTATGGAAACATTTAACCCGATTTTCCTCAAACCGTAAGTTGTACGGTCACATCACGTTCCAATAGATAAAACCAAGTCTTGCAGTGCAACAATATTTTTTGTTAATAATAAAACAAATGTCTGGTAAAGTCACCCGTTACTCTAGATTGTAAGCTCTTTGAGCAGGCCCTCCTCACCTGTTGTTTCTGTTAGTCAAATTGTTATGTTACTTGTAATGTCCTGTCTACATACTGTACAGCGCTACAGAATATGCTATATAAAATAATCAATAATAATACTCCCCTCACAATAAAGCCCAACTTCCATGTTTCTTTACAGTGTAAAGATTTTCGGAGATACTAAAATTGTAAATTGTCGGCGCTATATAAATAAAAGAAATAATAATACTAGAGTTACCAGGTAGTGACTAGTTACCCTTGCCTTGTGCGGCTATTCCCGCTATTAGATAAGTTACATCTGCCAAAAGTATTAGACCCCAAAAGACAGGCTTACTCTGTGCCATCAATCTGTAGGGGAACGGCATTCAAGACAATTTCAGGTCCCATACTCTCCACAGCTGCCCCTATGGCCTGATCTAGATCCGCAGCATACGGGAAATGTGTCGAAACGCGCAGGTCAGCTAGAGACTGCAAACACTGCAAAAAAAAAAAAAGGAGATTTAGTCAATTCTGAACAAAAACACAGCAAATGCAATGATGGAGACTTCCACTGCAAAAGGCCAGTTCTTACTTTTTTCATAAATGGATGGCACTGCTTTCCAGCAACCTCAAAGAAAGTCTGCAACACCTGTAGGATGTAGGGCCAGGAGGCATGGAACTTGTACGTTAGACCCTCTTCAACAATCCTGGAAGAAGCACAAATTAGATTACCAAAAAATAATGATTATTAGATTTTAAAGCACAATAAACTGGTGTTGGATTAAATAACCAACTTAATAATAATTAAAAGAAAAAAAAAATCTAATCATGTGAAATATAGGCTTACAATTTTCCATGCTAATGCAATAATCTATGCAGCATTCCTTATTCATCAATGAGCCTTAGGGACCGAAAATCCTCGTTAACATCAGCCCCCTTTAAAATTGCATGTTTTCCAAAGGCCGTTTGTGTAACCCCAGCTACGATCGTGTCTCAATGCAGGTGTGCCGAAGGACCCCAGTATTACAGCGGTGTCACAATGTATTGTGCAAATATGGTGAGACTCCTGCCCACCATACCTGTGATTTTTATTAATACTTTCAGCTGTGAGTTTGCCCGTATTAAATATTTCTCCCGCTGTATAGTTTTAGTATATTTCTCCAAACGCACTCACTTGAACATTTTAAAAACGAGCAAAGCCGGTCCAGATGAAGGTGAAGGAGAGACTGTGCCGATGCTGCCAACATTAGCTGCAACACACTCGGTAAGGAGAGACTATAAAAAAAAAGAGGGGAAAAGTCTCATTAGATACAACATTTCTCACCTAATCAGTATTTGTTAAAAAAGCCGGTATTCAAGCAGATTTTCATTCGGCTCTGCCATTTAACGTCTCACATCATTGGACTGTTACTTTATAATAAAATGTTAACACAAACCTTCAATGTTTTAGCGGCTGCAGACACAACCTGCACATGAGGAGACAAGAAGCAGTTCATGGATACGGTGAAGAGTCGTGGAAGGTGACCAAGGCAGAGTTCACCGTGCAACCTAAGATGAAACAAAACTGTCAGAACGGGGACAACTCATCTACAGAAATAGTTCAGTAAGTAAAGCAAGGCATTTCCTATCGCATTCAAAAGGTTTTGTTAAAAATGAGGTTCAGGGAATAAAATGTCCTTTATATCTTTTCAAACAGAACAGCATGAGCATTCTTAATGCAAAAAAAACCCCAAAATGACTGAAAAACAGCTTTCACATCTTTAACCCTGCTAATTCTATTCCTTATTATGATTAGACTCATTTTGCTATCAGCCATGCCCGGGATAATGAGGAATCTATTAGCATCTTACCTAGACAGGTTAATATGGGCTTTTTCCATGACAGCTAGCCAAGCCAGCAACGGCTGCAGATCATTCTCATTGGGCAGGTAGTCATACAGAGCCTGGAGAAAGAATTACAGAAGAGAGTTTGGGACAAGACCTGGACAATACAGCCCCTCACCTTAAACATTTGAGAATGACATGGATGAAATAGGAGGGTAAAAATATTCATATTTATTGGCTTATTTTATTAGTCCTGCTGTAAAGGCTTCATACTCACTGTAATGATCTGGGCGTTGAGCTCAGGGGTCAACGTCGAGGGGCTGGAAAGTGAACTGAAGAGGCCGTGAAATGCCTGCATTGCACATGCTGTGATTAACTACAAAAATAGAGAGGGGGAGATACAGATTAAACAATTAAATGGCATAGAGCGTCTTGGAAAGCAATTCCTCTTAGTTTGGAAGCATAAATTAGTAATTTCAACGATCATGATTCTATTAATCCTCTAAAGATATATTTGTCTAAAACAAAAAGCGAAGATGCATTGGCGCTTGAGCCATTACAGTGGAGATGTCAGATGCTAGCCGCTGCTGACCGGTTAGAGCCCAGATGCAGTGGCGGAGAAATCCATCCAGCACTGCGAAAAGTCCTATTGCAGCTTTCTATTTGTTTTTTACTTAGCGATAGTACTTTTAGGGGGTTTATCGTTTAAGCATGGTATGCCTTGAAGTGCAACCTAAGTAGCTACACACAGGGCACCCTTTGGGCTATTGGGATCTCTCAGTGTAAGAACAATGAGAGACAAAGTTAGCACTAAGTTTTGTCACTATAATGTATAATTACTATGCGCATTACTTGTATTAGAGATGGGATGACATAAATCTCCTGACTCCAATACTGAACAGGAAGGGAAATTTCATAACATGGGGAGATTCAATCCTTCATATTGATATGAGACTTGACACAAGTACGTACCACGTGGCTCAACGTCATAACCTTCAGCAATGTCTCACAACAAGACTTTGCAATATTAACAGGGAAACAAGGCAGCAAGTCCTTCAGTAGGGTTAACATGTGTAAGGTTGTTGTGGCTTCTTTATTACCTGGTAGAAGGGAGAGAGGACCACACACATATATGCCTTATTGGTATAGTGACGATAAATGTACAATTTTTTCAAAATCCCACCAGCAACTTAATTTCAGCAACACCAGAGAATAAGTGAGTTAACAAGTTACTATGTATAGTTTGTTTTTGTTTCACGTGTATTGTGTATAAGAAAGCCACGGGAATTATAGACCGTTATATGCAAAGAGGGCCTACAGATTACAACAATCTGGAAGGAAGATTTTATGGAGAAACCTAAAGTAGGTTTAGTAGTACGACTAAAGAAGGAACATGGGTTTTAACCCCTTGACGACAATTGACGTGCCAGGAACGTCATTACTTTAAATGGGTGTAGAGAGCTATCTACAATCGCTTTCTTCACCCTAACAGTGTTGCCGGAATGCCTCGATGGTGGACGTCCGTTTTAAAAGCGTTTAGGAGGCTATCAAAGCTAAAGGAGATAAAATTCCCTGTCCAATTACTGACAACTCCTACCTCCAGATTTCTCAATTTCTTGGATGCAGAATTTGGCAGTGGATGGTGCGGCTGGGTGATGACTGGGTGCGGAATCTGCAAACATGAACTCACTGCCTTTCAAGATGGAGCACACGCCAAGCTGGGCAGCCTTTCGGATCTGAACACAAAAATTACAGCTGAATACGCTTACCGGCTCAGAAAAACTTCAAACAAAACATTGCCGACAGCACTCAAAAGTTAATTTGGCCAATGTTGGTGATCTCACAAAATTAGTAATTTTATCAAACTAAAGTATTAGGAAAACTATTCCTAATTTTTACTGAAAGTCTAAATGCCAGAAATAAACCATTCATATTTTTTCAGGGGATGTCCAACTGTCATGTGACTTGAAAGCAGGTGTCACATTAAAGCTAACTTACTTTAGGTTTTGCATGAACTGTGAAGCTAAGCAACCCATGATACACTTGCAGAGTTGATGGGTAGCTCCAAGCAGACAGGTCCTGTTTCCGTAGTAGTACAGCCAGGCAAGAGACAATCTGAAAAAACAAAAAGTAAATAGAAAATGGAAAAAACGCAAGCGTTGCCAACCATGGTCTAATATCCATTTAAGGAATATGTAATCAATTTGACAACGTGTATCAATAAGCAGCGCACCAAGGCTCATCATTAACTGCTATGGACATTCCAGAGAGAAACAGTAGGCACTATTAAGTGTTATTCACAGTTATTTTCTAGGTAACACTAGAACATACCCAACGGACAGCGGAGGTGCCTCCACAGTTTGCCTGTGACGCCAAGATGTCCATGAAAGCCTTAGAGGTGTCTGAAAATTTCTTGATCAGCACTGGACCTGGAACTCTGGCAGATAAAAGACACGGTCAATAGTGAAAGTGGGGTTGGTCGCCAATGGCAACATAGAAAATACATTTAAAGAGAGTCAATACAATCGGTCTTAGTGCCTAAATATTAATGCACCTCCCAGAGCCAAATGCATTCTTAGCAAATCATTCCTTCCTACATTTTGTTGGATTAAACATCATAATACTCCAGTGAGCAGCAGTTCTGGAATAAAGAGAGCCCAACTAAAAAGCCAATGCAAAGAAATTTTGTAATTGGATGTCAACAAGTTTGTTATTCTTCAGAACCAGCAGATTACAAATAAAATGTTCTGATCTGGTTTCTCCCTTTTGCAATTCTAGATACTCAGCTGGGATCCTGTTCTTCAATTGTTCCTACCGTTACCCAAATAACATAGAGCTAGTGAAAAAACCACAGAGACAGGTGGAGAACTACCAACGGCAGCTCGAATAACCAAGGTTGTCAAATGTTAATCTGAAAAATGATACTGACGTCTAATCGTGATTAGGGTGTGCATCATACAATTGATTTTTAACACAAGACTGACCTCTTGAGGACCAGGTTAAGCAGGTAGGCAACTGCAGCCAAAGACTCAGAAGATTCAACTGCTTCCAGTGTCGTCATCTACATTGAAAAGAACATTGAGAAGTTAAAATCCACAGCTATTTCACAATACAAATACATATATTCTTTTAAATAGGATGACATAGTAATTTTAAAACCACTGACAACTCTAGGACAAGTCTAAAATCTGGCAGTATGCATACAATGCAAGTTAAGCATTAACGTATTACACCTACAAATACCAATTCACAATCCACTCTGCCAGTATGTACGGTAATTATCCGCATGCATCAAAATGTATTATCAGGGAAACAGCTCGCTGTATTTTCAATACCCTACATACATATACTAACTATATTTAGAAGACAAGACCCAACACCAGTAGGGTCTTCAACTAAGTTATATCATTTTCATGATATACTGTGGAAATACAATTTCACTCACCAGGGCAGCAAAATATTCAGTTTCTGTCTCGCTGCCTCCCTGCGAACGGATCACTTCAGTGACGGCAGCCAGCACAGCACAGATCTGAGGAAAACCAAAAAAACCAATACTTGAGACTCAAGACTAGTATGAACACTCAATAAATTGTTAAGGTACTCTAGAGAAGCTAAAGGTCCACAGCTTCAGCAGAATGTCTCCTCCAAGCCCAATGTTTCATGCCACTGATGCTGTTGGATGGAGACAGTGGCAAATGCACAAGGTAAAAAATACAAGAATATTTAATATCAGTGGTTTCCTTTTTGGTAAATAAAAATTTACCGAATTGCCGTATAAATCATTTAGTGTCACAGAGCGTTCACCATTGAGATATGCGAGTAAATTCAGCTTGTGTCATATTTGGAAGCATTTCACGTATTATCTTAAAGGTTCATTGCTGGCCATCTGTATTATACTATTACTATTGTCTTACACAAAGGTCAATCACCACTTATTCATTGCCATATTTTGCCATTTATCTAATCCTACACCTAGACCCAGCCTGTATCATCAGAGGAATTCTCTCCTTGTCGCACAAGACATTATGCCTGGTGTGTTCTGTCTTCATATCTACAAAATCAGAGGTCACTAGCATGAACCTAAGCTGATGATTTTTATTGAAGGAATAATGTACCTCTTTATGAGCAGCAGAGTTAGATTCCCAGTATCTCTGCACTTTCCCAAATGTAACATTAGTGCAATCAGACAAGCCACTCAGGAAAGAAACACCAGATTTCACTGTCATCTCCATCTCATTCCCATCTTCCATGTATTCTTGGGTGTTCTCAGCTTTGCTTGATAAGGACAGGGACCCCGACTGCAGATCATTGTGAAGTTTGAGAGCATCTACCGTCAAGTCACTTTTGCCTAAAATAAAAAAGCAATATTAAGTGTATGTGTGCATGTAAATTATTACTATTATAAATGACTGACAATATATCTAAAAGGACACTGCAGCCATAATATAAACTTTAATGTATATCATAGCTGTATAATCTCATTACATTTTTGTGGTGTCCCTCTAGCAAACGGATGTGGGGATCCTGAAGAATTTTTTGTGAACATCACCCTGCACGTGAAATATTTACGGCCAATCAGTGCTGGCTTGGCGAACGCTGCAGGTGGGGGGGTCTATTTCAGTCAATCAGTGGCAAGAATTGTCTGAGATGGCGGGCAGCTGCACCGTCTAACTTCAGGTCTTTTGGCTGTTTTTGAAGAATGCATATTAAAGTAGCCACGTGGTACTTTAATAAGTGGGCTTCTTTATTGGCTGTCAATTAGTTCTCATGACAAACATAAGCATTCTTTGTGGTGGTCTTGGTGGGTTGCCTGTACAACCTTCCATGGTTGCCACCTTCCAAGGATTTTGTCTCAAGGGTAATCCCTAAATAAATAATTTTCAGAACAAGATATATATAACCCTCTAAAGACGTACAGAATGAGTGGGGGGCGTGGGGGCTTGGCCTTTTTAAAAGCGACGATTTAGAATTCTTGGATACAGGGATGTATTGTAATGTATGTATTAGAAGCCCGGGCTAGTTAATCAAGCTATAATGCTCTGTAACCCCCGTGCCGATACAGTTTAGCGTTGATCGCCTTTATACATTTCCACTGGAACTAAGTACGCGGGATGTGGTGGATTGGTCCTGTCACTTCTGTATCTTTTTTGCATACGTTGATTTATGTTTTTGGGGATATGCAGATTGTGTAAACTTTTTTGGATTAATTTAACATTAAATTATTAGTTGCATTAGATTTGGCGTGGTTTCTTTCTCAGAGTGTGCAGCTCAATATGTATTATACTTCCACATCTTCCTAACATTTCACAGACATGATTCATGCTAAAATATGATTGTTCCATGGAGGTAGATTTGTATTTTGTCAGAATGTTAAACTTATCTATGCACAGAGTAAGTTTCTTATTAGCAGAGTTTTAGACCTGTATAATGAGGGTGCACTGCTGAGCATGATAGGAGTTATATATCCCACGTTATCGATAACAAAAGTTGTCAATCATCATCCACCCTGTCAGTTTCCCCGATTGCCACTGGCAACCTCTCCTTCGCAATAACCCAAATTCGTCCTATACCTGCCCCGTTCCTTAATACTGACCCGAGGGGCGACTGAAGAAACGGCTCCGAGCTGCCTCCCTGTGTCGGCGGACCTCGGGATTGGAGTCGCTGCTATGCCCCTTTTTCCACCGTTTCACTTTACCGGCAACGCCGGAACGAAGTTTCCCCACTTTCCCCATTACCGGAGCCCCTGTTCAGACACGCTGCACCCACGTGTGGCCTCAAACACACTGACGCTACTTCCGCCGCCAACCGGTGATCGACGACTCTATGGTTTTGGTCTCCGGGGCGCCTCCAAAGATCACACTGCCCCCTGGTGTTATCGGACATAGCGGTCCTAATATAATTTTATTATACATATGGAAAGGCAGGAGGGGCCGAGACGTCAAATAATAACCCCCTGAACCCCCATCACAAATATCCCATTGTCATGAAAACCACTACTGTATTCAGGCTTGGATTAAAACTGTGATGTATCGTTAACAAAATGCTAAACTGGTACACTCCAGCCATCATATGTACTTTAATGTATATGCTAAAAGCAGTACCTCTAAGTTTATGTCATGCCCCCAGGACAGTGTGCTGCATGAGTCCAAAAATGACACACTGTACCACTCACCCACACACACAAAAACACAAACACGTCCATTATGTGACACAATAACGCACAGAAACTCATATCAATACACCCACTCAGACACTCATGCCAACACAGCCAGACACTCACACTAACATGCACACACTAACCTACCCAGACACTCACGCTAACACATACCCACCCAGACACTCACACAATCAGACACATTAACACACACAAAGTGCCAGCGGGCAATGGATGGCCCTAGTCGTCCCTCTTCCAACCATGCTTCCCAACACAAGTGTTCTGATTTTAAAGCTTTTAGGGCATAAGAAGAGTATTTTGAGAACTCTGATGTATTATTTGGTGAAATGTAATACTGGTATCATTCCTGGACAGTATAATTCCTGGAATTCATTCTTCCTTTCTTGCAATAAAAACAATGTAATCTGTGGAGAAAAATAATATTTTCTCCATTATTTCTATGGTAAGCCGATATCCAAGCCTTCCTACTTCAAAAGGTTCCCATCAGTCAAGAGCAATAAGATGGTAAAAAGAAGCCAAAGAGTTCTTCTAAATGGTGCAACCCAGTCTGAGAGCCTTGTGATTGGCTCATTTTAGACATGTGACATCACCTTCTTCACTTACTGGATGGTATAGAAGTCAGAACATGACTCTGGCTCTTCCCTTTATCAGCCAGCCTGCTTGTGGTGTTACAGATAGACCCATATACTCTGCTGAGAAGGAAATGGGAAGGGACCGCAGTCAAACAGGGGCCCAGATCAGTAATATCTTAAAAAAATAAGAATACATTGCTATCAAGGCCTTGATTCCAACTTCATACGTTATTATTTATTGATTCATATTGCACCATCATATTCCTCAGCGCTGTACAATATGGATAATGTTACCGCCAAACTGCTCAGAAAATAGATTTCCTCTGCTGGATTTACTAAAAACGGTTTAAAATATATCTGAATATATTGAATTATTAAAGATAATAATTGTTTTCTGTGCACTAGCGTGTGCTGTAGAGGTGGACAAATGTTACTGTTAAAGTTGATGTCATCTGAATAAACATTACGCCTCTGACCTCATGGACTCATTTCTCCTCCCCTCCGTTTCTTTCATCCTATTCTCTCCTTATCCTTCCTCTGTGTCTTATTGTTCCCCTTCTTATTATTATAGTTTATTCAATTTTATTAATAGTTTATTCAAAATATATTTATATATATATTAAAAATATTATTTATAAAACATTTTTTTTAAAAAAAATGTTATTTAAAAAAGTTTCCATTCTAAAAGGCAATATTCTATATTCTCACATTGCAACATCCGTGTTTCCATTCTAAAAGGCAATATTCTATATTCTCACATTGCAACATCCGTGCATTACAAATACCTCCAAAACCAGATTTTTAAGGTGATTGTGTAATTGCCTCTTTTTTTAGTTTGCATCACATTTTCTTTTAACAAATATATATATATTTGTACCGTGTTAGCTGTAGATAGAAAAAGAGCAATTTTGGTAAAAGATGATTCCTTCATTATTAACTGAAGTATATTAGCTTTTAACACTTTTCTACAGGTGGAAGTTGCATGAAAAATAGGCATAGATGGTCTCAAAAGCTTGCAATCTATTACCCTTCAGCTAGCCAATAAATATATTTTACCAATAAAAATAAAATCACTTGGTCCTTTTGTCCGGGCGTTACCCACAGACGCAGGGGTGACTTTTATAAGAGCGATACTTTTATACGAAACAAAAATACCCTGAAAAAGAACGGTATACATGGTAGTGAACACACGTAGAGTGTACCGTTATCGCTTACTCAGCTGAGTACACCTCCCCCAAACAGGATCAACAAGAAACCTTGGCATCAGAAGCTGCTTTGCATGGATCCCGACAACTAATCATCTGTTCCCAGCTCAGCTTGTTGTAGAAACCATTACCAAGGGACAGAGATCAGGGGCTGTCAGAGAGGGAGCTTTGAATAAGTAGCTAGCAGCAGATCAAAGTCTTGTTTATTAGAGAGCACGTCTTAACACGAGCGCCCGGCAGAGTTGGAAATACACTATGTTTACTTTTTAATTTATATATATGCAGAAAGGGAATTGTCATCGCGATGTCTCATGTTCCAGACGACGTGAAGCCCGATGAAGTGAATCTCTTAGATTTTCTTAGCTGTAGAATTGAACCGGGCAGCTCAGACAGCAGCTTGGATGAAGAACTGACATTCTCTCCGGATTTGGGATTGTCGCCCGTCATCTGTTTGCCTGGTAAAATGGGGCGTCAGACTGGCGCATACAGGTAAAGCTAATATAAATAATACTCTCAGTGTGTGTAGGGGAGGCTGGGTGGGATGGGGGGGGGATATCAAGCCTTGTTAAGTGGTCCATAATACATTTGACAGACAATAATCTCAGTCCTGTCCGATGTACGCTCACAATTTGTGACTACACACACCCTCTTGCCTTTGTCTCTTGCATCCCACCCTGATATGTTTTATATATTGCATTACACAGATATATGTATATGTGTATATATATATATACCGGTATATATATGTAAAACATGCTTGTGAATCGCAGTTGTGTGGTGTTCCATGAACCCACTTTAACATAATGTAATAATTCTTATGAACATCCAAATGTTAAATCCTAAACGTGGTGTTTGGTTTCATGTTTCTGTTCAAAGGTGACGTATCAGCTGAAATATATGAAATTTATTGCATTGTAGTAAATAGTTAATTTTTTGTATTTACCAAATAGTTAATAGTTCACTCATTGTAGCAGCTGTTTACACGCGGACCAAAGAACAGCCTTAAGATCCCTATTTTCCTAAACCTGACATTGCTTCCACATACATGTCTTCTTCTGGTGGATGTATGCACCCTACTCGCTTAAATGGCTTGCCTGCCTCTGAAATGCACCACGACAAAAACACTGATGTCAAATGTATGACGTGCTGACGTGTGACATCATGGTAATATTTTACACGCTCATTGTAAAGCTTTGTAGTGAGTACACAGATGAGTATATCATGTACCGTAGATCGTTACTATGGAATGTTTATTGAACTTTCACGCTGTTACCCCAATAAGCATCCGGTACCCTTTGTTACAGGTTATCTGGCATCTCTCCAAGACGAAGGCTGAAGCTGTCCCCTGAGTCCCAGAGTCCAAGCCCCACGGAATCATCTAATTTGCCTCATACTACCATGGAGACAGCAACTCTTACAGGTCTGGACAAAGCCCCGTTCAATCGACGCATGCCCGTTACCTCTATTACAACAGACACAGGGTTTCTCATTAATACAGCACAGCCAGATACTCCTGGGATCTGTTTAAACAGGGATAATATTAGAGACGTCAAGAGATTTTGGCACTTTACCCAAGAACTTTGATCGTTTGCAGTCACGGGGTTGCACTGTATATCCGCTGCTGCTGCTAAAGGGTTAAAGGCTTAATACATTTCTTCAACATTTGTCTATTTAACAGTAATTATTTTACGAGCAACATATTCGGCGTGACTTACGAAGTGAACCAGCACTTTCTATTACATAAATGCTATGGGAATGTTACCTTTTTTCCTATGTAAAGTAATTCATTAATTTACAGATTCTACTTTCTCATTTAATATCTGTTTATTTCAAAGGGGGAAATGCTAGAACAAGAAGTCATGATCTAAAATCGGCAGGTCGAGGGGTTAGATACAATGAGGTGTATCTACATAAGTTTTAACTTAATGAAAGGGTGGTAGGTAAGGGGAACAGCAAATGGTACGGAAATTTAAACACTTAAGGGATAGGCATACGGCTATCCTGAATATATGATGACACCAAGGACTCATTAAGGTCTAAGTGTTTACATGAGAGAAAACAGGCAGACAAGACAAGTTTTTTACACTTCGCAGTGTAGAATTAGGATATATGGAAAACCTTATAATTTGTGTAATTACAGGTATCCCTAATGAGAAAACTCCCAAGCTAAATTCTCACATCTCCAGAATAAGGTACTTTTTATGTTGAATTACTCAGATTTACTGCTAAAAAGTGCAGCTCAGAGATTTAATGTTTAAAGGGAGTCCTACGTTTTCTTTCATCCAGTACATTAATCTGTAACATCGTTTACTGTCGCAGTAATGTGAAATCATTTTCTAATTCTTTAAACTGGTTATGAAGCCAAGCAATGTCCAACTTGCTTATATATAAGCTTATAAGATATATACTGTTAAAAATAGATATAGTCACAGACATAGTGTCTCCACTCATATTTACTTAAAGATTATTGCCTAAAATTGTGTTGCCACTGAAAAGACCATCCATCGCCAGATTTATTCACGCTTTACACATGGATTTACTATGGCAACCACCACATAATAAAGGGATAAATTGCAGGCTCAGTGGCGTCTGGTTTGCCAGCTATGGCAAACACTAGCCGTTAGGGCCACAGATATTATAGAGATTATTCGATCAAAACACAGGCAAGCTGTTTGGGGGCTAAGACAGCATAGACAAGTTGTCTGGGGACAAAGTGTTTTGGGACAATATTGGAATTAAATCTTTGTCCAATTACTATTCTGTAAGGGCACAATTTATTCTATCCGGTACACATGGCAAGGACAGTGATTGGTTGAAATGTTTGGTTGCCATAGCAGCAAAAGAAGCTTCTTAAATTTTCTGTGTTGTTTTTCCTTGCCCTACAAAAAAATATACCGTAATATACATTTGTATGTCAAGTCTACGCTAAAGAATAAATAAGACACATTTATGGTACATTGTGTTGTTCTGTAGAACAACAGTAAATATATTACTGCTAAAAGTAATACATAAAGTAATGTACTGCACAATATAGTATCTCTTTCGGGTTACTTTTCACTAATTCTAACAAAACCACACATTTCTCCCCTGTAGGGACTCTTCTTTTGAAGCAAGGGACTGGAAGCCAGTAAGTGTTTCTGTTTTATGTCTTTTAGATGCAAACACAGGGCAGATATATCTGTTAGATAAAACACAGTCCATGGAAAAATGATTATTTTACTTTCAGCATTAAATGCAGTGTGGTGTCTATTAATGTAGTTAACACGGGGAAAAAAACAAATTTTATTTCATTTTACAGCAATAAATATCAATTATTTAGGATTTATCATTGTTGTCAGTCATGTGATATTCTGGGTGACTTTCCCTGTCCAAACACCACACTGATCTGATGCTTTATGGCAATTCTGATATCATTTCATTCATAGACTTTCATGAGTCAGAATGTCCTGCTAAGGGATCAAGACTAAGTCATTCTATTAAAAGGAGTCAGGGTGTATGTCTATTAGATCGGGCCAAGAAAACACAGCACATTTTGTCCACGTCCATCGTTCCACCTCTTTTGCACGTTCACAGTTGTTAGCAGTCCAGAGACAGATGGGACTGTGTGGTAGGGACTGTTCTGATGAATCTGTGACTGTTGGTATTAATATCTGCGGGGCCCATATTCTGGCTAAAAAAAAGTCATAATATGTGCGTAATTTGTACAGGTTAAATTGTGAGATATTATTGGGATTGCAAATCAAATTTGATTATTAAATCACTCTAAGGAAGATCACCCCATCCGATCACCCTGCCAGCCCTGCCACGTACATCATATGTGGTATATCTCAGGTAACCTAGAGAACTGAAATTATATATATGTTCCTCGGATGTTTTTCCAGCACGTAACTGTTTGTTATATTTGTTTTTAAAGAAAAAACCTGCAAGAAGAGCTAAAGAAAGAGACAGTGAAAATGCCCCTCATCCATACTCAACTAAGGTAAAAGGAAACGCTGAAATCCAGTATCTGAGCATGAAAACATATTAAATATGGTTAAGAAAAACTTGGGAAATAGCAGTTAGGGTCACCGGGTATCTCTGCGATCACCCAGCCCTGTGCGTGTATGAGAGCGAACACACAGATCTTTGATTGTTTAAGACTGTGATGAGTTTCTGTACTGTATGCCTAAGAAGTATGTCCAACTGTCGATTTGCACAAGACAGTATAAGTGGGGGGGTTGATCTATACATTATGCTACCGTCCTACAGATCATCGGGAAGATAGAATTGTATCCATGAACATCTGAATTCTACATTATATATGATGCATACGTCGGGATTAAATAAAACCTCACAAAAACAGCATTGGCTAAAACACGTTTTCAGCACTATCCAACCTGCCCACTATTTCATGTTCTACTTTGAAACCATGTTAAAAAAGGATATAACTTAAGCAGTCAGTGGGTGGACAAATAATCCTCCCCTATTTACATATCTCTTTTATTTTCAAGAAAAAATCTCGCGTGAAGCTTGCAGAACTGTTCCAGAGTCCGGATTGCGTTACAGGACCAAAGATCCAGTGGTCAGAAAGAGATACCGGGTCCGGTACCAAGGAAGTTAAAGTCGACCACCATGGAAACAGGGTTGACCCAGAGCCCAGGCTTTCTGTAAGTAAATACTATATGGTATCAGATCCCTTCTTGTTATGGATGACCGACTATCATCACCCCTCCATAACCAATGCCGAATTGTCCCAAGGGCACCTCAAGATCTATCCGTATAAATGAACCATTGGTTGTAACAATTTCCTTTGTTATAATCACCGGGAGAATACTGTGTTTGCTTAGTTTTTAAATTTAATTGCATTGAATAATGATCATTACGATGTACGAGCCAACATCTTTAGAAGAAAGCAGGTCAAGCCATCAGCCGCAAATAAGATCAATGCTTATACTCATCAAAAAGATGACCAAGATGGTAAAAGTGAGATGAGAAGGGAGATGTGTTTAGTTTAGTACATGGTTTCTCTACAGCGCATTAATTAAGATGTTACCAGGCGCAACCCTGCAGTGGTTTCTTTGACCACGGGTAGCTCCCATTAGCTCTCATGCTCCTACTAGATTGAAAGCTTTGCAGTCCATCATAATACAGCAGAGGAGATTCTAATAAATAGTTCTTCAGATATTGCGGAACTACAAGTCTCATTGCTGTCATCAAGAATCTGGAAATTAGAGCTCTAATGGCTAGCTGAGTATCATGAGAGTTTGTTCAGCTGGAGAGCTACTTGTTGGATTTCTCATAAGCCACAAATGTTCCTTTGAACGTGAATAAATATTGCATATCCAAGACAAATAAATAATCTCTCGCTTCTCCTTGTTGCAGATGAGCACCAACAGTCCCAAATGTAACATCGCGGACAGTGAAGATGATGAACTGATCGGAGATTTTACTAAAGTAAGTTGCTTCTCTGGCACTTAAAAAAAAGCAAGTCTCTGTCTTTATAATGTTAAATAGAGACGGTTTTATTTTAGTTTTTCCCCATTCCATTGTGATTAGGCTGGGGTTGTAGTGAAAAACAGCTGTGAGGTTGAAGGGTTGCCCTTCCAGAAGTCCTATCTCTATCTAATGCCCCTTTGAAGGCATTGTACTTCCGGGGGGTCCTTTAGTATATCCAGAGAATCATCATCCGAAATATATATATACATATTATGAAATAGGACAGCCATTTGCCCAGAACAGTGAAGTCAAGGCTAGTACCAGCATACTAGGATCTCACACAACTGTTCTAAATCCCTTAAATTCACCTTTTTCCCCTTGTTTATAGAAATATTGTTTACCAATTGAACAAGGGAAACACCAGGACCTTAAGTATATAAGCTGTGCAACTGTAAGTAATATTTGACATTTTACCCTAACCCTTTAGCTTTTATAGAAATGTTTTTTTTTCATTGAGGATCGGAAAAGTCTTGTGTAACAAAACCACTTTGGCAGAAATCCCTCTAACAAATGTTAATTATTGGGTTTTTTCCCAGTTACTGCTATAAGTATTATAATACAATAATAATGACTACTTTGTCAATTTGTACGAACGTCTGAAAACGAGGAAGGACCCCCAATGCAAAAAAATCAAGCAAAGAGCTTTGAATTTCCGTTTGCATTTCATTGTTTTTTTTCACTCTTACTGACCCTCACGCTCTCTCAATGTCTCTTTACCTCCTCTGCAGTCTGCTTCCATGCACATCCTTTTACACATCTCCGCAGTACAAGATAGCATGAGAGAGTGTAAGAGAGAGTAAGCAAGAGTGTGTGAGAGTGAATGAGGTGAGTGTGTGAGAGTGCATGAGTGCATGAGTGACAACGAATTTAGTTTCAAGAAAACTGAATGGACATGGATTGTTTTTGGTCCATGTGCAAAAGTCTGATAAATATGCAGCTACAGTCACTGTGAGTTAATGCCTGAAGAAGACACGGCTCTAATGTCTACTAGAGATGCAATCCCAAAAGTGTTAATTTAGGAGGCTAACACACTTCTATCTCTCTTATCTATGGAAAAGGCCATTAGTTAATTCATTACAATGGATTCTATGATCATTTTCTCTCAGGATGGTACCTTCTGCTATTCCCTTAGTCTGCAATACTCCACAGGCGACGTATAGGCTTCGGCGAGGGAAGCCTGTTACTCCTTTCGAATTAGGTGCCCTTTTTGTTGCACCACTCTTTTAATTTAGGATGCATATATATTGTACCTCTTATCTGCGCGGGTCTTGTCAGGCCTGCTTGATGTATATATCACTATATGTAAGCATTGCTTGTATTTCTGTATACCTGTCGGAGTTTGTATCTCTATTGTTTACTTTTCATGTCTGCAGATACTGTCATACACTTATTGTACCATCAATAAACGGAATTTGAGTTTAAAAAAAAAAATAAAAATTCATTACAATGGACAAATATCAGTCGTAGTAAATTAGAAAAAAAACCTCACCTTTTCTGTCCTCATACGATCTGTACACTAGAGATTTATTGCCCTGTACAGATTTTTGGCATCCTGATGACAACTTCTAGTGTCAGAACTTTGGCACAAGGATCATGATTCCATGAATGACTTTCACTTATCAATTTGTGCAGATCCTTCTTTAATTTCATATTAGTAGATGAATCAATAACTCTTTAAATAAGCAATAACGTATTTATTATGGTAACTCTCACACTGGAATTTCGTTGTTGGACTCTCCGAAAGAACAGGTTGCTTAACATACCCAAAAAGTGACCGAAAAAGTGACCGAAATACCTGTGTATAATGTGTTCCAATCAGGTTGCATCAGGGAAGATAATGTAGTTGTTCTGTTTTCGTTGTAAGATTCACACTTTAATAATTCCTTTTTTCCATCACTTGACTTCTGTTGCTTTATCTCCAGCTAGCAAAGCTGCTCACAGGGGAATATAACGATGTGACGCAGCAGTACTGTGTGGTGGACTGTCGATATCCTTATGAATTCTCTGGAGGACACATAAAGGTATATTAGTTACATGATACCATGTGCAATATGACGAGGGCTACAAAAATGGTAAGGGGTTTTCAGGAAGAAAAATATCAAAAAGACTAAGGGATCTCAATATATATATATCTTAGGGAAAGAAGAGAGAGGAGATGCAATAGAAACATTAAAATACTTAAAGGGGTTTAACAAAGTACAGAAGTGAAGCTTATTTGAAAGGAAGATATTACAACAAAAGGTCATAATCTAAAACCTTCACAGAGGAGGTGGTGGATAAATGGGACAGCTTCCCGGCAGAAGAGGTAGATGCTAATACAATGAAGGAATTTAAACATGCATGGGATAGGCATAAAGCAATCACCAGGAAAAATGGACAGACTAGATGGGCCGAATGATTTTTAAATTCATGCTTTTTAATTAAATGTTTAATTTCAGCTGTCTATATTTTATTCTTCAATATATCGCAGCCAGAAATACCTGGGTTTCTTAAAATGTGTTGAGACCTACAGGGTTTATTCATGTAACAGTGAGTTGAAATAGTGAAAGGCACACTTCAGCCATCACACGCTCTTTAATATGCACTGGTTGGCCCCTACGAGCTCATTTCGCCCTAGGCAGGCTCCTGGGGTTCCTAGTGTATGATCTAGCTCTGAACAAGACTGCAAGGGCTCAAAACATCCCACAAAATGTGTTTATTTCATCCTCTAATACTAATTTTGCAAACTCTCTCTTTGTTGAAGGGCTCCAAGAATTTGTACAGAGAAGAGCAGATATCGGACCATTTTATGAAGCACTCGTCTTTTTCCCAAAGCAGGAACCTCCTAATCTTTCACTGTGAATTTTCTTCCGAGAGAGCACCCAAGCTGTGCGTACCAACTAATATACTTTGCTGTTTGTATTAGTTTTATAGTTCTAAATACAGAAGAATATCTTATAAGGTTCAATTTTTGGGGGATTCTGCAAAATGGACCACACAATGGTTTAAAGGGAGCCCACTGCTATCATATGCATAGAGTGTCCTTTTAAGCTATGTGTATTTTCAACGTACAAAAGTTGGGGTTGAAATGAATTAAGACCCCCAGATGATGTCATTTATACTGGGTGTTTCCTGAGTTTAATCATGAAAGACCATTATTTTTTGTAATTTCAGAGAATAATAATTGGCTGTTTATAGTGGAACTGATGCTCATAAAATAAGACCTCGAAACTATAAAACTTGAAGTAGACAGTTTAAAGGGGTTTAATATATTCACTAAGGAGCTCAATGACCTCACTTTATATTAGGAAGGGCGAAACCCATAGAGCTTCTGCTTGTAAATACCTTGTATGGCCCTATACAAAGCATATTTAAGTCAGATTTCTTAAGACGCACGTCACTGATTGAACTATGCCTTATGACGGGTCCGCGCAGCTCTCCTACATGTCAATTTTGCAGGCATGGCTCTTTATAATCCATCGTGACTTTGAGGAGCTTTGTCTTAATATCTGGACTGCTGCCATAAAGCGATAATAATATTCATATTCACACACCAATCAAATAGTTAGACCTCAAAAGTAACACAATAATACAACTTGAAAGTCTTCTATATATTCAGATTTCTTTTTCCATTTTACTTGTTTTGTTGCAGGTGCCGAGCATTACGAAATCTGGACAGAAATGCGAACATGTATCCGCAATTATACTATCCTGAGCTTTATATCTTAAAGGGAGGATATAAGGAATTTTACGAAAATTTTAAGGTATGGATGGAAAGAGATCATAATACACGTTTTGTTACAGAAATACACTTATGTTGCCTAAATAGTAGACTTTGCCAGCCTTCCTATTAACAAGTGATATACTGTATGTATCAAGTAAAGGACTATTTGAGACACCAGACAATTTTCTTCTATGCAGCTTATCCATTCAAGTCATACCTCCCGTAGAACCCCCCCCAAAAAAAAACAGAGGGGGGGGTTTCTTAATTAAAAACATGACTCGATGTTGTAGAAGCCGTTCTCTGTGGGCTGTTGATAGGATGCCCTTTTAAGATTCTTATTAAATGGGAATGAACAAAAGACTTGGTAACCAACCAACAAAGCCTGTATGCGGAAGAACGCCACACTAATGCCAACTGTGCTAAGCCTCTCTGGTGAGCAGTGTCATGAAAATGCTAATTAGAGGCAATATAGGGCCTGCCTACTGGAGAATTTCATAGAAATATTAATTGGAGCAAAAAAAAAATCCTTATTCTGCATGATGACACACAAATGAGAATTAGAGACAGCAGAAAGTTTTTACAGCAAGCCATGCCATCTACAGAAAACACGCCACACAAATGCCATATGGAGACAACACAAAACGTCTCTGTGGAATCACATGACTGCACATACCTGGGCTACCAGGAGCGCTCCCTCTTCTGGGGGGAGTGGTTTTATGAAAGGGTGTGGCTAGTTGCTCCTAGGGGCAGGGCTAGCCCCCCAAATGCTCTTTGTGTGTGAGGAAAGTAGGCAGAAACACCACTCCCCTATCCAGATAGAGAACAATCTGACCTGAACGCCAAGGGAACCAGGTCTTCACCCTGAGACTCAATTTGAACGCCAAAATATTTTAGATCTAATTTGCCAGAACTGCTGACAATAAGGTGGGTAACATATGTCACGTAGCCAGATGCAGCCTGTGCCAAAGTTGTTATTATGGCTGAAAAGACAGTGGGATGATTGGAGCGGCCAGATGGTCTCCCATTGCCAAGCGCTAAACGGCAAGACTGAAAGTCATCAGGAGAAGTAGAAAAGCAGCAACGGTTTGTGGGAAAGAAAAGTTGGAAATGGGCCCCTAGGCACAAACACACATATATATGCGCACACACAGATCTTAGCTGAGTTTGGACTGATGGGTATTGACATACTTAGGAACTCTCTGGGTTTGACCCAGCGTCTCCTGGGCATGGGAGCAGCATTTGCCCATGCCCACATGAAACCCTCTGCGGCTAGAGCTGCTTATATGTGTGGCTAGCCCCACCCCACATATAGCTAGCCCTTCCCCATGCACACCACTCTGCCAGAACAGGGTGAGCTCCGGGTAACCCCCCCCCCAAGCTCCCAGGTATGGTTATTAATGACACTACTTACATTCTTATTTATCTTGTGCTGATGCTAACGTGAAACTCCTTTTCTTTTTTTCCCAGTCTCTTTGTGAACCACAAGGTTATGTGAATATGCTTCACAGAGACTTCCGTGACCACCTACAACAATATCAGCGAAAGAAAAAAATGCCTGTAGTGCACGGGGTCCGGAAAGAGCTCTTTAAGTCGCTATCCCCTAATACTATCAGCAATCCTATCAAAACACAGACATCCCAAATAGACTCTATCCGAAACTGATGATGGGACCCTTAGGATGGGTAAAGATTTCACTGCGGGACAAGATGACAGAAAACCAGGACTGTCCAATGACCACAACTCTCATCACTCATAATGTGTGGTGTTTTCTTTTTTGCTGACTCCCCATTACAGTAGCAACTGGTACCAGTAAAGCTATGCCATGCAACCACCTTCATCACGAACAGTAGCACCAAACCACGGGAATTGCCAATGAAAATGAACATATTTGAACTTTCTGACGTTATTTTCCAGAGGGTTTTTTTTATTTTTAGATATTTGTTTTATATCTTATTTATGTTTTTAACTTATTTTTTATACTATAATTGTAATGGTAAACAATAACTCATATAATAAATTGAGTATAATTATTTGTAAAAAAATGTGTTGCGATGGGCACACTCCTACAATTGGCCATCACTGTACCCCAAAAAAGGCTACAATTTTTCAGAAATTGTAATTTCCCCGGCATTGCCAAATGCTTTCCAAAAAAGCTGTAAAAAGCAGCGGCGGGTGAAGATGCCAAGTATTTGCGGTGACAGCCTTGTGCATCATTTCAGGATCCGGAGCTGAAGGTCACGTCGCCCTCGTCCTCCTACGTGCTGCACGTGCCCATAGGGAGCGAAGGGAGGGTGAGGGGGGGTAATGGGAAATCCCAGTACCACCATCTTTAAAAAGGGTAATGCTTCTTAAACACATACATTCCTATTCACCCTCATTTGGTGGGACATTTCCCCTTTCAGATCCTAATCTGTCTTCATTTCCTTCACAGAATACAACGTTTGACGTATAAGAGTAAAATGAGCTCCGATAATTATACAGTAATGCAGAACATAATGGCGCTTAAAAATTATTATTATCCCTGTTATTATTAACTATTATTTATATAGTGCCAACAATTTACGAAACCCGTTTTACAGTCCATACATTCAAGGAGTCTGACAAAACTGGACTAAGACAAACCAATACATTAAGAAAAGAGGGCGCTGCTCGCAATTTTACAAAATGATTCATCTGAGGAGAGATTTCCATCACCATAGCAACCAAATGACTGGCCCACTTAGCAGAGTCACTCCATTATCCCCTATGGTGAGACCACTTTGAGAATTTTGCACCAGAATCACTTTTTGTACATAACCCGCAGCATTCCCTAATCTGTACTGGTGGAGAGATTCACTGACTGAAACAGAAACACCTTCCCGCTTTAGTTATGGCTGAAAGCGATTCTCTTGCAAGGAGGTAATAGGGTCAGATCCAATGCAGTCCTACGAAAGGCGCATGCGCAATAGCATCTAACCCACCATGTCCCACCCTCCTCAGTAGGTTGAGCGGCGCATGCGCCAACTCTTCATACCCATTCTGCAGGTGACAGCCGGTGAGAAGAGAAGCTATGGCCGCTTACAAGCTAGTCCTTATCCGTCACGGAGAGAGCACCTGGAACCAAGAGAATCGCTTCTGCGGCTGGTTTGACGCAGATCTCAGCCCCACCGGTCAGCAAGAGGCAGAGCGAGGAGGGCAGGCGCTGAAAGGTAACATTCAAGGGCGAATACCGGGTGTTACTTGGGCAGCACCTTCCTGCGTCAAATATCTGGGCCCATGGGCCCCCGAGGTGAGCTGACCTTGGGTGTCATCTGGGATGGAATTAACCCCTCCACTTTCAGTGGATTGTAATGCACATCATGCTCAACCACGATGAGCGTTGTAGTTCTCAGTAATCTGAAGCTGTCGTTAATATGCCTTTAGCAGCTTGGGCAGCTGAGTGTGATAGGAGTGGCAGAGACACTATCAGTTCTTGTAGCCTCACCCACTCTTATGATTTGTAAGGAAGTATAATTAATATATAAATCAACAGCGCTCTATAATGGGTGGAGCTGCAATGCAGTAATGGTAGTGCTATATAGATGTGTATATATATATGTGTGTGTGTATATGTATGTGTGTGTGTGTGTGTAAAAATAAATAAATAAATAATATATATATATATATTATATTATATATATATATATATATATATATATATAGGATCAGCCATCTAGACTGAAGCATCTGCTGGCTGACGATGTCCTTTGGTGTCCCTTAAGCTATATCCACCCAGTAAAGTGTCTTCTGCTGGTCTGTTTTGTAAATGTGGGTTTTATGTGTTTTATTATTTTTTTTAAGAATCAATATAATTTATAATTTTGCTCCTAGGTTGGTTGGGCTGTAGGAGAATGGGGGGTGTTATGTGCTCGTAAGCCTTATATTTAACAAGCTATAATAATTCCAGTAAATCGTGGATTTCTTGGTGATATAAAACTTTTTTTAATAAAATTAAGCAGCGTGTCTGTCACATTCCGACGTCCCTTTTAAAAAGCATCTTTTATACAAAGAGGCTTTTATTGTGTAAGACGTGGCTGCGGTGAGTAAGCTGTTTATAGAAGCTTCTACATGTAGCCATTAAATAAATGTAACCTTCGTCTCGAGTGTAAGATGTGGAACTGATTCGTGTCGACCTACCAGCTCGCCCACCTAGGTGTAAAAAAAAATAACTCAAAATTGCTGCCATTTGTTGAATTTTCAGTAATCCGTAGCCCTGGAATTGGATAGAATTATATTAACTAGTATTTCTTCTGATCTGCCATAAAGGAGAATGGAGAGGACTATAACTAGAAGATATAGGGGGCCAGTTGTCAGTGCGAATGTCGTTCTTCTGAGTTCTCGTGGAGGAAATGATTCAGGCAGCTTCTCCTCCGCGTTGATCATTCTAGTTGGTGAGCTGTGTGTGTGTGAGGAATGAATCACTCTCTGTAACACGTTTCATTCAGTTACAGCGGCTCAAACCCTTGCGTTACTCACACGCGGTGAGAAGACCCATCCTCCATGGAGTAACGGCTGTTGGGCAAGAAGATAAAATGTGAACTCTCTATTAAACCAAACCTAAAGCTTCAATATTGGCAACTGCTGATCGGCTATAACCAAGTAACCGGCAGGGACTATCGTCCCGGAAGTGGGCCGTATTAAAATGTGAATATTGCGGTTATGCGACTCGGAACCCTGTGACTAAAAAAGTATCCGTATATTAACCAAGTACCTTAGTTTGTGGCGTTTGATTTCACAGGAGGGTAGATTCATAAAAGTATTGATTTTGTTGTAGGACGTGGACGCCTGCGAAGGCCTTTTGTAAATCAACGTTCCCTTCCCTGCTCTCATTCTGGGCTCTGTGGTGTGAGTGGCTCTGTGTGGGTGTGAGTGGCTCTTTATAGTCAGAGGTTTTTATAGTAAAATATTTGATGGCTTCCTAGCAGTTTCTGTGCTGGCCACCATCCGCCTATCCTTGTTTCGCTCCCCTGACTTATAGAGCAGTATTGCTTCAAGGCAGAAGTGGACATTTCATTGAAGTTGTCCTTGAAAAAGGGACCCGACTTGTTCTGTGATGGGTCTGCATTCTGTGTTAAAGGTAGTAATAGCTTTGTAGACGCTCTTCTACGGCAGTCCCAAGCGCATGCTGTTACATTTTGGGAGAAGGCATGCTGGATAATCGATCCAGGATTTGTTAGGCTCGCTCGGTTGGCCCTATGCTGACTCCGTTGGCTGATGAGCCACAGTTTTGTCCTCTTGTTAGAAAGACCAGCATGCGATTATGAAATGTAGGAATCTCCTGTAGCTGGAGACATTTGAACCTTGGCTTGTTTTCAGCCCTTTGACCAACAAAGGAATCTAATGCAATATTTTTCTTTACTCTCCGGGCCGAAGACCTACACTATAGATGCAATTTCCTTTTGGTTTTTCTTTACTCGGTTTCACAATATTTATCGTGTTCTTTTTTTCTGTTTGAAATTCCGTCAGTAGAGGAAATTATGATAAAAAGTCTTAAGCGCTAGGCAGTTCCTCGTGGTGGCCGCACTTGTTTCTTGAACGCGGCGGGGCCGTGGAGATAAGGTGGACGCCTGCGGTATCCCAAAGTCAGTCTGTACAACGTCTTACGAAGCATCACTTTCACTGTTTTCCAGAGGCTGGCTATGAGTTTGATATATGCTATACATCCGTGCTCAAGAGGGCAATCCGCACTTTATGGCTGGCTTTAGAGGGCATTGACCAGATGTGGCTGCCTGTTGTAAGGACATGGCGTCTGAACGAGAGGCATTATGGTGGCCTGACGGGTCTCAACAAAGCAGAGACGGCGGCGAAACACGGAGAGGAGCAGGTCAAGATCTGGAGACGATCCTTTGACATTCCTCCTCCTTCCATGGATCCAGATCACCCTTATTACAGCATCATCAGCAAGGTACATCTTACTCTTGACGTTCTTGTTTTATGAAATCTTTTGGCTGTTCCAACAAATTTGAAAGGTTTCTTTGAACCAAGGTCTTTTCATAGAAACGGGTGACGCGGTCAGGCCAAGTTCTTAAAGGAAAACATGCTTGCTACTGTCTAAATGTGTAGTGTCAAATAAAAAAGAATACCTTTTTATTGGCCCAACATTTCATTTTAAGGAAAGCGTTGGAGAGTATAAACATCCCTCTGTCAAGTCAAACAAATATTAACTTCACTACATTTAAATATTTTCCAGGATATATAGCGGTCCTAAATACAGTATAAGTCCTACAACTCCTCAAAAGCCCAAACCCCAACCTGGAAATAATTGTTTAATCATTGGATTGTAGCCACAATCGTATTTTTATTTGGAAGGGAACTGTAATTGTCATGTGACGTAAAAGCTGTAGTCGCAAACTAGAGCTTGCAATTAAAGTGGAACAGCACCCTTAAAAAAGCACGGAAAGCCATTTTTTAGCCCACCAACTGTTGTTGGCATACAATCCCCAAGGTTATGGAAGCCGTAATAAATCAACTGCTGCAGAGCTCCAGATTTGCCTTCGTAGTTGCACAGCAGTATTTGCTCAACTGGTCAACAAACGCGTTGGCTGGAAACATTGTTGTCAAGTATGGGTTAGGCTTCAGAGACAATCGAATGCCATATACATCCAACCAACAAAGAATATATAATAAAATATGACTCCTGGTGTGGTCATGTTGCTGCTAGGTTCTGGGGAACTAGAAGTTGGTGGGGAGTTAGTAGATAAGTGGATTCTCCCAGTAGAAGTGGTAGATGTTACTAAAGTAAGGACATTTAAAGATGCATGGCATAGCCAAATGGCTCCTAAATCTGAGACCAGAGTAGATGGGCCAAATGGTCATTATCTGCTGTCAAATTGTGTTTTCCATGTTATTTTCCCCAGGACCGTCGCTATGGCGATTTGACCGAAGACCAGCTCCCAAGCTGTGAGAGCCTGAAGGACACCATTGCCAGAGCCCTGCCCTTCTGGAACGATGAAATTGTCCCACAGATCAAGCAGGGGAAGAGGGTTCTCATCGCAGCGCATGGCAACAGTCTTAGAGGAATTGTTAAGCACCTTGAAGGTATGTGATTACAGCGGCCATGCAGAGAAGAACCCTGTGTGCCAATTCTATTAAATGTACCGTATAGTTAAAAAGCCCTTGAGAGTATTTGGGATAGTTGTTTTATCCAAATCCATAAAATGCTTGGCTGTTTTTTCAGAAGCGTCTAGTCCTGTAACATACGGCTGAGTAAGTCATACTGGAGAGAGATGTTTTTCTAAGATTTCTTCAGCTTTATGCACACATACAAACTGCAATGTATGCTTCCCACGTACAACGAATACGGTGAAAGACCTGGATCCGAAGCTGGCTCACACGCTATATGGAAGAATGTTGTCTGTGTGTTTCTGACCATCTTACATACAATGTATAGTTAGTTCACAGGATATTTTGGGGTACCTGTGCTTCCTTCAGATCCATTCACATAATAAGTCGCCGAAATGACATCATTCGTAAAGGCCACTTAAATGAAGCGCGGAACATAAAACTTTAGGGCATTACTGCAAAGTATATTGATTAAGAAGATTTTGTCCTTTTCTGGCATTATATAATTATTTGCTTATAGTTAATTTTGCAACCAATCTAAAGACCTTAAGTCAGGAAATGAGTTGGGCACAATAAATGCGTTCTGTTACTTCATTTCTGTGAAATGGCTTAATAGGAACAATCAGATATTGATAATGAGACTGGCAAATGCAAAATACACTATATAAATATTTAACTACATAAGGGATGAGACATGAAACCACTCTGACATGTAGAGGGTTCATTTCAGCCACATGTTAGAGGGGATGCATACAATGTAGAATTATTGGGAAGCGACGGCCAGGTGTAAACCTCTTTGTGAAACTTTACGCAGGTATGTCAGAAGAAGCGATCATGGAGCTGAACTTGCCTACTGGTATCCCTATCGTTTACGAGTTGGACAAGAACCTGAAGCCCATCAAACCAATGCAGTTCCTGGGGGACGAGGAGACGGTGCGGAAGGCCATGGAAGCTGTCGCTGCCCAAGGCAAAGCCAAGAAATAAATCTTCATTCATAGAATGGAAGCAGCCACCATCCCTTAGTTTACTGTCCCCAGATACTTCACATTTAGGGATTCTGAAATACAGCTGCACGTGAGAGCTCACCCAGGGAACACGCCATCCATTTAACGTTTTAACCCTTTTTCCGTTTGCTGCATTGTGGGACGCGGTAGATTTGAAGTCTAGTACCTTGATATGTATATCATTGTCACTCAATTAGATTTAAGTGCAGTATACCGCCAATGAGGGTTTTTCCTCTCCTGTGCGTGGACCAAATTTACGGTTAATTGTATTGGTTTGATGTTAATAAAGGGCACATTTTTGTTTGGTTTTTACATTTTATAATTTTGGTTTTTCATACTACTGTAATTTTTTTCCACTGAAAATGCACGTCAGAACCCTATGTTATCCACATGATGTGCAAGTCACATCATGCTTATATCTGCAGAATTGTGTTCTATATAGTCCATGTTTTCACTTGTATGAACCGATTATTCTTTGTATCATCTGAGCTTAATCGCCTACTGTAGTGGCTTGATTACAAAAAACAAAATGAATCAAGAGAGCGTAACAAACCCATATATATGGTGTTACGATGTTAACAGAACGGCTGTTTTTAAGGGGTGGGTTTTTTTTCGAGATTAGAAGAACTTTTGTACTTTTTACGTTGGATGGTGCGGGCATGTATATAAACTTCACCATCCCTGCCTTCCCAACAATTCTACATTGTGTCACGTTAACAAAGCTGGTAAATGAGCAACAGTTTGGAAATGGCATATTTCTGGGATACAGAAATTGTAAACCCAAATTGTTTGTTTTATTCCAAATACTTTTCAAAAAGCCATATTTTAAAAAAAAAAACAACCCACAATCTATATAGTTTTATGCTCTCTTGATGGCAGCTTATTTTTTGATCAGCGCCATTTAAATCTTCTGGATTTCTAACCTTGTGCTATCTTGTCACCACCAATAAAGGCAACAATAAAACTCTATTCTTTTTAATGTTCTCCCAATAACGTTCCTAAAAACCTGATGGGCGATGGTCAATATATTGATATTGGGATGAATACTGTTGCTACACAATCTGTATTTTAGAATTCCTACCAAGCATGATATCCTTTTCCAGTCTGTAATTTGCATCACGATATGTTGGATCCGTTTTGGATGCCGCTTTCCTCTCCTTGTGTCTTGTGGCGATGGCATCGGTGCTCCTCGGCATGGACACCGTCGGGTCTTTGCACATGTTTACTGTAGTTGTATTTCCACCATAGAGATGTCATTATTTCAAATCATTTCAATAAAGGAGTGATGTGCAATAAACGTGGCTGTGTGCGCAATTCTGTACTCCAACAGGAAAGTAAGCTGTGTAAAAAGTGTCTATAAATATTATGAAGGAAACGATATGTGGAGGTTTTTCGGGTAAAGATGTGAAATGTATTGCATTGACAGAACCCATTAAGCCTCCGCGGGTCTAAACATGGCAATTGGGACCCTGTTGAGGTTACTGCGAAATGTGTTGGCGGTTCTGAATAGTTCGATTCTAGAAACCCAAGCAGGGAAACAAAAGGTGATCTATCCATTATGCAATCAGGAGCAGGTTCTAGTGAACGTTTTATCCAACCCTGGCTCGTTTCTCCCGTGTAATGTATCGCCAGGATTGGGATATGAAATATTTTATCTCTTCTATAGCTAGTTGTTTAGTAGAAAATATATAATGGGCTTCTCTTGGTTTTTGACGTGACTCCTCACAGAGCTCCATTGGGAAAGATCCAAGGAAGATCAAGTATGAAAGCTGCTCACCAGTAATGTAACACAAAATCCTAGGGCCCCCTCCCTGCAAGCTGGGTTCCGGGGGCTACGTATGTATCATGTTTTGGATCTAAATATTATTTTGTAAAAATTAGCCCGTTGCACCTTAGAGCATCTTGGGAGTCTCTAATACCACATGTACAGTCAATAACAATTACAGATGTCATTAACATGAGATTAGGGACAATATGAAAGGGCTCCTTTAATATGCCAAGAAGCCTGGGGGCCCCGTTCTGACTGGCTGCTCGCTCCACTGACACTTTGAAATCTAATATATCCATCCAATGGTTCTTAAGAAATGCTTATATTATCAAGGAAAGTGTGTCTGGTGCAGACGGTATCATCCCCCTAAACAAAAAGTGTATATTAACATTTTTCAAAGTTAAGTATATAAAAAAAAAAATACTTGTCTTAAGGAAAAGCTGGATCTGCAGCTTCCTGACCCATCTGAGGATTCTCGCCTCGGGGATCTGCTTGAAGCAGCCAATCAGAGGCAGGAAATCGCTCCCATTGAAATTAGAGCTGAAGACCACTGACATTCTAGGAGAATCGCTTCTACGGCTGAACACATCCTATGCACGGCTTGATGCGGAAATGAGCAAAGAGCGTATACGGAGATTCGTCATAATTCCACCTGCAAGAAGGAAATCACGTGAATTTAAAAGGATCTCAGCTGTTATATACATTAATGTACATATGATGGCTGGAGTGTCCCTTTAAGTAATTCATTTTATAAGGGCTGGATTTACAGCTGTGTTAACAATGTATGACAAGAGGGATGACGTTTGTAATGCGCTACGGTATATGGTGGCGCTCTTATGCTGCACCAGTCAGTACAGAACATCAATCCTGCCCTGACAGCCCCTTTACCACGAGAGCTGGCACTTGGCTACTTACACCGTTTCTATTTGAATCTTTAACTAGTGACTAAAAAAACAAAAAACAACAAACTTTATTAATAGCGAGTGGGTATTCCCAAAACAAATATGGCCGGTGCTTGCTTCTTTTTTATGATTGGCTAAGTCCTCGACGCTGCGTCCTTTTCGAGACGTTTAGGGACGTCACTGGGCAATAGCCAATCAGACTGGGGCTTGCTGATTCTTCAGTCTTAAGCGAGTGGCATGGCTCCCGTGAAGTGCTGTGTGCCCGGTAAGTAGGACAGTGGTGTGGTTTTATTGTCGCTTATGACAGTTGTTCGAAGAGGCGTTTATATAAACATAAAGCTATACGAGAGATAACGGCTAGTCACGGGAACGCAGAAGTTACCGACCTCACGGTACTCCATAGTCGCCAAGTGTGCTGTGTAACATGAAATGTCTTCCCCCATCTCCAGGGATTTGAGTTCGTTATGTGAAGCCTTTTTTTTGTGTATCTTAACTTTTTGAAACGCTAATGAGATCCCCTTTCCAGTTAACCATTTATGGACCAGAAATTCCTTTTTCCCAAAGACCATTGTGAAGCCTGTCATGACTTCTATTAGAACTGATTGCTGTATTTTTTTATCCATATTTATATTTCAAGCAGCCCAGTCCTAACATATGAAATTACACTGCATTTGTGTCTAACCCTGCTTAAAAAAATTAAGTTTCAATAATGATAAAAATAATACGATTTCAAGTGAGAATACCAGTAATGTCCGCCAGTAAAAGATTATATACGCTACTGGCCAAAAGTTTGAGGTCCCTTAGATATGTCCTTGTTCTTGAAAGAAAAGCACATTATGTCTGTTAAAATCACATGAAATGGCTCAGAAATCCAGCGCAGACGGGGTTAATGTAAATGATTTTTGTAGCTGGAAACGGCAGATTTTAATGGAATGTTTTCATAGGTGTACAGAGACCTTTATAACTCCCATCACTCCTGTGTTCCAATTGCCTTTTATCACTCCCATCACTCCTGTGTTCCAATGGCACGTTGTGTTCGCTGATCCAAGTTTAAGTTTAAAAGGCTAATTGGTCGTTAGAAAACCCTTTTGCAAATTATGTTACTACCAGGAATATGCTTGTTTTCCATGAAAACAGCTAAACGACCCCAAACTTTTAAATAGTGATGTGTGTGTGTGTGTGTGTAATGTCACACATTGACCTCGTATGAATGTTTTTAAGTCCCAGATATTAGTGAAATGGAGCGAGAGAAGAAAACATGTCCTATTTTGTATTTATGAACAGGTGAAAGGCTATGTAGCCTTGAGGATTGTGCTCCTGGCTATGGAACGTACTGCAAACACGGCTATGTATTCTCTTCCCTCTGCGGATACGTGGTCAAAAAAAACGACAATGGCTTGGTAAGAAGAGGCTTATTCTCGTATATTTTATTGGTGGTGGGGGTTCTAAACAGCATGCTTGTGAAACTGGGGATGGAGGAACACTTCCTAATTTTCAATATTTACTTGTTGTTTATTCTAATTATGTTTTCATATATCCAGCTCTTTTAAGAGCAAATTAATGTAAAAAATGTTACCATCTACGCTTTAATTGCAGTTGTGGGGAAATGAAATTGCTTTTATTATTGCTGTTTGACTTAATTTTATTCTCTCCGCCGGGAGCCTGTATTTATTATTAGGATGTTTGTAAATGTCTTGCATTTTTTTTCCCCAGATGCCGGTTATTTCTGTGGTGCGAGACACGGACTCTCACCTCCTGCCAGATGTGGGTTGCATTGTCACCTGCAAGGTGAGAAGTAAATGGTTATTTGTGTTGAGTGTTGCAGCTGTTTTTCTTTGCATATCTTGCTAGATGAGTGTAACAGTTCCTATGAGCTCATCAACAATCATTAAGTGATTACTGTAGTGTTTAAATATGGGGCACCTTACTGTAGGATAAGCAGAACAATTCTACGTGACTGTCAAACTCTCATAACTGGGACAGCGAAGCAAACTAACTCTCCCATACGCAGGATTATAAATTGTTGCTAATGATATTGGATTTCCAGTTTAAATGCACTTTAGTAAATATTTGTTTTCTTTGGTTCCATTAGGTTATGAGCATAAATTCAAGGTTTGTTAAAGTCCAGATCATGTATATTGGGTCAACACCATTGAAAAATACCTTTAGAGGCATTATAAGGTAAGTCCATGCTCCAAAGAGATTACTGCTATATTTCCTTGGCTAAAATCCGATGGCCCTTCTGTTCTTCCCAGTGGTTTTGTTTGGAATGTGTTCACTCAGTAATTGAATTAATGTTTCCTTAATATGCTACCATCATTTTGGATTAACCAGTGAATATTTCCTCGATCGTCGGTAAAAGAAACCACAAGTGACTGAGGTCTTACCTAAGACAGACCCAGGAGTGCAGGTTGCGTAGGTTCAGTTGCGCATGCTGTAGTCTT
>VKOC01000007.1:5822056-5836158 GCA_009364415.1 Spea multiplicata
CTGTGTTCCAATGGCCCTTTATCACTCCCATCACTCCTGTGTTCGCTAATCACAGTTTGGAGACTAATCGTTAGGAAACCCTTTATATATTTTATAAAGTAATGTGATTTTCTATATTTTTTGCTTGCGTGCATGGGACTTTTTTGTTTTTTGTGTTTTGGGGACTATAAGGTCTTTTTAACACCACAGTCTTTGAATAATTATATTTTTAGTGTGCACAGTTCTATCTTTTTCTATTTTAAGGGGAAAATAAAGTGCAGATTGTACTTACTATGCCAAACCACCGGGTCAGGTGATCCACCAGCCAATAAATAGGCTCAAAGAGGGAGTCGATGACAACATCGCTGTTGGTGAAGGAGTTGTAGGACAGAGAGACAACACAAAGGCGCCCATAACGTAGGTAATCGAAGATCCGGCCCAGGAACCTACACTTCCGCCGGTGCCCAAGGCGCAAGCACCTCAAAAACATGCGCCGACAGCTTCTCATTCCCGCAGCTCATTACCTGGACATAAGAACAAGAAATAAGAACTAATAAGAACACAGCGTGCACACGTCACATGACAGCTCGCCATTTTCAACGTACCTACAGCTTCGTGTGGAACATAGAATAACACAATAAAATATATATATTAACCTTCAGCGTTTTCCTCTGAATCCCCGTAGCGCAGGTAGCCGTTAAATGAATGTGTGCATGTTGTCAAAATAAAGACGTCCTGCATTCTTACCCCGAAGGAGGACAAAGGGCCAAGCGAGGTTTGGGATCTTAGGGGAGGTTCAACAAGACTACCGCTCTATTTGCTTGAATAAGTGATACAAATCTGGATGGATGTTCCAAATTCTGGGCCTAGAATGTTTTAGCGTGCGCTGATACGACCTTAATGTGTCGAATGGGTAGAAAAGAATAGAAGACTTAACGAGCCAAAGGGCTCTTATCTGCTATCAAGACAGTTTACAGAGAATTGGTTGGATCCTGTGTCAGCGTCAACGTGACTACATATGGAAACTTCACCTACATCTGGAAATGTCACTTGCAGGACTTTTTTAAACCCCAAAAGACCTGGAAAACCTCATGGACATTCTTTACGGGCCACGCAATTTGAAGGATTAACAGATTAAATCTGAGGGATTAAAGGTGCCCCCACACTGTCCTCACCAATGGAAGTCTCTACATCCCATCAGAAAATGATTTCACGTCTTTAAAGGGACAATACACTCTAAAATAACAGATAATGTTTAATTCCTGGACAAAGTATGGCACAGACCGGGCTACCTTGCGGTAACGTTCTGTATCACCCAGACATTGTTTCTGTTTAATATTGTTTGGTGCTACAGTGTCCAGTTGGGTTCATTTACATCCCAGTCATCCCAGTAGCCTTCATGTTTAGGGAGTCAGATTCCATTGCTGTGATTGTCGCATTTCTGAGACTAATCACAGCCAAGTTACGGTATTTTAATTATCTGGGAGTCTGGATAACACCCAATTATGCATAAAGAAGACTTCCCTGCCTATCATAATGCCACGGCGCACGTTAATCAACCAATAAGCCAACAATACACCAATAGTCCGACCAATAAGCACAAGCCTAAAGCGCAGAGAATTCTCTGTAAAGACCCAGCGCGTTTCGCACTTCCTAGCACTTAATCGTAGGAATAAAGAGATGAGACGCATCATGAATGACAAGGAGTGAATGAACGCACCTTAGTGAATAGACAACCCCATAATCTGATCAGCCGCGCTGTCCGCATAGATCAACGTACACGCCTTTATAAATATTATATGGAATAGATGGTTAAACTCCCAAACCCCGAACCGGTGAAGCCGATACACCAGACAGACCTCTCGTACACCTCAGGACAGGTACGCTGCCGCAAGCAGAGCATTCTATATGTTATACTATACACTCTATATACATACACTCCATATATAATCAAAGCATTAATTATTGTATCATTGAAAATGAAGGTATTTTGTCACCGGTTTATTTATTTTGATATAAATGATTAAATGGATAGAATTCATTACAAGCTGCAGTATCACCTTTACCTGAACGCTACTAAAAGGAAATGAAGAATAGCCGCTTCCTCCGTGATATTACACACTTTTATCTCACATTCCCATCAGCGTTAATCCGTGAGCTCCGGTACCGGGAGTAAATGGATTAATGACAAATTAAAAGGCATAAAGACAGGTGGATGAGAGCTTGGAGCCCCGCGGAGACCGTGAGGAGTACTTTACCTGCCCGTGTGCGATATCCCGTCCGAGCAGCTGTACCCCTTGCCCAAAACCATCCTAGTGACCGGGGAGCCGGATATCACTCAACCCAAACCAACAAGCGTAACCGTACAGCATTTCCGCATGCGCACTGGAGCCAGACAGCGATCGGAACATACTTAGCGAAACGCGCATGCGCAGTACCCACGGGAAGGGGCCAAGCAGCGTACGCCACGGGAAACGCGCACGCGCAGCAAACAGAAGACACTAGCGGGCCGAACAAAGCTTTCAGAGAATACAAAGCAGCGGGCTGAACGGTCACACCCGTGGGAAAGTCGGCACGTAGCTTGCGTTACACGGCAATACTGCCGCCATGCGGTACTCTTACATCATCAGGGGCCATCATTACTTTTTGCAGGATAAGCGACTTCACATTGTGGCCGCCGACGTGCTGTGTCCGGGTCAAGCAGTTATTGTATGCGACGCCTGCAGATCCGCGTACGGCCGCCTGGGGGCGTCACTAAAGGGATAGGTGGCAGGAGCCAGGAGACTCTCCGTTTAGTAAATACACCCCATCCTGTTACTTCTAGTATTGGTTTCTGCAGTAGTTCATTTACCTTTAACGACGGTGAAAATGCCCCAGGGTTCAGCACTGCTGTATATAAAGGACTTATATAAATCAACATTGTGGTTTTAAATGATTTTATTCTCTGATGTAATATTTTTAGGTATAGAAACAGAACAGGATTAACCCTCCATTGTCTGTACAGTCAATAGCAGTCACATGGTGTTAGCAGGAGCTAAATTAAATGGACTGTTTTCTGGCAACAGGTAAAAAAAAAAAATACAATACTTTCTTACACATAAAACTGCACAGATGTTGAACTTTAATTAGGCCTTCAGTTTTCAGAAGCCACCACGTTAGCATGAATCAGTCTTAACCAGATTATACACGCTACATGCTGAACTTTAACAATGGACAAAATAGCAATTGATTTGAACATAGAAACGTTTTAAAAGAGAAAAAATAAACTTAAAAAACATTTTTACATCGTAACTTCGCAGGTAGGCACTTCTCAAAATGTTTGCATTCACACGATAAGTAAAATCACTATTACATCAGTATATTAAAATAGGTTTGAACGTTTCCAAATTTTGCTGCAGGTCACAGAATATTCTCCACACCAGAGAACTTTGTTACAAAAATAGCTATCCGTCCTGTAAGGCTGGAAAGGGGAGGAAAAAAACAAAAAACTGGTAGGATTGGTGACATCGTCTGAAAAAGGTTTAAAAATGTAAGCAAGACCTGGAAAGAGAAGCCACACAGTGGCTGCCGAACACTCGAATGACCCCTGGGTCAAAGCACTGCTCCTCGATGGCACGGACGCAGCTCACATTATGTCTGAAGAAACTCGGGCTGCACTCTTGCCACTTTCCGTGGCTCTTTAATGTGGGTCTTTGGGCACTGCATCTCACACCAGCTGATTGGCACCATGCTCGCACCTGCGGAAAAATATTCAGTCATTAAACTGCACGTCAATATAAATACCGCGTTTGCTTGATTAGAAGACGATCCCCCATCTTATGAGCATGTTTCCCGTAACGCATATACATACAAACACTGAAACGCACCTGCTTCACTGTGAGCGACCACCACTCCTAGCTCATTCTCTGCTGTAGTTAAAAGATAGTTGGACTGGGCATCTCCTAGAGATATCTAGTACACGTTAATTCAGTAAAACAACAGCTGATATAAAACGTATTGTAATTCTATTTACATTTTCCTCCCCCCAGTGAAGCATTTTATTTTATTTATTATTATTATTATTATTATTTATTTTTATTTAGAAATGCTGCCTATTCAGTCAGCCGGCAGCAAGACAGCAGCGCTTCTACTTTCAGAGACAAAAGGATACGACTTTAGCCATAATAATGTCTCCTGGCCGAAAACTTTTGTATACCTCCACCTGCAAGGAAGAATTGTACTTTGTTTAATTGTTGTAATACAAAAAATATAATGATTTGGCATGTATTTAGATATGGACTGTCATGTAAATCACAGTAAAAGAGTAGTGAAACATTAAAGAAGCAGGTTCTCTCATTTTAAAGACTTCATTAAAAGTGCCGTCCAATTAACTGGAGCCATCTGGGGTTTTTGTAAATTATTTCATTTAACCAAAGCATGTGGAAATATGAAGTTTTTTTTCCCAGGACTGGCACCCACAACCTTTTACACTGTAAATGTTTCACTTGTCGTACTATAATATACTTATAACACTGCTGCTTTAATGAACAAGTAATGACCACTAAAGAAGCTGTAAAAGAAAAAAAAAAACATAACGTGAAGCAAGCAATCAGATAGAGTTTTTAAGGGTTACCTTGTCTTTTTCTGTTGCTCTTATGTCCTCTCTCCTGCAACACAAAAGCATCAACAGCGCATTAAATATATACATCTTATTTACACCATGAAGTACGTCAACACCGTTTACTGGCGGGGTGGAACCCCCCCCCCGAAGACTACAGCATGCGCAACTGAACCTACGCAACCTGCACTCCTGGGTCTGTCTTAGGTAAGACCTCAGTCACTTGTGGTTTCTTTTACTGACGAGCGAGGAAATATTCACCGGTTAATCCAAAATGATGGTAGCATATTAATGAAACATTAATTCCATTACTGAGTGAACACATTCCAAACAAAACCACTGGGAAGAACAGAAGGACCATCAGATTTTAGCCAAGGAAATATAGCAATAATCTCTTCGGAGCATGGACTTACCTTATAATGCCTCTAAAGGTATTTTTCAATGGTGTTGACCCAATATACATGATCTGGACTTTAACAAACCTAGAATTTATGCTCATAACCTAATGGAACCAAAGAAAACAAGTATTTACTAAAATGCATTAAAGCTGGAAATACAATATCATTAGGAACAAATTATAATCCTGCATATGAGAGAGTTAGGACTGATTTTATTGAATCAATGCAGCAAAGTTTGCTTCGCTGTCCCTGTTATGAGAGTTTGACAGTCACATACAACAGTTCTGCTTATAAAAGTTCAGTTTATCCTACAGTAAGGTGCCCCATATTTAAACACTACAGTAATCAATTAAGCACCATTGAATGTGGAGTATACTCTTAATACAAAAATGCATCAGATCGCACTGTTTTGGACCATGCATTGTGCAGTCTTACGATTAATGGTTGTTGATGAGCTCATAGGAACATATGGCCGTTACACTCATCTAGCAAGATATGCAAAGAAAAACAGCTGCAACACTCGACGCGAATAATCATTTACTTCTCACCTTGCAGGTGACAATGCAACCCACATCTGGCAGGAGGTGAGAGTCAGTGTCTCGCACCACAGAAATAACCGGCATCTGAGAAAAAAAATGCAAGACATTTACAAACATCCTAATAATAAATACAGGCTCCCGGCGGAGAGAATAAAATTAAGTCAAACAGCAATAGTTAAAGCAATTTCATTTCCCCACAACTGCAATTACATTTGATGGAAACATTTTTTACATTAATTTGCTCTTAAAAAACAATATGAATAAACACCAAGTAAATATTGAAAATTAGGAAGTGTTCCTCCATCCCCAGTTTCACAAGCGTGCTGTTTAGAATATACGAGAATAAGCCTCTTCTTACCAAGCCATTGTCATTTTTTTTGACCACGTATCCGCAGAGGGAAGAGAATACATAGCCGTGTTTGCAGTACGTTCCATAGCCAGGAGCACAATCCTCAAGACTACATAGCCTTTCACCTGTTCATAAATACAAAATAGAACATGTTTTCTTCTCATTGCTACATTTCACTAATATCTGGGACTTAAAAACATTCATACGAGGTAGATGTTTGTGTGCCTAATATATATATATATATATATATACACACACACACACTACTATTCAAAAGTATGGGGTCGTTTTCATGGAAAACAAGCACATTTCCGGCTCTAACATAATTGCAAAAGGATTTTCTAACGATCAATTAGCCTTTTAAACTTAAACTTGAATCAGCAAACGCAACGTGCCATTGGAACACAGGAGTGATGGGAGTGATAAAGGGCCTCTGTACCCCTTTTACGATATTCCATTAAAATCAACAATTTCCAGCTACAATGGTCATTTACAGTCAACCCCGTCTGCGCTGGATATCTCATCCCTTTCATGTGATTTTAATGGACAATATGTGCTTTTCTTTCAAAAACAAGGACCTCAAACTATAAGGGACCTCAAACTTTTGGCCAGTAGCGTATATAATCTTTTACTGGCGGACATTACTGGTATTCTCACTTGAAATTATTATTATTATTGAAACTTATTTTTTTAAGCAGGGTTAGACACAAATGCAGTAGTATCAAAGTAATTTCATATGTTAGGACTCTGTTGCTTGAAATATAAATATGGATAAAAAAATACAGCAATCAGTTCTAACAGAAGTAATGACAGCTTCACAATGGTCTTTGTAAAAAAGGAATTTCTGGTCCATAAATGGTTAACTGGAAAGGGGATCTCAGCGTTTCAAAAAGTTAAGATACACAAAAAAAAGGCTTCACATAACGAACTCAAATCCTTGGAGATGGGGGAAGACATTTCATGTTACACAGCACACTTGGCGAGTATGGAGTACCGTGAGGTCGGTAACCTCTGCGTTCCCGTGACTAGCCGTTATCTCTCGTATAGCTTTATGTTTATATAAACGCCTCTTCGAATAACTGTCATAAGCGACAATAAAACCACACCACTGTCCTACTTACCGGGCACACAGCACTTCACGGGAGCCATGCCACTCGCTTAAGGGTGCAAAACCAGCAAGCCCCAGTCTGATTGGCCATCGACCAGTGACGTCCCTAAACGTCTCGCAAAGGACGCAGCGTCGAGGACTTAGCCAATCATAATAAAGAAGCAAACGCCGGCCATATTTGTTTTGGGAATACCCACTCGCTATTAACAAAGTTTGTTGTTTTTTTTTTTTTAGTCACTAGTTAAAAATTCAAATAGAAACGGTGTAAGTAGCCAAGTGCCAGCTCTCGTGGTAAAGGGGCTGTCAGGGCAGGATTGATGTTCTGTACTGACTGGTGCAGCATAAGAGCGCCACCATATACCGTAGCGCATTACAAACGTCATCCCTCTTGTCATACATTGTTAACACAGCTGTAAATCCAGCCCTTATAAAATGAATTACTTAAAGGGACACTCCAGCCATCACATGTACATTAATGTATATAACAGCTGAGATCCTTTTAAATTCATGTGATTTCCTTCTTGCAGGTGGAATTATGATGAATCTCCGTATACGCTCTTTGCTCATTTCCGCATCAAGCTGTACATAGGAGGTGTTCAGCCGTAGAAGCGATTCTCCTAGAATGTCAGTGGTCTTCAGCTCTAATTTCAATGGGAGCGATTTCCTGCCTCTGATTGGCTGCTTCAAGCAGATCCCCGAGGCGAGAATCCTCAGATGGGTCAGGAAGCTGCAGATCCAGCTTTTCCTTAAGACAAGTATTTTTTTTATATACTTAACTTTGAAAAATGTTAATATACACTTTTTGTTTAGGGGGTTCCCTGTAAAATGATTAGTGGCATCGCCAGTATCATAGTTACCCCTGTGCAGCCCTTATTACCCCGCATACCAATGCATTCAATTGATGATACCGTCTGCACCAGACACACTTTCCTTGATAATAAGCATTTGTTAAGAACCATTGGATGGATATATTAGATTTCAAAGCGTCAGTGGAACGAAGAGCGAGCAGCCAGTCAGAACGGGGCCCCCAGGCTTCTTGGCATATTAAAGGAGCCCTTTCATATTGTCCCTAATCTCATGTTAATGACATCTGTAATTGTTATTGGCTGTACGTGTGGTATTAGGACTCAAGCCTTCACAATACCCAAGATGCTCTAAGGTGCAACGGGCTAATTTTTGCAATAGAATATTTAGATCCAAAACATGATACATGGACAGGAGCCCCGGAACCCAGCTTGCAGGGTGGGGGCCCTAGGATTTTGTGTTACATTACTGGTGATCAGCTTTCATACTTGATCTTCCTTGGATCTTTCCCAATGGAGCTCAGTGAGGAGTCACGTCAAAAACCAAGAGAAGCCCATTATACATTTTCTACTAAACAACTAGCTATAGAAGAGATAAAATATTTCATATCCCAATCCTGGCGATACATTACACGGGAGAAACGAGCCAGAGAAACGTTCACTAGAACCTGCTCCTGATTGCTTAATGGATGGATCACCTTTTGTTTCCCTGCTTGGGTTTCTAGAATCATACTATTCAGAACCGCCAACACATTTCGCAGTAACCTCAACAGGGTCCCAATTGCCATGTTTAGACCCGCGGAGGCTTAATGGGTTCTGTCAATGCAATACATTTCACATCTTTACCCGAAAAACCTCCACATATCGTTTCCTTCCTAATATTTATAGACACTTTTTGGGTATTTTATAGTTACACAGCTTACTTTCCTGTTGGAGTACAGAATTGCGCACACAGCCACGTTTATTGAACATCACTCCTTTATTGAAATGATTTGAAATAATGACATCTCTATGGTGGAAATACAACTACAGTAAACATGTGCAAAGACCCGACGGTGTCCATGCCGAGGAGCACCGATGCCATCGCCACAAGACACAACGAGAGGAAAGCTGCATCCAAAACGGATCCAACATATCGTGATGCAAATTACAGACTGGAAAAGGATATCATGCTTGGTAGGAATTCTAAAATACAGATTGTGTAGCAACAGTATTCATCCCAATATCAATATATTGACCACCGCCCATCAGGTTTTTAGGCACGTTATTGGGAGAACATTAAAAAGAATAGAGTTTTATTGTTGCCTTTATTGGTGGTGACAAGATAGCACAAGGTTAGAAATCCAGAAGATTTAAATGGCGCTGATCAAAAAATAAGCTGCCATCAAGAGAGCATAAAACCTATATAGATTGGAGTTTTTTTTTTTTTTAAATATGCTTTTTGAAAAGTATTTGGAATAAAACAAACAATTTGGGTTTACAATTTCTGTATCCCAGAAATATGCCATTTCCAAACTGTTGCTCATTTACCAGCTTTGTTAACGTGACACAATGTAGAATTGTTGGGAAGGCAGGGATGGTGAAGTTTATATACATGCCCGCACCATCCAACGTAAAAAGTACAAAAGTTCTTCTAATCTCGAAAAAAAACCCACCCCTTAAAAACAGCCGTTCTGTTAACATCGTAACACCATATATATGGGTTTGTTACGCTCTCTTGATTCATTTTGTTTTTTGTAATCAAGCCACTACAGTAGGCGATTAAGCTCAGATGATACAAAGAATAATCGGTTCATACAAGTGAAAACATGGACTATATAGAACACAATTCTGCAGATATAAGCATGATGTGACTTGCACATCATGTGGATAACATAGGGTTCTGACGTGCATTTTCAGTGGAAAAAAATTACAGTAGTATGAAAAACCAAAATTATAAAATGTAAAAACCAAACAAAAATGTGCCCTTTATTAACATCAAACCAATACAATTAACCGTAAATTTGGTCCACGCACAGGAGAGGAAAAACCCTCATTGGCGGTATACTGCACTTAAATCTAATTGAGTGACAATGATATACATATCAAGGTACTAGACTTCAAATCTACCGCGTCCCACAATGCAGCAAACGGAAAAAGGGTTAAAACGTTAAATGGATGGCGTGTTCCCTGGGTGAGCTCTCACGTGCAGCTGTATTTCAGAATCCCTAAATGTGAAGTATCTGGGGACAGTAAACTAAGGGATGGTGGCTGCTTCCATTCTATGAATGAAGATTTATTTCTTGGCTTTGCCTTGGGCAGCGACAGCTTCCATGGCCTTCCGCACCGTCTCCTCGTCCCCCAGGAACTGCATTGGTTTGATGGGCTTCAGGTTCTTGTCCAACTCGTAAACGATAGGGATACCAGTAGGCAAGTTCAGCTCCATGATCGCTTCTTCTGACATACCTGCGTAAAGTTTCACAAAGAGGTTTACACCTGGCCGTCGCTTCCCAATAATTCTACATTGTATGCATCCCCTCTAACATGTGGCTGAAATAAACCCTCTACGTGTCAGAGTGGTTTCATGTCTCATCCCTTATGTAGTTAAATATTTATATAGTGTATTTTGCATTTGCCAGTCTCATTATCAATATCTGATTGTTCCTATTAAGCCATTTCACAGAAATGAAGTAACAGAACGCATTTATTGTGCCCAACTCATTTCCTGACTTAAGGTCTTTAGATTGGTTGCAAAATTAACTATAAGCAAATAATTATATAATGCCAGAAAAGGACAAAATCTTCTTAATCAATATACTTTGCAGTAATGCCCTAAAGTTTTATGTTCCGCACTTCATTTAAGTGGCCTTTACGAATGATGTCATTTCGGCGACTTATTATGTGAATGGATCTGAAGGAAGCACAGGTACCCCAAAATATCCTGTGAACTAACTATACATTGTATGTAAGATGGTCAGAAACACACAGATAACATTCTTCCATATAGCGTGTGAGCCAGCTTCGGATCCAGGTCTTTCACCGTATTCGTTGTACGTGGGAAGCATACATTGCAGTTTGTATGTGTGCATAAAGCTGAAGAAATCTTAGAAAAACATCTCTCTCCAGTATGACTTACTCAGCCGTATGTTACAGGACTAGACGCTTCTGAAAAAACAGCCAAGCATTTTATGGATTTGGATAAAACAACTATCCCAAATACTCTCAAGGGCATTTTGACTATACGGTACATTTAATTGAATTGGCACACAGGGTTCTTCCCTGCATGGCCGCTGTAATCACATACCTTCAAGGTGCTTAACAATTCCTCTAAGACTGTTGCCATGCGCTGCGATGAGAACCCTCTTCCCCTGCTTGATCTGTGGGACAATTTCATCGTTCCAGAAGGGCAGGGCTCTGGCAATGGTGTCCTTCAGGCTCTCACAGCTTGGGAGCTGGTCTTCGGTCAAATCGCCATAGCGACGGTCCTGGAGAAAATAACATGGAAAACGCAATTTGACAGCAGATAATGACCATTTGGCCCATCTACTCTGGTCTTAGATTTAGGAGCCATTTGGCTATGCCATGCATCTTTAAAATGTCCTTACTATATTAACCTCTACCACTTCTACTGGGAGAATCCACTTATCTACTAACTCCCCACCAACTTCTAGTTCCCCAGAACCTAGCAGCAACATGACCACACCAGGAGTCATATTTTATTATATATTCTTTGTTGGCTGGATGTATATGGCATTAGATTGTCTCTGAAGCCTAACCCATACGTGACAACAATGTTTCCAGCCAACGCGTTTGTTGACCAGTTGAGTAAATACTGCTGTGCAACTACGAAGGCAAAACTGGAGCTCTGCAGCAGTTGATTTATTACGGCTTCCATAACCTTGGGGATATTGTACGCCAACAACAGTTGGTGGGCTAAAAAATGGCTTTCCGTGCTTTTTAAGGGTGCTGTTCCACTTTAATTGCAAGCTGTAGTTTGCGACTACGGCTTTTACATCACATGACAATTACAGTTCCCTTCCCAAAAAAAATATGATTGTGGCTACAATCCGAGGATTAAACAATTATTTCCAGGTTGGGGTTTGGGCTTTTGAGGAGTTGTAGGACTTATACTGAATTTAGTATTAAATTCAGCAGAAGAGCCAAAAGATATCATAAAACAAGAACGTCAAGAGTAAGATGTACCTTGCTGATGATGCTGTAATAAGGGTGATCTGGATCCATGGAAGGAGGAGGAATGTCAAAGGATCGTCTCCAGATCTTGACCTGCTCCTCTCCGTGTTTCGCCGCCGTCTCTGCTTTGTTGAGACCCGTCAGGCCACCATAATGCCTCTCGTTCAGACGCCATGTCCTTACAACAGGCAGCCACATCTGGTCAATGCCCTCTAAAGCCAGCCATAAAGTGCGGATTGCCCTCTTGAGCACGGATGTATAGCATATATCAAACTCATAGCCAGCCTCTGGAAAACAGTGAAAGTGATGCTTCGTAAGACGTTGTACAGACTGACTTTGGGATACCGCAGGCGTCCACCTTATCTCCACGGCCCCGCCGCGTTCAAGAAACAAGTGCGGCCACCACGAGGAACTGCCTAGCGCTTAAGACTTTTTATCATAATTTCCTCTACTGACGGAATTTCAAACAGAAAAAAAGAACACGATAAATATTGTGAAACCGAGTAAAGAAAAACCAAAAGGAAATTGCATCTATAGTGTAGGTCTTCGGCCCGGAGAGTAAAGAAAAATATTGCATTAGATTCCTTTGTTGGTCAAAGGGCTGAAAACAAGCCAAGGTTCAAATGTCTCCAGCTACAGGAGATTCCTACATTTCATAATCGCATGCTGGTCTTTCTAACAAGAGGACAAAACTGTGGCTCATCAGCCAACGGAGTCAGCATAGGGCCAACCGAGCGAGCCTAACAAATCCTGGATCGATTATCCAGCATGCCTTCCCCCAAAATGTAACAGCATGCGCTTGGGACTGCCGTAGAAGAGCGTCTACAAAGCTATTACTACCTTTAACACAGAATGCAGACCCATCACAGAACAAGTCGGGTCCCTTTTTCAAGGACAACTTCAATGAAATGTCCACTTCTGCCTTGAAGCAATACTGCTGTATAAGTCAGGGGAGCGAAACAAGGATAGGCGGATGGTGGCCAGCACAGAAACTGCTAGGAAGCCATCAAATATTTTACTATAAAAACCTCTGACTATAAAGAGCCACTCACACCCACACAGAGCCACTCACACCCACACAGAGCCACTCACACCCACACAGAGCCACTCACACAGAGCCCAGAATGACAGCAGGGAAGGGAACGTTGATTTACAAAAGGCCTTCGCAGGCGTCCACGTCCTACAACAAAATCAATACTTTTATGAATCTACCTTCCTGTGAAATCAAACGCCACAAACTAAGGTACTTGGTTAATATATGGATACTTTTTTAGTCACGGGGTTCCGAGTCGTATAACCGCAATATTCACATTTTAATACAGCCCACTTCCGGGACGATAGTCCCTGCCGGTTACTTGGTTATAGCCGATCAGCAGTTGCCAATATTGAAGCTTTAGGTTTGGTTTAATAGAGAGTTCACATTTTATCTTCTTGCCCAACAGCCGTTACTCCATGGAGGATGGGTCTTCTCACCGCGTGTGAGTAACGCAAGGGTTTGAGCCGCTGTAACTGAATGAAAGTGTTACAGAGAGTGATTCATTCCTCACACAGACGGCTCACCAACTAGAATGACCAACACGGAGGAGAAGCTGCCTGAATCATTTCCTCCACGAGAACTCAGAAGAACGACATTCGCACTGACAACTGGCCCCCTATATCTTCTAGTTATAGTCCTCTCCATTCTCCTTTATGGCAGATCAGAAGAAATACTAGTTAATATAATTCTATCCAATTCCAGGGCTACGGATTACTGAAAATTCAACAAATGGCAGCAATTTTGAGTTATTTTTTTTTACACCTAGGTGGGCGAGCTGGTAGGTCGACACGAATCAGTTCCACATCTTACACTCGAGACGAAGGTTACATTTATTTAATGGCTACATGTAGAAGCTTCTATAAACAGCTTACTCACCGCAGCCACGTCTTACACAATAAAAGCCTCTTTGTATAAAAGATGCTTTTTAAAAGGGACGTCGGAATGTGACAGACACGCTGCTTAATTTTATTAAAAAAAGTTTTATATCACCAAGAAATCCACGATTTACTGGAATTATTATAGCTTGTTAAATATAAGGCTTACGAGCACATAACACCCCCCATTCTCCTACAGCCCAACCAACCTAGGAGCAAAATTATAAATTATATTGATTCTTAAAAAA
>VKOC01000007.1:5839442-5850163 GCA_009364415.1 Spea multiplicata
GTGTAGCAAATGCTAATATTAAATCCTAGTTTCAGCCATCAAAGTAACAAATTCACATTTCCACTTTTGAGTAATATGGTTGACTGCAAGACATGCTTGCTTCTTAATATTTTGCCTGCATGTGCTGAAATTTCCATGTTTCCTGGATGAGAAAAAGAGAATATCATAAATAGGAACAAAATGTTTTACCAACAAAAAAGAGACCTAAGGAGAGGATAGAGAGGTTTAAAAAAACCAAGGCAGCGTATATATGGAATATCACCTTTTCTATAAGGTGTTATATTTCTGTAAGCATGATGCTGCTAACATGCTGTGATTAATGTGGCGTGCAGCGCACTTCTCTGGAAGGCTTTACTCTAATCCCCCCAAAGGCATTTGTATGACTAGAAAATTGTGTATGGTGTTGGATAGAATACAGCTACCAACATTCTGAGCCCGTCGTAGACAGAGAGTAAATATTGGGAAATTGTAATTAAAAAACTATTTGAGTGCTATACTCCTAGGGATACTTCTACAGACTCACTATGGAAATACATAAATCCACATTATTTTTTCCATCTGATATTAAGAAACATCCCAGCATTTGGTTTAAGGGGTGTGATTACGGGCATGGTTATGCGTAGGGTGTTAATGTTTTATGTGACACTTTGATCTATTGAGCTACAATGCAGTGAGGCACAATTACAATTTTACACAATTTCATTTCTATACAAATTTTGTCCGGATGTTTGTGCAAACAAATGTATATTTTATGACTGTAGAGCACTTTGATACACCATTACACGGAAAAAATATTAAGGTCCTAGAAAAGACTGACATTAGGGAAAGAAGGAGAAACAAAGAGGAGAGATGGACAATGCAGATCTTGCTCATTTGGCAGAAAAAGGAACAATACAGTTATGTTTTTCTTTTTTTTGCATTTTAATCACACAATTTGCATAGGGATGCTATTTTCAATTATTGAACTGGTTAAATATTTAACATATTATTGCTTCAATTATTCAGTATAATCTATTTAGCTAAAATACTGATTTTTTTTTTTAATAAGAAAGAAGATGTTATGGATGTCCTCCAGCAGTATTCATTTTTACACAAAGGCTCTCGAATTTTCCCATTTGGGGTAAATCAACTGATGTCTTCTTGGAGAGAAAATAGTATTTACTAACTAAATAAAAACACATGGAATTGAGATACAGGTGATATGGAATCATCAGGGGATCAATAAGTATTTGCTTGTAGATGTTTCTTGATCTTGCCTACAGTGATTAATTACCATCCTTCCAGAGGTGACTGTTCAAGGAGTTGTAGCTTGAAAGACCGGTAGAAACTGATAAAACCTTCCTTCGTTAAAAGCCAGTGGTGGAACTTGGGTTGTAGTAAGTCACAAAAATGGCTCTTGATGCACTTGTTTTGTTTGCCTTATGGAAATTCAGTCTTGGCTCCTGACTCAAGTTTGGAAGATTGGATTAGACAGAGACATTTTAATACATTGAACTTCAAAGAAAAGTGGAGCAAAGTACTAGTAAAATAAGCATGACACCATCATAGATTCCATCATAACGGACTACAACACTGGTGCTTCTGCTTCATCTCAAATTTATGTGACCTTTGAGATCCTTTTGCAGTTAGTCAGTGAGTTTAGGCTCAAAAAACTGATTGCCAGATCTGCAAACAAACAGAAATGCTAGTGTAGTGTATGGCATGGCTAGACAGTATAGAATAGACTTAAGTCCAAAGGGACCACGTGCACTTGAAGAATAAACCAATTTCCCCGTTTCCAAACAAGATAATTGTCACACCTAGTACACATACTGTAGGACTTGTCTGTACTTGACCTTATGATTAAAGCTTGTAATTTGATTTTCAGAAGTTACCTCCTGTCCTTAAAATACTTACTACAGAATATCTAATTAAGTCATAAAACTATTCAGTTTCTGCTAGTTGTGTTACTTAAAAACAGACAATTCACAAAATCAAAATAGATGAACAAGATTATCCTTTAGGATACATATATAATATATATATATATATATCTATATATATATAATATATATATATATATAAAATAAAGTTTTCATAGGTTACTGTATTTTTTATGTATGCATAGCAACTATTCCTGTCCAAATAAAACATCCTTATTGTGATTTTCATTGTCATGTATTTAAGATTTTCTTGGCTAGGGTTAGCAGATGTTCCCTTTTATTGAGGACACGTATGGAATATGCATACTGCAGGGCTACTTTTAAATGATTGCAGCCTTTTAGAATGCTCTTTTAAGAACTGTTTCCAGTTAAAGAAGCCATCTGCTCTCCTACCACTGGTGCCATGTAGTTTGTTTTTTAAATGGACATAAGGTTACTTAATAATTCAACAATTTTACACATATATTATATTACAATGTTATTTTATAAGGTCAATCCTAAGAGTACTGCGCATAGCTCAAGTAAAAATATGACATACATTAACATTTTCAAAGCATACAGTATTCAACACTATATTTAAAATATGCAACAATCTCAAAAACTTGGTTATAAAAGTAAAGCAGAGATTAGAAAGTTCTCATTTCCATTTAGTAGCTCCGACAATTAAATAGTTATATAGCAGGCGAGGTGAACGGATATGGTGATGTGAAAGTTATACGCCAAAACTGAATCAAGAACACTATTGTCTCATGTCCTAAAAACACTGAAATGAAACATAAAGGGATATTACTTCTGCCAGACCTAGACAAATCATCTTTTTCTTTGAAGCTCACTCCTGCCTTATCAGTTTTATTGAACCGTAAACTTGTAAAGCATCAGAAATTCCAGTGTTTATCTCCTAAATAAAAAAAAATATATCTTACATAACTCGTTCCTTTGTCTTCTGTTGCTGTTTCAGATGAAGGCTGCGGAAGTTGAGGACCAAACATTGTTTACAGAAACCTACTGCAAAATCTGCAATGCGCAGTTAATTTCTGAATCTCAAAGGGTTGCACATTACGAGGTGAGGTAAAGACTCTTGATGATGTCAGACTTGATGATGTCATGTCTTTGGAATGTAGCATGGAATGTCTATGGAAATATTATTTTACCAACATTGAGAAAAGGTTTCTAGAGGTGTCAAAGATTAATCTTATTATATAAGGTTTGAGTGAGTGATCTCTAGTATTCACAGACAGGGCTGTCTTTAATTATAATACAAAAGCGCTACTTCCCTCAGTTTTCAAGTTCATTTTTTTATTTGCTGGGCAGGGGGGTTACATTTGGTGATGTCCATGCTATACCTACTACCCACCTGCTATTGCCTGCTGTCTGTCCAATTTGTACAAATTACAAATTTACAGAATTTTACTAAAGGCCTCGGAAACGAGGCCAGACCCCCACAAATACAAACAAAGCAAAAAATGGCTCACAGTTTTTCAGGTCCATTTTCCTTACACATGGTTTCAAAGGGGTAAAACTATTTTGAAGTGATGGTGCAAATGTATCTTTCGCACTTCTCCTGCCAATGAATCACATTCTGAATGCCTGTGCTAAATGATACATCAAGAATGACACCTTCCAGGAAAATGTGCTATAAACATATAACCCTACACCGCAATTGTTGTCCCAGTGGTGCTGTCCATGTGACCTGAGGGCACCGCATGTACAAAATCATTTCAGCACAATACGTTTCTGCTGATGTGAACTGGTTACTTCTGTAATTTTGTTGCTTAATCTGGGCTCTAAAGAAAAAGAAAACAGCCAATTTTGAGCATTGCGGTAATGATCTAATAATATATTAAATAATTTCCTAGGATAGCTGTACCATGGTATTTTATGGAGAGGATACTGTGGATTTCTTCAAGATTGCATCTTTTATACATAGCTCCCCTCTAATGGGTTTGTTCCTGCGTTCAGTGGTCTGGGTTCATGTTGTATGGATTTTTCTACTAACAATGGCAATGGTAACTAGATGGTGTGTGTAATAAATCTCTGAAATTGGAAGGTTCAACCAGGTACAGGAATGGGTGGATGAAACTTGAAGATCCCACCACGAATCTTAAAATGTGCCCAAACTCCCCATCATAACCGCTTATCTCTTACAATGTTCAGAGCCTACACCAATGACAGGGTGGAAGACTGCTATCACGACACTTAGATGCCAGCGGTCATGGCCCCATTTCTGATTGGGCGAGAGAGGGGCTTTATTATGAGCGAAAACTGTACATTTTAACAACAGCTGAGAAACTCATTAATTTTTTACATGACATTTTGCCGCTTGACGATAATGACTTTAGAACACTTAAGGCAATCGTTGCATATTTCCTGCGTGCTATGAAAAACAACAGCATGTAACGGGCACGGAGCTCTTATGGGGCATAGCCATGCATATTGAAATATCAGCTTCTTAATTGCCATGTGCTTGTTTATACATAAAAAATGCATGTAGGTCAAAAAATAAAATGCATGATTTGTGTCATATGCAAATAGCCTCTGGCATCAAGAAATGAAGTTCCAAATCCATTTTTCATTCAGGTTCAGGAATTCCATTTCTGGGAAGGTAGCAATTAGACCCGAGATCCCCAATTGGAATCGCAGTTGAATCCACTTTTGGATTTTGGCCACATTTGGATATAACTTGCTGCCCATTGACCTATTAGAAGTGTTTTTTAGAGCTCGGAATCTCACGGATGAATTTAATATCCGACATTGGGTTTCTGATTTTACACCCTAAGTCATTACATTCTACCCTGTTTCTATATACGTTGTTGAGGCTTTTTGGGGTTGTAGATCACTGTGATACCCTCATGCCCATCATTCTGAGCTCTTAGAAAGAAGGTAATTTATAGGAAAAAAGAGGGACGGATGGATTTTGGTCTCAAGAGGATCTTCTTGTCCATTAAGCTGATTACAGCTTCTCCAATCCATTCTCTTGGGGACCACTAGGTGTGAAACTGGTGTCTAGAAAGTCACCATCCCTGCTTGCAGCTGCCTTATTTTGGTTATTTTATTATATATTCACCATGAATGCAGGCAGGGGGTGCTTCTACATGTAATTGCATTATACACTTTGTGTGCACCTTTTGTATATTCCTCTTTGGCTGACCTTTTTCTACTTGATGATGACGCCTGTTATATTTTGGTCTCAATATAAGCCACGCATTTCCCCTGAAATCTATCAAATTTTGGTTTGTTGTACAAACTGATTTTCTCAACATTTCATCCAAATAAGGTTTTGATTCCAGTGCAGCCCATAATTGGATGCAGAGAAGTTGTTAAATAAATAATTATATAACGCAAACTAATTCTGCAGTGGGATTTTTAAACATCACTAGTGGTGACGGACATATCTATAAAAAGAGACATTCTTTATCCACATTTGTTTGTCTGTATTTTTTTGCTAGACCTAAATGCATAGCATTTCCCTAAAAGCTGCCTTTTCTTACTGTCTCTTGTTTTATTCACCAAACATATTTACATTCACATATTTATTCATGCCCACCGCTTCTGCTTCAAGCTTCCTCTGAGCAACAACTCTTCAGATTTGTAAAATGAACAGATAGGACACACTTACATAATGCCAGTTTTTAGAGAGATTTCATCTTTTGTTCCCCTCTTGTTGATTGTTGTTCAATTAATTTTGCATTAATATGCCTGGTAAATATTTTTTTATTAACAAAAAAAAAGATAAGAGCCATTTACATAGCAATTGCTATTTCGGTGTTGTATCGCTGAGAAAAAAAAATCAGCCATAAGGACAAGACTATGGGACTCTGGAAACAGATGTTTTCTTGGCTTCTTATAAAGATATTTGAATTTCTGTCCACCAAGGCTCTGATCAAGGGTCTTCTTTTTGATTTGTGTCTCACATTTACCCTCTCTTTCAGAGCAAAAAACACGCTAACAAAGTTCGACTTTACTACATGCTTCACCCGGAGGATGGAGGACCTCCTTCAAAAAAGCTACGTCCTGATGACCCGGTAAGTGGATGAAATAATATGGGGACAATTTTCTCTAAACCATAACTGTGAAAGCTTACTTTATTTTTTATTGGGACCCCTTTACCCAGTAGGATCAGTGATTCAGTTCAAAGCAGCGGCAATTTTCATAATATGATGTTTATTGATTAAAAAAAAAAAAAGAAAAAAAATTAAGAATTAAATCAGACGGGAAATCTGATTAAAAAGAGAGGGATTTAGATTAGATGTCTTCTGTCATGTTAGAGGTGTATTCACTAACCTGGGAACATTTCAACCCCCTGCTTTCAATATGTGTTATGAACGGCCACCAACAATGAGCTTCTCCGGGTAGAAGGGCTGATCTTACCCGGTATTCTGTATTAAACTATGCATTGTGCAGGGCCACGTCAGTTCTTCTTGCAGGTAAAGCTCTCGGGGTTTTTCCCATCTTGATGCATAACGAAGTTGGTAAGTTAAAATATTCATCTCACTAATGAATCCAAGAAGCAGAGCGAGAAGGTCTCTTCAGATGAATGGCTGGGTTCCAATGACATCTTATAAATAATGATTGCTTCTAAGAAAGAAAGTTTTTAAACTTGAGTGACGGGTCAATATAATATTGGATATCTTCTACTCATAATGCATACTCGCTAAAAGTCTTTGCAATAGTAAAGTACAGTAATGCGGTAAACGCAATAAATACCTGCAGTTTGTCAGGGGTAGACATCATTGGCTGGCTTAGCATGATGAGAGTTGTATTTGACAGCAGCTGGATTTTCAGGTGTTTGCCTATGAGTGGTTTTAGTTTTTAGGCTGGTGCGCAAGAGATGAAAATAGGATGTGTTGAAGCATATCAAATAAACGAAAGTACAAATTTAGACTCCAAAAAAAGATAAAAAGTTCTATGAAAGAGAGAGAACAGCAGGGAACGGGAGTTAAAAAAATTCAAAAAAATAACTTGAGGCGATGCAATGAGTGTGAGCCTGCGCAGCCGAAATAATTAACAAAAATAAAAGCTAAAATACTGAAAGTGGCAGCAATAAAATGCTAATTTACCGAGGGCTGCGTTTCCGATCCGGAGCAACATGTACTCTGCAAACGAGAGCTACATATTCTGTCTAATGTGTTGAACTTCCACTACGCAATAAGCCAAATGGCATATGGAAATGGGGGCCATTATACCTTATTACTTATATTGCTAATGTTAGATGGGGCCTCTGCTCAAATACTATTTTTTGTAAAGGAAAAATGCTTCGTTCCCTGCCTAGAGAGTTTTAGGTGCGTTAAGGTCACAGTAAGCAGTTGATCTCGCTGCATTAAATATTCATTATGAATGTGCAACCGTGGTGAGTCCTTTATGCAAGGAGAACTTGGCTAACCTATATCTAGGTGCATCTGTGTGCACGAAATGCGTAGGGCACATTTATTTCTCTTATATTTATTTTTAACCTTTCATAGAAACATAAAATGTGTCTTTTAAACCTTTGCCCCTCTTGTCCTCTTGTTGTGGTAGTATTTTTTCTTTTAAGTAAACTCTCTTCCTTTATCGCGTTGACTCACTTTAAGTATTTACATGTTTTTATAATAGCTCTCCTGCCACGTCTTTCTTCCAGGCTATATATATTAAGATCCTTTAACAATGAACCTATATAAACACCGATGCATATGGCCCACTGGTTGTAAATATAACACTAGAGATTAATGTAGATGTAAGACTAGCAGTCACTATAAGTTTGTACAAATCTCAGTTTCAGGTGATATTAAATGTATTTTTCTATGGCGTTTTAAGTGCAGACATCTGGGGTGGTTTACAAAACAGGATTTAATGAAACCCCCGGTTGCTGCTTGTTTTGATGAATGCATTCACAAACCCCCAATTGTTTCCATTAGTAAGAATATCCTCATTTAAGAAAGAAAATCGCCCAAGGAGACGTACAGGGGTTACATTATACAGTAGCTTCTCTCTAATTCATTACACCCAGCTTTGAAAAGGAATTCTCTGCTAGGGGTAATTCTGTTAACATCAGAGACAGCGCTAAGGGTTGATATGCTAAGTAGAATTCTCTAATACTCTTGGGTGTCTGCTTTTAACGGAGAGGATACAGAACACGAAAATCTCTAATAATGATATCATCAACTCTCTCTTCCCTTATTATGTCTTTTTCTGTTTCTCTTCTGGGCATTGCATCTTATGCGCTTATTTTCTCAGTGGTTTTTCTCCCATTTATACAAGAAACAAATGAGGGTTTGATAACATTCTGCAAATTCTTGAAATGTAGAAGTGAATAATACCTATGAAGAAATTTATTGATCATTGATTTTTCATTATCCGCTCATAATTTTGTGTTGTACATGACAAATCACAATTCAAGTGGCTTAGCAAAGAATATTTAGTGCTCAGCCTAGAATCTAAAATGAAGCGGTTATGCTAATAATTGCACCTTATAATTAGATGTAGAACTGTGCCTGAAATATGGTTGTACTAGTAGAATAAAAGATGGTAATTCTTTGATTGACAACACAAGCGGAGACTACTGAGTCGCTCAATACTATAGATAGCAAATCTACATAATGTCCCTTTTTTCACGTTAGTCTGGATAATACAGGAAAAGTCAAAAGGTCCAATGACATTTCTATTTTTTCAGAAAAACCTAATTTGAATTTAAAAAAGTTGGAGTGTTTCTATACTCAATGGAAGTCCATTAGACAGCAATGCTTCCAAGCTTCCTTTGCTAGTATCATTTGAGATCAACATAACATCATTTGGCTGTTAATTCCACAATTTGGCAGCACTTACGGTTAAAGAGTAGTTTACTTGCTAATCATGAAACGTCATCTAAGGTTAAGAAGGATGCCCCGTGAACAACATTAGTCTTGTATATATTTGCATCTTTTGGAAGGCTCTCTCAAAGCAAAGATTGTCTAGTGGACCAATACCAAACACATTTTATTTATGAGGGCCATGACTGCTCAAGCATATGTTACAAGTTAGATGCTGTTGCTTGTTCTCAGTTGCGCGTGCCTTGCATTAGTCTGCATTGAATGTTCCAACATACAGCTGGGTAACACTTACCAAAGACTTTCAAAAAGTATATAATTCATAGGTAGCTTCTAAATGGTTGATATTACCCTCCATCGCTAGGTTAACTTAACTGCTAAATATAGGCTATTCTACAATCTGATGTAATGTACTAAATTGAATTGAGCTTAGTATTTGATTATAGAACCCTGGTGTTTTACTAAACTTCCTCCAAGGATGGACAGGCACAGCACTGGCATTGGTGGTAACTAAAATGTCTGAGATCCACCACTCCAACTGAAACAATGATCAAGTGCTTATCCTTGGAACTCAAAAAGACCCCTACAAAATACAATATTGGGCATTGATGAATAGTAAAACACCAAAAATGCTTACATTTTACTATTAAGGAAACCTATTGAAATTCTCAAAAGGTACAGAATATATACAGAGGTGTGACAAAAACAAACGACACTTAAATCCTGAGTCTTGCTCAATCCACATTACAGAAGAAAAACTTCTATAGCAAACTAATCCTACCAACACCACTGGTCCAGGACACTTAAACATCTTGCTCTATGGTGTGTGCCCATTCTCATCTGAACGGGTCTTGCACTTTATAAATATTTTCTACCGTTGTTAATAAAAGGAAATGACTTCCTTGTCCACAGTCAAACAGATCCATGATTTGGCCCCATCAGTTGTAAAATATATGCCTGAGGATGTTGGTTTCATTGTGCCTTGTGTTTTGCTTTTAGACTAGTGTTCTGGGGGGAGCGGTTGTAATATTTGATACTCTCCCATGTGGGGACTCATCATAGGACAAGTTATGGAAACATTGTGCCTTCTCTACAAAGCTCTTTGTACGCACTCTGGAGTTAATTGATATCTTAATATTCAATTGTCCTTTACATATGTATACACAACATAATGCCTGATAATAAAGTCTTCACTAGATTGGTGTGTATGGCAGGTTGAAGTATCACTTTGGAATTTTGTTAAGCAAAATCCACCAAAAAATGTCCATTGATTTAATTCTCTCTCCAGCCAGTAGAAATCTTGTTTGCTTGTATCCAGAAGGGCCAGTGGACAATCATGACAGAATGTCATTAATCGAGGCATCCTCTTTATGGAGGTCTTCAAGCTTGGGTGAATTCTGCAGGGACTATATCCAGTATGATCTGGTTTCCATCAATCACATCTGCAGTTATGGGAATTTATGTTTTACAACGATGAGTACATTTAGAAGGGGCAAATGCACGATCAATACGCTTCTCTGCAGTTGATGGGGAAATGCAATCATCCTGAAGCAGAACTACAGACATCCAGACATAACGGAAAAGAGATACATCCTAATATGTTATTATGTGATTGCTGAAGGCAAGACACATAACTCTGTACTGCACTATAGTATGTATATTAAGAACAATTCTTCTGGCACATCTTAAATCCTATAAACATTTAATATTTACAATTTGTCTACATAGTGTCTATACTCACAGTTGAAATAAATGGAGAGAGGATCTGGGATCATAGACATTCACACAAAGAACGGTGCTGGTTTTAGGTGCTAAATTCTGAGGAGTCACCGTGGAAACCAATGGAATGTTTTTGGTGATTGTTCTATGGTTAACCCGGTCTCAGAATTACATTTTTATTAATATGGCCTGTTGACTTCTTTACCTTTTTTTAAGAATTTACTGCCAAGGATGTTGAAACATTTCCAAGCATTTCTGTACAACAACGTACATAACTTGTCCCAGTTGATGCAACTTATAC
>VKOC01000007.1:5850263-5917284 GCA_009364415.1 Spea multiplicata
CGAAAAATGAGCCCGGTCCTTAAGGGGTTAATGCAGTGCTGTTAGCTTTCCACCCTGCCAGCCTGGACTATGCGATAATTATTTATTGTCATGTCTACCTGCAGCCACTAGTGGCCACCCTTCCCTCTCAGGAGCACCCCTTTCTAATTACTCAGGGCAGCTGAGCCCTGTTACCTGAGTATAGCTCTGCACTTTTATACCTGCTCTGCCCTTGAGTCTGGGCCTTTGTATTGTTTGGCTTGGTTCCTGTTAGTGTGCCTGCAGCTAAAGCTCCGTGTACTTCGTTCTGATCTCATGTGTATGACTTTGGCTATGTTCACAATCCAGCTTTGTGCACCAGACCCTACACGTTGCAAATATACCGGATTTGCCAGATTACCCCCATTATAAGATGACCAGTCTGCGTGATGTGCATAGAAAAGCTCCGCCGCTCATTAGTTCCACCGGGTCTACTATGACTGAGCACTTTAAGGTCATGTCATGCTGGTGCTCCGTCATAGAAGCCCCAGCGGAAGTGACAGCAAAAGCGGAAGTTGTCTGTGGCACATCGTGCAGACATCCATCGGCTGCCATAGAGGAGCTAGCGCAGCGGGGATCTGGATCGTAATCTTATAGCCAGACATTTATTTGAGGTCCTCAAATATAAGATGAAAAACCATGTCTTATAATCGAGCAAATATGGTATATCCATACATACAATCATAGGGCTCTTCATAATGTATGTTAGCGTTTGCTATTATATGTAACTATTAGCAACTATTTTATCTTACATATTTTCTATGGGTATTGTTATTATCTCTTTATCCTGTATTAACCATCACTACCTCATACCTTAAATACAACAAATTCCTATTTTTCAACATGGCACTTAAATAGCACAACTGCATTATTAATGATCCTTTACTTGTTACTTCACAAAGAGACCCCAGGGAATGTCAAGAAATGAAAAATGGTACAATAGGTTGTGTTGTTTAACACTCATGAGCTCAAGTTTACATGCAGAAACAACACAAACACAATTCTCTGGGGTTTATTCACTATACTGGAAGTTTGCAATGGAATTAAAGTGAAACGAAGCATTTCAATGTGCTGCCATATATATTTATATATACATTATGGACTGCCAACCATGACAAGTGGAGCTGGGCTTGAGCACAACTCACAAGTAAGGAAGCAAAAAGCATAAGCAGTAAAGTGCCTCCTCTCCTTCCATCTTTTGGTCTGTGTGCATCTTGGTCAGTCTTGACACATTCACTCATGGGTAGTGTATGTGTAATGGTATGGTGTTGCGTAGTGTATGTGTAATGGTGTTGGGTAGTGTATGTGTAATGGAATGGTGTTGGGTAGTTGTATGTGAATGGTATCGGTGTAGTGTATGTGTAAAATGGTTATGGTGGGTAGGTATGTGTAAGTATGGTGGGTAGGATGTGTAATGGTATGGTGTGGTAGTTGTATGTTAAATGCGTATGGTGTTGCGTAGTGTATGTGTATGTGTAATGGTATGGTGGTGGGTAGTGTATGTGTAATGGTATGGTGTTGCGTAGTGTATGTGTATGTGTAATGGTATGGTGTTGGGTAGTGTATGTGTAATGTGCACAACGTCATATCCTGGTGCACAGCAGTATGCTGTTCAGGAAGGGTCACATAATGTTGCATTATATGACCCAATGCAATCCCCTTCTGTGAATGGGCCAACCTAGCTTGATTTGCAGCAGAAACGTAAAGGTACTTGGCCTTCATAATGTATAATTGAAATCAGGGAAACTACAATGGCAGTGTCCCATTAAATAACCCATAACGGCTAAAAGTAATACATAATTTCATCTTTTATAATGAATAATAAAGCAGCAAGAATTTATTACCTAGACTGTAAGCTCGTTTGAGCAGGGCCCTCCTCACCTGTTGTCTCTGTAGGTCAATTTGTTATGTTACATACTACTTGTTATGTTCTGGCTACCCATTGTACAGCGCTATGGAATTTGATGGCGCTATATAAAAACATAAATAATAATAATAAATAATTACTCTGCAGCGGCTGTGCTATCAAATGTGCTTTTAGAAGAAGATACTGGGATACAACTAGTTGTAAGGACATGATTAGCTATTGCTTGTTGATCCAGTGATTTCCATTTTGGAGTTGAGATGGATTTTCCCCCCTTTTTCAGGTACAATTGTGAAATCCCTTCAATGTGAGGTTTTTTTGCCTTTTTTTTGGATCAACAGTGGGGATCTTTTTCTTTTTGGGATCTTTGACCTAAATCGACCTAAATTTTGCTTTGCAAAATAACTAAAATCTGGTACTGCTTTCTTTTGGTTGAATACAGTAGCAAATGAATTAATTAAACAAGCTACAGTTAAATCATTTCAATTCCACACGCCTTATCCAAGTGTCCATATGGCTATATGTAACAACAACTGTATAGTAGTAGCAAGTGATTAGTAACTCGGTAATGTTGATGTCCATATACAGCTCCAAAATCTAGATTGAAAATTGCAAATAAAACACTAAATAAAAAAAAATGAAATAAAAATGACATCTAAGTCCTCTGATCTTTCCTATTACCTCAATACACACTGATCTGACTGGTGTGTTGGGCTATAATGTGTGTGCTGAGGATGATGAGAGTTGCAGTAAAGTTTGCCAGGTCTCTAGTTTTGGCATTCTTTACAGGAAATAAAATCGGATCATTCTATATTTTGGATAGAACAGCATTTATTAAGTTAGGAATAATAACAACATTAAAAAGAATAATATTACTTCTCTAAATCCCCCCCTCCAGCCCCAGCTGATGAGCTACTGGCTGCCCAGCCCATCTGTCTCAGCAACGACAGAGTTAATACAGTGGCACTCGTGGCCCTGCCCACTCCCAGCCTGAGCCGCTGGTTCCTCTGTGACGTCACAATGACTCTGAACAGGAAATGCTGAGAGAATCCACAGAATAGGAACTAAAAGGGACTGAGAATAATGTGCCAGTGAAAGAGAAGGTAAGCCCGGCGAGCCCGGCATGACGAATGGGGACAGCCAGAGGCCGGGGGTGTCATGTGTGTAACATGTATGTGCTGTGCAGCTGGCATGTGTCATCACCCAGCAACCTGTCTGCCTCCTCCAGCATGCTACAGAGTGCATGTTACAGGGGATTAGGATTTGGGGGGTCCCTTCAGATGCACAGAGGATCCCCCCCCCACCGTGTATTATTCTGAAGCTGTTACCTTATAGCTATTAATAGACAGAAAAGGTGACCCTTTATGCACAAAGGCAGCCTGGCTTTACTACGTTCAGCATTGAATACTGTATCATATGTGTAATAACTCATTTATTCAATAAAGCAGGTCCTGTGTCTTTAAATGCAGAGAGTGTATGTCTTGGGGTTACTTCGTAGAATCACAAATAACCGTCTGTGCTGCTGCTGCAGAACCTCTTTGAGATGTGGGCTTATTAAAGGCACAGGGTGCAGTTTAAGTAAACTGTGTCAGCGGGATCATCAAAGGTTACGGTGAGTCCCAGAGTGTCCATACATGGAGCTGACCCGTGGTCACGTTATAAAGAGGGAGATCTGGTGACCCTGGAGCCTTCAGCACTTATCATCGTATTACCCTTTATTTATACAGCGCCAATAATATATACAGCGCTTCTTATAGTCCATCCATTCAAAGGGTCTGACAGACAAACCGATACGTTAGGTAAAGAGGTTCCTGCTCACAAGATCATATCATGTATTGTATATGTCCTGTTTGCCCGTTGTACAACACTACGGAATATGATGGCGCTATGTAAAACATTAAATAATAATAATAATATATAGCTCACTATATATAAGGACTCCCATGGTGGTCACAGGAGGTGAAGACTCTTAAGTTTTATATATTTATTTCTGCTGAGAACATTCATTAGGCTAATTGCAGCTCAGGCCGGTCTGACAATAATCTTATTAAACGGACAGATTTTAGTAAAAAGTTTGTAAATAAAACATCCCAAAATGCTAATCTGTGTATTTGTTGTTACGTTTCAGGCAAAATTAGATTAACACTTAATATTTTATTGTTAAAATTTCACCATAATTTAAAAATAAAGTGTGTAGTACCGCCTGCTGTTGGGTGCTCGTTGGATATCAATAAATAAAAAGTGCTTCTGTCCCAAATGTGAAATAAATCTTGTTAAGTAAATATGCCCGATTTATATCATTATGTGCAGGATAATGACTCCTTTAGCACTTTCGTGAATTTACATGGTGCAATGGCAATCTGATCCTACATCCAATCAGTGCCATTCTTCTGTCAAATCTTTAAAACTAGATTTAAAGAATCCTGAATAAATATGTTTATGTAGTGTTAGGCATCCAAATTGTTAGTAAATGTTTTATATTCATCAAAGTTGTTGCAACAGAACCTTAAAAGGTAAACTCTGTCCATTTAATAAATGACATATCTGTGATGTTCCTTATTAGTGTCATAAATATATATTTTAGGGGAGGTTTCTCTTCTCTGTTTGATATTTCGGCTGGACACGTCCCACCTTTGTAGTGTAAAACCGCTTGGAATATATAAAGTACTGTTGTCTAAAAATACAATTTTTAAGTAAATGTGACATTTTAATTTAGATATTTAGTTTCTCTAATAGAAAGCCGCTTTATAACTCAACAAAGCAAGATAAAGTCACTTACTGGTTGTGTTTGCCGTTCCTTGAAGTAAGAATGTTTGGAATGTTTCCTCCTCTCCAATAAATAAGTGAGTTTTCAATGCTTTGGCCACTTTAATTATAAATAAACACTACGTTGCCTGATGACATATGCAAGGGCGTTAGTCATATATCGCTATGTTATAATATAATTACTCATATCACTCGGCTTTCTTTTCATTTGCCGTCAGAATAATTTTGTTTACCCGGCTGTAATTCATATTTTTTTTTCTGTTATAAATACACTGATTGAGTCAGTTTCATACATTGCGTCCCAAGTTATGCAAACAAAAAAAAAGCACATCTTCTAGATTGTAAGCTTGTTTGCAGGGTCGCGTTTACCGCTTTGTTAGGGCCAGTTTATCCGTTGTACAACCCTGCGGAATATGATGGCGCTATGTAAATCAATAAATAATAATACATTTTTTTTAAAGCATAGTGCAGTTTATTGGTGGATATCAATTTAATTGGGTCCCTGGTAATGTAATAATGTCAGTTATTGCACAATTCATTTTGAAATATCAAAGGGACTGGGCAGTTTTGAAAGCTGTGGTTGATTACAAAAAATAAATAAAAAAAACCAACCCACTAAAAGTTCCAAAGAACATTAATATCGCCGTTGTATTGTAACAGGGCTGAATTTCTAGATCTCCAACTTTTTGTTCTTAGAAATACGTCTGACAGGGATTGTGACTAATTTTACCGCAATGTCCCACATGTAGTTAGTGCGCCTTAAAAAAACAAAAAAAAAATGCTGTTTATCTATCATTGCTTTTTATTAAATTTGACCTTTGTAACATTTTCTACACAATCCTACTTCCTGAAATGCTTCTGGTGTATTATGTGCTAATTTCACAAACAACCAGAAGTCACAGCAAGCAGTGAAATTAGATTTAAGATAACCAATTCTAGCCCAGAAGAGGTAAAAATACTAGAAAAAAAATATGAAATTCTGTCTGATTCAAACAAACAAAAACAAAACATTCATTTTGGAGCTCCGTTCGTTTCCTATAACTTTCCTCAGTGTTGGTAACTATGGGAGTTGTGCATAAATATACATGATTATACACTATTTTGGTGCAAAGTAGTTTTGTCGCCATAGTAACCAATAGATTGGTCCCACGGATCGGGTCATTTCATGGGTTGTTCTGGTGATAAGATCACTTGTGAGCTCAGAGTCCTACTGCCTGGAACGTGGTATTGAGGGCCAAATAGTTTCCCGTTGTCATTTAGTTTGTCCTTTCTCTATTGGAACAAAATAAATAAAAAGGAACTGATGTGGTTTTATTTTTTTACTTTTTTTTTAATGCTTTCACCAAAAAGCAAACATAAGAAAAAGAACTGCTTTAGCAATACAAGTATTAATGTTAGAAAATATTTTAGTTCCCGGGCAGCATAAGATTTTCACATAACACCAATTGAAAAGTCATGCATGTATCCTTGTAAGGTGTCTTATCAACTGCCACCTTAGCTGGTAGGATGTGCCATGCGTTCACTACTTGCTCTTTCTTAAAGATGTTTCATATCGTCTCTGGCTATCAAGGCTACTCTAATAGGTCAGCTTTGATCGCTGGCTATCTGGACCAGCAGCCATGGGTCGTAGTGGTGGCTGTATCCATTTCTGTAATTTGGTAGTGGGAAGCGTTTTGAAGTCATAAACAGACATACACATGAATTAATCAGAATTCCTATCCCTATAATGATTGTTTCCCCTTTTTTTTTAGCATGCAGGCTACAGAGAGAGATGCGGCGTCGCTGGGTGGCGGAAGCTGGTCGGAGGGTAGCCCCACCATGACGGAGTCGCGAGCCGAGTCTCCTCAAAGCACTGCCAAGTCACAGACTTTTGACCTGTTCAATTTAGTTGTTTCCTACAAGAGAATAGAAATGTATCTGGAACCCGTCAGGGATATCTGGGACGGAATCAGATACCTGCTGCGGTAACGTCATCACAAATTGTTCTCATACATAAATGTGGGGGGGGGGGTTGATCCTAGGATCCAATGGCCTCAGACACAGTACACTGTCTACAATCTACTAACGTTCTACACATTATCCAATTCTAAAGATGATTCGTTTTGCACAGGACTAGGTTAGCATGCACTGGGCGCAGATATATGTGTATTCTGAACCCTGCGCATGTATGATGTGTGCTGTTGCTACATGACCGAAGTTGAAGCCCTGTACGGTTTTCTTTACTGAACCTGGGGAGTCGGGAGTTCTATTGAGCATGTGCAGGAAGCATACCATGGTACACTTCCTGCGTTCAGGAGAGACAACCGAGGGAGGAGTTATATGACACACAAGAACGCCAATAACTAAGGAATGCCTGCACCTGTTTGCATGCAGTAAAATACACTAGAATCCATACAAAGTGCACCCCAATGTGAACTAAACAGGCTGCAGTGCCCCTTTAAGGACTATGACATCATACGGAATGTGCTTATGACATTTCTGAGATATTCCTAACCCTTTATATCCCGAGATTGATCTAAAATCTTTTAAAACGATAGGAATCGGTGGCTTCTTTTTTTCTAGAGGGTTGCATAGCATTTCATCTACAAAGGTTTTCAGGTATTCCCAGACTTTTATTTCTTGTGGATACTTGCCAAGATATTTAATTCACTTGACACTTTATGGATTATCAGGTAAAGTAGGCACTTAGCAATGTATAGAAACGACTGTTTTCTTTGTGAAAGGGATTTATGTCTAAATGGCGCCATATGGGTTAGACCTTTATCTTTTTAAGAACTGCAAGAATCAGGAGGCTCAGCGGTCAGCGTTTGAATTGTAGTCAAAGAACACATAGAGAGAGATCTGTCGGCTGCCAACCCTTGGCCCGGGGAAAGGGTTCTCTTATTGCACTGCCATATTTTTAGGGGGACCGTGCGCCCTGGCATAGAATGCTCATAAAAACAAAATGCCCCTTTAAATGCCGACATGCGTTTTTATATATAATATTTTGCGTTATTATAAATGCGTGGGGGAAACTCTCTCCAGCAATGCGGAAACGCGCTTTGTTTCTTTATGTGAAGAAATTCATGTTCTGTTTATTTTATTTCCATAGGTGGCAGATGCCCATCTGTTCTTTTTTAACGTGTTTTACACTAAATATTTTGCTGCTAACTCTAAACGAAGGTAAGATCGCAGTTGTGTAATTGTTTCATTGTACTTTATAAAAGATACTATATAGTTAGTTTTGCTTAAAAAGAGATGGGTACAGTGCAATAAAAAACACACACATATATAGATATACATACTACTTATATAAATATATTTTTATACTATAGTATATATATTATATATAAATACGGCTGTCGTGTGTGTGTGTGTGTGATATAATATTATAATATATATAATAATATTACATTGTAATGTATGTCTATGGAAAAAGACAAGTATCATCTCAATAAAATTTCAATCAAAAACTATAAATAATAATAAAAAAAATATATATATATACTTTTGCTAACAATTTGGATAGAACAGCCTGTAAAGATAAATATTTCTTCAGTTCCTGCAGTGGACATTGGCCAGAAGGTAAACCATGAAGTATAATGCAAATGTTACAACTATGTTCATGCTATACGCTTTGTTTGCAGACTAGAAATAAGGTCTTTTGTGTTGTGCGTGAAGGTACAGATGGGGTGTATGTTTAACCTCACCGAGCAAACAGTATTAACAAAAGACGTGTGCCTTGCCAAGGGCCGGATCGCTAGTGCAAGCGACCTGTGTCACAGTTGACAGGTGTGCGGCCGCACATGACCGCCGTGCCTTTGTTTAGCTGTGGCGGTAAGGAGCTTGGGTGGAGCGAATGGACAGACGTCCACCATCTATTACTGCGGTTATCTGGCTGCATAACCGGAATTAATCACCGATCTTTAGTGTGTGTCGGTGAGCATTTCTGATCTGGTCTTATAGAGGGGATGCCGTCTGAAATAAATACCTTTAGAAGATGAAGTAAAGAGTTACTAATAGAGATTGTGCAATACAGTCCTTAATAGTGCACTTTGGGTCACTTGTTGATTAACCCTTGACCTCTCTTGTAGTTGCGTGGTTCACTGTGTTCGCTCTTCTCATCTCAATTCCTGCACTAATTGGATATCTGCAAGAGATGTCGCAAATCCATCTCCCCGAACCGGCGCTCGCTCGGAGAAAATATTACAGCATCCGGCGAGAGGAGCTGCAGAAAGTTAAGCTTTCCCGTCAGGAGGCTGTGACGGAGTTCCGGAGCTTGTAAGTGTTGGCGTACCGGTAAATACGTTGATTGTGTGACTGTCGGAGTTCTGTGGAGCCCCGTTACGTTGTTTGTACAATGTGAGGCTGTAAGAAAAAAAATAGCAGCTCTGTAGAACCGTTGTCTTTTGTGTCCGGCAGCTTGGCTCACCTCGATGGCATGTTGCACATGATCTGTGGCAGCTGTGAGCAAATTTACCAAGTCCTCTACTGGCAGAATCCTTCCACGTCTGTGCGGTAAGTAAGCAAACCAGTGAAAAGAATGCAACGGGGCTCTCTTCCTCAAACATACACACAAGTAGTGCGTAAACACTTAGGAGAAGCCTAGATCTGTACTGAATATATCCCCAGGGTTAGTACTGATAAAGAAGGTTATGATACAAACTTTGGCTATTCTAATTTTTTTTCCCTACACTTGGTAATCCGATGGTGCTGCGTTCCTAGGCATTTGCAATGTTCTGTCTTTTTTCTATATGATTAGGCTGACCAACTTTAAGTGTTAATGTACTATGTTAATGCATGGTTTTCTTTGTCTGCCACTGCTGCATGGGAGATTGATTGCTGACTTACTGCCAATAGATCGGGAGTAATGGCGCTCGGCAAGACTGCCGTTGCAAAACTATGGTGTGAATGCCTGATCAGGCATCAGAGAGAAGAAACCCAAGAAGGTCTGTCCAAACCCTACTGGGATCTCTGACGGCTCCCCCTGCTGGCTATTCACAAACAATGCAATCAGCAGGGCGGGGATATGGAGCCCTGTTTGCTGATCACAGTGTGAACAGCACAGAATGAACTATATGTGACATCACAGGCATCCTAAAGGGGTATGGCTGTAATAAGGGGATGTTGCCAAAAATAAATTGAGTCATTATGCAGTAGTGGCACCTAACATGTAGAAGAAATCCTTAGCAAAATCACTATTTTTTTAAAAATTATTTTAGTTTAGTTTTTTTTTATTTAACATATTAACACAAATAATTAGTATCTTTACAATGTCTATTTTTGTGGGTACATCAAATATGGCAAAAAGAAAATCCTTGTTTAACAAACATATGTTAAAAAAAACCCCTCAGGACCAAAGGATATGAAAGTCACTGGTTAAGGAGTAGAATGGCCCAGTCTTAATTACCCAGATGGGCACTCTTTCTAATGAAAGTCTATGGAGGTCCAAAGTCATTAGCTTTGCCATAAAGAAATAGCTTACTGTGTTGTCCTAGCAGGAAAAATCACCCAAAATATCACATGACTGACAACAATAACGGCCTCCAGGTCTGCGGATAAAGGGAGTTTATTGGAAGAAAATGAAATAAAACCTCAGCGCTAAAACGATCTTTTCTGTAGATAACAATAAGAGCCCTTGATCGGGTATTAGATACAGAAACCTGCTCTGCGATTTCTATCCTTCCTGATAACATTTAGAAAGAGATATCCGTATCTGTATATGAAACGACAGACCGGCTGTACTTTTCCCATGGAGGCGGTATAAATATAGCTTTTAAAAATTGGGAAAGCGTTACTCAGAATTCAATTATTTCCTCTTTCTTCTTAATACACAACTTCACTTTTCTGCGGGGAAATCTAGGTTTTTTTTTTCTGTGACTCAAAAATAGAAAAAAAAAATATTCCTGACTCTCAGGTCTTATTTTTCACTGAACAAACAAACTATACTTAATCCTGTCCTTGTTAATCTTTATACCCCTGTATATTCCACTTTGCAAAAAACCATAAAGGGATCAATTGAGTTTACTTTTGTTTTTCTTACTGTAAATAAAGACAAATATTTTTTTTTTTTACAACAGATAAGAAACATTCATCCCATCTAGTCTACCCATTTTTTCTGTTATTAGGACTTCAGACCTTAATCAGTCCTTGATCATGCCTTAGATTCAGGATCACTTGTCCTGTCCACCCATTGTACAGCGCTACGGAATTTGATGGCGCTATATAAAATAATAAATAATAATAATGTCTATCCCTATCAATTTAACTAGAAAAATGCACAAACTATTCAGACATCTGGGTGGGATAAAGCAGGTTCAGCAAACATTTAACCTTCCTTAAAAAAAAAAAGCAAAGCTTGGGGATCTAACTCTATGAATGAATAACTGATAAAGATGAGCAATTCTAAGATATGATGACAAATATGATGTCCATGTAACGCTTTCTCGAGAGTTTCACGGATACAGATATAGATCATTTATTTTATGCAGGCTGATTTTGACCAAGCAAACACATTGCTCCATCTTCTTGAACTTGCACTTTGCCGCTGTAATGTCTACATTATTTCAATATGAGTTCCAAAAATAAAGAACGCATCCTCTTGCCAGCCGCATTGGCTGCTGTTTTCAATAACTCAGCACCTACTTTCTGGATGATAACAGTTGGGTAGAAAGTGGATTGTAAGGAATGCTCTCTGTATGCCTGAGTTGCACCAAGGCTCCTGATGCTTGTCTCTTGGTTTTCATGCCTGTCATATCCCCATAAAGAAGTTCATAATGTGTTTTCTTGCTTCCCTTTAGGTTTTATGGGTTCATGCTGGGCTCGATTTGCATTCTTTATCTGTTGCCCGTGTGCTGGGTTCTGGCCATTATCAACAGCACCTTGTTCATGAGGAACGCTGACTTTTACAGAGGTAAGCAGAGCCCGCCTCTATGATCTGTCATTATGATATTCATTCTTTTTTTCTTTTTAATAAGACTGGATTCCTTTGTTTTTATATTAAAATAACTGTGAATGAGTCACATGAAAAAAAAAATGAATTGGGGTTGGAAATAAACCATCTTGTATACCAAGTGAAAGGTACTCCTTGAATAATAACATTTTAACTAAATGTCAAATTGTATTAAAATTTCAATAAATAGTAACAAAAACATGTAGTTGCCAAATATATCCAGTAGAGGTAGCTTAGCATAGAAGCTGCCGAGTGCACCTATCAGGCTGCATACCGATGTTATTTGGTACGGTGCCACTAGGTGGCAGTATGCTCCCTATCGAACGTGTATGCCTTGTCTCCTAATCATTGTAGATTATGTATTTTGATCACAGTAGGATTAATTCTTTATTGTCTGGATACATCACATTCATTATTATGTTGTGCATTGTTGAACTTCACTGTACTTATTTAAATATATAATAACTGAATTAGTAGTTACATGATTATACCAACTTTTGGCTTGTCTCCTACCCGTTTGCTGATATTTTATGTAAACTATTGTGAAACTGATTGGATAAACTATTTCCCAAACCAATGAGTCATTTAAGGAAATAAAATGTCTATGTATGCAGGGAGTGGGAGTGCCCTCCCCCTCCCATAGCCAAACAGTTACTAAATAATTACGTGACTGTAGGTACAAATTAGGAAGCTGTTGAGGGAGATGACTGGCAGTGAGTGTATCATATGCATAGAGATGTCTTTGGATATCTCCTGCACGCTATGTAGCTGGGAGAGAAGTGCATAGAATGGCTGAAGTGTCCTATTAAGAAGTTCCTCCTGCTTTGCAGGCTCAGTTGGCTCTGCATAATGCCTAGTTCAGTTGGTGAGTTGACTTTCTAGAAATCACACTGAATTAACAATGCAGTATACAGGACCACTTAATCTCCCCTTGCATGAGGTGGTCACAGGGATTGCTTCTTCAAAATAGATATTGATGTTAATGAGCAATTCTCCTGGTTTGGTCCCTTTTAACTAAATACCTGAGCAGTGTGGGTGCTACCTGTGTGCAATATATCTTGCATCCTTGACCAGGTATATGGGTGTTATACACACAAAATCCACTAGATGGCAGCAGTGTCACTCTTTAGTTTAACCTGCACATGCCCCATTTAGCTGTTGCTGGAACATAATGTAAGAACCCAGAAATGCCATCCTTGGTCTGCATATGAAGGCGTTATCTGCTTGTCACGTAACGGAAAAAGGACTGGATGGTGGATTGGACTAAGTCTGAAGTCAGGCTGATCTGATGATATGTTCGAATCAGCTGATTAGTTGATTAGTCATATCCTGTAAAAGCATTAGGGCCAATGTTGCTGATCTGCTTCATCATTAATAAAGCATAACACATGGGGTTTGCTTGTAGGAGAGTCTGTTTGACTTCTTTGTATGTAAAAACCGGCAGTTTCTCCAGCAAGAAGGGCAGAACTGGCCCCTTACATATTTAAAGGGACGCTAACTCTGCGCAAGCACGGTGGGGTCTCATTAGACCCCTGTAACTCTTGCAGGAATCACTGCTGATGCTGGCTGTGGGGAGTATATCACCCTGTATTTATGCTGAGGAGCTAGAGATGTTTCAGCAGTCAAGGGGCTGGGGAGTGGGAGAAAGAGGCAAATGCATAGAGGGGATCTGCTAAATGATCATTTAAACGCAAGGCTTTACTATCTTATGCTTTTAATGCCTGGGGTGTCACAGGAGCTTTTCTGCAGATCCACAGCTATAAACCTCATCATGTAAATTATAAGCAAAATAAGTGGGTTGAAGACAGGTTTCAGATTAAACTGAATCAATGTGCCATATAAATGATTCATTGGCGTGAGCAGCTCTTATGTTTTTGAACCCGCACAGCGATGTTGCAGAGAAGGCAGCTAAACTCAGAGATATTTTGTCCGTTCTCTAGTTCTTGTGTCGTATGCACAGTTTAGGTTGTAGATTCGCCTTTTAAAGGGTTAAACGTTCTTCACCAGCTCCTCTTTACCTCTACACACGTGTTCATTAACATTGAGCTGTTGAAATATCTGCTGATCGCATCATAGATGGTTTATTTACCCCCCCCCCCCCGATCCATAACCGATGCCATGTCCCTAAATCTTGTTAAACGTCCGAGCGTCCGTTTTGCTCGACCAGAACCTGGAAGCTGACAATTCCCTGCAGCCCTTCGTGTGTCTTTCCTCCTTCATGTTTTTCAAGCTGCGGACTTTCCAAGCAAGAAGTGAAGACAGATGTTTGAGTTTGGATGCCGGGACATAAATTTCAGAGACTTCACTTCTGGCTTTGGGGTGTCCTTTGGACGGATACTATTGCGTCTAATGTCGAAAAAAGCAGGACGCCTCTTACAAAGCTACTGTGAGGTCTGAGCGGCGCTCAGACGGAGAATTCGCTTTTGGTTTCAGTGTTCCACGGATGATGGATCCAATTGTCAGTGTGCGTCTGTAGACAATAATGGTGTTCATATGTATGTGTTAATAACAGCGGGGGCTGCGCATGGTTTCCATCTGGCGAGCACTGTTAATAGCCGACGGTGCCTTGTGCATTTTGTCCAAGTGTCATTTCCAATGCACGCAGAAACATTATGGATGGAATGGATCATGGGCAATTACGTTTAGTGTGAACATTTGTGTCTTACAACATTTCCTCGTCTGAACCTGGTGAGACACCAGATGCCATGTGGCTGAGTGCGGGAACTCGAGTGACTTTTATCCTGTTGTGTCGGTGGAATCGTTTAGACCGTTACGGCATGTCTTGGTTGCATGTAAAATATGTGAACGACCGGCTCGTATAAATGGCAGAGCATTACGTGACAAAGGAGTATTGAGGATTCAATGTAAGGCTGCTTATCTTAGATTTTCATAGAATCTCCTTGTCTGTGATTGTCAGCTTTCCAGTCAAAAGACATAGATACGTGTGTGTGTGTGTGTGTGTATGTGTGCATTTGTGTGTGTAATTTGTGTATACATAAAATATAGAAACATAGAAAGTGACAGCAGATAGGAACCATTCGGCCCATCTAGTCTGCCCCACCAGTAGAATATACACTACTTTTCAAAGGTTTTGGGTTTTCATGGAAAACAAGGATATTTCTAGGTGTAACATAATTACCAAAGGGTTTTCTAACGATCAATTAGCCTTTTAAACTTGGATCAGCAAACACAACGTGTCATTGGAACCCAGGAGTGATGGGAGTGATAAAGGCCTCTGTACGCCTATGAAGAGATTCCATTAAAAATCAGCCGTTTCCAGCTACAATTGTCATTTACAACATTAACCCTGTCCGTGCTGGATTTCTGATCCATTTTATGTTATTTTAATGGTCAAAATCTGCTTTTTTATTCAAAAACAAGGAGATTTCTAAGTGACTCCAAACTTTTGAATGATAGTGTATGTAGTAGTCATGGAGAAGTCACAAGAAATATATAGCTGGGTGCAAACTTCAACCAAGCAAAAATATACAGAACAATAAGGTACCTTTCCCATGGACACATTTTGTAGTTCAATACATTAAATAAACCCATGTAATGGTGTTAGAAATTTAAAAACAATGTATTATAAACCCATCTTCTGTTTGTTATTCTGCTGACATCTTGGTCATGATCTACAAGATCTCATTAACCATTACTTTGAAGCTAAAAGTACATCCCATAGGGTCTATAGGTGGATTATGCTTTGAAGGTGACGCTTCCCCAACACCTCGGAGTCATTATCTATTATAAAGACTTTGCATTCTAAAAAATAAAAATCATAAAACTTATGTACATCACGAAGACCACTTGACCCAATCAGCAACAATATAATAATCATCATCATAATAATAATAATAACAATAATAATAAAGCAGTGCAGTAACTGATCCGGGAGGAATAATGGTGCAGAACGTGAGAGCAGAATGTTTAGCTGGTGCTTTCAAGCAGGTGTCTAACGCTTGTTGCTTATTTCTACCTGTAAATAACATTACACCGGTTTATTTTGTGAATCGGGCTGATGTTACATCGGGAGTTGACCCCAAAACACGTTGCCTGCGAGCTCTCTGGGTTTGACGCGGGTGCAGCGCTGCCTGTCTGGGTCTCTGGGTCAGATTCCTCTTTCTCCGGAGAGGGCATTTGTCTCGCTCCCTGCCGCTTCCCCTCTCACTCCCTGTCCGTTAAAGGTTCTCCCCTCCGTGTTCAGTTAGCGCCGTGTCTATGCATGCTAGACGAGGGCAAGCTCTGCGGAACCCATCGTGAGAAGCTCCTCGGTATGCAACAAGCCCAAGGGGTTAATCCATCTGAAACGGCTTTATGTGCCTTGGCTGTGCGCCGTATAGAAAAGGACTGAGAAAATAAGTGGTGAATATACCTTGAAACTTCTGAATGAGCTCACCCTGAGATCCTTCACGTATTAACCCTTTAATGGTGCGCCACACAGATTATATTAAGTGGCAACAAAAAAAACCGATACAGAGAACACTTACTTGTCAGAATGTTAAATAAATTCCGCATTTACTCACCTGTGTTCAAACAGGGATTGCTGGTATACCTACGTCATAAGGTAGCTGCTGTCCTTAAAGTGCCAGGGCCGCCTCGACATAGCCAGTCCGACCCGGCTCAGATATCATTAACTCGGAATAGGATTATGAATGAATCCGCTCTAGACTTTGATGACTTTGTGATGAGCGGACTAGATGAGCCGAATGGTCCTGATTTTTTTTTTTTTTTTAAATTAGGACCCCTTGGCAATGTAGAACACCGTACTGCGTTCGATTGGATTTTCTTTAATGACTACCAGTTTTTTTTTTTTAAAGATGGAAAAAAGAAAAAAAAAAACCCCAAAAAAACCGAGAAAGACCCAGAGAATGAAATTTGAGAGCCACAATTTCAAGGAGTTCAGATTTTCTAATTTTATGGCAGCCGTTAGCGCAGGTAATTGCGGCCGCTGCTCCGTAATTGGTCCCCACCTGAACCGTTCACTTTGATAACCGAATTTGATCCTTGAAGGGAAATGAACTCTGAGGCCGACAGAAGGTGGGATTCGAGGGCGCGATCTATCATACGGGGTTGATAAGGCCAAATACGAGGATATTTGGAAGTCATGTTTACCTTTTGCACAAGTTTAGAAGAAAGATAAGGATTTAAAGAATTTTGCAGTAACGTTTGCCAGTGGTTAATGATTGTTGGCAGCGCTGTGAGTTGGATTTCTACCAGTGATACATTAGGAGAGAAAAAAAAATAATAATTTTCTTCCCAAAACGGAATCATTCAAATGTTCTTTGTTAAGTATTTTTATTCTAGTTTTAAATTTGACCTTTACGATGTCACACTTGTGACTGTTATAACGGCTGGTTGCTTGTTGCGTAAAATAAACGTTTTTCTGGAATTTAGGATTTATTTTTGTGGGGTAAAAATACTAAAAAAAAAATTGCTTAAAAAGTAAAAAAAAAATAATAATTGGCTTTTAAAAGTGTGGCTTGCCTTAAAATGAATGCATGCGCATGATCGCTGTGGACGAAAAAAGAAGGCAATGCATGTTTAATGGAAGTTATAGTCGGCTGCAACTGACTCCGAAACCTAACTCCCATTAGGCTTAGCCAATGCTTATCTCAGTACTAGGTGGCTTTTATCAGGCAGCTGCTAGACAGACGGGGAAAAAATGCCCCAGAGCTGCCGGGCAGAAGGTGTTAACGATCCCAGGGACACTCTAAGGATTGCCAACCCCTGCAAGTAATTTTTGATGACTACAAAATTTTTTTTGCTGACCGCCGACGTGACTGAATGTGATAAAAGTGAATAATAATTGTTAACATTATCTCCTGCCTCGTCTAGTGGTAGCCGAATATAAAGCATCTTTACAACAGAGAAGCGGCCCAGAAAATGATCCCTTAAAACCATTACAAGATCCTCAAGAGGTAGACAGCGGCGCCGTATCAGATCGCACGCCTACACCTGTTCCAACAAGCTCCGAGGTACGTGTCGCCCAAAGGTCTCCACGAAAAATGGTTCTCTATGTAGGGTAACAATGTAATATTAGGTTTATTAGCACGCCTATGGTTTTTCATAAGTCCCCCCCAATTAAGGGTGGATTGACTCGGGGAGAGGGCCAAGTGCCGCTCACCTCAACTGGGACCAAGTCTGCCCCGACACGGAGTATTTAGCAACGATGCCCGTGGCGTTCCCGTGTATTTATTCCTATAACCTTTATAAAGAGTTATTGTTTGTCTATTTTTATATATTTTATATAAATTATTGTTTTGCGTGGCCATATTTGTAGATGTCCATTTTAAGCAGTTGTCTCCTTCCACTTCCTTCTTTCTTTAAAGCTAATTTATGAGTCGAATGCTATGCCGTTTTGAGATAATGGGGTATTTGCGTTTTATGTAAGTGGTCGGAAAGATAAGAACCTGCGGCGTCTCGGCTTTATAAAATACAACAATCTGATAAATTCCGCCAAGTAATTGTAGAATAATCACGCAAAGAAAGAATTTGCTTTGAAATAACTTAAAAGGTTATCGGGCTACCAGATCACTTTCTTTTACATCTACTTTCCACGTAGAAATCTACTGTGCGCCTTATGAATTCTATACGACGTCCGATTATTAATGATCCCAGGACAATGCGCAAGTCCAATTCTTACTTCCCGTCTGGTAACTCGGAGGGAACTCTTTGGATCCCACCGGTTTTCTTTTTCTATTCCTGCGTTAAGTTTGGATGGAATCTGTTAAATCGCTCGCTGCCTGGCAGAGTTTTATTCTTTTGTCCACGTTTGGCCGTCTGCCCAGCCGTCCTTTTGTGGGCTGAAATATTTCTTTTGTTTATTTTTATAATGAACGTTTTTTTTCGGAAAAGTATTCAGACCCCTCACTTCCCCCTGAATATTTCATTCCCATCAGGTATTTGTTTCCTTGCTTTTTTTTTTTTTTACTCTTTCTCCCAATCTTAAAATCATTTTTTAAAACGGTTTTTTACTTTTTTCTCTCTTATCTTCCTCCATTTTCCTGTCTCCTCAGTTATACCCTTCCTGCTTGGACAGGCAGAGTTTGCAGCCATTTAAACTGCGTAGAGATTCGTGAAGAAATGTTTCCAAATTTCTGTGGATAAAGCATTAAATAAAATCTTTGGTTCCAGCAAGCACTGGAAAATAGTTTACCACCGTTACTTACAAGGACGCGACGGCAAAAAAGAGCCACAAGATAGCGGCAAATATTGGGCTCCCAGGACCTCTTATTTATCTAGGGCCACAGCTTGCGTAAATAACTGGCTGACAATTCCATAAATAAATATATTTAAATGATATTTTCCCTTTGAGAATCCCATTTATATCTCCTGAAGCACAGTCTGCAATAGTTTCTTTTTTCTTTTTCTCCTATTTTTCTTTTTCCATTCTCTCTTTTTCTTTTCTCATCCGTGTCAGGAGAGCGGGATGGATATGAATACATCCCATACAATTAAGAAGTAGACTTTATTTGGAATATTTATTTGATTTGTCCATGCATTTTAAAAAGTCATGACTTTAACTCGTGAATAAAATATATATACGTCTCTAAGCTACATGTAAATAAATCGTTGAGAAGGGGATCGCTTGTTTTCAGTGAATGCAAATACTGGGCTCGAGGGAAACGGGGAAAATGTGTAAAAAAAAAAAAAATGCAATTTAATTCTTAATACATCTGGCTTCATTGAAGGCAGCACTTTTTGTTTGTTTTGCTGATATTGTCAATTTTTAACGGACTTGAAATTCACGTTTCTAAGGGATCTGTTCTGGACCCTACCAGGTCTTCCAGATGTCTCCTTTTCTTTTTTTCTGCCCTAAAATCTCTTTTATATAACAAAGCCGTTCTAACTCTCTCCAAAAAATAATGATATTTTTTTTTGTGGGGATTTGAATGCTGATCTTTACCTTTTGTAAGCAATTCTAGTAATGTGTTTTTTTTTTCTGTATGCCTGGTAATTGTAGATAAATGCAACCTAAACTGGATATTTTGTGTTTTCCAGGACCTCTCGCCTGGGAGTGTAGAAGAGGCAGAGGAAGCGGAGCCTGATGAAGAATTTAAAGACGCTATTGAGGTGAGTAAAGTCTTCATGTAATGAATGACAATTGGACGGTTAATTTTAATACCGTGGGTGCCAAAGTGGTATGAAGCCCCCATTCAAGGATTAAAGGCGTGTAGAGTGACTCTGTGAAATCGGTGTATCTTCACCTGCGCACTTGGAAGAGTGGTGGATATTTCTGGTCCTGGAGACCTCTTGCTATCTGGCGTTCAACCATTTGTTTAAATAATTCAAGCCTCTCGTTTTAATAAGAATTAAGAAAATGATCCCCAGATTCAGGAAATCAAATCTAAGCAAGGTGTTCTAACAATAGACTTATAGATAGACAGAAAAGCTCAACTCTGTAAGCGATATGAAGCCATTGGATTTCACCAACGGGGGGGCAGAGTTCTTTTATAATGCAAAGTTAAGTCGAATGACTTTCAAGAACTCTCCCCGCATTCGCTGACCGTTATAAAGGGCCAGAGAAACTCAAGAAATCCCATTTCCCTTGAAATGTAGATGCGCATGCTCTTTCATTATTTAATAATTTTTTCTTCACCTTTTTGAGTTAATATTTTGCTTATTGCTGTAGCTAAACTTCATTGGAAACACTTGAGCTTTCTTTGTAGGACTCCTAGATTTGCCCTGCAGTAGGGTAATCTGAGGAATACCCCGACACAGCTTGTGTAGGTCCACGTTTCAATTTCAAATGAAAGCAACAGGCGTTCATACGCTTGTCTATAAATACTGTTTTATGTGGAATATCCTTTTTTATGGTTTGGTATTTGGGGTTTGTCTGTGCTCCTACCTGAGGTTGCCATCATCCAAATTCTCTTGACCATTACCATTTTTTTTCTTATCTTAATTGTGTCCTCTTCTCTACATGCTGCTTGAGAAAGGATCAACAACCGATGACATTGGTGAGTGCAGACAAACCACCCTGAAACATGTATAGGGTAATTGGTTATGGTTTACCTAGTAACTTGAAATGCAGATCGCACAATGTAAGCGTGTTTTATGCTTTTTAATATTTCACATGCAATTAACATGTTTATCTTGTGCCAAAAGACAAACTGCCACAAACATTTAATATCATGAAATCTAACGGAGACCGTTCTCTGAAAGAAAAATGTATTGGCAGTTGTGAAAAAAGTTGTGTATTTTAGTTTTGGAGAATACAGCGCAATTTTGTGTAAAACATAACAACTTACCAAGTCTAGCTTTTTTTTTTTTCTATATCACGTTTCCACACCCAGGATCTGCCTAACCTTTTTTTTCCCCTAGTTGGGCCAACTTGCGGTGCTTAGTGTTAAATCTTTATAACTTCTTTTTAGAACTAGCGGAGAAACCAGGAAAAAGGAACCCTCTCTAGAGGGGAGAGATATAATTGGACCTGTGCCGCCACAAAATAATGACTTCTATTCTTTAATGTCCCGTTGATTAATGTTTTCTTTGTAAGTTAAAGGTCCACTTTCACATGGACATGTAGCCTACCCGAGTTTCAGCTGCACGTAACATGTTTATTTTAATAACATTGAAGCTGTACTCTTTTCAATCTGTATGATTGTCTCACCGATATTCTGAGCGTCCGTCCCCTCGGTGGAGCTTCAGTAGTCAAATGACATTATTGTCCCAAATCAGCCGTTTCATCTGTCCTTTGACGAGTAGTTAAGATCGCTGCTCACTGGCAGATAACCAACACGCGTGTGTATTTTGGTGACTATATGGAGGTGTGTATGTATATATATAGCATGTCGAAAACTGGATTTTAGAATTTGAATGTTAGGGTTGATTATAATATTAAATATAACAAAGCAAGGAATCCGCAAACACCCAGGAGATCCATACTGCAAGTGCACCTTTCTCAAACACCTATATTGGGGATTCCGTCACGCTATATGACCCTATATTGCTTATCCCGCCACCATGTCAAGGAGTGGAAAATCTCGGCGAGTCTTGTCTAGTCCTTAGACGGTTGTATTGCTTGCCATGTAGCCAAATTAGAGGCAGTGCTTTACTATTTAACTGGAATGCAATTTATAGCCCGCTTTGGATACCATTAATGAGGCATCTGTGTGGTGAGAGGGGTTCTTTATGTCTGGTCCGGACCTGTGTGTTAACGTAAGTACGTGTCTTTTATTAGGAGGATGACGATGTGTCCCAGTGTGCTGTTGAATACGACCTAAACCTCCAGGACAATGGATTTCTCAGTAAAAACGAGGCCATCAAAAGTAAAGTGTCTAAGCTTACGGAGAAGCTTCGCAAGCGATATCCCACCAATAACTTGGGTATGTAAAATTATTTGTAATTCCAAGCAAACTGTGATTTAGAATAAAGTGGAAGAAAAAAAATTAAAGTTTTGTGCGTGTTGGTACAAGAAGAACATTAGGAGGCATGAAAAAGCCATCTACGGGGTTATATCAATGTAAACAGTGGTAACTCCTATGAGCAGAAGCACAGATGGTTGTTGAGGAGCCACATGAGCCAGTGCTACCCTCTTAACATATCTGGTCTCTTGAATAACTTTCATTTTTGGGTTTATTTATGAAAACTGTATTATCAGAAGCAGATAATAACCGTTTGACCAGTCTAACCGGCTGACTGTATCACCGCTTGAGCGCGAGCTCCATGGTGGAGCTTCAAAGTTGGTTCCATAGCCATGTGTTACAGATAGGGCGATGAATGTACGTCCAGATCGCTTTATTGGTGCTTTGCCGTGGGTGAAGCCTCATGGCCATGGCTGGGATTGACACAAGGTCATCTCAATGATCAGAAGCAGTCTGCTAGGCTATTTTGGTTTCTATCTGTAGCGAGTTATGCCTCCTATCTTTGTTTTCTTAAATTGCCGTAAAACCTACGCTTGGAGCAGACTCGGTTTTTCTACCGTAATTAAACTCGGCTCCGCTCACGTGGCCCGAATTGTGTAAGGTAACCCTAGATTGAGTGGAACTAAGTGTTTTTTGCTCTTTAGACTTTGAGTTTGCGAACAACTGTACCTTTGTTTAATGGAAAAGGATTTGTTCTGCTCTGTTACCACAGTGTACAATACGGCTGCCAGAACGCGAGTACGCGGGACGTACATACTTGCTATCTCTGGAGATATGAACTGTTAAGCTACGGTGCCACGCGAGTTAAGCAATGCAATCACAGACAAACATTCTCTTATTTCTCATCCGCCGTGGACTTTGATTTAAGTTTGGGCTTAAAGCTTCCAACTGGAAACATGAGACGTTTAGTGTGCCTTTCCACGTTAGTTGGAGAAAGAATGTAAAATAAACATGGAGTAAGCCGGCTTTACCAACGTTTTAATTGAGAGCAGCATGCGTCTTAATTTAACCCCTGCTGCTAATGCTTGTGTAGAATGCGTATCGGTAGATACATTGTTTAAAACCAACCTGTCTCTTTTCCTAGATCCCACACTTTTACATTTGCATTTATGTTCAGTAGACACGTAGTGATGACAATAAGCTATATATAGGTCTGAAAACCCATTATATATATCGGGGCTCTATCCAAACTTTATACTCGCTGTTGTAACCTATTGGTGGTTATTTCAGAGAAATATTATTTATCTGACTAACACATTTTATATTATGAGCACATTTTCTGTTTGCGTCATTTTTGTGTTAGGGCTGTAGGATAATATTATTGATTTATGTTCGCCATACGCTTTGGGCTCTTAGAAAAAAAGGACATCAATGGAGGGAAGTGGGACAAGATGGTTTTGGGTCCAAAAGAGGGAGAAATAGGAGGATTGCTGCTACTCGTTCTGTCATGCCCATTCATTACCCCATTAAAATTCAGTTAAAGAACGGTCCATTTGATAGCGGTTTGGCATTTGTTTTACATTACAACATCTCTTTAAAGAGACACTTTAATGCATATAATAGCCGAGTGGTCCCACTTGCCCCTTTCCCACCACCCGCCACGTGATATACTTACCACCAGTCAGCTCCAGTGCTGGCTTAGGAAGCATTTCGGGGGGGGGGGGTCTAACTCACTGGAGATGCTTTCCTACCACTGATTGGCTGCTTCAAGCAGTAACGTCAAACCACGGATGTGGTGTTCTGCTGCAACTCTGTTGCTGCAGCTTCTCCTAAAGGTAAGAACAATATTTTTTTTATATATATTTTAAGTAACTTAATGTGCATTCTTGGTTGGTGAGACTGCCAGAGACATTAGACCATCCAGTTAAATAGTCTGAACACCACCCTTTTCTCCATCGCACCCTCATATTATTATTATTATTTTTATTATAATATATTACCTTTTCAACAGATTTGGTTTTTTTTAATATTGAATTTAATCTATAAAAGAATGTAGAAAACCCCTGAAGGTTCCGTCGCACCGGCAGGATTTTACTGCTGAAACCTATTAAGGCCAATCATTCATTTCATGTAAGCTGGTGGTTTTGAGCCGGCGATAATTCTCCATCTCGAATAAAGTGAGCAAGATATATTGCATAACCTGGGAGTGAAACGCTGGAGTTTGGTAGCTCAGTACATGCTGATACCATCTGGAATACTTTCTTGTACTTATGCATGAAGGATAAATTATAAAAACTCCCTCAGGTTTTTTTTTCTTGCTCGGCTATAGTCTACAATTTTATTTTAGTTTTTAAGTTACAGCCGAATGCTTGCCCGTCGTAGCCAGGAGTCATGCCGGAGCGGCACAGAACCAGCGTGTGCGATTCTAACGTTCAGATGCCTCTCTGCTGATAGAAATGACTCCCCTTCCAAAACATTGGGTCATGAATTCAGAATCTCAGGCTGTTGCTCTCATGCGACCCGCCAGAACAGCTTAATTTTCATTTTACAGAAAGCAGAAGAGGATATTTAGAAGCCTGGAACGCCAATCACCTTCCAATTTCTGTCGATATACAATTCATTGTTTTTCTAAATGAGTTTGCAAGTTGCATATGGGTCCAGACATCAAACATTTAGATTTATAATGAGTAATTACTTTTCATTTATAAAATACTTTTATGTTGTGTACGTCATGCGTGCCGCCATTTTGGAATACTTAAGGGCATCCCTTGCCCCCCCCCTCCCGTGACAGCACAGCAGCTCCACCTCGCTTTATGTCTCAGGGTAGTTGAGACTTAATAATGAGGTTTAATAGACCAATTACCCCATTTATCTTACTGTGGGAGAAAGGTGACTGCTATATGCAGTGGGACACATTACTAGGGGTAACACAGTGAGAAGGAAGGGACACCAGAGATTTTAGGTATTTCAGTAGCGCACCAGAGAACCGGGAGCCGTCCCCATCATCGGTAAAAATTTGTGGGTGACAAGAAAGTGTGGGAGACCTGGCCAAATGTGCCAATGAGTTTCAATGAGTAACAATTTCAACTAAAACTGCATATTAAGGAAAATTGCAGGGTTGAGAAAAGATATCAGATAAACAGAATATGTACCGGTATTAAGAATAATTGTGTATGTATTGTGTGTGTATTTGTATATAGATACATTTCAGGTTTATAAATCCAAATCTTTTTTTGGTAATGGAAAACCACGTTTAAAAGTCTTTACTATTCCAAATAATTGCGAAAAAAAACCTTTCAGACGTTCATGATGAATAATGATTGTGACTCCCAAGTTAATCATGGAGAAAATGTGTTTCCATGTTAAGGTATTAGCCAAATTGCTACCAGGTGAAAGCCTCAAAAGGGCATTTTGCGAGCGTAGTAGACATTCGTACCTCTACGCTGACAGTTTTGAGCTTGAATTTTTGATCCATGCATTACCTGTGAAGATGAAGCGTTCCATGATTGCGCCTCTGTGGTTTTTTTTTTTTCGGTTTTTTTTTGGATGGCATCTTTGATCGTGAGCCTCTCACATATAAGATTTTTTCCCCCAACCATCCTTATGAAAGAAGACATAAAGTGCCATAAATCTAATCTGAAAGCCACGATAATAATTGGTAGTCTATGAAACGTTGAATAATCCATTTAAAACAATTGAGATTGTGGAAATTATTTTGCTGAGATCATTCTCCCAGCGCTACACTTAAGATCATAAAATTCAAGATTTCTCCACTATTTAGTGCCTCTCCGGAAGGCTGTTGGGAGCAGCCAAAACCTTTAAAAGTTCAATTTGTGGTGGCATTTTATTGGAGGATTTGCCAGACGGTTAATCGAATTGCAACGTGACCTTTTTAAATGCAGCAATTAACCATAACGACTTGGTTATTGGAGCCGGGGTGCCCTGATTTTAAATCCCATGATTACATTTTTTTTTTTTTCGTTTCTTTTTTGTAAATCAAAATCATAATTTTTATTTTTTTAATGAAACGTCAAATTTTATCTTGCAGATTAACTAAAGTTCCCCAGTGTCTTGGTATGACTCATAGTTATTTCTAATGATCTGTACAGCAATTTGTAGCTTTTTCATTATAGAATTACACTATTAGGTCCCAGCTTACCCCAGTTGGAGAAAACGCTCTTTAAAATGTGCATTATATACTCTTTAACCCTTTTAAAGCCTACTTTAAACAATATAGTTTTCCAGTCAAATGCGCTAATAAGAATGCATTTTTTTATTCTTAATATTATTTATATGCATTTTAGAGTGTGCTTAATTTTTTTTGGATTTTTTTGAATTTAAAATCCCAAAGGCCGGTTTAAATGTAAAAGATTTTGTTGCCATAGCAGCAGAAAAATCTTCTCAAAGGCTTGTGTAATGTGCTTGACATTACTAATAAAAAGACAGATCTGTTTGCTTAACACGCTTGCATTTATGTACGAGACCGAGGAATATGTCTGGGGCTTTATTCGAACACTTCAAATAGCGGCATGGAGAAGTCTGTACGTTAACGTTTTGCGATGTCTTTTTTATTTATTTTTTGTAAATTGCTGTTTATATTAGAAAAAAAGATGCAAATATTGGTTTAAGCAAAGTGATTTTCAGATTCCACGCATTTTATCACACAGTCTGGTGTTACCTTATTTATTTAATTTAGTACAATAGGCACTGCAGCAACAACACATTTTCCACCGTGGGACTTCATCTGTTTGGAATCCAATACATTTTTTCCCAAGAAACTTTGTTTTCTTTTCATTTTCCTACTCAAACAGGAATAAAATGTATCCTTGTATTCTCTGGATGATACACAAGTTGTCAGGAACCAGAACTTTGGTGCATAACATCTTTTGATTGTTTGCTCTATTCCTTAAGACCTACCGCAGAGCAGGAAAACCATCAAAAGTACAGATTTTTTGTATTTTTTTCCGATTTTTTTTATTTTTTTTTAATCTTTTTGATTTTTTTTTTCCATATTTCTAGCAGTTGGTTCTTAAACTTAAAGGATATTTAAGGTGTCAATTTAGTCTTATTACGGTATTATTAAGGTCTTGTCTTGTAAATGGTATCCGGAGCTAAGCAATCATCATGCCCTCACATGTTGTATTATTACTATTATTAAAGTAGGTATAATTTACCTGTGAAGACACCACATAAAGGCATGAATGCAGGTCCGGACTGGCCATCTGGCAAATTGGGCAAATTCCTGATAGGCTGGGGCTAGACGGTGCAAGTAATTTACCTTAACGAACGCTTGTGTGACAGATCCAATTCTTTAAAGTGCAGGCACCAGGTGGGAACATGTAAGAGCGTAGTGTGCGCATGGATGTCATTTAGTGGCCGCTGGCCTTAAAGTGCCAACACCACTTTTCTGCCCCAGAATGGAAGGATGCATTGATGTCAGCTATTGCTGCCAGTTTAACACACAAATACACCAGAATTCTCGTTAGCTGCTTTTAGAACTCTGATGCAACTTATATTTGGAAGACTGCAATAAATTATCCTATCAACCCCTATTGTGTTTCCGTTTACTGCTCTTAAAACATCCTTTGTTTCCATTCTATAACACGTGCATCGATGACTTGATCACCGTGTCGGATCAGAATGTAGGGTCCATGCCAAGAGCAGATGGAAGAAAACAATTCTACTTTTCTCAATCTTATCCAAACTTACTCGTCTACCGAAAGTTACATAACACACATTTCCTGTCCATTCATTATACCGAGGCGTCCAGGGGGAGAACGCTCTGAGGTTTTGTTTATTCTCGGCCTCTTAGCTGAGAGCAGATATTATGGAGAGGTGGCTCGGGGCAGGAAGTCCGTTCGCACTTCTCAATTTTATTTTATTTTTTTCTGTGTTTGCCGTCTGTTGCTCGTTTTGTTTAGTTTCACAATAAATGTTTCCCGCGTACCGTTTCTTTTGCACTGAAGCATGTGGGTCATACATGTTGTGTACCACTTTGCGCTTTTAGGGATGTGTTTCAAAAATGACTGAAGATATTTATTTCATTTTAGTATTTTTTTATTATCCAAAGCCAATCCTGCCAAGAGGGCCTTGGTCAGCCCTGTATTGGTGGATAGACATGTGCTGCTGGTAAAATATACATTGCTTTAGGTTGCCCATCCCTTGTCTGCAGGGGACATATACCTATAATAACAATAAGGGAAGCAAACCAACATGGCCCTATAAAATGAGGATATTGTAGAAAGCTAGACGTTTATTGCCTTTGGTTTTAAAGACGCTATGAAGGTCCTCTTCACCTGCTGTCCACCCATAGAAATGACTTTGCATTAGAGCAGGGGTGTCCAACCTGCGGCCCTCCAGCTGCTGCAGGACTACATCTCCCATACTCCTCAGCCAGCCCTCCCATTATGGGAGATGTAGTCCCGCAGCGGCTGGAGGGCCGTATGTTGGACACCCCTGCATTAGAGGTAGGACTGAGTATTATCTCGCTGTCCAACCTCAAGTGGCTTGGCTGCGTATCATCACATTTGCCGAATCGGCATTTCCTATTCTACATTAGCACTTAGAAATCAGAAAAACTTTTACTTTTTTTTTGTTGAATATTTATGCCATGCTGTTGATTACCAAAAGAACGTCTCTCTAATCGCCACTTTAATATACATTTAATATACATTAAATGCTCATTATTAATGCAATTTCTTTCATACCGACGTTGCCATCACGTTAAGGATAAAGAAATCTATAGAAGCGTTGGAATTGAAGACTAAAGTTAGAACCCGAGGCCCGCAATCCCAGGAGATGAAGAATGAGGAACGTATGGCTGCCATGCGCAGCATCTGTGGATCTAGTGAATGAGAAAGCAACAGAAGGCATATAAATTCTCAGATGACATGGCCTTTGCTTTTCTCATTAGTATTTGAGCACAGTATCTCAGAAAAGACATATTTAGTATTAAGTGCTTTTTTTCCTCCATTCTCCTTCAGTGTTCTAATTCCCTGTGCATTTAAAGGAGCCAACATTTTCGATATTTTGTAATAACTGTTTGTAGAAATTCCTGTAATAAATGAGTGTTGTGGAACCTACCCCTTCCCATTTCCTCTCCATACATCCTTATTTTGCCCTCTCTAGAGAACCGCATTGTATTTCAAACAAGCTATAAAGTTTACATCATTCAAGTGGTAGTAATCTACTTTAACAGAATTATACGATCCGAATATTCCAGTGTCTTAACATAAATACCTCTAGAGTCTCTGGATTTGAACCTTGGCCCTGATCTGCTGAGTGATGATTAAATGGCTCAAGCTTGTCTCCTGCTACCAGGTCGCGTGGTAACCTAAGCATTGTAAATCCTCATTAACCAGAATGTTTTGAAATGAAAGCCTGTTTAAAGGTACATTCCAGCCATCATATTCACTTGAATGCATATGATATCTGAAAAAGCCTTTAAATTTACATGTGCCCCCTGGCAGATGTCTGGGGGATTCTGCGGAATGCATTTGCTAACCCCACCACCACCGAGCTGCTTTATGTGAAGGAGACCCCCTCTGCATGTAATATACTTACTGACGGTCGGCTCCAGCTCTGGCTCTGCAATCACTGAGGACGGGGTCTAATGAGACATGTGCAGAAAGCGCTCTCATTGACTTCAATGGAAGTGCTTTCTTGCCACTGATTGGCTGCCTAAAGCAGCCAGTCATTGTCAAGAATTGTCAGCCCATTTTGACTTATAAAACAAGGTCTTTAAACACTATATAGCAGGTACTGCCTGAAGTCATGCCTATCGGTGTTGGTCTAGCTACTAATGTTGATACTTGAAAGTGCTACATTTACAAAAACAGAATAGTTTGAAATGAGGTGGCTGGAGTGTAAAGAAACGACACAGAGATGAGTTTCCAGGTACAGAAGAATGGTTTATGCTCCATGACATCTAAAATGTCCTACTAAGATCAAAACATGGAGTCATGGAGGACGCTACCATGCAGATGCCTATTCGCAATATGAATGATATGAAAGACGGATTTATTATTTAACATTCACAATGCCCCCAATTCTTGAATTTTGTTACAATGTAATTATCCCATTTTCTACACTCTCACTTCACTAATCATTATGAAGGGCCAACACTGGTAGTTTCACCATCAAGAAGGGCTGAGCTGGCCCCTGTGTAGTGAATAACTTAATGGGCGAGGAGACATCCCTTGTCCACATTTTAAAATGTAAATCGATCTTTTTCAGGTTATTCCTGGGTTGTTTTGTTTCTTTGCTTTCTAAAATTAGGCATGCAAAGCATTAGGACGAAATGTTTAACCAAGTTCTTTAACTTAGAAGCTTGCATTTTGGAGAAGCCTTTATGTTTGTTTTTACTACCCAATAACTTGGCTTATTTGTTATATTCCCAGACAGGCTGTCATATCGTAAAATACATCATATCCATCATGCGCCTAAGTGCTTCAAATCCATTTTTTTCTGGCTTTCAGTTACTTGATACACATACTTTAATATTTATGAATTTTTGAATGAGACAGGTAGCTTTAAAATGCCTTAAACTTATAGTGCCCAAGAGATTAGAACAAATAAATCAGAGGCCAAAAAAAAGGTATATTTGGTTCCGAGACTAGAAAACCCATAATATGACAGTGTGGTCCCCGTTACAAGTGATTTATTGATAATGCTTCAGAGTATATTCTGTTTAATGGGCATAAAACCAGAATTTGACATTCTATCATCCTTCAGAAAAAGATGGGATTCCTACCTGAATCAGAACGAGACTCCTATGGAACACAATACCATTGCTTAGTTCTTTATCGCGATGCTTGCAGTCCATGAATGACATTTTTTCCAGCTACATTCATGCGCAATTCTCCCATATGATTTACATTACAAAAAAAAACCCTCAACCTGCAGCCTTGTCTCTTTTTAAATGTCAAAATAGATCTGAGTCCGATCAGTGGATCCCTACAGATGTTGTGTGCTGACAGCGTAGGAAGGTATTTTGTAGACGGCGCATGTCGTTAGGTCTGTTTAATCTTAAACTGGTAACGATTAAGTTGTCTGACATTAACATTCAACTTACTAGGAGAGATGCGATAACAGGGGACGTTGTGATATCATTAGTTATGCCATCTCATCCATCACATCTACGCATATCTGTGGGAGACACCGGGAGCTCTACTTCATCTTTGCACATCGGGGAACTTAATGAAATAAAGGTTTTGAAATCTCTGGCTGGAAATCATTCTCGAGTATATTGTATTCTAAGGCTTTTCACCTTAGATTTTATATAAAGCGTGGGATGCAAATCAGCGGTGACAGCTGTGAGCTTTAAAGGACATATACCAGTAAACCTCAAGCAGCTTCACTTACAATGTGTTCAGTTTTTCATCCGTAAGGAGATTCCACTGCGCTATTTTGTCGAAATAAAAGAGAATTACAATTTTACAAAAATTAAATAAAACATTATACTCGCCCCAAGTCACCACAAGCACATAAAATGTTCAAATGACCCTTTTTTCACTATTACTGTCTACATTTACAGCACATGGGTTACTTACAATATGATGTGAAATGAGCTTAGAAAATATAAAAAAATATGGAACTTCACCTTTGCTACACCCTGCGTTCACGCTGTAATAGGGCACTTCATCAGGCAACGATGTAGCCGCTTTAGCCGAAAGACCATTCAGCGTCCAGGCTGGGGAGTCCAACTTCACCAGTATGTCTGCCGAGACCCCCACTCATTATATAAGCAATAAATATAGTAGTTAAGGGGTGATGAAGAAAACTTTGCATTCATGCGTGGAGAGGCAGGCAAGAACACAAAATAACCTATTTTTCTCACACAGTAATTTTCTTCCACTCAACCATTTTACATGTTAATGGTGTTTACTGGGAAATCCTTTATATATAACATTTTAAGCATATTAATTTAAGTACACTTGGAAGGCACCACTGCATTCCACAGCTGTGCGCAATAGAAGTACCAGTCATAGAAATCCCTCGTTAGCATGGACTTGTGTTTTTTAAAACGTTACCTTTTTTATCACAAGCTCTTGGTGTCTATGTTGTCAGAGGAAGGGTAACACCATGATGCCATATAGAGTCACATTGGATTACCTGATCCGGTGTTTATCTTCCGGAGCGGCAATCCCTGAAAGGGCCAAAATGTCTACAGGAGTTTAGGATCTTTTTTGCCCCCCCCCCCCTATAAAGAGCAACCACTGAAGCCTTCAAGGTGAGCTGACAGCCAAAAGGCCAGCTTACACCCCCCACCTAAAACTAGGTCTAAGGGATCCATCGCTGGCTTTAAGAAAACTCATCTATCGCCTGCAAACCATTGGCCAGCCCGGGGAGGACAAAATGTAAAGAAGGATCCAGGTATGATTTGGCACTCAAAAAGTGTAGCCTTCATGAAAGCACCCCAGTGATGAGCACCCAGATGGACTTGGGCTTCCATACATCCTGGTTGTCCCCTTCTTCACAGGGCGAGAATAGACCCCAGGATACAAAGCAAGCTTATAATCGAAAGGGCACACATTCCCAGAAAAACATATCTGGATTCAGTTAATGCCATCGTGTCAGAGAAGAAAATACATTTGGTTCCATGAGTTTTTCGTTTTGTTGGCGTTGCAGTCTGAGGAAGGTATGGCCTCTGAAGGCTCTGCTGTTCTGGTAGCCTGTGGAATATCGTGGTTTTGAGGTCATTTGTTAAAAGGTGGTTGTCTGTATACCTAAGCAACAGTCGCTTGTCAAAAACACGTGGACAGTGACAAAAGCCAGGAAAAGGTGACATTTTAGAAATGATACATTCCTTACAACACCGCCTTGTTAAACCGGTTAGTTCATTGAAACATGCGGCCACTAATTAAGGCACAAGAGGGGAGGTTGTGTGCGTCAGACAAAGTTAAGAACACCCAACCGGCCTTTACCACTGAAGGAGACCAAGGCACGGAACTCAGGCTGTTCGTCAGACATGACATATCTGTTAAATTAGAGGGTCTGATAATATGACCTGCGTGCTCCCTCTCTGCTTTGGTGGATTTGGGGGTGGGGGGTGGATATAGTTTTTTTGTGCACAAGAGTCCGTATGTATAAAGAACCATTCTGTAGCAAAGTTCTAAATGGAAGCCAATGAAATGTTCCAGCGTCTTGCACTTCGCTTTGCGCCAGAATCGCACATTATGAATATGACCGGATGCAGGGACCGGCATCAACAACCTTTGTGTCATATAGTTCAGCAATTTCCATTAGCCTTCCTATAAACACTCTGCCCCTAGCCAGATGCCCCTCTGTGGGGCTATCATTGGATTTGGGGGGTTATTACTTGTTTTATTGCAGTCTATGTATCTGTCAATCATTGTGTGTTTGTTCCGCTCATGTTCCAGGCACATGTACCGGATGCAGCGCCAACTTCTCAGTACTGAAAAAGAGGGTAAGTAATATTTTTTTATATATATTTCTTTATATTCCATGCGTGTTTTTGGTTAAACACAGAAACAGAATTTGATGGTAGATTAGAACAATGTGGATCATCTAGACCGTCCATTTTCTCTGCTTTAAAGACCCAAATCTTAAATTCAAGAGCCATATACCTATCCCATGTATGTTTAAATTCCCTTACTGTGTTAACATCTACCACTTCTGCTGGGAGGCAGTTCTAGTTATCTACCACACTCTCTGTAAAGTAAAACACAAAATAGTAGTTTGATTGTTAACTTCCAGAATGAATTAACATGAAAGGCAGATATCTGAAGATGAATTTCACATTGACATCTACCTGGTTCTACAAACCTACGCTAACGATAATGAAATATAAAGATATAAGCTTTCAATAGGATTTCTCATTGTTTTAAAAGTTACATGGGGATACCATCAACTATTGCTTCTGTTTTATTATAACAAACATTAAAGAACGTTAAACGTGACTGCGTTTCGGACATTTGTCTAATCTTTGTAATCCTCTCTGGCAGAGAAGCTGCAGTAACTGCGGGAATAGCTTCTGTTCGAGGTGCTGCTCTTACAAAGTTCCAAAATCAGTTATGGGGGCCACAGGTAAGTCACAAAACACGGATACGGCTCTCTCTATATATGTTTACATGTTATATGTTATAAACCTTCCTATGATTTTATGTGTTTTTTGGTAAATGCGTTGGGCCTTATTCTCTCTCGACAGTGATATGTAGATAAGTGCTAACCCTCACCTGCTCAGTATACTTATAAATAAACCGCGTACTCAGTCTGCTTTTTATACAAAAGGGATATTTTATACAAAAAGGAGAGAGTTTTGTAATATTTCATCGTGATGTACGTCAGGCAGCGGATGAGGATAATATGATTAACGCTGCGAGTTCCAGGGAAGTAAAATCCTGGTTTTTCTTTTTCAGCTCCCGAGGCGCAGAGAGAAACCGTGTTTGTGTGCGCTATTTGCAACCAGGCGTTAAGCAAGTAGGAACTGCATAATCCCTGCGGACTCCGAACGCGAATACCTTTCTCAATCCTCAATTAAGATCAGAAGGTCCTGTAGGAAATGACGTCCATGGCGTGAGCGCGCGCTCTAGAGCCCCCACGCGTGTTTCTGGAACGTTGCACATTTTCTGTTTACCTCTCTAGATGCTCACGGCAGATGCTCTGGAACCGACTGTTTGGTCGGGCAGCTTTGAAGATCGCGGTGTGTTTGCTGTCCCTTACAGTACTGACTTCCTACTCTAAAAATATCACTGCTCTATAGGAGACGTACTGAAAGGGTCCCCCCCATGCCGTTAAGTCCCACGCTACGTTTGTGGCTTTGTGGGTTTTACGGTGTATGCATTTTATAAAAAAAAAAAAAGGGAAATGCCGTGTCGCACGGAGAACGTTTTATCTCCAGCAGCCAAGTTGTAAGGGTGGTAAGATGCCGCTTATCTGCAGCCGGCCTTGGATTCAGGTGTGGACCGGCAGGCGTTGAAGAACTGAACCTCTACCACCTTATGTCATGGAGTCCATCATCCTCGGCTGACGCGTGCGAGATGCATCATCCCTTTTAACAGATCAGCGTCGGCTCGCTAATAGCTTCTCGGTAAACCTGCAGCGTAGGCTAGAAGCTCGCAGATGAATAGAGGCTGTATGAGCCGAGGCTGTGACCCGCCATTATTCCAGATGCCGTCACCGAGCGAGAGGGGGGGGGGGGCAAGATGTTGTTATTATCTTCAAGAACAAGTCCTGCACGCGTATTGCTCGCTATTAACTCCTTCAGAACTGGATGCGTTGCAATGATCGGGAGCACCGGGTAAAATGATACGAGGGTATCTTGTTACCCGTCGGTATTTTGTTGTCAATACTTTTTAGCAACTTAATATCTATGATTGAGGATAACGCGCCACCGTTCTAGAAAGAAATTTGCTCCAGAGCAAAAGATATTAAGCTTAAAATATATTAAAATATTACAACCACTGGAACTACATGCCATGGCCGCTAACAGAGTAAGCCGCGTAATTATACGTGTTTGTTGCCTTACATAAATACGGTTTGTAAGCTGTTTGACCCTTGTGCCCTCACACCCCAAACAGACACCCTTTTGTCTATAGCCTTTGATATGTTGTCTTTTGGGTTTATTTATTAAAATTTCAGCTTGCATTTCACCTCACTGACTTCCCTAAATACGATAATTTCATTTTACTTGCCTATACATTCCAAGACATCGGCGTTACTGGGTATTATGTAGAGACCACCCTGGGCAGGTTCTTCTGTCCAAAAAGAAGAGGCTAAGTATGAAATAACATTCAACATATTTAAGTATGCACTATGCAGGGCTGGGTTGGCCCTTTTTGCTGGAGAAACTCACTACGCTTGCATAATGTATAGTTAGTCTGCTTCCTCCTACCGTAACAAACCATACCCTGCCGATATTTCAGGTGTCCAAATGGCGACACTTGGGCTGGGGTACTCTGCCAGATGCAGGAAGGAGCAGGGTAGGCAAAAACTGAACACTGTGGCATCTACATGGGATATTGCCTGAAAATCAGGACTGTCCCTTAAATACCAGGACTCTTGGGAGTTATGATATACTGGCAAACATACAGTTTAGTGCATAAGCTCCAACTAATCTGTATGTGTGCCACACAGGAGAAGTGTGCACAAAAATACTCTATTACTTGAATCGGGCAAAGCATTCTCAATATTATCATATAGAGCAACACTGGATGCATTCATTATTTCTCGGATAATATCTTTAACCATTCCATTAAATCTATACTATGTTTATATTGTAGAGAAAAAATACTTTATTTACTGTATCTTGTAATAAATGTAAAATATGTAAATCCTTTTTCTGCATATAGTGCATCTTAGCACAAACGCACTATTATTCTAAAAAAATAAAATATATAAAGCTGAATAATAAGAATAATACATATATATGTATATATATATATATATATATATATATATATATATACGCACTTACACACGTTTATATCAAGGTAATTATCAGTTATTGACATCACAATATTTTCTTTGTAAACAGCCTGTTTATATGTTCTCCTCGCTTTTGTGCGGCACATTATACAGTATATACCTATTTCGGTTTACATTCTCTTTTTTTCCCTTTTGTTCTCAACAGCAATCTAAATTAACCCTGGAAGTTATATATACTTACATTGTACGCATCCAATTGGAATAAACATGGTTTGGGTGTTTCCAACAACGGTTAATGTACCTTTTAAGAAATGTTTAAAACCCATGCTTTTTATTTATTCTATTTATTTGTGAAATTTTTTTTGTTAGTCTGAACCTGATGTACACGGACGTTATTCTGTCTTGTCTTATATGGAACTAAATATTTTATTACAGAGGGTGAACCCTGAATGTATTGATGATTATTTTTTTCTTAAACCTGGACATTGATTTATATATATATATATATATATATATTATATAATATATATATTATATATATATAATATATATATATATATATATATATAAGAATGCAACTGCAACAAAAATAGACAATGCCTGGGTGCTTCCCCCAGCTAAAAAATAGAAGACTCAATGCAAAACTACGACTGATAAAAGTACCCATGTAACCTTATGCTTTATTCATTAAATAAAACACTAGTGCACCCTATCATATATATATATATACACTGTATGTATATAGATATATATATAGATATATATATACCGTATATACTGTATGTATACCGGTATATATTATATATATATATACGGTATATCTATCTATCTATCTATATATATATATATATATATATATTGTTTTGTTGATACAATGAGTGTCATTCATCATTCAGAAGGTTAATGTTTTGAGGCTTTGTGCAGACTTTAAAGATAAGTTTTGCATTATTAACTGGACCCTTTAATAATTTGAGACTATATATTAAAGCATTTACTCTAAGGATCCTATTCATTGCACCTTGACTACTTACAGACATGACTTCGAACACACGCTGAATAAAATGAGGGTGTCTTTAATTATACATTCACTTATAACATGGATAGCCAACAGGTAGCGCGCCGGCTCCTTTAATCTATACTCCTGACAGCCCCTGTCCAACCATTGCCACTACTCATTACCTGTTGGTGTCTCAATCTCATGATAACATATACTGCTCGCCTTCATTTTTTCCTGTTTATTGTTATTTTGTTTGTCTAAATGTTTTTATTTTTATTGTATTTTCTCTTTCAATAGATTTTTTTCATATATATGAATGATTTAATTAAATATTTTTTTTTCTGTGTGTGTGGTTTTTAAGAGAAAAATGTAAAAAAGATTACTGTTAGTAATTGCTAAATTTGTTATTTGTTTAATGAAACTGCAGTGGGGAATAAAATATATAACATTGTATTAAATTAATCCTGTGACTTGTTTTTTCTGGTGTTGCCCTAATTCTGAATAATGATAAATCAGGTGTTAAAGGGATATCCTCTCTAAGCATGCGTAGCCTGGCACATATGCAGCAAGTACAATGCTATTCAAAAAATAATAAATAATGATTAATAAAACCTGTCTTTAAATGAGGTAATTATGTGTCCTTAATTGACCTCTAAATATTTGACCTAAGTTACCAATATATAATTAAGGTATTTCATATATCTCAGACCCATAGTAGATCCCCATATAAATACAAAACTCAGGGGTAGCTTAAACCCCTTAAGGACAAGGTCTTACGCTATAGGATCAGAGCAATTTTTTAACCATTATTTCCCACTTTCTCAATTAGTGAACCCACATAAATGATATATTTGTTTCCTTGAGACAAGTAGGGCTTTTTCATTTTTAACCACATTCATACATGTTAGACTAGTTTTTATGAATACAATCTTTAAAAAATGGGATTTACCAACACTGCCTTAGTCATCTGGCAATATCTGTGCATGTGATTGGTTGTAGAAGTGATCACATGCCTGGAAGCGTAGGAGATCTCCTGTAGACTGACCACTTTGGTCATGGAGCTGTCAGCAACAACAGTGGCCCTGCGAACATCATGATTATGGTGACCCAGGACCAATTTTCACCGATGACTTACCAGGTACGTCATTGGTCCTCTATGGAAATGTTTTCCTGACATACCTTGTATGCTGTTGGTTTCGAAAGGGGTTAACGTAGAATAACTCTAGTTGCTTACTGTCACAGGAACACTCCAGCCGTACAGTTAAATAAACGCCATATTTGTGCTAGAGAAGTGCTACATAGCACTATACTTAAATTCAGCAGACCAGGACTGGGGAGAAAAATATGTCTTATTTTTTAATTCCATTAATAATAGAATACTGGCACAGATTTTCATGCAGTAAAATGCATAGGAGTCTATTTTAAACGGGGACCGGAGTGTAAAACTGCTTCGACATATGAAGTTCTCATTAACGGAAAAAATGTTCTAACACTTATGAGGATTTATCATAATTCAAGTAAAATAACCATGACCCCTTAATCGCTATTTTAATGATATAAGCCCCATCTACCAATTTATCACTATAAAAATGAATAATCAATTCACTGTTATTCAAATAAAGTGACACCAGGCTGTCATGTAATTATTATTCAAATAATCTGATCCCGATTCTCCAATTAATCTCCAAGAAAATAAATCACCAAACATTTAAATAAAGTATGTCACTGTTCTAATTCAGTAAGTCATCAGGAATCAAACAATTGCTCTTAAAGAAAACACTAATCACTATTTAAGCAAGGTATCACTAATTACTATATATAATAGCAATACTAAATGACTAATTAGTCACCATACAATTAAGGCTACCCATATAAATTACTAATGAATCACGATTTAAAGAAGGCATCCCTAACGCACAAACAATTGTGATCTTAACTCACTATTTAATCTCTATTAATCAAATAAAACCAATCCACTATATATAAATACATCAACCCTTTATCACAAATTAATCACTATTCCAGTATAAACATTCTTTACTATTACTGAAAATTCTTTACTACCTAGTTACTAAAAGTGCAATTCAATTACTAATAAATCAGTACCTTTTATGTGGTTTAGTGACCTAGTACTAGTCAATTAGATATGACATTTAGAAGAATAACGCCTTTACCTTACAGGATTTATTTTCCGAACATATTTCTGAGGTTTCAAAAAAACCCATACAAATGGTAAAGATGCCCTGATCAGAGAACACAATAGAATTATGGGATCCCCACCATGTGCAGTATATAGGAAATGAAGGTGTCCAAAAAAATGCATAAAAGGGTACAACATTTTAAAGGACTTGGAATTGTCCACTAATTTGCAAAAATCTTAAATATAGGATAGTGTTGGGACCTGAGTGTAATATAGGTGGTCTGTGTAGGGATCCCAAGTAGATATCTTGAAAGCTTCCCAGTGTGGAAATAAAAGAGCCTCCAAATAAGAAAAGAGCCAAAATCAGCATTTATGAAATAATTTAATATTAGTGAATACCTGACATGAGGGTTTGCAGAAAATCAGCAGCAATGATGAACAAGTCAGCAACGCGTTTCGCTGTCTAGCCTAGAGGAAGCCCGCTGTGGCGGGTGAAACGCGTTGCTGATTTGTTCATCATTGCTGACCCATTTCTAGTGCTGACCCATTTTTAGTACCCATTTCTTTTTTCTCCCTCTTACTTTTTTTTGAAAAGTTGTCCTATCATCATGCCAAATCAAGGAATGCTCCTATCATCATTCCATCGGTTGCTATGGTGACAAGACCACTTTAAATCTTTGCACCTGAACCACTTTTTCAGCCATTATTCTACTCCTTGACAATTAAGCTCATTGTCCGGGCGTCACCGATTGTATCTATAAAGAATGCAGAGACATTTCAGTTTCGACTTTTACAAAAACTGATTTACAAAAATGGATCATTCCTCTCTTCATTTTCGTGTAAAATGTGATAAATAGAGCAGAACCCATTTCTTATAAGATGTTTTTATAAAATTCTAAATGCGAACCATCCTCTGCATAGTCATCGTTACGCCAACGCAGCCATCCTCCACCTTAACTTTATATCTCATCAATAAAAAATCACAATGATGAATTGTGTGATTAGTACTAAATAATAGCCATGAATCAAAATTCACAAGTCTTTCTTTTTTTCTTATAACACATTTATTTTTCTCAGGCTTTCTACCCGACATTAAATATTTAAAGGATGATTTATTTCAGTGTAGTTGCTCCAAGCATCAGAATATTGGACAATTTTTATTTATGTCTGGCCGGATTTAACGTGGCCAAAGACATATTCATCTGTTGTATTGCAGCATAAGTAAACCAAGGGGTTATTGTATGACCAATGCCATTCTCCATCCATGATATAAACAGAAAAAAAACATTGTTCCACGTGAAATAATAATAAAATAACAATGAATACTTCCCCACACTAAAAGCAGCTTCCATGAACACTCTTCCTTAAAGTGTAAACGAAATTCAACAACCAATAGTGGAGCGCATATACATGGGGGAACAAAAATAAACACTAATAGTGTAATATGTAAATCAAAATAATAATTAAACCAAGTGTAAGATCCACTCACAAGTGGGCTGGATACATAAGGCTCATCAAAACGGACTCTGGATATGCTTGAATTAAAAGGAATCTTGAGAGCTGTAAGACCAAGGAGAACCACAATGGTGCAGTATCTTCAAGCCGCAATGGAATAAATCAAAATTGCACTTACATGAGTGAAGTGGCACAACTCAAAGAGTAATGTGCAAATGCCCAATCAATAGGAAACTCCGGTAAACAGCTGTAAAATATTGAATTTTATTGGTCTCGACGCGTTTCGCCGATAGCACGTCGGCTTCTTCAGGAGACAATCAACCAATAATGAAATCAAACAGAATAAAAGCAGAATAAAATCGAATCCACTTGTGAGTGGATCTTACACTTGGTTTAATTATTATTTTGATTTACATATTACACTATTAGTGTTTATTTTTGTTCCCCCATGTATATGCGCTCCATCCATGATATGTAAGATTTTCCTAGGGGTATAATTGGGCAACATTACTGGGGTGTGAGCATGTAGTAATTCGCGAGAAGTAACGAACAAACCTTAATAGCTTGTCCTGTGGTCAATCCCCATATTTTGAAGCTCAAGGTGCAAGACTTCATAGTTTTCATTCATAGGACTGTAAACAACTATGGAGAAGCCCCAAAAAAACATTTGTACCATAACCTATTAATGTAATTGTGGATGTCCATTGTTCAGACGGAATTGTTCAGAATCAGTAAACTGAAGTACGGTATGGAATTGATTGGTAACCACATAAGTCCATGTTTTAAAACTCTGAACATTTTGTTAGATTAAACTTTAAAGGAAATGTACATACCCATTTCCCTACTTTGTCTTGGAAACCTTTAACTAAATATTTAAGAAGATATCATAAACCGAGAGGAAAAATGAATGTAATAGACCATTGTGAGACGAATGGGCTTGGGTGGTGATAACGTACTGTTTATTTTTGCAGTTGGCGTTCTGCTGGTAGGGTGTATTATCTGAATATTCATACCTTCCTTTCATTGATTATGTAGTTTCAGTGATTTAAGGAAAAAGGGGTCCACAGGAGCCCATTGTCTGTCTATCCCTTGTCTTATTCTTGCCAAAATGTTATAATGAACTAATCTTTACGACGACGAGGTCTCCCCAATTTTACTGTTGTAATAGGCTCAAGGTTCAGACAACCACTGAATTAGAATCACCCTTTTCACGTGAGGCTTGACAGACCTGCTCTTGATGTGTTGACAGCCAGGACAATGCCCCCCCTTGTTTTCGCGTCTTTCTCTTCTCTGCATGCACGGTCTGAATGTAAGAAACATCTGGGACTGCGAAGCGTAGACACGTGTTAGTGATTAGCACGCTTGCAAAATGGAAGTACATTCTTCTGAAAACACATGAAGCTTTCAAGTTAAGTTCAGGTGGGATTTTAGAAACCGGCCAAAAACAACAAAAGCTTTATGAGCTTTCCACGGTGTGCAATGACCAACCTGCGGCAAACGGAGGCCACAGAAAAATAACAAATTGTTAACAAAAAAAGAAGCAAAAAATATTATATGGATTTCTTTTGTAGAGTCTAGTTGGCAACTTTTTGATAATAGAGCCAGTTGTCCTTACTGGGTCTAATAGCTAACATGAGAACAGTTTTTAAGGAGGCAATAGCAGAGTCACTGACAAGTGTTATCATTGCTTACTTTATTGTAAGGAGAGATATTTGGGTTTATTATGTAAGGTGGGAGATTGCAGGAGATTTGCTTTTTTTCTACCTCACCACCATAAATGCTACCTCTGTGCATCATAAAGGGCCACGCTGCCACACACACTTACACATACACATCCCTGTTCACACATACACATCCCTGTTCACACATACACATCCCTGTTCACACATGTACATTCATGCTCACACAACAAGATTTAAACATGCATGCTCATACATTTACATATACACATCCATGCTCACACATTCATGCTCCCTCACACTTATCTTTGTTCACACAAACTTACACATCTCTGCTCAAACACATATACATATACATCATGCTCACACACTTGTACAAATACATTCATGTTGACGCACACATACATCTTCACATGCAAACAAACTTTTTTAACCACAGGGTCATGTAATCTTGCCGGCCTGTTGAGCACCCCCTTGATGAGTGGCACCCAGGGCATACAGTCACATACAGTCACAGTCATACATGCATACTCCCTCCTATACCCTCTCCCTCCTTAACCCATTACCTCGGTCGGAGCTTCTCCTCCAGCTGTGAGCAGTCTCTGGTTAAATCGCGGGTTCTTGTAACATTGAGTGTCATGACCTTGATACTTTTATACCTCCCTGGTCTGGTTCCCAATTGTTCACAATTTTGGACTGTCCTGATGAGTGGCACCCGGGGCAGATCACCCCCGCCCCCTCTAAGTACACCAGTGGATGGAATCATGCATTATTCAAAATTATCTTGCATGAAAACCTTAATGGGCTTGTCCGTTCAAAATGCAAAAAGTTTACCTAGTTAGTTAGTTTAAGTTAAGTGAAACTTTTGTCTTTCATTAACTTTGAATGACCTGAGGGCCATTTCTCATTTCTAAATTTATTAAGTGCATTTAGGTTAAAAAAAAAAGAAAAGTAAAAAACGTACCTGCAATGACATTAAAACAGGAACCGCTCCTTCACTAAGGACAGACCTTATAATTCCTCGGAGAAGGATTTGGTAACCATTACAGCTATTGGTGGCAGGTAATCGACATTTGCTTGTATATTTAATGTATAAATCACTTATGCTTTTTGTTCCAATACATCATGACTTTCAGCGTGGCACTAGAGGGAATCATATGTCCAAGGCAGCAAGCAATAGAAGAAAATATAGCTTTTTTATTTAACGGATGAGTGACTAAGGATAATTTTTAGATAATTGATCATAGAAGGAAAAAAAAAACGTAGCTTTTATAAATAGCATTTCTTTACATGTGGTAAAACGTTATTTGGGAATATAGTTAAAGGAAAATTATAACTGAAGCGCAGATGACTGCTGGATGAAAAACAATGTATAAATATTCATACCATTATTTTTATACTTGTGACAGAACTTAAAAGATAAATGAGTTTTTTTTCTTTGAACATTAAAAACAGTAAAGAAAGCCTAGTTTTATCTAGTTTTGTTCCAGACCTGGAGGCCGCCATTGTTGTCAGTCATGTGATATTTTGGGTGACTTTTCTTGGTCAGACACCACATTGAGCTGATTCTTTCTGGCAATGCTAATGAAGTCATGTTTCTTCACATAAATCCTCTCCTCAGATTAGTTAAAGCATACGTGTCTGGGTGATTAAGACCAAGTAACTATGTTTTTCCCCCCAAGGCATTATGATAAGTAGATTAAATTAACATAACAGAGCTAGAACACATACACTAAAGACTTATATGCAGCTGGCGAAAAATATTATGGTAAACAACAAATTAATTTGGAAAACTCATTTTTGATATAATTGTGGGGGTTGCCTTAAGAAAACCAAACACAATTCTAGTCCCAATTCGCAATGCTCTGTGGATGTGTTGGATGTGACAGAGACACCATGATGAGAGATACCCTATACCCAAGTGCTTGACTTTGATAAAATGTGGTGGCACTCGGAGGGGAAGGGGCTCCTTGTTTTTCACACCCTATATACGGTATAAAACCCCTGAAAGAACTGTGGGCACTGTGTAAATAGATGATAAATTATTATTAAATTAATAGGTTAAAGGCAGTTTCAATACAAGATATCACATCGACAGCATGGGTCACTATCCAGGAATGATGCCACAAGGTGGCAGACAAACCCTTACATGTGACAATTTTTAGCGTGTAATCAGGAAACCAGCAGTCATAATTCTTACTGGTAACCATACTGGTGAATATAATAATTTAATTCAACCATTGTTAATACTATGTTATTTCATGTATTTTCCTTAAGCCTGCTGGGGTTTCAGGACTCCCACACTGTCTATCAAAGTGTAAGCAGACTGTGACGCTGCGTAGTGTCAGAATTTTGAAGTTCCTTTGCGGAATCCCAATGATTTATTTTCAGAATTCTATATAGTAATTTATTTTAAAGGAGGATGTGGCTACTGACACCAGTCTGTTGGTGGACAGTATTTTTTGGGGATCCCCAGTTATTTCCACTTTCAGCTATTAGTTAATATATGGTAATGTAATGGTCTATACATCTTACTAAGCTCCCTTCTTATACCATCAACAAGTTTGGAGAATGAACCAAATCCGGCTACCTGGAGCTTTCCCTTTTCAGAAATAGTGTAGCCGGGCTAGCCACAGTTGTTATATGGGAGAGGGATCCTCCAAAAAGAGCAGAGTAACACCCATGAAAGCAGCATCTTCACTCAGAGACTCCAAGTGAGACCCGGAGCATTCCCAGGTATGACCACCAGTCCCTGACCAGCACATGTAACGTGCTACCATGAACTATCTGGGTAACTGATTCCCTTCTGTGAGGGTCTCACGAGTTATACTGTGATGTAATATACAGCTTCAAAGAGAAGGGAATCTACACCTTTACCAGACTGCATTAAATCCAAAGGACCTTCATTTGAAACATGGACTCCTAAGTATGTTTCACCTGCCAATGGTCTTATCACCATAGCAACCAATAGAATGGCCGAATCAGCGGGAACATATATATATATATATATATATTATATATATATATTACATACATTTATTTATATTTAATATTTTACAAATATCCATTTAATAGCATTTTTTCAAAGAATGCCATATTGCGAATGGTCTCATTTTACCATATAAATGTATCTCCGTGTTTTCGTTCCAGATCCTGTTCGGTATAAAACCAGCTGATGTCTTTATTCCGAACCAAAATGAGGTTGTTTTCCAGTTGGGTCAGATTATATATTATCAGGTTATAGCCCTTGGAAAGTGTGTAGAGTCTGGGTAACAGTTTGTACGATGTCTTACAGCTATGTTTTATGTTTTGATGAACTGAAATGTATGCGATACAATTAGGAATTTTGTCTGCGACTGACAGATGGGGTCGACTAGTGCTGCCCACCAGGACACATTCCAGTGGTCCTGTAGAGAAATCATCCCGCACAATTTGGCAGCGCACGCGGAATCCTGATCTACTTAACTAGAACCGGTGATTCCCTGAAGGTTAATATTTCCATAGACCTTCTCTGCGCATGCTGGACGGCAATCAAGAATTTTGGATATCCTGGAGACCGTACAGGGAACCTGGCTGTTTCTTACCTAGGCTTCTGGTAGCAAAAAAAATAAATAAAAATGTAGCAGAAAAATAACATCTATGTTGCTTAGTGTTCATCCCAGTCATATTTAATCGTAAAGATTTGCACGATTACATTTTAGATTAGTATATGCTGACACCTTTGGAATATAATCCTGGCAGTGTACTTTTGCTGCTCAGATATGCATAACAGCATGTAATTAGTATGTAATTATAGCTGTAGATCACATTGGAAGAAAGTAAATCGATATATAATTACACACGCTGATCATGCCAGAAGCAAGCAGCAGGGACAATAGAAAACTTAGCTTAGTTTAAATTTTTTCCAAAGACAGTCATCTGGATTTTAGAAATCTAGACTCTTCTATAATACACTGAGGCCGTTTAACGAGGTATTGGGTTGGACTCTAAACAGTAATTGAATAGCAATTCCAACATAGCCTGGAATAGAGAAAATACAAATGTATTCCATTGCAATTTATTTGATTATGGCTAGACAATTATGTGTAATATATTTAATCTAGTCAACTCTATGGTTCCGGAGACCAATTCAAATCCCTGAAAATCAATGCAGGGTACAGCAATCCAGAAGATGTTCCAGTAGCACATCTGGGAACTTTCTGATTGAGCTGACTCTTGAGGCTCGCAAGGTGTGTTACCAAATGGCTCTACTGGTCCTGATGGAAACTTTGACTTGTTATTATATAATGGTACGCTAAATGATACCCTAAATTGAGTCACCTGCATTCAAGTAGGCATATCAACCATAACACACTGGTAGCAAAATCACCAATTGGGTGTCTTATACATGATCACTGCAGTGTAGAATAGCAAGCAGTCAATTCCGGACTGTGTGGCCTATATGCACTTTTACCCCAAGATCCTGCGTTTGGGGCAAAAATGTTGAGAGTTCCCAGATATGCCCAGTAAACATTATTGAAGGTCGACAAGAGATGGCATTTACCGATGATAGCGTATCTCTGACACTTCTTACCCAGACAGATTGATGTAACGGACTGATTGCACCCACAAGTGCATTACAGAATATATACAATACAAGTTAGAGATGAACTCACAGACACTCAATAGCCTCCTATTTAGGTTCTGGACTGCCCTTGGGGCAGGATCAGACTAATATGATGATGGAGAATTTTCCTCTGGACACAAGGGAGCTAAAACTTCAGATGCTCCTAAGTAGGGATGCACCTTATGACAGTCTATTAAGTACAGTAGATGTCTGTCCTTGGTGACCAAGCTTTCCTTCTCTTATGGGTTCCAGCTTGATCTTAGCCAAAAGGCTGAATTTTGTTCATTGTACCCAAGGCATGCTGCAGAACACAAGCATCAACAATATAACATGTGTGTACAATGAATAATAAAACGGTGCACCATAGTCATCAAACCCTCATACATTTGTCAGCACTGCACTGTGTCACCCCCGGCACTAACATGGTACATATTATGATCTCCTATTGCATATCTTGTCATTTTTTCCACTGGAGTTGTGATTTACCTATAAATGATCACTTGTGCAGATGCATAGAGGTTCTTGGTACCTTCCAAATAGAAATATACTGTATAGAGTAATGCAACACATCAATGGTTGAAAATTAAAGCAAATCGCTGTATCATTACTGATTTAACCTTTTAAAAAGTCATACCAACGCTATATTTTAATATTTGAGACTTTATTACCTTTCTTGTGTAGACAATATTTCTCTGTCATGTGTGTCATGTCATTGATTGATGGCTACTTTGCACGCGATTACACTTTATCTAGCTTCTCCACACATATCTCATTGTTAATGTCGTGTAACAAATGTCATGAAGCAAAGTCCTAGTTGTATTATTTATTGCAGTGTGAAATGGACAGCCTTGTTGAACAATGAGCTACAATACCTAGAGGGAAGTCCATGGTACTATGACTTCTGAGAATGTGCCATCTGACTCATCCAGAAAAAACACTATATTAATCTATATCTGCAAAATGTTCTTTTAGGTTTGATACATGATGTATATGATTTGTACATAGAGGCAACAGTAAGGGTGGCAAAATAGTCAAATATTAAACAGATACTGTAGGTGCATAATATGGCAGCAGGAATGCCACCTGGAGATGAGCAGGATAGGTGATGAAGTGGGGCACTAGGAATGTTTTAAGGGAAAAGTATAAAGTCTGAGGGTGTCAGGAGAGCAGACTGGGGGGTTAGTCCTCCTCCTCAAGACTGTCAATGATGGAATTGTCTTAAACCTGTGGATCAACCTTCGTCAATCTTTGACAATAACCTGTTCCCATTTAGGTCTTCATCAGAGGAGACACAGAGTTCACTGATACCCTTGAAAAATTACTGTGATGCTTACTCTATCGATTGTGGACCCAGATTAAGTAGAAAACTGTCCTGAGGATGTCGCGTGTGACTGTAGCACACTGGGCCCATGCCTGGGCCATATACTGCACCATGGGAAAAATCTCTGCTTAGAACGAGAATTTTCCCCTTGATTGTAAGGTGTTTAAGGCTTCATATAATCTTTTGTTTGTCTTTGTTCATTGTTTGCAGCTTTGCAGAGGTATGCCATCTCCAACATGCTAGATCGAGCATCTTGATGAAGCCTATAGTGATAATAAAAAGGTAAAAAAGGTATTGGGCCAGAAAACAGGTCTCAATACTCATAGAACATAGTCTCCAACTTCCCACAGTTGACCTTTGTGTTTGAGCTTTGCTGAAGACATCAACAATGTAGAATGATGGTACAAACTAGAAATGGGTTAGTTTCCCAGCTATTATCCCCATCATGCTGTAACTGAGTCACTTTAAATCAAGAACAGAATATCTCTCATAAGCCAAACCTACCATGGCCCCTATTCTCAAAGTTGTAGAACAAATGATCAAAGGATTGCTCCAGATCAAGACTGGCCAGGGCAGTCTGCTATTCTGCGGCTGAGAATTCCCCGAGTTTGGAGTTGACAACCTGCCCTTTGACTGACCACAGCCTAGTAGTTTATGCCTTAGGTAAGATCTTGTAGTCCACATTAACAAAGGAGATGGAACTCCAGCAGACCTCTTCCCTTTCTCTTACTTTTTAACAATGCAACATTCTGTTTTTCCATTTCGTTTCAAGTAAAAGCTATTACAACCTACAATATAAATTACTCCATTTAGAACATGTATAGCCATATGCTCGGATGTTCTTTTTAAATTTTGTTCACAAAGACCAAAGAAATATTAATAATATAGCATTAACTTTAAGTGTATATAAGGGCTTTTGTCCAGCAGTAAAAAATGGTTGCAATCAAACACCGCTCAAGAGTTTTTTTTTTTTACTCTTTGACAAGTCGACCAGTTTTCAGTGCCAGAGGGAGCCAGCTGTGTCCATACAGGCAGGGTGATAATGATATCCCTGTCAATTTTACCCACTAGCCTAACAATTTGATCATTAGTTTAAGACTGTACATGATGCCCAATTCTTTTCACCTCTTAATACCCCTACTTCCCGTTAACAGTCTGCTGAGTGTCCTTTGATATTACCAAAGCTGCAAACTCACACAAACACAATGCACTCAAAGTTTCCCAATGAAACGCAGAGACAGTATCTTCAAAGTTAGACACTTGTCACGTGCCTAATATGGTCTAACGTACGTCTGCAGGCATATAAACTATGTCCATGCCGGGCGTCTTTTGTCATACTTTTACCTGGGCCAACATTGATCATAATATGTATCCTATTGGCAGAGATTAAACCTTATTTTATGAAAAAGCTAAATGTGGAGCACAGGGTCTTGTCTTGTGTCTAGTTCTCTGCACTGATATTTAATAATTTATGTGTTACTCTTTGTTCGCATTCTAGTATTTGTAGCATACAGTAGTTTTTGTCCAAATTATTGGCAAATATTTACCAATGTACAAATCTTATGACGAAGGTTAACAAACAGATTTTTTTATGTTCTATATAAGCTGTTATTTAAATTATAGAATTACAGATACATAAGCAGCAAAGGATCTTGTTAGCTTCTATGACAGCAACCTACACTGGCGTAACTACAGGGGTCTCAGCGGTCGCAGCCGAGGCGGGCCCCGTGTCTCTGGGGGGGCTAAGTGCGACCCCTAAAAACCGCTCTTCCTGTCTCCCAGTGCCGGTTCGAAATAATTTAGAAAGGGCCCTGCTGACCTGGATCGAATTTGTTCCAAGTTAGATGCCACTGACATCTTTGCAAATCCTGCCATTGTCTTCCCCCTCATGGTGTCACAGTAATCGGAGACAGCCCTGTCTAAAGTTATAGAGATAGATCGATAGATAGATAGATAGATAGATAGATAGATAGAGATAGTTTGTGTTTACTTATGTTAGTCCAGATATATTTGGTAAAAAAGTCTTTAAATCTGAAATAAACAGATAACATAATATACATATTAAGCTATAGGTGTATTTGTGTATGCGCTGCTCACATTTGTTTATGTATAGCTTTTCTAGATAATGGTAAGAAGCCTATCTGGGTGGTTTTGTTAGCATTTGTGAATGCCCATTTCAAAAACACTAAGCAAAGAGTTCACTGGGCTGCGAGACCCTCTAATATCCGGCTATTCACACATAATTGCCCTCTTCTATCCCCGATTGACCTGGATTTGAATAGGGTGTACCAATGAGTTAATTTCCTCTCCAAGTGAATATATCTGAGCTGCGGCGCTGGAGTGCATGTGCTTTTCCAAGCAGACCGACCCTTTTCACATGGGAATCGAACAAATTAGCCAAACACAGGCCCCCAGACTGTGAGGCAGACAGGCATCCAAAAGAGACAAAATGAGGGGACCAGGCATGGATAAGAATAGATCTGTAGATCCCCTTTCCAAAGAGGTTTGTTGGAAACGATGGTGGTATAAGCCTTGGATCAGTGCCATTTTCCCTGAATAAGCAGATTAAACAGAGTGAATAGTGAGGACAAACTGGTATTTAAAGATTATGTCAGTTAATGTTCTTTCTTTTAAACAATGGTTCTAGTATTTAACCCATTAGTACCATTTGCATTTTCATGAACCCACATTGATTCTAAATCACAAATCTATTTGTTTGTCTAAAATTTCAAGACGTAACATGTTATGACATTGTTATACTGGGATGTGACCTTTAACATACGCTGAACAGATTTTTTTTTCCCCCCTTCTTTTTTTTTTTTTGGGACATTGGTCAAGAATGTGCGTACAATAGAGTTAACGACAGTTGGGAATTCCACGATAAGCACAAAGTGAATAATGAGTTTTTTGCTCTTTGCAATAAATGCTTCTCAGAAAAGAAAAAAAAAAAATGTTCTCTCAAATTCTTATAAATGGCAAGTTCTCTGCTAATTTATTTTTGGCAGGAATTAAACGTTAAACTCCAAAGGAAAGTCACAAAGAACCTCAAAAGCCAAGTTAATAGTGTTTTAATTTGACATTACAAAAAAAAAAACAATTAAAATATGGCCGTCAAATCACAACCAAGACTACAGGAGTATTGCTTACAGATGAAGTGCCCAGAGGGGTGACAAAACCTGTTTAGCAAAATGGAAACTACCATCGATATTTACTAAATTTCACCCAGGTCCATCTTGGCCATGCTCACTGCCTCAACCCCATAAGGTCCACGGGAACCTGCATCCTTTTGAGTGCACTCAGAAATGCCCTCAGAATTATGCTGTCAATGGGGCTTGGAGCTGGTCTAGCTTTGCTTGAGCAATATCATTTTTTAATAAATACTGAAGCCTCTAGTAAAGTCAATTGAGTTTCAGTTTTAATGCTAAACCCCATTCTTTTATTCTAAGCCCATAGGAAACACTCCCTGCCCACAACCCAAACAGGAAGGGCACTGCTAAAAGTCATGTAAGGAGGGCTGTTGGCATGTGTCCTTCTCAGTTTTGCCATGTTTTCTCAGGAGTTTCTCTTCCTCTAATGACACGGCGACACACCGGGGGCAGCCAGGTTGTTGAAAGACTCTGTGAGAAAAGGGGTGGCTGTGAGTGGGCCCTCGGCAGTTGCCCCACTTTTCCCTGTGGAAAAACAAGGCCCCGTTCACATAGAAGCAGCGATGCACACATAGTTTGCTTCACTTACCTCCGAAAATCAAAAATTTGTACTATCTGCTCCTTTAAGACATTATAAGAAGTAACAATGAGTTCATGCCGAGACCACTATACATTATCTATTTGCATAACAGGGTTATTCATGAGAGACAAAATCACAGCAGGAAGAAAATTCACAGCAGGCCACACGTTACTCATGGTTAGGCCCCTGGATAAAACCTCACTTGCATCAGTCATATGTCATTCCTTTGCCTCGGGCGAAACAGCGGTAAAACATAAAATGAATCATATACATCCGTGATACCTCTTTAAAACTTTACTCACACTGTTATTTATATATTTACTCCTGTGCCTTAAGCAAAGGTTAGATATTTATAAAAAATATCCTTCCAAACTTAAAGCGTGGAGATATTAGCCCTCAAAAAGAATAATATGTGAAACAATTCCAACGATAACATTCCAAAACATTTTATAAGTTGTTATTATTTATATATATATTTTATGATAATGGTTGGATATCATTAAAATGATACTGCATTGGTGGTGGTTTAGTACGGTATGAACACTCGTTAGGGATTTTGGCCACATGCCCTCGCACACTGACATTCATATTGCATATTCATTAAGATTTTCTGGCTACTCCCCACTCATGATCAATAGGGGCTCCCCTCTTTTTTTGTCACCTCACACCCTCTAGGCTAGGGTATTCAAGGTGAAATATGCGTGTTGGAATAATAAGGTTAATGAATCAGCGGCTTGCTTCATTCTTCCACCTAACTCTCCTGCAGTTGAGTGTAAAAGAATCGCAAGAGATTTTTTGCAATTGTAAATGCGAGCTGGATTTCACAAATTTAGACTTTTGTCCAACTCTGCCAAGTTTACTGATGCAAACACACATTTTTAGCCAACTTACTTGGACTTGCTAACTAGCGAATAGACCCTATTATTATTATCATTTATTTATAGAGCTTCCCACAGTCCATACATTCAAAGGGTCTGACTACGCTAGAACTAACAGACTAAAACAAACCGTTACTTTAGCTAAAGTAGGCCCATTGAATTTTCCATTTTCATTGAGTGATTTAAAACATGTGTTTTCCGCCCAAATTCACACTTGTCATTGATTTTACAGGCGTTACCATGGATATAGGCAAAAAGATTGCTTTTTACAGTAAATCTGATCTTCAGAGTAGCCCTCAAGCCCCAGCTGCAGCAGTTCATATGAGTATACATGCTAAGCATGTCATATTTAGTTATTCCACTCTTATGTAGCTCCTTTAAGGGCTATTTCTTTTTTTCTAATGGAGCCCCACAACCCATAATAAAATATTCCTTCTTCTGTCTACAGAAGCAAACTTTCCCTATACAGTCTATTCAATATCAATGAGCGTGCCATCTGAAACATTTCCCTAAAAAAGGAATAGATTGCAAGCTCACAAGAACAGGAGTTTTTTCTCTTACTGTACCAGTATGTCTCATCTTGTGCGAAGATGATTGTGAATTCAGTTTGTCAATACTTTCATTTTTAATGTTTTTTTTAATATAAAATTATAGTACTTACTACAACTTTGCTCTTCAGCTGGCAGTAGGATTCCAATGCATTTTTCTTGAATAATGAGAATCATGGGAAATCAATGGAAATTTGCATATAGTAACATGGCTATTCCTTGGGTCAATAAAGAGGTGTTGTTGTTTTTACAAATTATAATTTAATAGCTGAAGTGTGGAACATTAAATAAAAGCAACAATAATATAAGTGATAGATTGTTCCCAGGGCTGTCTTTAATTATAGCTTATTTGTGTTAGTTTTCCTTTATTCCTTTGTATAATTCCTTTGTTAAAAGTATTTTAATTCATTATGGTTACTTTGTACGTTGTATTGATAATTTAAAACCTCATTATAGTTGGTTTCCCATAATAGAACAAAGATGTTGAGATTCTCCCATTATATTCATGATAACCTAATTAGCAACACACAATTTGGACAAATGGTTCATTGAGTTCGGCCTCCCACCATGTTGTATTCAAGCAAAGAATATCTATGTATTGTGTTAAAATGCTAATTAGCTTTTTTATGTTGATTGTTTATCTTACAAGTAATAGTATACCACGCGGGTCAGCAGAAAATACTAATTACTAAAGTAAAAAAAAAATGTTAATAAAAACTATACTTCATTTCCTCTGCGGAATCTGCAAATTCGGTATTACAAATGGTGAAGAAATTGTTAAAAAAAAAAACATCAATTAAGATATGATTTCCATATACTGCAAAATTAGATGAATTTAGAATAAATTTAGTGTTTTACTATTTCTAAGTGAATCAGTTGTTTCTCAATGTAAATGAATTTATCTATATATTCTATAATGAATATATAGCTAAATAGGTAAAATTTAAGGTCAGCGATCCAATTACTATATATATATATGTGTGTGTGTGTGTGTGTGTGTGTTAGATATATGTGTGTGCGCGCCAATGGGCTCCCAGCATCTTGTGGCCAAGACAGGCACCTAGGTTGCCCTTCACATGACCCAACGTCCAAGATGAGTCTCTTCAATGTTTCCTAGTATTCAGTATTTAACTATTTAAACTTTCTGTTCCCCTATTCTCCGTATTTTGAATGAATTTTGTCTGCTTATTTATTGAAATATGACCTTAACGTTGCCTGAGCTCAGCATGCCCTGACCTTAGGATGCCTCCTAAGCTTTACCATGACCTGATCCGCTCGGAGAGTGGAACATTACTACAACTTCATCTTTTCTGATATTATACTTAGAATCCAAATCTCCTCTAAAGGAAGCGATTGGTTTGACTTCTATCAGAGATTAAGAATATAATAACGATAGATTATATAAATAGCTTTTTAAGATTATTTTATGCATTTACATTTTCGGAATGCAGCTCATATAAAATTCTTCATACTTTTTATTCAGCGATAAATAGCTAGTATTAAAAAAAATACTGTTTTCAATTTCCGGAATCTTATACACTTACACTTAATATCCAAGAAGAAAAAAATAGATAAAATATAATATGTAAATGAAATGACATATAAATAAAATTATTATTTTATTTTTTAACATGGGGTGGTTAATAACATACAGGCATTAAACATCATTACTTTAAGTTTCATTTTTCTGGGATGTTACTAAAAATGCAGATTCTTACTAAAATGGCAGGGGTGAGTTGTTGAATTTTCCCATTACATTTTTGTAGGACACATTTATTATCTGTATCTACTGATGCCTGGGTTAGAATTGGTCCAGTTTGTTCTGTGGTTTCCGACTAGAAATGTCTGCAGAATTTAAACAATGTAATTTACAGAAGCACATAAAGTACAAAATGAGAGAGAAGCACTTACAAGGCACACAATGAAGACACAGATCCCACAGACCTATTTATTACGTTTTGAGTCTGGAATCGGAATGTAGTATTATTTACCTTGGCATGTAGCGTATTATCATTTATTACAAATAAGCACGCTGTCTTCCGCCATGATATATGCACGAAATTAGCAAAATAAAGTTGTTTAATCTCAATCTACCAGAGTATGAACAAATTTAAAGAAAAAACTACTATTATTATTAAGAAATGAACCAATTTTATATAATTGCATTTGTTGCAAAATTGTTTTCAAGGATCTAATTGATCCTAAAGCTAATGTATCAAATTTAGTAGTGTATTATAAATGAACTTATATTCTATATAATCTAGTTTAATGGGTCTGTATCTTGAACAATGATTATTGCTGCTTCCTACCTACAGAATAACGTGTGGGGGTCTTTTAGGATGTAGCGTAATTTCTTACTGAGCCTACAGAACGTCTTCTTCGCCATGTTTCCTAAAGTCTACCACCAAAGGCCATACTGCAAGGTCCAGATGTGTAACCACCAGTGGTATGGTATAAAATCACCCTGGGAAAGAAATGGCGTCAATGGTTTTTTCTACTACTGTATAGTGGGCAACATTATGGAGTAAAGGAGGGTCTACCTAGACCCCACCAACGACTCTTAGAGTTGACAAATCTGGGCACATAAATTAATGTATTTAAGGTTTTTTCTGTTTAAATAACTACATAATTTTATAGCAAGATAAAAATGATCCTTCTTCTCGTGGAGAATCTGTACAGGACACAGTCTCTATGCCTTTCCACTTGGCAACCTTTAATCCCATATATCATGACCAATGTTCCCAGCATACCTAAAAACTCTACAAATTTGAAGGTCTAGGTATGGCACCTGATTGAAAAACCCCCAAGCCTCTATGTCCCCCCAGCTCTATGTGATTTCTGGGGAAGAGGCTGCCGTATACTTATTCATCCCAGCATGGCACCTCTCCAGGTCTCTCTTCTTATCCTAAATTGCCCCTTTCTTGTTTAAAATATATTTTTCAAGAGCTGTTCTATGAGTCTCCTTGTAGCGTAGGTTCAATTTCCCAAAGCAGACAAGGAGGCATTAAAAAGGTTATCCGAATATCCATTTGTCTTTCTTGTAAAAATACCACAGTTTGTGATATGATAACTGCTCTAATTTTTTATATTCCCCAGGGCGCCAAATATTTCTAGATGCAAAACTACAATTTTAGGCTCCCTGTTTAAAGTTTATTTTACAAAGATTCCTCCACATTACGTTTTTTTTGTTCAGTCCAAATATTGTAAATGTTATTTTAGGATTTATTTTGGGAGTATAAAATGTTTTGAAATAAAGCACATTACCACTTCTCTTTTAAAGCATGTCAATCACTGCGTAAAAACCAAGATAAGAATCAGCAATTATTTTACTGGAATAATATATTTCGGAATCCGGAGAAAGGAATTCAACATATTTGACAAGCCCTAGTTAAGACATAGCTCCTAAGTTCTGATGGTTTTTGTTTTTGGTAGAAATGATTTATTGTGGAACAGAGAGTCATGAAACATTACAGAGCCGAGTAACGCAAAGTGATGAATGAGGGCGTAGGGTTGTTGAAGTACATAGGCCATTTTGTGTCAAAGGCTTCTTTACACATTTTAAAGAAAAGCAACAGTTTCAGTGTCAAAGCTGCCAAACTCTCCGGTACTTAACATTTATCACGTTAGTTTGCTCTGTTTGAATTATTAAAACAGCGGTGAGGGATGTAATTGTATTGTGCAAACATTGGGGACAATAATTTTTCAGTTACCATGATGGCTCGGTGGAAATGTGAATGAAATACATCATTACGAATCAAAATGTTTATAAATTGGTGGATGTTTATTCAAATTCCACAGTAAAAAATGTTTTCTGAACCAGCAATAGGCTTCATGCTCCAAGTTGGCACAGATTCCACTCAAAGGTGACATGAAAATGGATATTGATGCAAGTAAATCAATGTGTATTGAGGAATTGGCTTGGCTAGTTGGATTTTGAAAGACAGCTTGACTGGCCCAGACTGGCTATCTGCCAAAGCGGGCAAATGCCCAGTGGGCCAGTGCCAGATGGCGCCAATCACTTACCTTCATGCCAGATTGCGTGGCAGATCTGTTTATGAATGCGGCCACCGGCTGGACACGTGCAGCCGCACACCGGTAGCGTGTCATTTATCAGCCACTGGCCTTAAAGTCCACAGGGCAGTTTGTGCCATTACTTTTCAAGTACTTGGTGGGTAAATAAGACTGGAGGTAATTCAAAAATGTTTCTCTGGGTCCCATATTGTTCTGTAATTACAATATATTTAAATGGAACTGCATACATGAGGAAGACTTATTTCAAACTCAACTTCTCAGCAGTCCAGAAGTAGCAATGATTATTTTGCATGTCATACTGTTACACTCCAGGTAGGGTATTATACATGCATGAAGGTAGTGTGTACCATGCTCTAACACCCAACCACCACAATTACCCCACCAAATAAAGAACAGGAGATCTAACTGGATTAAACAGGCCACGGCTCACCTTATTAGAGCACCATATCCAAATTGTATTGGCCTAAAAACACTATTACATAAGATTAACATAAATACATAAATATACAACGCAAACAACCAATGTATGAACAATTAATAAATAACCGATAAACAAAAAAAATATACATACAAAATCATAAAACCATTAAAACATGTCCAACACAGTAAAGGAACATAACCCTGTCCCTGCCAGCCACTCACCACCAAACAGTCCAAAGCACGGGTACTCGTCTCCCCCTCGTCCAAACAACCACGACAGCTAACTTCCACTGTCCCATAACCAATGCTATGATATGCCTCCATGTAACAAACTTACACAATCAGATCAGTCAATAAACCAAAATCTGAACTGCTCACTTACCTGATTTCACTATGCATTATGAAGGGCGAACCCCAGAATTAGGTTTTTCAGAAATGTGCCATCATGGAGAAAGAGGATTCTCATGCCAAAACAAGATGCACATATCTAGGAGGTCATCAGGTTCACCAGGAGTCTCTTTGTGAAGCTTTGCTTTCCAGGGTCTCCAGGACACTTTTACCCTTCTCTCCTGGTGGCCCACCCTGGGAAGTTCCTAGGTATGAAGATGCAGCAGTTTGCTTGCAAAACTATTTTTACGGGGTAAGAGAGGACAGAATTAATCTTAAAACTTACTGAGCAAAACTTTATTGAGTTACAATGTAAAGAATGTCTGTGAAAATAACTGTAGAATGCTGTAAAATCATGACATCAAAATTGTGTAAATTGAAAAACAATAAACTGTGTTACATTTACAGGAATATTCTGAAAACCCAAAAATACAACTGTAAAATCCAGAACCAAATACAACTGTTAATTTTACAGTAAGAATACGCCAAAAGAATCACATTTATTTGAAGAATCTAGAGATTATAGCTATTTAAACACAGAAAAACTGTAATACAAAAAGCAGCACAAAACAGTGAAATTTACAAGCTGAGAGTGTTAAAATAAGGTTTATGTTAATATGAAGAGCTTCAAAAACTAATTGTGTTTGTTTAGAATTGAGCAGGCCTAACAATAGTTTAGTAGCAATAGATTATATGTAATAAATCTATAATAGGGAGGGGGGATACATTAACTATTATTTATAGCTTCCCTGACAAAATAACTCATACGCATTTGGTGATCCACTGCCCATGCTGTATTTGGTACATCTTTGATAATTTATTTGCATGCGCCTACCCAGAATCCCTTGGAGTTGTGGCAGCACCATGAGATTTCTGAGGGAAAAGCCTTCTGGTGTGTGTAGATGAGTGTTTAATAATACTTCTACTAACCCTTAAATCTAAGTTGAAGAGTTTCCATCACCTTTACCCACCATAACTTATGTAATGGTATTTCTTGGCTACCCCAAGCCTCAAGTATTAAACCAGTGTCACAACTTCATGCTGATAAGTCCCATTAAGGATGAAATAGTGAGGCTGTATCATTATTTGACAGAATAAAATGTCAGGGCTTTTGCATCTGAAGTCCCCACAGTTCAAGGGGGACCACTGGGCCCTGGCCTTCTGGCAGGTTCTGGTTGGTCTCCTGCAGAAGTTCAAGGGGGGAAAGAAAAAGACTCATGCTGTCCATTATTGGTGGTCTGACTATTGCACTTCTTCCTGAGTTTTGTGTAAAGCCTGTCCTGTGCAGCAGGCAACTACTTTCAAGGGATCCATGTATAAAGTGGATATAGAGGCAAAGGTGATAATTGTTAACCTTATTTGCATGCGCCTACCCAGAATCCCTTGTGGTTGTGGCAGCGCCATGAGATTTCTGATGGAACAACAAGTCTTCTGGCTTGTCTGGTATCTGTAGATGGGTTGGATTTACCAGTTTAAAATGCATTTTTTTATATAAATTACAACAGTTTTAAATTGTACAATTTAATATTAAAAACTGTAAAGTTGTTTACATTTTTAATGTATTTTTTACAGATTTATTCTGGCAACCACAGCTGCCAGTTTTTTTCTGTAAAATTAACAGAAGTTTTTACAGCGTACATAAAAGTGTCTGCAAAACTAGCCTAATTCATATTTCTTTTGAATACACACTTTATTCCTAATTCTGCCAAAAATCCATATTTATTATGAAACAATTGTAGTTTATGTTGCTAAGTGGGATTACGGTTTAATTTCTTTTTTATTTTTATAAAGCTGTAACAGAATCAGGTAGGCATCCTATGAAATATCCCCACTCTCTAACCTTTGGCAATTCTAACACTAAAACACAATTATTTATCTGAACTGCATGTCATGAAAACACATGTTTTTTAAGGGTAGAGGATGATGTCCCTTAAGATCCATTCCATGAATGGATCCCTTGAGCAACAACCTTTAAATAAATCACACATAAAGAATAGGAATAATTATTACCCAATCACAAGATGACCTGACACAAAGTAATATCTTATACTCTTGCCAAGCGCTGAGCATTGCAAGATGTTTGGTTTCTCAGTTAATAAATATAGTCTGTTACCTCTTAATGGCCGATGAAGTGTGAATAAATATTTCTCCATGAATTATTTCTACACGCAAGAGTATAAGCATTAAATTATGCCTAGTGATGCTGTAGATGGAAATTTTGAACCGTTTGGGTGTTTTGTGCACCTTTCTGTCTGGAAATTTACAATATGCCCAGCCAAGTTTTGTTTTTTAACAGAACTTGTCCTGGAGGACGTGCTTAGAATAAGTTGAGAAGTCTTTTCTACATCTCTAGAAGTAAATAAAATAATTTGTGCGCTATTACAATGTAAGTTTTATACAGCAGCATATTATTTTCTAAATAACAATAATAATAATAAAAAAAATAAGATACTACACTATTAATAATGATAATAGTAATTAATAATAATAAATAATAATAACAACAAGATGCTTTGTTAATCTACTTTTAGCTTTTACACTTAGGCCAATATGAATATCCTTATGAAATGTTTATATAGTGTTAAACCAATCTGAAATATTCAATATTTAAAGACTGTTGGGACATTTACATGTTTGTTCATATAAACTGTTTGGAAAATAATTACTACTACAATTGTATAAAATACTGAACATTTATTTTGAATGATCTCCCATTATACCCTTGCTATTAAAATCATTATATGAATATATAATGCAGGAGAAGATGTGTTATGATTTGCCTGTCCTTAACTTATCCAACAAATTGAAAGAAAAAAATATCCAAAAACAAAATAAAATGTTATTTCTTTTTGTTTTTGAATAAAATTATTTTTGCAAGGTAGAACGTAGATAATTATTTCTTCCTCCAAAGAAATACATGGTTTTTAACCAAGTGCCAATAGCATAAAGTCTGGATCTTGTATAAAAATATGCTGTAGAAACTGCTGTGAGTAAGGAGGAAATGTGAGCTTCCATGAATGCTGTAGGTCTGGACCAAACATCTCTAGAAAGGTTCTATCTGTTGGTTCCTGGGTGGTATGTTACAAGTTATTGCTCAAGCAAAGATACTTACATGCAAGATATTTCCTAAGCCATTTCCAACAAAAATGAAAAGAAAGAGATGATCATTAGGCAATAGGTAAACAGACAGTTCTTGTGTAAACACAAGGGAATTAGCAGAAGACCTATAATGTTTGTAAATTTATCCATCTTTAAATAAATGATGGAAAATTCCAGCCCGAGCTCAACTGATAGAATAATCGCAAATGTTGAGTAATGACACTTGTCTTCATCCCAGCTGGCACAACAAAACAATCGTAGAAACTGGAATTGTTAGAGTCTTAAGAATAACTTGTATATATGTATGACTTTCTTCTGATAGATCTGGACCTGTCAAAATCCCATGTTCTCCCATCGAGACTGATGAGCTGGGATAGTCCGGTACTACCTGGCAGATGCTCCAGCCCTTCACTCTGTGTTTTGTCTGTGGAGGGTTGACTTGAAATATACACAATTTATATCTTGTTGTTTAAAGTTGACTTGTCTTAATGCTCTTTAATTCCACGAGTGAAAGCTAACGTTCAGTTGACCGATCATAACATTCAGAGGAACACCTTCGAACGTCAGTGGACTGACACGCGGGGGGGTTGTGTAACAAAGTGATTGTAGTTAGAAGTATGGAAAGTGTCTTATCACCCTAGAAACCAGTGGAATGTTTCACAGAAACACTTTTAAAACATGGCACCAGAATCGCTTTTCGTACATAGCCCCCACCGCATTTCCTAGAACACATCTACAACTTACATTTTAAAAATCAAAGGATCGCCTCATACAAAATATTGCATGGAGCAATATAAAAACAAAAGGATCTTGTAAATATCTTTAATAATATTTAATAATATAACTACCTAATGGGAAATCATTAGCACAAAAACCTGGAACATTCACCATAGAAAAACTTGGCCTGTTTCTTTTCATTAAGCTAACATTAATTTTCCTTTTTCTACATTTAGTATGAAAGACTTACGCTAGTTGTTTCCAACATTTTTGCTGTAAGAACCGTTCTGCTAACGTATCGCTGGGCTATAAACTGAAATAATACGCATTCGGGCTCCAAATTTTACTTATGCTTGAGGAAACCAATAAATAGGAGTTAATCCCGTCAGCTCCTTTCCCAAACAAATTACGGAACACTCAAGGAGCCGCTGCTGTTTTAGATGATGTCTAGGATGCCTAGGGCCAAGGCTTTCTAACACATTGATTATTTTTTTATGTAATTTATGGGAGATAATTTCAGTTGAGATAACATGTTTTGAGGTGTCCCCATTACTTAGTTTATAAGCTTAAGGGCACTTTATTTTATAAAACAAAAAGGAATGGAAATGTGACTTTGTTCTTAGGTAACTGTTAAGCACCGGTCAAAGTGATCATAATGCATATGCAAACGTCTATGTGTTTAAATATAAATTGGGTATGACACATTACATAAATGCTTTAAAACCACAGAAGATTGGATGGATCAAGCCGTTCTGTCCATGCGCATGCAGGTTTGATAGCTTGTCTGTGTAAACCGAAAACTATGCTATACTGCAGCCTCAGCTGTCAACCTTGGTGAATGTAACTTAATAACGCAGGGCTTCTAAATATACATGCAAAAAAAGCTGGTTACACTTTGGACGCCGTTTTCTTAAGTGTGAGCGCCGTGATATGCAAATAAAGTTTACTCGCACATAACCCGACTGTACATTCATAAAACAAATCATGTGAAATATTGTGTGATAAATTCTCACAAAGTAGCTTGTTCCAGCGCATATCAATCACATGGTTAATGGAGCACGGCTGCCTTTAATCTTAAAATACCGTAACGCATTCCGTGAGAAGTAAAAAAGAAAAAAGCTAACAAGTTTTTCCGACTAAGTGTATTTATAGCAGGTGGATTCGCAATTCTGCTATCGAAATCAGGTCAAGAGGATGATGTGATAAATAAATCAAAAATTAACGACATAGCTACAGAATATATATATATTTATTAAACAATCTTAATTTTCAGTAGCCTTATGAAAGTTTGACGACTTGGCTCTTTTTATGGACAATTTAGTAGGTGCAACAGGTGAAAATCAGTCCTAGCTACAGATGGATGTATGGATGTTGTCCCATCCTTATACACTATACTCCTAAGCCATGATGTCCAATATCCTTCCTTTGTAAAAGAAATATGATGATAAAGAGAAGTGGGAGTTGACAGGAGAGTTGAGGTTTCACCAACTTCATTATGTATTATATAGGACCAGCTCTGGACACAAAGCATGTGGTGGCAATGGATAATGCATAGTCCAGTCAACAAGACAGCCTCAAGAAATCTTAATTACTATACATTATTCAAGACCGGAAAATGCATAGTGACCATGGTCCAACTTGGACACATCGGGCATCGCTGGCCAACATTGCTCCATACTCACCTAATCTTCTTCTCAAGTGGCAGATTAGGTGCCGGCATTGTGCGCCCACCCACTGGATATTCCTGAAACATTACTGAAAACTTCTATTTTAGTGAATAAACTCTAAAACAAGACATGTGCATTCTCAGTTATTGGCAACAGACATTGGAGAAGGTAGGGAGGTGCTATGAAAAAAAATACTAGGCTTTGTTAATGCATTCTGATAAAAATATAGCGGCACGTTTCTATATTTACCTGTTTTTAATCAGTTATATGACATGAATCGTAACTATGAATTATTAGATTAGCTACATTTTAGAACAATAACTACAAATGTTTGAGCTTTATCATGCTACACAAAATTCTGCATAAAAGGTCTTTTAATTTTTTATTTATTGCCCACTCCAGAGACGACCTGTTTGCATATTGTAGGAGATATTATTCAATAAGGTTTTGAAGATTTTCAGACTGGGGAATGATTTTTAGCTTCACCTTAACAATTCTTTAAAAAAAAATCATCAAATAAAATTAGAATTTGACATAAATGGCTTCAATGTCTATAGACCTTTGTATTTTCCACAATGTTTTGTAGAACTTGACTCTGAGCGTTGTGAGCACTGAAAACATAGCACTTCTTGTCATTAATCAGTATGTAGGAAAGATATATTAAACTTTAAGGGAACATAGTTCCCTTCTTGGCAGTCAGATTCCCTACAATTCCACTTGGATAACACTTCCAACACGAAGACGTTGCTGTCTGCCAGCAGGACCCAAGAGTGAAGCTTCTGTTTGTCAGAGAAGATACCATAATTCCGTTCTCGACTTCTCATGGAAGATGTAGACACCAGAAAGGGACAACCATGACAGCTGTATAACTTCATAAGATGGAAAGGAATCCTGTTACATTTTTTTTCAGTTGTAATAACTATTTTTTATTATTCATTAGGATTACATGAGTATGGGTAGCATATAATTAGATTTATTTTATGAGCTATCCAAACTCCTTTAGGTTCCAATTGGATTTTTTTAAAGACCCAAGGAAAGGGTACTCTCACGAACCAAATGTTAGGAGCTAGAACTAATGTTTTGGATGGTTCTCATGTCTTGAACACTAATTAATTAGCAGAAAATAAAGTAAGGCAATGGGGGATTTATAATGGCACCCCCATTTGGAAATGTAACCTTGTATTAAGGTCTAACAATAACACCCAAAAGAATTACCAGGTTAGTGGCATATGTGCCATCCTGCTATACTTGACATGGCACATGCTACATATTAAAACAATGTAGGAGAATATGATATACATTATTGGTGCAAAAACAACGCCAAGCCTCGCATGGTGGTTTCGCATGAAGTGTTGGCATATGACACAATATCCCAGCACACCACACTAAGGACTAGGGCAGTGCCCGTATGTAATAAACCTCTGGCGCTATGCATCAAACCAAAGCTTTTACTTTGCCGATTTTGGAGACAATAAAATATTGAACAATTTTTTTTAAGTATTCTTTGAACATTCTCTGTTGACAGAATTTTCTTTTAAGCCAAAACACGTTTATTGATTTTCATTGGACTGCAAATAATTACATTTTTCCCCCTCTACATTGTGTTGTTTCCAATCTGCGTTTTATTGGAACATTAAAGAGGCGTCCAAAGTACGTAGATGTGACTTCACGTACCCCAAGTTTAATATCCTGTCTGCTATGCAAGTTTGTCAACTGGTTCCTTTATTTTTTTTTTCTCACTTAATTTCTAAGAGAATCAATTTAGTTTGTGCCAGTTCCATTCCGGTAACAGAAAAAGGGTATATCAAGATGACTCGAGATTGGAATGAATGTTGGAAAATTAGAAATTAAATTGGAAAGGAGGCTGGAAAGTGAAATCTGATTAGAAATTGTAAATTGAAAGGATTGGAAATTGGAAAGCGGTTTGGAATATTAAGAACAGCATGGTGTCCTGAAACAATGACCAAGATGAGTGTTTTTCCCATTTAAATTGCGGTTTTTGCTTTTGCCTTCATATCTGTATAATGAAATAAGTGCTAATGGGATATTCTGTATAATATTACAAACTCACAACTGGTTATCAAGTTATCGGGTTTTCAAAATCTGGCCCAGCTGCTGTAGCATTATCTGATTAGCGTCTAATACATCAATGGTCAACTTGGTGGAGGCCCCAACTATTTACTAGCACCGTCCAAGGAGCTCCAGGGGGTACCATAGCTAAGGTGTGAGACTGAGTCATGTAGTACAAAGACACAATTAAGGGGTTCTGATTAGTACCAGTAAAGGTTGCCATATCATTATATTTTCCATTTATGCCGACAGGCTTCAAATTTATGTCAGGTCTTGACACACAAGTCAAAAATTATAAAATGTCTCCAGCGTAGGGTTTGATACAAAATTTGCTGAAAGAGATGACATGGCTTACACAATTTAAAAGCATAGGGAATGGGCATTGTATTATATTGTTATATTCTGGAAGAATTTTATATTTTTCCAGTCCATGTCCATAATAACACAGTGCAGTTCTGTTTTATTTTTCAATAAATCGGAACAAGGGGGCAGCTTTACTTTTAGCTGACAAAAAGTAATATGAAAATAATATGATGTAAGTCTGAGTCTGCCATCATATAACTAGAGCAGGTTTAGAATGTAGACGCATAAATAAATGAGTACTGCTTGTATTCACAATAGGTCCCGGTAACATTCACCAAATCATTATGGGGAAGAAAGTATAGCACTTATTTTCTGTAAGATAGCATGTTTAACGGCACAACCAATCCTTTCCTTGTTAGATATTGGCAGATAATAATCCAAGGCAGACTCGACAAAGCCGTTCAGCTATTCTTGATCTGTCAACTGCTGAGGCTGTCAAAATGTATTGGAGTTCTGACTCAACTGAGCTTTGGATTTTAACACAACAGAGTGGGCATTTAGTAGGGAATTTTCTGGGTTTGACATGGAGTCTCCAGTGAAGTGCTGCTGATGTAAATACAAACTCCATCTAAATTACACTTACGGTAAAACATACTCGCTCAATCACACCTCTCACACCACACTCCCACTATACCTCTTACC